>OZ010571.1:46172526-46292526 GCA_963932145.1 Acanthosepion lycidas | reverse complement strand
CGATGTCCCCCACGTCCAGTTCACGGTGGGCGGTTAGGTTGTACAGTATAAATAGACCTACAAGGTCCGAAGATTCTGCAGAGTCTAGAGATCCCATGGTAATGTCAAAGTTGTCATTGGTGTTTTTTATCCACTGGTCCCCATTATGGATGAGGACAGATTTCTTTGCATTGAGAATAATGTTTGTTTCTTCTTCAGTTAAGTCTGTATATACCGTAGCAAACTCCAGGGCAGTCGTGAAGAGGTCTTTTGATATTGACTGGTAGTAATCGACAATATCGAACTGGATTAGGGTGCATTCGGGCTTATTTTCGATGTTGGTAAACCAGTTTATGACTTCTTTGGTGTTGATCCAGAGTGTTAATCCAGAGTGTTAGTTAATCCACACTAACACTCTGGATTAACACTCTGGATCAACACCAAAGAAGTCATAAACTGGTTTACCAACATCGAAAATAAGCCCGAATGCACCCTAATCCAGTTCGATATTGTCGATTACTACCAGTCAATATCAAAAGACCTCTTCACGACTGCCCTGGAGTTTGCTACGGTATATACAGACTTAACTGAAGAAGAAACAAACATTATTCTCAATGCAAAGAAATCTGTCCTCATCCATAATGGGGACCAGTGGATAAAAAACACCAATGACAACTTTGACATTACCATGGGATCTCTAGACTCTGCAGAATCTTCGGACCTTGTAGGTCTATTTATACTGTACAACCTAACCGCCCACCGTGAACTGGACGTGGGGGACATCGGGCTGTACAGAGATGACGGGCTCATGGTAGTGAGGAACTCCACAAGCTTTAAAACAGAGAAAATTAGAAAGGTAATTTACAATGAATTCGGGAAACTAAATTTAAAAACAATAGTCAACACTAAATTAAAAAAAGTAAACTTCCTAGACGTAACCCTAGACTTAACTAACAACGTTCACCTACCTTACAGAAAACCTAACACTAATCCCTTGTACGTACATCCTAAGTCAAACCACCCCCCATCTATAATTAAGCATATACCCACATCAATAGAGAAAAGAATAAGTATGAACTCAGCAAATAAAGAAATATTCCAACAGCACAGTAGTTTTTACAACACAGCCCTGAAAAACAGCGGATACAAAAACTTTGACATAACCTATAGAAACGTTAGTACCAATAATAAGAGAAACAGGAAAAGAAAAATCATCTGGTATACCCCACCGTACAACCAAATGGTCAGCACCAAACTAGGCCATAAGTTCCTAGCTTTAATTGAAAAGCACTTTCCCACTAATAGCAAACTTAGCAACATCTTTAACAAAAACACATTGAAACTAAGTTACAGCTGCACTGAAAATATAGAAAGAATCATAAAAAGACACAATAAGAAAATCCTAGAAAAACACGCATACCAAAACAGTAATAAAACACATAAACTAAAACTAGATAAAAATAACGAAAAATTATGCGATTGTAGAAACCCTAAAAACTGCCCGTTGGAAAATAAATGCCTCACAAAATCCGTGGTATACCAATGCACTATCTCATCCATTGAGAGCCCTAACACTGATAGGATATACATAGGATCAACAAAGAATAATTTTAAAATTAGATGGAGACAACACAAGAGCTCTTTCAACAATATTCAAAATAGAAATCAGACATCTCTATCCCAATATTTCTGGCATCTAAAGGAAACGAATAAAACACCAAAAGTAAAATGGAAAATAGTAAATAGAGCAAGAACCTGTAGAACCTGGGATGACCCATGCCTCTTATGCTTACAGGAAAAACTACACATCATTAAATTCCTAAATAATGAAAAATTATTAAACCATAGGCAGGAGTTAACGGTTTTTTGCCGACATCAACAGACTTTCGCATTAGATAATTAGCATAAAAAAAAAAAAAAAAAAAAAAAAAAAAAACATAGCTAAGTAAAATTCTAAAAAGCTCAGCCAAACCCTTAAATAGGAAAAACCCCTTTTTGTCGTCGTAAAAAAAAAAAAAAAAAAAAAAAGAAAAAACCGAAATTCAATGCAAAGCGATCTGTATATTAAACACCCACTTAAATAAACAAATAAATAAATAGATAATCAGATAGACAAGAATAAGAGACAATTCTCCAGACACAGAACGACTGTAGGCGCGCCATAAAAATATTCTTCACTGGGAACCAACTAAAGGATGACCGTAAACATTAGCCTTGAAATGGATACCCTACCCAACCTTAGCAAAACCTCTCAGAGGATGATGAATCTACTGATAAGAATTAACTCCCTGACCACTTAAAGAATGAAAATAGTATAGCCACTCCCACAATAACAAATTCTGTAAAAATACACGTAAACCGAGAGATAGCTTATTCCTAAAATTTCGCTTGAAGATGAAACGTGACTAAACACCTCAATCCAACTTAATTTTATTAATTATTTGGATGATTTCGGCTCACGTTTTTGAAACATGAGAACTCTTATGTAGCGAAGGAATCATATTTTTAAACAAAAAATATTATTATAATATATATATATATATATATATATATTGTCAGATATAACAGACAATTAATGTCTATTATGTCTGATCATGAGACATTGTAATGTTCGTAAGTTTACTTTAATTTCGGTTGAAAATATAGACAACAATTGTCCAACATTTGGATATTTGTTATTAAGTTGGTTCTTGATCAAAGCTTTCGGCTCACATGTGCCATATTTAGAGTGGTTATACAGACATTTTGACAAAGATATTCACCATAGAAGATAATATTTGTTATGCTGACATAGAAAATTGCTATGCTACGATAATGGTCGCGGCATAGCAGACGCAGTTCGTAAGTTCAAGATGCGGTGCTATGACGTCATATCACGCGAGAGGCCGAAATATTAACAACAGAACCATATGTCTAGATGCAAGGTAATGCGTTTTAGTTAGTTTGAAATGTAATTTTGTTGAGATTTTTTTTTTTAATGTAGATAGCCTCCAATATCTGAAGGTTCTTTTTACTGTGTGCATGTGTATTATTGTGTTATCAACTAATATCTGTTTAATATTGTGTACATAGCTATGTTTTTCTATCAAACAACATTTCTTAGAAAAACATAGCCATGTACATAATATTAGACAGATATTAGTTGATAACACAATAATACTGACCCCCTCACTCTCCAATAAGACAAAACACAAACACAATGAAAATATAAAAAATACATTTTTATAGTAAGAGTAACAGCAATATTTATAGTTAAATGGCCAGTATTTATTGCTAAATAAGCAGCAATAAATTTTATCCCTAGTTGAAAGCATGCAGTTGCGTTAGAAATTAGATTTCGGCATGAAATAATTCATAGAGTTTGATACGGCGTTAAACAAAATCAAGCCACCAATCAACATGAAAGAAATCTGTCATGACATATTCTACAATTTTTTAAATAAATTAAACTGTATAACAAAATGTAACTTCAATAAAACTACAACATAAAACATCTCGCCACCTCTGTTAATTATGTCCAAACAAACATATATATGCACAAAAGCTGGGTATCATCTACCATGTATTCAACTGTGAAAACAGAATAACGTATATCATATTTTTACTTCAAAGCTCCCAATACAATTTCGGCATTAAATGACCCATAAGGAATTGATGTGCCATTAAACAAACAAAACTATTGCAATATATTCTTGTAAGACTTAAAGTACTTCGAGTAAATCTGACTCTTTAAACTGGGTAAACATTTTAAAATTCTTACGCAATTCTTCGTTGCATATGATATCTTATTCCGATTAACGGTCATTCATTCAGCTTGCAAAGAAAACATTTTACAACATCCGGCAAAGCCTGTGCCTGGAAGCGTTAAAGTGGGGAAGACGTTGCAATTCTACGACCAGAGAAAGAACAGCTATAAGTAAAAAGAAAAAAAAAAGAATCAATCAGCATCACTGGATGATGTCAAGCCGCAGATGTTACGTCAGTTTTCCATTTGCTAGTTGGATGCTTAAAGAAGCCTAATGGATCTAACACTCCCAATGAGCATACAACGCGCTTTAAATATTTGAGTACTTCTTCTACATCTCCGTTCCATTGCTAGATGAACGTTCATTTAATGAAAGGATAGCCACCCTCCTCACTAGAAATGTCTGGTGCCGGAACCGGTTTAGTCACCAATAAATCAAACATGGTGCAGATGGTGATGATTGCATAGTACCAGTCATAGAGTTTATATATATATATATATATATATATATATATATATATACACCGTGTATAACAGCAAAATTTTCCATTGTTAGATTAAGCTTTGAACTTTTTGTCTTGAAGTAACATAGTGTCTAACAGTGTTCAGTGTTCATTTTCAAGTCTTTTTTCACTGCTCTTAGCTGAATCCCCTCTCTCAAAATGGACTGAGTTGGATCTTTTCTAATTGATATCTTTAACTCTAATTTGATATGATTCAAAGTTCATTTAAGAACCATCAAGAGAACGATAAGTTTAACAAATAGAGAACAGTAGAGAGGAAAACTTTACCAGGAGATCACAACTGCGGGATAATCATGTCTAGTGTTATAAAAATAAACTAAAACACTTATCAATTCGGCATTTAATCGTCTTCGAAATTCTCCCTTTCTGAAGTCGCACACTTTATCCAGCGTCATTTCCATTGGTGGAAGCATTTATAGAGTTCTTTTTTTGGATAGTGAGCAGCTGCCACGTCGCATTCTCTTGGATTTCCACGACGTTGCTTTTCTTTCAAGTGGGATTTGACTTTTTAGAAATTAATGTCACAAAGATATCTAGGGAATATAGTGTTTGTCAGATCTGAGGAATGTTTTGCTTTTCCAAAAACCGCTGCACAAGCGTTGGCCATTGATGAAACCTCTGTAGTGTTGTGACGAACACACTGCAAACTTTCCTTCCAAGCACTAATACAAAAAACGAAAATCAACGAAAACTTTATAACTGAGTTCAAGGTCAATCTGTGTCAAGCAGCTTTACTCTTCATACTTTAGAGCCGTTACTACAGAAACAGTTCAGATACTTTTTGATCAGACCTCGTATATCCGGAAATTTCACTCTGCGTGTGACTTATATCTTGCCCAACGGAGCAGAAGACAAATACGTTTCATATTCAATTTTAAGATTTATTTAAAAATAAAAACCGTTTTGTTATTCGTTGCATTATGTTACGTTTATAAATAAAAGATTGTTTTGGTATTTTATGCGCCGAAAATGTTACCCCCACCCATTAGAATTTAGGTCACAGTTTGAGAGTAAACGGAAGTAAAATGTATATAAATAAAACTAAGACATGTTGACGTTTTAAATTGCGCATTTTAAGAAATCTATTAAATATTATAATATTGTAACTAGGTGAATGGAGTATTGATGCCATATCTAAACTGACGCTGCACACTCCTTTCTCTCCAGCCTTGACAGAGTTTAAAAGTGTTTACGCGGCCTTATGGGTGATGAGTTATTTTTCATCCTACTGCCCTTTACCTACAGATGAATCGCAGCAAGCCCTTCTCCATCTTCCCCACATATCCGCGTAAACTTTATATCTCACTCTGTAAACCTCTACCTCTAGTGGGTCTCAGGTCTTGTACAGTGTGAACATCATTGTAAAAAAAAATCCATGGAGCAAATCTTCTGACGCACTTACTTCAACCTCTTCGGATCTTTACAGCCCGGATACACTATGTCACGTACACAGGGTTGAATCATTCCCTTTGAATTCAATTAATGTAGAAGTTTCACTTGGTTATCTTCTCGAGAACTACTAGTTTATTGAACAAACTCTTAACCCAGGGATCGGCAACCTTTTGTAGTGAAAGGGCCAGAAACCTATGCAGTGTATCGGAGGAGGGTCATTTTATCAAATTTACTATAATAAATTGTCTCGACCCCAGAACGCTACGTTCAAAAGACTGCCTTGGTCTGGAGGTTTAAAGAAGAGGCAACGAAGTTTGTTATATTATTTAAACAAGGTTCCTTATTTTACTGCAAAAATAACAGGATAACAACTAACACAGTCAACAAAAAATGCAAATTCCTTACTACAAATGAAATACAGTTAAAAATGGCAAATTATTTAATGAGGCACATGTTTCTGCTTATGGGTCGATAACTTCTCCACATCAGGTGAAATATCTGTCTGCAACAGTAGCAAAACATCACCCAACCTTGTTCGAAAAATGATTTTAGTATATTTCATTTTCGAAAAAGTTGCTCACAAGTATATGTACTTCCAAATAATGATACCATCCTTTTCACATTATTCAAAAGGCTTTTATATTTTCCGCTTCGCAAAACATATTTCTTGTAGAAGTCAACAGTTTCTTCGCAATTAGATATTGATTTTAAAAATTCCTCGCATTGTAAGTTGATTAACTCCAATATTTTCCAGCCAATTCCTCCTCGAATTAATTAAATAAGTTGGCGGGCCGGACAAAAATTCTTAACGGACCGGATGTGGCCTGGGCCGGGGTGTTGCCGACCCCTGTCTTAACTTCTTCAAGTCTAGGATCAAGCGTTATCTACATAACAACGTCATTCAGTAACACTCTATATTGAGTGGTTCTTGAGCCTTGGAATGGGTGAAAATTTAGTTTAAATAAATACCATAAAGGACTACAAAAACGTTTGCACTTTTCAAAATTTTATTATGAAAATAGAATTTACAGAAATCAGAAGCAAGAATCAAGAATCGAGAAAACGTATCAACATATATAAAAATTGCGGCCTCCTGGGAAAAGATGGCAAAGTAAAATGTAAAGACATTAAAAATTTACAGACGTAGTTAAAAAAAAAAAAAAAATTGTGAAGTATAAAAATTTTCAACCAATCGCAGTTGGTTTGATTTCATTAGCAAATTTTCGATTATGTTTACCTCAAAAATAGATATATACAAGGTTTTGCAATAGTTCGTAATCAGTTAACAATTTTTAATTTGTCTGTTTCGTCAACATAATTCCATGTTACAAGAAAATGAAGCGGCTTGAGATCAGAGGACTTCAGGAAAACGTGAAAATGCTTCTCTAAATCCACATGTACTTCTTTATTTCCTGTTAAACTGTTAATAATGAAATTTATTAAAATGTATTAACTTTCATTATGTTAGTCACAGTAGTATTTATGTGAAGATTTCAAATAATAAAGCTTTTTAATCTTCTAATAAGATTTATAAGAATTATAAAAAAAAATGAAAACAACTTATACATTTACAAACAAACATGCTGTTGAATAAATTGTAGATTAAAATTTTAGCACAATTCTTTGAAATTTATTTACCATATTAAATGTGAATATCTATGATATTACCTCTGTAAAATTATCAAACTGCTTTAATTACAATTTTCCTTATAGTATTTTAATAACAGGGAAATCTCTTAAAGAAACCACTCCATATAGCGGAGCAAAAAGAATATCGGATGATTGTGTTTTTGTTTTTTTTTGTTTTTTTTTTTTGATTTTCTTTTTGATTTTCGAAAAACTAGTGCTCACGTGCACACGCGTGCGTGTGCGTGCATGTCTGTGTGTGTGTGCGTGTGCTAGTTTGTCATTCGATGAGCAATCCTCTGTTCCCCACTTGTGCGAGCAACGATCCGCATTTTGAAGCAAACAAAATAGATTTCTGAATAACTGTTCTCAACCGTATCCATTAATAGGATTCATAAATAATACAGTGGGAGAGGTGGGAGAAAAAGACAAAAAGAGAGTCAGTGAGAGAGAGAGAGAGAGAGAGAGAGAGAGAGAGAGAGAAACTTTGTAACAAAAGAATAGGAAGTGGACTGCTAAACATGATAGATGTGGATGGACAGGTGACAGTTGAGGATTATGTCATCTGTGCTACCGTCTCTGTCACCATCGCACAGACGAACGATTAAGAAAAGCCACCTCAGTGTTGTAGCCGAGGGCAAGAAGCCAATCCACTAATTGGGAGTTGATGTCATCATTGGAAGTCGTGAGTCAGGTCCCAAAATGCCGTCAGTTGGACGCGTATTGCAATGGAACAAGCTTTGATGAAGTTCACCGTGACTAACAGTAAACGGTCTTTACTCATCGGTTTTTAATAGCTGGATATTTGACAAAATAAGTACGTACATGTAAAAACGGGGCTACTTGGATTTCCTTTAAAACACTCATTACAAAATGAGAGGATAGATAGATAGATAGATAGATAGACAGACAGATAGATAGATAGATAGATAGATATAAAAACAACGCTTTATGATGACTGTCGACTAAAACAATTTTCAGCGCATGTCACTACTCAATCCACGAACTTTAATCATAAATTTATATCGGGCGAATGGTAGACTTATATTATAGGTCACTGGGCGATTAAGGGAAGTTGAGGGAGTAGGAAACTTGCCGTTTGCTGTTCTTTTATTTAGGTTTGGGGTTCTACCGAAGGATGCTGAGAATAACATGGACTGAACATGTAAGCAACGACCAAGTTTTAGAGAAATTGGAAACAAAAAGGACACGTACTTAAAATCAGAAAAATCCAGTTGAAATTTCTAGGGCGCATAATGAGGAAAGAGGACTTGGAAAATGGGATACCCACAGGACAGATTGAATGCAAGAGGGACAAAGGAAAACAACGCTTATTTTGCGAGCATGAGTAAATGTGTGGAAGAACAATGTTTAGCAGAAATAAAAATAAATTTTTTAAGAGTTACACAGTTTATGAGATTTGCGTTATGAAATTTTATTTATACTTTGCAGCAGTGATATGATTGTAGATAGCATAGCAGGAATTTGTTTTCGTATCTGTATATGGAAACGAGCTCTGACCTTTTCTTTATGAATGTATCTTGTTCTGAGAAGGTGATTATTGCTATTTATTCTTGTAAGCAGTTGTTACATATTTAGAGGTGTTGTTTTAACCTAGTGTTGTTTATCCTCTTTTTACACTCTTCTTCATAAATCTACCACATTTTATTTAATATCTTCATATATATATATATATATATATATATATATATATATATATACGTGTGTGTGTGTGTGCGTGTGTGTGCGTATATATATATATATATATATATATATATATATATATATATATGTGTGTGTGTGTGTGTGTGTGTATGTGTGTATGTATGTATGTATATTTAAAAAGAAAGAACAGTAAGATATGTAATCCGGTGTTCATATTGATATTTTTATTTTTTACAAAATAGTGCTCAATGTAAATTTACAGATTAGAAATAAATATTATAAATTAACTGATTTAAAATATTTTTTCGCTACACAGTAATGTTTCAAAAATGGAAGCTAAAAACTTTTTAACTATAAAGTTTTTAGCTTCCATTTTTGAAATATGGTTATTACTGTGTAGCGAAAAAACATTTTAAATCAGTTAATTTATAATATATATATATATATATATATATATATATATATATATATATATATATATATATATATTAATTTAGCATTGATGCATGATACGTTTCTCCAAAAATATTGTGTTACAATTAGGTTACTGAAAAAATTGTTGCTCAAAGTTGAATATGAAGATAGTTTATTTCATTTTAACACATTCACAGATTAGAATGTGTTCTTTAGCGATGGTGACAGCCATTCTAAAAAGAAAACTCTGAATTCAAAAACGTGGAGAAACCACTCTACTACCTTTCACAATAAGTCACGGCAATTCAATTATATAATAATGAAAAAGATTATATCGAGTGTCGTTAATGCCATCGCCCTCCAGAAGAGACACGATTTAAAAGAAACGCATTCACTGCTACTTTAGGTATTTAAATTCAATTTAAATTCAAACTTCATGTTATGTTTTTGTTATTAATTATCACAACGTTTCGGCCGTTGAGCTCTCCAGCTTTCTTCAGGTCTATGTCGATCCATGTAACCGAATCGTAATTCCGAACTGAACTCTTTATTTAATCTATGGCGGTAAACTGTTCTCGTTCCAATGCCCATATTTGGGGATATCTCGCTTTATTTTAAGTACTGCTCTCTTACCGCCTGTATCCAAGCACACACTGCCCGGCCCAAGCGTTCAACTCACAATTAGTATTAGTATTAGTATGTCACTAAATTCAAGACCCAACGCTTTAATCCACTAGGCTATTATCCCGTAGAGCAATTCCCCATGGAGTCGCAGCAGCAGCAGTATTCATCAACAGACTGGCCAGTGCAGGTATTTACTGGATCGGTGCAAGGAACCGACCATTTTTCCAGCAGCGATTGGTCGTATATATAAGTTCCACAGGCCAGTTCTAAGGGTTCAAATTCCCCAAATGTTATTATTCATAAACCTACTGTACTGTTGTGAGCGTGATAAAATATTGTGTATTGTCGTGAGTAGCATGAAGGCCGAGAATGAGACACATAAACTCAAAGGCTCATGGGAATAACAAGAGATGACTTCTAAAAACTATTGCGTGTGATCGCGAATCCCATGACCCATCAGAGTTTCTTTCTCCTAGCTATAGAACCCAGTTTGAAGCGAACTTGACTCCTAATCGGTGTTCATATTAGCAACAAGGAAGTTTTAAGGAAAATGAAAACAAAAGAACACTTGTCCTTAGAATCAGAAAGAGACTGAGACTCATAATGAGGAAAGAGTGCTTGGTGAATTTAACACTCACAAGACATACTGAAGGTAAGAGCGACAGAGGGAAACAGCAAGTTACCTATGTAATAAGCTTTTGTAATGAATCACAAAAGGGATAGTAAGGGAACAACCATTTCTTAGAGTAAAAACGAACGGGAAATTAGGGAGAGAAATAACCTGAAACGACGGGATTCATAAAATAATTAGTATAGTCATGTACTTTTTAGTGGTCCCAGGTACGATTTGTTTTAGTTTCCATTCGTTATTTTTATTGGTTGTAAAATCTTGCGTTGTTATACTGATTGGTCAAAAGTGTTTATTTTTATTGCTAACGTTAGTTTCTTTTTTATGCTATGATCTTATTGTTTTTAATAAAGTTCGTTATTCGATATTTATAATATTTACATTGTTCGAACTATTGCCCTCTTCTTTATTGTTGCATTCACAACGTTTCGTTCGTTGTACCCTTCTTCAGGTGACATTTGTTTGAATTTCGAAACTAACCCAGAATCTGTATGTTGGCGTTTATGAAGATGATTCGATGACGTTTGTGTAAAATTTGGCCTTTCTTTAAATGTGGCTTTTAGTCCCACTTGAGTCCAGCTAATTCATTTCTTGGTTTTAGACAGGACAACATTGTAACTAGTCTGACCAATATGGAACACACTAGATAAGTTAATATTTTTTATTTGTAGCAGTGGGTAATGAGGAGGACTCCATCCTTAAATTGCGGAAAAGTGCCGATTACATGAAAGAAGGCGGTGTCCCCTGGAGGTTTGCTCACAAGTACGTCAGGAATCTTACAGCATAAATTCAAACTGATCTTGAAAGTAACGTCATCGAACCATCTTTAGTAACTCCAACATAGAGATTGATTATTATGAGTTCGATTCGAAATTTAAACAAATATTAACTGAAGAAGACCGGAGGGTACAACAGCCGAAACGTCGTGAATACGGCAATAAAGATGAGGATAACAGTCCGAAAAATGTAACTAGTATAAATAGTTGCAATTCCTCATCTCAGAAATATTGACAGATGTTCGTTGTTCGCGTTTGCCGTTTTTAATGATAGTGTTCAATTCGAAAGCTGTAAAAATTATGTAATGGATATAACTTAATTTACGTGATTACATATTTTGCGCATTCGCTTTTATATCGTGTGAAATATTTTCTAAATTAATGTATAATCGAAATATGGGGGAAAGTCAGAGAAATAAATGAGTCTGATTAAGAAAATCAGAAGCAATGTTTGCCGCATATACTCAAGTAGTAGTCGATACAAAAAATAAGTTGGCTCACCTATTTTATGGCTGATAAAGCGGAGGTAATCGAATCACCGTGTAGAGGTCGAGCCAGCTAATCAACGCATATGACGCAATTTTTTAAATTCCCACGAATGAAGAATATGAAATTTTTATTATTTTGATTCTGTCCTGGGTATGACGATAAACTACATCTGACAGCAATGCCTCTTATCAGGAGGTTTTGAGAAGCGTGGAACCACCTCTTAATTGCAGGCGTTCCTAGTTCCACCCTGACCACGAGTGGTAGCACCTGTTAGGGTCACAACTATGGGCAAATAGTTAACCCCCAAACTGGAGTCAAAACACTATGAAAGTGTAAAAATAGGTTTTAGTATCTGCAATACATTTTTTGAGGAAAAATATTACCAGCAATACATTTTTGGAAAAAATATTACCAACAATAAAAATCGTGTCGGCATTAAATAACCCATTGAGATTGATATGCCATAAAACAAACCAAACCAAACCAAACCAAACCTATTTTGATATCTCAAGTGTTTTTACTTGTCATTTAAAGTTTAACTTTTCTTCATTACACAATTATTTTTTACCATTTCAACTGTTTCATAAAGTTTCTCGAATTTTGCTCTACTTCCTTTTAACAGGCAACAGTGACGTCATCTTATGAATGTAACAGAATTTTATTTAACATGCAAATCGAATGAAACGCGTGCCTTAAAAACTTGAAAATTATTTAACGTCTTCTCACATGCTGGCAGAAATTAAAACAAATAAAGACTATGAGTAGTACAATATACTGTAAATGCTTCTAAAATATACATAAAATAGTATTTCATTGTAAAGCAATCATTTCAGGTATTTCTTTTTAAATCGATATTGAAGTTGATGAATATCGACAAAGTATTGATTTCAACCCATCATTTTATCAGCGAATTTTTGTCACGTATTTCTCAGCTTATACACGAGCATTACGGTACTCGATTTTCGATTCGTTTTGACTAGCGTCGGAAATCAGTTGAGTTTTTAATAATGATAGAATTGTGGTGATTATGATCAGTTTTTTGAGGAGATATATTTCGTGAGAGAAATATTCTATCAATATTAGATCATTGCAAAAGTTCATGACCAATGAGAAAATTAAGAATAAAATTTTGAATACTCGCAAAAACATTTATTAGTCAAGTAAATAGTTCCCATTATTTTTAACAATAATCTCCCATCATTCTAGAAGCTTATGGGTGCCATTTTCGTAGAGATTGTGTGTTTTTTTTCTTTGAAGAAGTAGTGTTCGATTAACAGTTCAGAGTAAAGATTTTCGACATTTAAATTGTTTTGTAGCGACCAAAAAAATAAAAACCCGAAGGAGCCAAGTCAGGAAAATACGATCAGTGTTGAAGGGTGTGGTCCCAATTCAACACTTTAAGCTTCTGCAAGGACCGTTTTGCAATATACGGTCTTGCATTATCGTGGAAGGAAATAACATCTTTTCGATTAGGCCAAATTCGGCCGCTTTTCTTGAAAAACGCATTTGTGAGTTGGTTGCAATATTTATTTGCCATTATTATTTCGACGGCTAAAAGAAGCTGAAAATGAATTCCTCTGACAATTCTGCTCCTTTTTGTGGCGTAACAGCAAAAAAATCATCACAGAAACACGAACGAGTTTATTCTGTTCCGTCAAAGAATTTGGTACTCACATGCCGAATTTGGAACCGAACCCAAGTTTCTTCAAATGGCTTTCGCCATTTGAGATTTTCAAACTCTTAGTAATTTCTTATATCGAAATCTTCCATTTATTCTCCACAATGGCAAGCAGAGCGTCTTCATCGGCGTTGAATGGTCGCCCGAAGCGTGGTTTAGTTTCTTCAAACATGATAATATAAGAACGAATACAAAAACAATTAAATACAATTAACATTATAGTCGTTGGCACCCGCTCGCATCTGATCATCGTGATCGTCATCCTCTCTCCCTAAACCCCACAACTCTGTTTGCGGTGGCGGAGATGGCCGTGAATCAAAGAGAGTTTGATAAAGGAGGATAAAAATGAGCAATGAATGAAGATGGTGAATAAAGAGGAAGAAAAAGAGAAAGAGAAAAAATGATGAGGAAATAGAAGAACGGACAAATCAAGGACAAGAAGAAGATAACAAAAAATTAAATACAAAAGAATAAAAATGACTAATATGATGTTGAAGAAAGAAAAAAAAGAAGGAAAAGGAGAAAAGAAAAAAAAGAGTAACGGTGAAAATGTACAAGTAGGTGTAGAGAAAATTAAAGAAGAAGAATAAGCATAAAAATGTAGAGGAACAAAAAAAAGGGGAAGGAATTAGAAGATCAAGACAAGGAGATGAAAAGAAGGAAAATAAAGAGGAGGAGAACGAAAAGAACAAACACAAAAATAAAATAAAAAAAAACTAGACGAACAAAGAGGGGAATGAAAATCGGAAAAAAAAATTATAACAACAATGACAACAACTCTGTCAATGAAAAAATTGACGCCATGATGGTAGGAAGAGGGAAGGTCTACCCATGTGACCCGTTTGTGACGAATGGGTCACCGATTGATTGCGATGTCGACCCTCATCCTCCGCCCGACGGTAGCAATTGCAGTCCCAAACAAATCATAATGAGTCATATTTCTCCGTGGCTGCCTACTCTCAAACTCGACCCAACAATCGACCAACTCATTGTTAACAATCGGACAGTGGCCGTGTATTACATTTGTCATCACAATGACAGTAGCTAAATAAAAGCATTTTGTTGTCTTGTTGTTTTGCTCTTAGAAATTCCTGGACAATGAACGAAGCAGACGGAAACTATAGTGTCGTGTTGAGACGCCTTAGAGGGGATTCAGCAGTTCGTTTCATTACATGGCTTCTTTCCGCTTTTTGCATTTGCCTTCTTTTGGAGAGAAAAGCGTCACGAGCTTTTTGAGCAACTTACAGAAAAAAAAAATTCCCAATAGCTATTAAATATATACGAACTGCAGGTGAAAAGTACTCGACCCAACCAAGGACATAGAAAACAACTGATGCTTGGTCCTTTGATCAGATTTTGAGAAGTGGTTTGATCAAAAAAATTTTCAGCACTCACACCCACCCAGCACACACATACGTACGCACACATGTTAAGTTTTGGTGGGTGGCATTTAAGTGAATTAGTACAATAGACAAACATTTAGTTGCGCTATTTTCTCCTCTCATTCTGAAATCGGAGAGCCGATTTCGAATCTCAGTCAAGTCCGTTACATTCATTAATGCGCAAACAACCTTGGGAAATATATGAATCTATTTCTTCTTTCCCGAGCTATGGGTTAAATAGAAGAACTTGTAACTGGAAAAAATCATTACCATCTTGTTGGGAAGCGGAGAGGCAATATCACCACAAAATAATAATAATGAGAATATGCTGTAAAACAGAAAAAAGGCGTTTTCAAATGAAACAAGATGTTAAAAATGTTGTAAAGACTTTGAAATGTAAATGTTACAGAAAGTTAATTTAGAATACGAAATACAATCTTTTTGTAAGTGTACAAAGGATATCAGATTACAAATAGAAAATTACTGGGACAATGATAATTGGAACTTTTAGAAAAAGAAATTGATTTTAACACTTTAAAAATCAAGTTAAATAAAGGAATGTTTTGATTTAGAATTTATTTATTGAAACCTCTGTAGTTTACGAAGAGCAGCAGAGTGATTACTAGCTAGGTGATAACAACAGAGTCTTTGTCGTGGATCTTGTAAAACAAAGTAAACTGTTTACTCGGAGGAGTGAAATTATACTTTGAAAGTATATCAATACGTTCGCACTAAAAAAGCAAATACGTCACCAGTTCTATATAAAGAGGCAAGCCAACCGGAAGAAGAGAAGAGTTGGGCTACAGACAGTGGAGAGTCCAGTTGGAGACTCGAGGAGGAGAGGAAGTGACGTCAGATATTGGAACGAAGCGTCCGCTAACATGTGCCGTTGATATAAGTATCACTGCTCCTTCTACCACTAATATTACTACTACTGTTACTACTGCTGAGGACGGAGCATCGACAGTTGTGGCGGTGCTCTGAGAGCAGACCAAGAAGGGTTAAAACGAAGCCACTTAACGAAATTACACGAAGTATTTTTTATTATTATTTTTTTTTTTTTGTTAATTATCGTTCATATACAAGAGACATTCAACTTTTTGCCACGAGAATTGTATTGTTATATTATTGTAGATGATATATATATATATATAACTTTTGTTCCTGTAAGATCGGATCGATTTGGTCATATTTATTTGCTGTCAACCCGATTCTCACCCAACAAGTTTACAGGCAGACTAACGGGGAGAGCTTTCAGAATTCTACGACCCGATAACTACTCGCCAGGATCAAAAAAATCACAACGTAGATGGTGAGTGGAATCGAATCGACATTTGAAACCAGAGACTTAGGTCTAACCTGTAATACTGAACCATACAAAACCAACGGCCGGTGTTGTGGATGACGTCGCCCCAGAGGGGTTAGGATACGATGTCATATGGACGCCTTGACCAGAGATCGCGTTTAATTGACACCGTGCGAGAGGATCGGCGTTACAATCTTACAATCCAAAATAATTTTTGGCTTTAAATTACACACAAAGTGTTGATAAGCCTGTTGTAACCTAGGGAAGGTTACTGAATAGAATAATCACACGAAGGTTTGTAATGAACGATAATACTTAGGGCAAGAACAACACATATAAGATTCGCCAGCGGCGCATAGAAGAAATAGTCAATTGCTAGAAGTGAGTCAAGTGAATTCCACAATGAATCTCCAACTGCAGACCGCCGACCAACACATACGGTATTCACTAGTGTATTTATGGGAATAGGGGCATACGCATTATCACCCGTAGGTATACTACAACAAAGCCATAAAAAACAAATCAGCTATCAACAACTACTGTCATTCCACTTTTGGCAGGCATTAACAAGTGCAGAAGTTTAAATATCTGAGAATATTTTAACAGAAGATAGAAAAGGTGATACCGAAATCCAAACGCGTTTTCGAATAGCAAAAATATGAATTACAAACGCTAAGCAAAGTACCTAAAACAAGAAATTTCTATTAGAAACAAAGAAAAGGGGGCTTAACTGTCATGTAATATCAATACTGCTACATGACAATGAAGGCTGGACAATTTACTCGCAGACGAATAGAAAACTGGGAGCAACAGAAATATGGTTCTCCAGAAGGACGCTCAAAATACTATGGACAGAACAGAGGGAAAATGAAAACAAAAAGGACACGTTCAAAAGAAAGCAAATTTTGAAAATAAGAAATTGTTATGATCTCTCCTTACTTATTTATTATTTAATAATGTTCTAGAAACCCCAAAACTGCAGCATAGGGGGCAACTGACGATTCCCACAAAGATCAAATGATTGATTGAATTTCTGGGTCGCCTTTAAATCTTATTGTTATTTTATTTTTGATATTTTATAAAATGCTCTTCCTCCCAAGAAATTGCATTGCCTATTTTGAGCTCTGTTAATAAAAAAAATAAATAATAAAGAGAAAAAAAGGTAAAAAAAAAATAATAAAATGGACGCATTTCATGACGCAAATTAATTATGGAGAAAATTGATTTTGGTTTGTTGTTATCTCTTTAGAAAAACCACGGTTCATTAGTCGCAAACTCCTGCTTCAACCAAATAATGTTAATGTTCTCTCTGTTAGATCCGCAGAAAGATGGCGCTTCTGTCTATCTACCTATCTAACCTCTTACAAGTATCTGGTTTATAAAATCAGTGAATATTCGCTCGCTTTTAAATTATCCCTGAAGTTAGTGAAGTACATATAAAGTATTACATTTTCTTTCATCTATTTTTTATTCATTCATTATTCTTTTCTTTCATTCATTTATTCTACACACTATTGTTCAACTTTTTTATTTTCTTTATTCACTCATTCATAATCCGTACGGATGTTGGGCAAAAGTCGGCTCGTTTTTCTCTCTTTTATGCCACCGCCTGTTCGTTTCTTTCTTACATCCCACCGCCGCCGCGAAAAAAAAAATCACACCTTTTTCTGTTCACTGAGAATAAAATCGGCCATCATTGTATTGCTCCATTATCAATGTTTTGTCTTCTTTTATTGAGTTCTTGCCAGTCGTCATTATTTGTGGGTTTCATGTTACCCTTTGCAATGCGAGTCTTCATCGTCGACGATTAGCTGGATGTAAATGTTCCTTTGTTTTCGACAGGTCATATAAATAGCGACTGCTGCCTGTTATATCTGAATATGTGTGCGTCAACAACCACGCGTGTGTACGTACACACACTAACATCGGGATAAGATGGGTCTTGGTCTGCCTCGTGGCAAAAATAGTTACATGCTTTTCAACGGTGCGAAACGTCGGTATTCGCGTCCTGTACTTTGAATATTGATTGCAAAGCAATCCCATCTGGAAGATTGACGTAACACTTGCTAATCTTAGTCGTTGTAATTTATTAATCTTAGGTTAGTATTTTTTTTTTTTTTTTTAAGCATTTTACTCCAAGCAAGGCGGGATGCCACTAGTATGCAGGGGTTTACAGAGTGGGAGCGAGAGTGAAGAGGTGTGATAGAGAAAAGGATGAAGAGAAGGTTAGGGGATAGTTCAGGGCATCTGGAGATGTCGATAGACATTACATTTGAATAGTTGGATATTAGTACAAGACTACGAGGATGGGGATCGAACTCACTGCTCTGTCGATAGTTAATAGTCAATGCGCCGAGGACTTTCTTTATTTTCTTAATTTTGGCGCAAGTATGGGGCACGCAGTGAGAATCAAACTCAAAACTCAAGGCCAGTTTGCTGACCATTACACCACGGTTTATTGACTATTGTGGCTTTCGTTTTCTATTTAACACTTCCTTGACAAAAAAAAAAAAAAACACTCGCCTTAAAATACGTTAAATTCTAGCAATTTTTACGTGGGTACTTGTTGCTATCCCTAAAGAGAGATAGCTGCTTAAACAAAATTTCGATTTCTATTTGGGGGCCCAGTTTTCCTTTTGTAGCACCTCTCGACCTCGGCCGGCTTTTATTAATTTTACCGTTTAAAAATTAAAAAAAACAATCAGTGATTAAACACACATGTGACAAAATTTAAACAATGTAAAATAAAAATAAGTTTATCCAATTATTTCTTGATTTATAAATGCTTTCAAATTTCTCCTTTTCCCAGTCACTGCCATCATGAAATGCATGCCTCGGTTTCAAAGTTACCCTTCACCTCTTTTATATGTATCAAAACTGCATCTTTTATCATAAACCGATTATCCACTTTAGTTATATGGCGACAACTATTAGTACAAGGATGACAACTCAATCCGAAAAAAAAGAAAACACCTTGACATCTACAAACATGTCAGAGTCTATCAGAAGAATTATACTTGATAACACATTCTGAATAAATCGTATTGTCGGGGACATCTTAAGATTATGGAATCTCTTTTTATAAAACAATTCAAACCAAACTTCAACCATACCTTATTTTAGAACGACAGTAACGTAATGGTAGTCTTTTCACAGACGTCCCCACATAGGATCGCAACCTCATTTCTCTTGCAAAGATTATAATTTCTATTACTTCCACACAATACAACTTAGAACACAAGCATTTAAAAAATATTAACAATGAATCCCTTGGAAAAGACAAATAATCTGCCTTAAAGTGCTTGCGGCAATAATCATTACGGGCAGTCTCTGGATTCCCTTAGTTGCACCAAAAGGAAAATGTAAGAATATTAGAACTTATAAGATTTTTTGTCTATCACACACACACACACACACATATATATATATATATATTAGGTTGGTGCAAAAATAATGACGTAATAATGTCGTTTTTGACGTTAAAAAATACGTCAAAAGACGACATTATTACGTCATTATTTTGCACCAACCTAATATATATATATATATATATATATATATATATATATATATATATATATATATATATATATATATATACGTACATAAAACTAAGCTATATACATAAAACTAAAATATATACATAAAACAGTTAAAACCTAACCTGAACAAAATAAACTATGAAGACTCCACAAATATACTTAAATGCCTATCATTGATAACAGAAGCCATTGGTTTATACCAACAGCTTACCATACTTAACACTTCTCGTTTTCCCTCTCACGTGGTCATGTGTGATGTCATAGGCGGCGGTGCAATTTTCCCTTCCAGTGGCTCGTATGCACGAATTTGTCGTTGCTTGGAAATTTACCATGCAAACAAAACAAACTATCATTGTTGCTATGTCCGTGTATTGTTTCATTTATTATAATGAACTTTTGTCATCTCTGATGATTACTTATGTAAGCCGAAAGCTTAGATAGGATTAAAAATCAGGTATCAATATGGTGACTTTCTTTTGTCTTTCAATGATAATGTTATTAAGCTTATCAGACAATATGAAAGGAATTTGTTTAAAATAAATAGACAAAATTTGTCTATATTATTTAATGAAACATGCATTAATATATATACATGTATATATGTGTGTGTGTGCATGTGTTTAAATTAAAGAAGTTGAGATTTCATCAAACTAAAGTAATGTTTTTTGTTGATGTAGTTATATACACGTATGAAGGAGAGGGCATAATAAAAAAAGCAAACGTTGGGTATAATTATGCATAGATTGTTCTCATATCTAAACATTTGTCATATTCTCCCATATATGCATATATCATATACTCTCATATATACATATATATATATATATGTGTGTGTGTGAGTGTGTGCGCACGCGCGTGGGTGTGTGTCTCGTTGAATCATTTAGACATGTTCTGTCTACTTATTTTCAATTGGATCTTTTCATATTCACGGATAATCTTTTTTGAAGGATGTGAGAAAATCGCCGTGTTCATATCTAATATATCCATCACAAATTCTAGTAAAAATTAAGATTAATTATATGCCATACTAAATCTACTATATCTAATACAATCATTCATAATGACTCTTCACCGCTCACTAACGTGTTGCAGAAACCAACATATTTTATAAATTTAAATCTCCTCTTGGAGTCTGATAAAAATAATATTTATGTCGGACACACTGCAACAACGTTGTCTCCGTGGCTATGTTTTCATTTGAATAATATGTCCAACATTTCTAAACATATACAGCAAAATACTTGTCCGCATTCACAATTCAAAACAATTCTTGTCGAAAATACTTCTATTTTCATGAAAATAATAAATAAAATAAAAATAGGCGAAGCTGTCTATATTAAAAAATGAAAACAAACCTTATTAAAAGTTAATCACGAATACTCCAAAATGTTTTAAATGTATACAATAGAGTTTCAAATGCCAAGGTTTGCATTAATAGTTTTTTACTACTTATTTTGTAAAAAAAAAAACCTCCACAAACATACTTAGTTACATCGCCTTAAACGGTGTCAGCAATCACGCACTGACTCAATGTTATTCACCCTACAAGTAAGAAATTTAACTAGCTAAACACAACAGTTTTGGTTTCGTCATTAATGAACACTACAATATTTGTCTTACAATAAACAATATCCTGATGATGACATCTGTGCTATGTCGAAAGTACTTGGAATAAAAGAAATATATACAGGAATATATATATCGTCCTTCAAGAACGACACCAAAAATCTTATCCGTGAATCTGAAAGGATTCAAATAAAAAAGTAGACGGGACATGTCTAAATTATTCAACGAAACATGTCTCAATGAAAACATGCTGCCAAGATATACGATACGCATATATATATATATATATATATATATATATATGTGTGTGTGTGTGTGTACATATATTATGCATATAAACTTGACAGAAGAGTGAAAAACATGAAAAAGCTCTTTGAAAAAAGAATGGAATCAATTAACAAACTTTGAGAAACTTTTGCAACGAATGCAATTTGTGCTGCAGTAATCAAGGCTAAAGTAGGATATTTTGTGCGAGTGTAAAATTTAATCATAAAATGCATTTTTTG
Organism: Acanthosepion lycidas; assembly: GCA_963932145.1. Taxonomy (NCBI): domain Eukaryota; kingdom Metazoa; phylum Mollusca; class Cephalopoda; order Sepiida; family Sepiidae; genus Acanthosepion; species Acanthosepion lycidas. The sequence goes on along the minus strand of OZ010571.1, from coordinate 46,270,684 downwards.
TCATAATAAAATTTCTAATAAAAAATCATGCCCCACTTTTTTTAACTATGTATTATATTATTTTTTCTCATTTAAAGTACAGAATAAGTACTTTTTGGCTAATTTATAAAATTATCAGGGTACACCTCAAACTTTTCAATTGTAGTGTATAAAACACACAAACGCAAATAGAAACACAAAAAATAGAAAATGTACATAAAAAATAAATAAAAAGCTTACACCAATGTTAAATGTATATAAAAAGGAAAATTCGAAAAAAATATAAGCAGTAAATTGCTGGTACCGCCTGAAGAGTGGACGGACAGACTTGCCCATGAAATTCTGGAGTCGGGAGGCTGAAGGTAATCAAAGTGACAAGATTTTACTTACATTAATCATATATATATTTTTACCTACATTAATTATATATATATATATATATATATATATATATATATATATATATATATATATATATATATATATATATATATATACCGGGGTTGAAAAAGACTGATGAACTTCGTTGGTTGAAATAAGTCTATTCCCCATATGAGGTAATTTTGGCTTTTATTGTATACTAATTATTTGCTCTGTAATAATAAATACATTGAGCTCTTTTTGTGGATCAGTTTTAATATTTTATATTACTAGAATTAACTTGGTTAATATACCAACAGATTTATTTCCTTTACTATATATATATATATAAATATATATATATATATATATATATATATATATATATATATATATATATATATATGTATGTATGTATAAACTGTTAAATATTCAAGTGATGTACAATATATATATATGCATATATATATATATACATACTTTACTTCCAAAGGTTGAAATGAAAAATGAAAAGAAGTTTACATATTTTTGACGGACCGCACCAAGAAAGGTCTGATGATCCAGAGCCCTTTAAAAGGGTTGTGGTGAAATAACTTATTACATGGAACTTTAAAGTGGTCTGTTTTTATTCAAACATATATATATATATATATATATATATATATATATATATATATATATATATATAATTGTGTATTTGGACTGCAATCCCATGTTCACTTAATGACAAATGAGAAGGCACTAAGAAAAAGCTTCTTATTTGACTTCATGTGCTCGTACAAGTGTTTTCTTTTCTGGACATAAAGTGTGTAAATATATATATATATATATATATATATATATATATATATATATATATATATATATATATATATATATATATAGCATGTTAAACTAAAAAAAGTTTTTGTGACGTTTTTAGCCGTTAGGACTTCATCGGATGAAACGCATCACAAAAAACTTTTACCATACTATTTTTTTCTAAATATAGTTGATATATAATATTATACAACATTATATATATATATATATATATATATATATATATATATATATATATATATATACAGATGTCTGTAGGTATGCACATGTCTTCATTGTTTACTACTACATTTATGGCTATTTAATGACATGTTAACTTGTTTTTTTTTCTTCCTTCAAATCCAGAAATCATTTTATATCTCTATTACAATAGTTCTGATCAAAAACATCTTCCTCCAATCCGAATTCTGTTATTCTTTGCCAGTGTTTCTTTACACTTGACCTGATGAGTGGCTGTTTTGCACTTAACAGCAACAAAAGAATCTTTTTTTAACAATCAAGCAGCTGATCACCAACGGAGTTTCTCTTCTTTGCCACCCAATATGCCCACCTGGCCTTGCTCAGCTGCTACATGATGACTCAGGCTATCCATCTCTTGTGGTTGAATTATGTGTTCCCTCTAGCCTAGTCGTCCCTAAAGTAGTTGATATCGACCTATATGGGGCTTTGGAACTAACCAGTGGTTCGATAAATGCTTGGAAGGTCAAAAAACGGCGTCGATAAATGTCGGAGAACTGATTAAATATTTTGGATCAAAAACTGACAACAAATAAAAATACCTTAAAATATTGAAAGTATTCAATAAAACAATTCAATAAGATAAAATGTTCTGAGGTCAAAACAATAAAATCTTAAACTAAAACTGTTTGCCTATTTAAAATACGATTATAAATATAATATATATACAGTTAAAATACAAGTCGTTGATGAATTATAAAGGGATTTATCTTTTCCACGAAGCGCGCAGCAGAATCTAAGCAAAGATATGATAAAAACAGCGCGAGATCGTCCAAGACACAGGAGCAAGGAATGCGAGATTTATGCTCAAAATGTTATCAGAAAAGGCAATACAAACGCAGGAGGACGTGTACCTGTATTTTATAGACTACGCAAAAGCGTTCGAGAAAATACGCCACAAAGATCTATTAGAGCTGCTCAGCAAACTAGGACATATCCGGGAAAGACATTAGAATAATTAAAAACCTATACTAGCAGCAAACCGCCTGCATAATGATAAAAAAGGGGTGTAAGACAAGGATGTGTCATCTCACCAGATTATTTAACCTATACAGCGAAACAATTCTGAGAGAACTAGAAATCCTACTAGAATTCATCATTAACGGCCACAACCATAACAATATAAGATATGCAGATGACACAGTGTTAACAAAAGACACGGAAAAGAAACTGCAAACCTCTTACTAAGTAGCGAAGGAGGGCACATGGTCATCAGCAAAAAGATGAGCCCAAAATGCAAATTACAGGTGGGGGATACAAAAATCAAGCAGGTGTGGAAATTTAAATATCTGGGAAGTTTTCGTACAGAGGACGTACAGTGATGGCCAAAGGTGCATTCGAAATTTAAGTAGAGTATTAAGAGAAAGGAAAGTTTCGTTAAAAACAAAGAAAAGAGTACTGAACTGTTACGTGATATCTGTCCTCCTGTATGGCAGCAAATGCTGGACAATCTTCTCTTAGATGAAGAATAGACTCGAAGCGACAGAAATGTGATTCTACAGAAGGATGCTGAGGATAACATGACCGAGCAGGTGAGCAACGACGAGGGTTTGGAGAGAACAGAATCAAAGAGAAAACTTATACTTGCCATCAGGAAGTGGCAGTTGAAATTTCTGGGACACGTAATGAGAAAGAAGGTCTGGAAAATCTGATACTCACAGGGCGGATAGAGGGAAAATGTACAAGAGAAAGCAACGCGTAACATACTTTATGGAGCAAATGGATGGAAGAACATGGTTTGGGAGAAATAACAAAAAGACAAAATTTATCAAGAGCTACAAGGCACAAGAGGGTGTGAAGGGCCATGATCGCCTCCCTCCTGAAGGGACACGCCACATAAAAGAAGAAAGAAAGAACTTTTTTTCCTTCTGTTTTCTTATTGAGACAAGCATCTCATATTGCATGCCCTGTTTTCAGATAAGCAATATGGTTTTCGTTTCTCCAGGTCAATTGCTGATCTAATGACGATAATTGCAGAAAAAATCTAGCAAACAATAGATAAGAATGTTGCGAGAATATAGGTCTTCAACACAAGTTGAATAGTTACGTTGTCCCCGGACAAATTTCTGAACTTATCCAATCTTTCCGATCTAATCGTAAAATGAAAGTTATCTTGGACAGCCATTCTTTCAGTTCCTTTGATACTCATGCAAGTTTCCCCCAGGGCTCCATCCTTTGTCCTACTGTGTTTTTTAATTTTCGTTAATGACTTTCCCGACGGTATCAGCTCTCAACTTGGTACCTACACTGATGATTCCAACATTTACTCTTGTCTCGATAGTAAGTCTTATATCCAAAACGACCTTTAGTCTGTTGTTACCTGAGCTAAAGGATAGCTTGCTTACTTTAACGGCTCCAAAACTAAACTGCTCTCCATTAATCATCTGAGAGACTCCTCTCTGCCTTCCATCAGCATGGTTGATACTGACCTCCAAGAGAGTGACTCGTTGCGCCTCTTCGGGCAAACGTTTTCGGCTGACAAGATGTGGAAAAAATATATTGAATCCATTGCTAGATCCGCTGCTAGGAAAGCTGGTTCACTGTCTCGTACGAAACAATTTTTCTCTCCACAATATATCTTATATATCTATAAATCTAACTTTCGTCCATACATAGAATATGGTCCGGTGTTCCTACTATTTATCTAGAACTTAATAAAATGCAAAGAAGAATCAACAACATTATTGGCCCTGTTCTGACGTCTCGGCTTCAGTCTCTTTCCCACTGCTGGAATGTTGCCTCTCTATGCCTTCTCTATACACGCTTTCACGGCAATTGTTCTGATGAGTTATTTGCTATGGTGCCTAGAGTCTTTGAATTTAAGCGCAGCACGAGACTGGCAACAAGGTCTTATCAATTTACAGTTGAGTTGGCTAGATGTAACTTTTATGCTAACAGTTCCTTTTCACGCACTTCTTGCTTGTGGAACTCCCTACCGGCTCGATGATTTCCAGACAAGTTTAATCTGTAAAAATTTAAATTCATTGTCAATCGCTATCTACTGTCCTGATTACTCTTCTTTTGTTCTCGCTTCTTAGAAATGTTCCTGCTTCTAAATCTTACACACCTAATATAACCCCTTGTATCTCTGTGGATATACTGCCTTCCTTCGGGTGAACCTGATAAAAAAGAATAAAAAACATACCCTTGCCTAATATTGTGCTAGATCGGCCTTAAATAAACAATTATCAATCAACTTAATTACAATTAACTGTAAATAAAGTAGTATGTAGTTCAATGATGCTATATGGCGATTCGATTGTTTTTCAATGAGGCATAAGGTGTACTTATCAAAATTGTGATGAGATTGCATCACTGTTTTAGTCAAATAAATTTATTCTATGGCATAGAATCTATGCCGTTAAATGTTTTATTGAAATTGCTGTATTCGTCCGACACCGTGTGTACAGCAACAAAAAATTAAAAAAAAAAGATGAATGTAATAGCTAATATAATCTGTCAGTTTATAAATCGATAAACAACTTTAATATATTATTTACTAGATATCTCAACGTGGTACAGATGGACAGGTCTTAAACATTGGACTTTTAGAAAATAAAAACTTATCGTCCCTGGGTGGGCTTGAACCACCAACCTTTCGGTTAACAGCCGAACGCGCTAACCGATTGCGCCACAGAGACGCGCTTGGCACAGCTTATGTACAAGTATATTTCTATCTTTAGTGAAAATGACACGCATGCTGTACTATTGATTATATTCAACGGAGTAGTTTTGTCAATTCACAACCCACTTCAGGGCAAGTAAAGTCAGTCAGTCAGTCAGTCGGTCGGTCGGTCGGCCGGTCGGTTGGTCGTAATCTGTCAACAAGCTTAAATAAATAGCAAAGTCAGCGGCATGACAAACAAGCAGCATTATAATGAGTTTATTTATTTCCACTTCAACATGAGAAGTCAACAGAAATAATAGTTTTCTTTAGTCAGTAGGTTTCTTAACAACATATTTGCACTTAAGCGATAATCACGTTAAATTCACGCCTTTCAGTCCCGAGAGAAAAACAAAGTTATAATAACTAAATAAATAGCTTCTTTATTGTTTGTTTGTTTTTTAATACCATTTATAAAGAATACTTTAAAAGACTTTCCCATGGGGTTATTTGTACTTTTCAAAAAAAATTAACTAAATACAAAGAAAGCCAAAAACTTGATTTGCAAATTAGAGGTAAAAATCCCAATTTAATTGCCCCTATACATTTTTTTCAGAGTTCAGTGATAGCGAATATTGAGAAATTTAACTTAAATTTAATTTAAAGTTCGTTATAGGATTTTGGAAATGTTCCTTTTGGAATATCATATACTTACCTAGGAAATGTTTTTAAAATTTAAAGTTGTGCAAACTTTAAATTAAGTTGTTTTTTTTTTTATGTCAATGCATGTGCCGACATTTTGAGAATGGTTTAAAAAACGGTTAATTTTTTACCCGCCAAAGTCTTAGTAAAACTAAAAAAACCATATGCGCATTGAAATCACGCCGGAAATTTATATATTTATTTCCATTATGTTGCTAGTTTTAACGTTCATCAAAATATGAACTAGATGTTCAGATCAAAAAAATACTATAAGATTAAAATAAAAACTAACAGTGACAGCAAATATTTCACCTTAAGGCTTAGGCAAACATGCACACACCCACACAGACACACATACACATACATATATATATATATATATATATATATATATATATATATATAAAGAAAGAACAGTAAGATATATAATCCGGTGTTCTTAGATATTAGGTTGGTGCAAAATTAATGACGTAATAATGTCGTTTTTTGACGTATTTTTTAACGTCAAAAAACGACATTATTACATCATTATTTTTGCACCAACCTAATATTTTTTTTTTACAAAATAGTGCTCAATGTAAATTTGCAGAGGATTAATATTATAAATTAATTGATTTAAAATATGGTTAGAACTGTGTAGCGAAAAAAACATAAAGTAATTAATTTATAATATATATATATATATATATATATATATATATATATTAATTTTAAACGGTCAGTGCAAAATAATAATTCAGTTAGAATTCTAAAGTGAAACAGAACTGTATTTTAAGAAAACTTAAAAAAGATCATGTAGCGTTTTGTTTTTTTTTGTTTTTTTGTTTTGTTTTTTTTCAGTAGTGCAAATAATAACAGTAACACCGATGTATATTTATCAGCAAACATGGAGAAACGTCCCCGCATTAAGACGGAGTGTTAAAAAGACGTTAGACTGTTTTTATTTATTTATTTATTTAACTAGCATAAACCTTCGGCAATGTTTATTGTATTAACAAGCGATGATTAAAATTGTAATAAAACTTAAACATATCAAAGTGAATTTATGCATTTTCTTTCTTCTTAAGAACTGACAACAAAAATATAAAACACTACTATTTATTTAACGCGTAAGCAAAAACATTTAAGTAAATTAAAACATATCATTCAAATTGTTGTGTATCATTCTGTAGCGCCAGTTTGCGAGATGTAATGAAGAACAGTCATCTTTAAGACTTACAGTGTTCGTTCACGTGAATTCATTTTTAATCATTGATCTGAGAAAACGGTTGTCCATATCTGATTGTTTAGAAATTTCTGAACGAATTGATGCTATACATAACATCCATATTAGTATCTAGATCTGACGAGTCTATTCGATTTCTTGTCATTGTTTTGGTTTTGTACCATCTTGCGGTGTTGGGAAAAACTACCCCTATTGTTTCTATTCGATTTCTTTATTTCCTATGCTAAATATCTCATCATTGATCCATACAACGATGCATTTGAAATGTTCAGTATTTATTAATGGATATTTAAGATGGATTCACTGTATGCGCTTGTATTGATAGAAAAATAAATAAACAAATAATAACAAGAATAACAAGATTTCACTAACTTTAAAAATAGATGTGTATTCAGAATCGCTATGCCATGAAATTATATTTGAAACAATCAATCAGAAACCGCCCTGCCCGAATACGAACATCCTAGTCTAGCGAGCGAATCAGAAACAAGAGTTGTTCCCAACCAAGACATAAGCTCACTGATTCTGAGCCAGTGGTTTCCAAAAGTTTTTTCTTTTTTGTGTGTTTGTGCGTATGTAATAGAAGTAGGTAGGCTTTCCTACCGCCCGGTCAGTATTCCTCCCCATTCTCATGAACAAGAGTAGAGGCTCATCACTAGTGTCTTGTTTAGGATGGGGTTCCCAGAACTTTTCCTCTCCTCCTCTCTGGCCTCATTACTAGTACTGTCGTGATTCTCCTGTGATGTGTGCAGTCTCTGACAATGCCTCTTCATTCTGAGGGTACCGGGTTGATAGTTTTCTGGTTGCTGTTCCTGACTGGTAGTTAGGAGCCCTAACACTTGCGTAGCATCTTGAGCGGCTGCTCTGATCAAAAGTTTTATCATACCTGGGTTCCTGTAGTGCCATGTCGCGCATGGAAGGGTGCCCCAGCATTCACCTCCGGTGAGCAACCCTGAGGCCACATTATGTTGCAGGTTGTGCCAGTTTCTTTCTCCTATTACTTGTTTCCCTGATAGCTATAATCTCCAACTATTCAAATGTAATGTCAATCGACATCTCCAGATGCCCTGACCTATTTCCTGTCCTTTTCCTCCTTTCCTCCTTTCCTCCTTTCCTCCTTCACGCCTCTTTACTCTCGCTCCTACTCTGTGACCCCTTGCGTACTAGTGGCATACTGCCTTGCTTGGGGTGAAATGCTTAAAAAAGTATGGGCCTCATTTTCGGAATTAAAATTGCTCGGGCCTCACCAAATTTTATTTAAATTACATTTAAAAATAAAATAATATAGAGTACATTTAAAGTACAATTAAAAATAAAAAACTGAGAGAGACCGTTAAAGGGAGATAACTGCAGATTCGAAGTCAGAACATTATATTTGATAACTCTCTCCTCCAATTTGCTGACCCTAGTTACTATATTATTGATACTTGATATAGTGCAAAAATATCGTAATGATAAAATCGGTCAATAATTATTAATAACTATTTATACTGGGTCCCATGCATGGAAATACAAATAATCCATAAGAATATTTTCAATTTTGAAATCACACTTATTTTTAGCATATGAATTTATTGAAACTGTACGGTTTCTAAACATTTGATTGTCTTTCAATCAGTCTGACTCATCTGCGGTCCTCTTCTACTGCACCTATGAAGAGCGCCGCACCGTTTGGGAGCCAATCATAAACCAAGCGGCACTTTCAAAGCGGATCTCTAGATATGTATAAAACGAGATGGAAAGTATCAAATGGACACATTAATAAATTTCCCTTTCTCACCCATCAGAAACGCTAGTGGCATGCCATCCAGTGGCAGATTGGTGGCTTGCGCCTTGCGAGTTTCGGTGTTAGTAATGTCTAAAAGTCAGTATAAATGATTTTATTCTGTTTTAAATAATGTCTTCATAATCTCCGGTATTTTAGGCTTAAATAGAAGATATGCAGTGTAACCCGGATATAAGAGACCCTGATATAAGAGAAACCCGGATATAAGAGAGATTTTATTTGATCCCAAATTAGAGCCATACTTACCTAAACAAAATATACTAAACCCGGATATAAGAGAAACCCGGATATAAGATACTTCTCCGGTCCCGATAACTCTCTTATATCCGGGTTACACTGTACAATACAACGAAAGTCAAAGTGGGTCTTTAGAAATTGAATAGGGTTAATACAATATTCATTGGTACTTTCGCTATAATAGCTCGAATCGAGATACCTCTGTACGTATGAAGATCTTGAGGCCTACCTTTTCGCTTGCATTCTACATTAATGCATGACATGCTCCATTGCCTATCGGTGCGCTTCTGATTCTAGGCTTCTTTCATGAAGCGGAGAAAACGTATATGACTTTGTAAAGTCCACACACTTTTCGCTTGTGAAACTCACTCTTCTGACTTTATGCTTTACAGTCAACTTTGATCTTCAAAAATTTAAACGCAGTATCATTCATTATCTACTGTCTTCTTAATTATTAGTCTTTTATGTTCTCTCTCCTTAATATTGCTTTTCCCTAACGTCATAGGGGCTTTAACGCCTTGCTTGGGGTTGAAATGATCAAAAATAGAACGAAATTGCTATTAACTATCTTCTTTTCATCATCATTTTTACTCTCTCCATTCTCTTTTATTTTCTTTTTCACCATTGATAACATTCTTCGATTCTTTTCCGTGGTTTTAACGTATTGTTTGCAAGAGGAAATGTTCATACAACAGATTAAATGATCTGACACAAAATAATATTCAAAAATGTTTAGGACAGAGGTAACAGAGCTCGTTCCTCACCGAAAGGATATATCGTTTGCATATTTAGCTTTCTTGGATTGTCGAGAGAAAATTTTTAAGGTGCCGGGTGCTGGTCAGTGGCAGTTAATATAACTGGTGTTTAATATTACAATGGGGTGTACTTCAACGCTAGTCGCGAGGAACTGAAACGAAACCTTTCACGTGGTTGCAGACACTCTACTCTGATTAATTTAATGTTTCACTTCATTTTATATCAAATGTAATTTCGCGTAGGCTCGCTACATCCTTTCCTTCTTCTTGGCTCACCAGTTAATTCATGCGATGGCAATGTTTTCATTGGTACAAATATGATTCCACATAGTTTCGCAAATTTCTTTCTGTTTCCCCAGCTCGCCGGTTAATTTCTGTGAAAGGCAAAATCTCATATAGGCTCACGAATTTTTTTTTTTCCTTTTTCCTCAGTCCTCCGATTTTGGTGGAAGTGAATGGAAGAAGTTATTATTATTTTGCACCCACCACGACTACAGTACATCTGTATACTCCGTACAAATGATTTAAGTGCTTCTGTAACAGTAATAAGCTTTCAGGATTCATAGACTAAACAATGGCGAATATGCTTTTCAAAGTTATAATCGTCCATGGGTTTAAACGACACATTCTCGGATAGGAGAGATGATAAACCAATTCTGAGCGCAGCTTTGTACCGTTTGAAGTATAATTGGTTTACGCATAATTCATAGCATTGAAATAGGTAATTACTTTCCGAAAATCGTAATATATTGCACTCGTAACAAAAAATACCTCGATTTTAACTTAAGAGACTTTTTTTTACATGGGCTTCTTTTTTTATTAGTTGTTTTACTCCACAGACTACAATATTTGTTATTCCTTAGACAAATAATGAGGAAGAAGGTATTGGAAAACTCAGCCTTCACAAGGCATATTGAAGGCAAGAGAGATAGCAGAAGGCAACGATCTGACGAGATTGTGTGAATGGATGGCGGTAACAGCAAAGAAGAAAACGGTACAAAGCTGCGCCCAGAATTGGTTTATCATCTCTCCTATCCGAGAATGTGTCATTTAAACCCTTGGACGATTATAACTTTGAAAAGCATATTCGCCATTGTTTAGTCTATGAATCCTGAAAGAGTCACACTAGTTATGAAGAGCTATGATTGTCTACGTCCTGAAGAAGAAGAAGAAGAAGAAGAAGAAGAAGAAGAAGAAGAAGAAGAAGAAGAAGAAGGAGGAGGAGGAGGAGAAGGAGGAGGAGGAGGAGGAAGAAGAAGAGAAAGGTTAGGAAGAAGAAGGAGGAGGAGGAGAAGAAGAGGTTCTTACTTCCAGGCGCTTCTGCCTAGAATCAGTGTTATATATGCTTGTACTGTGGAAATTGTTAGCCATACAGAATATATGTGTTGTAACTGAGTGATCAAAATCAATGGTAGATTGCTTTAACATGTTTATCTTTTGGTACAGTGAAACATAATGTAGAATAGAAACTAGGGAAGAGAATGTTTAGCCGTGAATGTCTTCAGCAAAAGGCTACTGCTGCTACTGCGCCTCCTGCTACTCCTCTTGATGTAGGAATATTTTTATGTCTTTCGTCCGACGTCCGAATCCAAACCTGTAGGGAAATATTCTCCCTCGCAACAATATGTAGACCTTAAGTGCCTGTCCTTTTCCACAGGTTAGACAGAGAGTGAAAGGCAAAAGAAAGTGTGAAAAAGGGAAAGTAGAAAGCTAGAGAAAAATAAAAAGAGAAGCGAGTGAAAGGAAAGAGTAAAAGAGAAAGAAGAAAGACATAGAGTGGTTGTCTAGAGTTTTAGAACTCCTTTATCCCTTTGATTTTTAAAGAAGGTGGGGCTTCATTTATTTATTTAGCCTGAAGTACAATTAAAATAGAAAATTAAGAATGAATATGTATATACATTACGGTTAAATACTCAAGGAATCACCATGTAACAATCATAAAGTATTATGCCTCTTTCTACGCACAAAATATCGTTGAAGTGTCGTTGAATCCCAGTGTATATGTAGGAGTTCTTAAAATTACATCTATAATGGCAACAGCGTTTGGTTTTTAAACATGGAACACTGACGCTCCTTAGAATCAGACATTTTAAATAGGCTTAAAAATAGAATGAAGACGAACCGACAATAATGTTTTGTTCTGTCGTTTTACAGATTGGTGAATATCTTGTCTGTCGAATTTGTATGCAAGCGTTGTGTGTTTATAAAATAAAAGGGGAGAAAGAAAGAAAGAAAGAAAGAAAGAAAGAAAGAAAGAAAGAAAGAAAGAAAGAAAGAAAAGAGAGGAATGAAGGAGAGAGAAAAATGAAGATGAAAGGGAAAGAAAGAAAGAAAGAAAGAAAGAAAGAAAGAAAGAAAGAAAGAAAGAAAGAAAGAAAGAAAGAAAAGGGAGGAATGAAGGTGAGGGGAAAGAATAAAGATGAAAGGGTGAAGAAAGAAAGAAAGAAAGAAAAAAAAGAAAGAAAGAAAGAAAGAAAGAAAGAAAGAAAGAAAGAAAAGGGAGGAATGAAGGTGAGGGGAAAGAATAAAGATGAAAGGGTGAAGAAAGAAAGAAAGAAAGAAAGAAAGAAAGAAAGAAAGAAAAGCGAGGAATGAAGGTGAGGGGAAAGAATAAAGATGAAAGGGTAAAGAAAGAAAGAAAGAAAGAAAGAAAGAAAGAAAGAAATTGGTACAAAATAAGGGAAAAAATAAGACGGTGAAGGGATAGAAAGAAAAACAAAATGGTAAAGAAGTACGAAAAAAGAAAAGAAGAAAAAAAGAAACTGAATCATTTTAAATGAATTTTTTCTTAGTCACGTATTTATTTCAGTTGTTACAAAAATATCTCGTGAAACAAGGAACTGATTCGATTGTAAGAAAATAACTTATTTATTTTTGTATGGACTTATTTTCGGTCAGCTGTGATGTCATTCACCGACAGGGGGCGTCCTTCATAAGTTTAAATTTCTTTTGGAGATTGTGTAGATAAAATCCTCATCATTTTTTCTTCTCTTTGGTAACATGTAGACACCCAGTAATGTGTTTTCGAATAAATTCCATTGCTATTTGCAAATAAACAAGAAGCAAACAGAAATGTTTTATTACACACTTTATTTTGGAGAAGTATGGATTCTTCTACTCCTGAGTGCCGTGTCCTTTCAGAACTAGGTGATCATGCCTCTCCACAATTTCCTAGTGAATTAGTAAACGTAAAACAAAATGAAATCATTCATTTCCATTATTGTTATCCCCTTTTTCATACTTTTGCTTTTATCATAATTTAATTAAAAATAGAATTCTTCATCTTATATCTGCCATGTCCCTTCAGGACGTGGGTGATCATGTATCTTAATATCCTTTGTAGCTCCTAGAAACTACCAGTCCCTGTTCTGATATGCTTTTACATAAGTTCCTTAGGTAGATTATTCGCAGCTTTATTCAATCCCTCTTGCTTTCATATGTTCTGTGAGTGTCACATTCTCCAAACTCTCTTTCCTCATGATGTGTCCTAGAAATTGTTGTCGCTGATTCTAAATGTAAGTATCATTTTTGTTTCCATTTTCCTTAAATGTTCAGTCCATGGTATTCTCTGTATCCTTCTATGGAAAGACATTATCTATATCATAAAACAGAAGCGAAAAAATCTTGCTCGTTGTGTTAATGGGCTCTTTGAATCTATTGTAGTTTCCATCAGTATCTGCCTATATTTCTGGGATGAAGTATTATGTACACTAATTACATTATTCGGACTAATGTCCTCATCTTTGTCGCCATATTTATTACAACGTTTCGGCCGTTGTACGCTCCGGCTTTCTTCAGGTGGTTGGAATTTCGAACTGAACCCTTTATTTCGCTCACTGGAGTAGACTGTTCTAGTTCCACGTGCCATGTCTAATGGGTGTCAGTTATCTCCTGTTAATTCCCCTCTCCAAGTTCCCCACTGCCTTAACCGGGTATTGAACTCACGCTCTATGTGTCCTGTCACCGGATCTAACTAACGCCTTTATCCACTGTGCCATGTGTCCTTGACAAAGATGAGGACAATTGTCCGAATAATATAAATAGTGTATTTTCCATGTTCAAAAGTAATAAAGCAAGGAAGAAAAAATTGAAAAGAAAAAGAAATACGAAATGTATATTGCTCCTCACTTGGTCGAGGAAATTAGTATACTGCGCGCACGGACTAAAATGGGGAAAATGAGGACAGAAAATAACCACGTATTAATAATAAACTGACATAGATATATATATATATATAGACCGATTACACTAAGTCCTAAAACTCCTTTAGTCTGCATAGGGATGGTTGTCTTGATTTAACATAGCTTGTCTCGAGGACTTTCAAGTGATTATCGGAATGCGATCCGCTCAGAACTGGGGACATATCCTCTCTGAAGGATGACGCAAATTCTCAATTTTCTAAAAAAAAGTTCTGATATTGATAAACCCGGATGTAACAGAACACATATGCAAATTTTCAAGTTTCTAATACAGGCTGGTAAATATTGAGCAATTTTCTTCTCTAAGAATTGAGTGGCCCTAGCTATGTAGGCAGCTTCACACTGGGAAAGTGGTAAATTAAAGAACGTGCTAGAAAGGTAGATAGGTCATCTTTAGAAATTGATTTTAGCATTGATCAAGAAGAAGAAATTTTAAGGACGAGAACTGGTGCTTCAAAGTGATTTGTCCGTCAGCCAAAATCTGAAGGAAAAATATACGATCCGTTTACTATCAGCTAACGAAAGGTCGTAAATGATAAAATATTTTGTTTTGCATCTTGTGGAAGCACACATTGTTGGTATGTTTATTTAAAAAAAAAAAAAAAAATAGGAGGGCGTACCACTAGCACGCAAGGATTTATAGAGAGTGAAAGTTACAATAAAGAGGGGTGTGTGAGGAAAGAATAAAGAGAAGGGCGAGGATCAAGATCAAGGTATCGGAAGTTGTCGATTGACATTACATTTAAATTTTTCAAGATTATAGTTATCAGGGAAACATGTAAGAGGAAGGGAGTCCCACTGTCGGAAAGTGTGAGAAAAGATATTGCAGTAGAAGAGGCGGTTACATTTAACTGCTTCGACAGTAAAAGGGTGGGGCCGAGATGCCAACCTAGTAGCACGCTTAAATTCAGGCAGTTAGGGCAAAAGTGAAAAGTAGTTGCCATGAAAATATTTGTAGAAAAGACAGAAGGACGCCACATCACGTATGTGAGAAAGCGACTGGAGTCGAGATGCCAGCTCAGGACCTATCACATTGCATATCCGTCTTTAGACTTTGTCGAGAATATCGAGATGAACAGCGGGGGCACCAGACCATATATGGCAACAGTATTCAATACAGGGAAAAAATGGTAGATTTGTAGATTTGAACGATGGACTCAGACGAGAAAAAACCTGCTAGCTCGACACAGAGAACCAAATTTCCTTGCGTTAGATGTAGCTATTGATTCAGTGTAGTTGTTTCACCTCAGGTCAGTGGAAAACGTGAGACGCTCCCATGAATTTGAGCATCAGCCATGCTGAAAGGAGCCAGTGAGGTTTCTCTATGGTGGGTAAATGAAAGCAGTTTCGTTTTGGAGGCATTAAAGTTCACAAGCCATTTTCTGCCCCAGTCAACCACAGATCAGAGGTCCTTTTCGAGACCAATGACCAGTTTAGCTTTGTCAGCAATGCCGGATTTACTATTGAGACAGGCGTAAATGGTAGTGCCGTCTGCGTAGACGCCTACTTGAGAACTGATGACATCAGGAATATCGTTGATGAAGATCAGAAACACTGTTGGATCTATGATAAAGTCTTCGGACCAGCGCTCGTATGAAAGGAACTGGAGGAGAACCCGTTTAGGACGACCTTCATTTCATGGTTTGACAGGAATGATTGGATTAAATGAAATAATCGTCCAGTAATACCGTACCCCTGAAGCTTACGAAAAAGACCGACATGCCAAGCCCTATCAAATGCCTTAGAGATATCTAGAACCACAGCTCGAGCTTCGCCGTTATCAAGAGCTTGGTATACAAATTCAGTTATGGCTGTAAGCACGTCATGAACAAATTCTAATTAAAAAATGATTTTTTAAAAATAAAATATGGTTCTTATCTTAAATTTGGATATAAATTATGGGATGACTGATATCTCTGTATCTGTATTTCATTCCACACATATTGTGCCATTATTTTGTTGTAGGCTCATATATATACGCTGGTATAGTTGTCAATTTTCTCTTTTTGCTCTTCTCGATTTTAACCAAGCTTAATTTAATTGTCAAGTGACAGGACGATGGTTGCGTTACGTTAGTTTTCCAAGAGACAAAATAAAACCTATCTACCTAAATAAAAAAGAAAATATTTTTAAAAAAACCTGACTCTATTTTTAATCACAAGGTCAACCTTAGTTTTTCCCGGTTCTATTTCCGTTGGTATCATTTTGAAATCGATATACACCCGAATATATATGCACTGATTCTATGATAATATCATATTCCTATTTTACGCAATCTGACGCCTATCAGTAAGAACGTTCAGGAATCTAATACATCCAAAGTTTATCGAATTCATTTTAACCCCTTGCTTGCCACAAACGATTATAATGACTTGCCAATAGCGTTACATCAGCTTGTAAAAGATAAATTTATTCCAAACAAAATTAATTGATAAATATCAAGTGCGCTTCACCTGAAGGGTGTAAACTGTAACACCAATAATTAAAGTTATTCAGGACCTGGGCGATCATGGCTCTCCACAATTTTCTGTCTTCTGTAGTAGCTCTTAATAGATTTTGTCTTTTTGTTATCTCGCCTAAACACTACTCTGCCATCCATTTACACAAGGTGGATAGGTAGGTTATGCATTGTTTTCCTCCGCACCTCTTCCAGCTGTCCTGTGTGTCTCAAAATTTACAAACCCTCTTTCTACATTAAGTGTCCTAAAAATGTCATCTGTCTTTTTCTGGTGTTAATTATAAGTGACTTTTTCTCTAAAGCTTCGACATTGCTCAGTTCATGTATTTTTACATCATCCTTCTATAGAAGCAGTTGCTTCAAGTTTCATCTTCATCCGTGAGAAGATTGTCCAACATTAACTGTCATATAGGATGACATATTGTTTTACAGTACAATTCACATTGTACAAGGCCTGGGAGCCACTCGTGGTTGAGGCTTACGTTAAAAAGCAGTTTATATGAATAGCGGTTGATCCTAGACTTCAACAGGTTGAGTTTGTCGTGATCGGAAAAGCATCCTCTTGGAAGTCAGTTCCACAAAGGGCGGTTCGTGGGAAGGAGCTGCTGAACTGGAAATTTTACCTCATCAATAGAATATGAAGACAATGTGCGTAGCATGGCGGGTCTTAGCCTTGACCGTTAGAACTGATGGAACTATGGAATGTATTTCGTCTGAGCAATTTCCATGGAAATAGCGATAGAGTACAGTGAGGATTTCGACGTTTCATCTGTGTTATAGGGTATGAAAGAATTTGTCACCCACAAGGACGCGTTGACGCTTTTGGACACTATCGTGATAGTAAAAGTTGAGTGGGAAACTTCTGCCTATATATGGCAACAGTACTCAATTTTGGGGCCTGATCTGGCTATTGTAAAAGAAGATAACACGAAGAGTCTGGTACAGCAAAACGATCATTTTTTGCAGAACTTATAGCGATGGATCATATATACAACTTCAACTAGAGGTGTGGACTGAGTTTAAGTCTCAATAGGCGCTCAAGGAACAGAGTCTCCCTGAGAGAACATTCACCGATGATATTTCACGGCCCGATCGGCGATGATGGAACGTAAGGAGTTTAATTTACGACGTAGTGAATGTAACCATCTCATCCGCCCCCCCCCCCGACTGAGATGTTAGGGCTAGGTCAGAGATCAGCAGCTAGTCTCTGGTCGTCTAGAGTTTTAGTAGTGCATCCATATACCGTTGTATCATCAGCATAGATTTTTAGAAATGTTCTGAGTACAGTGCTGTTCGATAAAAGTGACTCACCTGATTTTTTTTTTTTTACTAAATGTTCTCTTCTCCGATGAAACGAAAGTTGAGCCAAATTCAAAGGATAAACGATCTAAAATCCGAATAAGAAGCTTTGAAAGCTCTTTGAATTTAGCAGTAAGTACTGTCAAGCATTCGTTCAGTATAATATTCAGCGGATGCTTTTCTTTTCATAAAACCTATTGAAAAGACTCTCAGGAGTGAGCAGTACAAGAGAATTTTAGAGTCTTGTCTGCTCCCTTCTGCTGAAAGGGCGCAAATCTACCCCAAATTATGGAGCATTATAAAGTACAGGCTCTCGACAAAGCAGTTGAGCAACATGCTCCATAAGTTTTATATGGGGTTGAGTTCAGGAGATTGGGGCGGCCATGTCATAACACTCACCTGCTTCTCATCAAAGTATTCCTTCATCAATTTTGATTTGTTACAGGGAGCATTATCCTGCATAAAAATGAGCTTAAAAGAATGTTTGTCCGAGAAGCGACGCCTGGGGCTGGCCTTTAAAAACTACCTTCAGGTTAGAAAGAACTTTATAATTAAAGAGACTCTTCCAATGATTCCATAGCTTGAGATCTTGTGCAGTATTCCTTTATGCCACCTCTTGCCAAAGGCCTTTGAAACATGTAATCACGGTAATGTAATGGATAGCAGCTCGGATTGAGGAACTGGTCTACCGCAGGAAATTCATGCAGTCCAAGAAACAAAAAGGAAATTTATGCACTCAGGAACCAGGTAAGAAATTCATGCAGTCAGGTACCAAAAAGAAAAATCATGCAATCCAGGCACGGAGAAGGACATTTATGACTCAGGAACCAGGAAAGAAAGTCATGTAGCCGAGGCACCAAAAAAGAAATTCCTGCACTCAGACACTAAGAAGGAAATTCATGTAGTCCAGACGTAAATACAGAAATTCATGCAGTCCAGGCACGAGGAAGGAAAGTCAGGCATCAAGAAAAAAATTCATGCAGTCCAGGCAGCAAGACAGGAATTCATGCAGTCCAGGTACCAAGGAGGAAATTCATGCAGTCAGGCACCAAGAAGGAAATTCATGCAGTCCAGGTACCAAGGAGGAAATTCATGCAGTCAAGCACCAAGGAGGAAATTCATGCAGTCAGGCACCAAGAAGGAAATTCATACTGTCAGGCATCAAGAAGGAAATTCATGCAGTCCAGGTACCAAGGAGGAAATATATGCAGTCAGGCACCAAGAAGGAAATTCATACTGTCAGGCATCAAGAAGGAAATTCATGCAGTCCAGGTACCAAGGAGGAAATTCATGCAGTCAGGCACCAAGAAGGAAATTCATGCAGTCCAGGTACCAAGGAGGAAATTCATGCAGTCAAGCACCAAGAAGGAAATTCCTGCAGTCCAGGTACCAAGGAGGAAATTCATGCAGTCAGGCATCAAGAAGGAAATTCATGCAGTCCAGGTACCAAGGAGGAAATTCATGCAGTCAGGCACCAAGAAGGAAATTCATGCAGTCCAGGTACCACGGAGGAATTCATGCAGTCAGGCATCAAGAAGGAAATTCATGCAGTCCAGGTACCAAGGAGGAAATTCATACAGTCAGGCACCAAGAAGGAAATTCATGCTGTCCAGGTACCAAGGAAAAAATTCAGGCAGTCAGGCACCAAGAAGGAAATTCATGCAGTCAGGCACCAAGAAGGAAATTCATGTAGTCCAGGTACCAAGGAGGAAATTCCTGCAGTCAGGCATCAAGAAGGAAATTCATGCAGTCCAGGTACCAAGGAAGAAATTCGTGCAGTCAGGCATCAAGAAAAAAATTCATGCAGTCCAGGTACCAAGGAAAAAATTCATGCAGTCAGGCATCAAGAAGGAAATTCCTGCAGTCAGGCATCAAGAAGGAAATTCATGCAGTCCAGGTACCAAGGAGGAAATTCATACAGTCAAGCACCAAGAAGGATATTCATGCAGTCCAGGTACCAAGGAGGAAATTCATGCAGTCAGGCACCAAGAAGGAAATTCATGCAGTCCATGTACCAAGGAGGAAATTCATGCAGTCAGGCATCAAGAAGGAAATTCAGGCAGTCCAGGTACCAAGCAGGAAATTCATACAGTCAGGCATCATAAAGGAAATTCATGCAGTCTAGGTACCAAGGAGGAAATTCGTGCAGTCAGGCATCAAGAAAAAAATTCATGCAGTCCAGGTACCAAGGAGGAAATTCATGCAGTCAGGCACCAAGAAGGAAATTCATGCATTCCAGGTACCAAGGAGGAAATTCATGCAGTCAGGCACCAAGAAGGAAATTCATGCAGTCCAGGTACCAAAGAGGAAATTCCTGCAGTCAGGCATCAAGAAGGAAATTCATGCAGTCCAGGTACCAAGGAGGAAATTCCTGCAGTCAGGCACCAAGAAGGAAATTCATGCAGTCCAGGTACCACGGAGGAATTCATGCAGTCAGGCACCAAGAAGGAAATTCATGCAATCCAGGTACCAAGGAGGAAATTCATACAGTCAGGCACCAAGAAGGAGATTCATGCAGTCCATGTACCAAGGAGGAAATTCATGCAGTCAGGCATCAAGAAGGAAATTCATGCAGTCCAGGTACCAAGGAGGAAATTCATGCAGTAAGGCATCAAGGTGGAAATTCATGCAGTCCAGGTACCAAGGAGGAAATTCATACAGTCAGGCACCATGAAGGAAATTCATGCAGTCCAGGTACCATGGAGGAAATTCATACAGTCAAGCACCAAGAAGGATATTCATGCAGTCCTGGTACCAAGGAGGAAATTCATGCAGTCCAGGTACCAAGGAGGAAATTCATGCAGTCAGGCACCAAGAAAGAAAATCATGCAGTCCAGGTACCAAGGAGGAAATTCAGGCAGTCAGGCACCAAGAAAGAAAATCATGCAGTCCAGGTACCAAGGAGGAAATTCATGCAGTCAGGCACCAAGAAAGAAAATCATGCAGTCCAGGTACCAAGGAGGAAATTCAGGCAGTCAGGCACGAAGTTGGAAATTCATGCAGTCCAGGTACCAAGGAGGAAATTCCTGCAGTCAGGCATCAAGAAGGAAATTCATGCAGTCAAGGTACCACGGAGGAAATTCATGCAGTCCAGGTACCAAGGAGGAAATTCCTGCAGTCTGGCATCAAGAAGGAAATTCATGCAGTCCAGGTACCAAGGAGGAAATTCATACAGTCAGGCACCAAGAAGGAAATTCATGCAGTCCAGGCACCAAGGAGGAAATTCGTGCAGTCAGGCATCAAGAAGGAAATATATGCAGCCCAGGTACCAAGGAGGAAATTCATGCAGTCAGGCACCAAGAAGGAAATTCATGCAGTCCAGGTACCAAGGATGAAATTCATACAGCCAGGCACCAAGAAGGAAATTCATGCAGTCCAGGTACCAAGGAGGAAATTCGTGCAGTCAGGCATCAAAAAGGAAATTCATGCAGTCCTGGTACCAAGGAGGAAATTCATGCAGTCAGGCACCAAGAAGGAAATTCATGCAATCCAGGTAACAAGGAGGTAATTCATACAGTCAGGCACCAAGAAGGAAATTCATGCAGTCCAGGTACCAATTAGGAAATTCTTGCAGTCAGGCAACAAGAAGGCAATTCATGCAGTCCCGGTACCAAGGAGGAAATTCATGCAGTCCAGGTACCAAGAAGGAAATTCGTGCAGTCAGGCACCAAGAAGGAAATTCATGCAGTCCAGGTACCAAGGAGGAAATTCATGCAGTCAGGCACCAAGAAGGAAATTCATGCAGTCCAGGTACCAAGGAGGAAATTCATGGAGTCAGGCTCCAAGAAGGAAATTCATGCAGTCCAGGTACCAAGGAGGAATTTCATACAGTCAGGCACCAATAAGGAAATTCATGCAGTCCAAGTACCAATTAGGAAATTCGTGCAGTCAGGCATCAAGAAGGAAATTCATGCAGTCCAGGTACCAAGGAGGAAAGTCATGCAGTCCAGGTACCAAGGAGGAAATTCATGCAGTCAGGCACCAAGAAGGAAATTCATGCAGTCCACGTACCAAGGAGAAAATTCATGCAGTCAGGCACCAAGAAAGAAATTCATGCAGTCCAGGTACCAAGGAGGAAATTCATACAGTCAAGCACCAAGAAGGAAATTTATGCAGTCCAGGTACCAAGGAGGAAATTCGTGAAGTCAGGCATCAAGAAGGAAATTCATGCAGTCCAGGTACCAAGGAGGAAATTCATGCAGTCAGGCACCAAGAAGGAAATTCATGCAGTCCAGGTACCAAGGAGGAAATTCATGCAGTCAGGCATCAAGAAGGAAATTCATGCAGTCCAGGTACCAAGGAGGAAATTCATGCAGTCAGGCATCAAGAAGGAAATTCATGCAGTCCAGGTACCAAGGAGGAAATTCATACAATCAGGCACCATGAAGGAAATTCATGCAGTCCAGGTACTATGGAGGAAATTCATGCAGTCAGGCATCAAGTAGGAAATTCATGCAGTCCAGGTACCAAGGAGGAAATTCATGCAGTCAGGCACCAAGAAGGAAATTCATGCAGTCCAGGTACCAAGGAGGAAATTCCTCCAGTCAGGCATCAAGAAGGAAATTCATGCAGTCCAGGTACCAAGGAGGAAATTCATACAGTCAGGCACCAAGAAGGAAATTCATGCTGTCCAGGTACCAAGGAAAAAATTCAGGCAGTCAGGCACCAAGAAGGAAATTCATGCAGTCAGGCACCAAGAAGGAAATTCATGTAGTCCAGGTACCAAGGAGGAAATTCCTGCAGTCAGGCATCAAGAAGGAAATTCATGCAGTCCAGGTACCAAGGAAGAAATTCGTGCAGTCAGGCATCAAGAAAAAAATTCATGCAGTCCAGGTACCAAGGAAAAAATTCATGCAGTCAGGCGTCAAGAAGGAAATTCCTGCAGTCAGGCATCAAGAAGGAAATTCATGCAGTCCAGGTACCAAGGAGGAAATTCATACAGTCAAGCACCAAGAAGGATATTCATGCAGTCCAGGTACCAAGGAGGAAATTCATGCAGTCAGGCACCAAGAAGGAAATTCATGCAGTCCATGTACCAAGGAGGAAATTCATGCAGTCAGGCATCAAGAAGGAAATTCAGGCAGTCCAGGTACCAAGCAGGAAATTCATACAGTCAGGCATCATAAAGGAAATTCATGCAGTCTAGGTACCAAGGAGGAAATTCGTGCAGTCAGGCATCAAGAAAAAAATTCATGCAGTCCAGGTACCAAGGAGGAAATTCATGCAGTCAGGCATCATAAAGGAAATTCATGCATTCCAGGTACCAAGGAGGAAATTCATGCAGTCAGGCACCAAGAAGGAAATTCATGCAGTCCAGGTACCAAAGAGGAAATTCCTGCAGTCAGGCATCAAGAAGGAAATTCATGCAGTCCAGGTACCAAGGAGGAAATTCCTGCAGTCAGGCACCAAGAAGGAAATTCATGCAGTCCAGGTACCACGGAGGAATTCATGCAGTCAGGCACCAAGAAGGAAATTCATGCAATCCAGGTACCAAGGAGGAAATTCATACAGTCAGGCACCAAGAAGGAGATTCATGCAGACCAGGTACCAAGGAGGAAATTCGTGCAGTCAGGCACCAAGAAGGAAATTCATGCAGTCCATGTACCAAGGAGGAAATTCATGCAGTCAGGCATCAAGAAGGAAATTCATGCAGTCCAGGTACCAAGGAGGAAATTCATACAGTCAGGCACCATGAAGGAAATTCATGCAGTCCAGGTACCATGGAGGAAATTCATACAGTCAAGCACCAAGAAGGATATTCATGCAGTCCAGGTACCAAGGAGGAAATTCATGCAGTCCAGGTACCAAGGAGGAAATTCATGCAGTCAGGCACCAAGAAGGAAATTCATGCAGTCCAGGTACCAAGGAGGAAATTCATGCAGTCAGGCACCAAGAAGGAAAATCATGCAGTCCAGGTACCAAGGAGGAAATTCAGGCAGTCAGGCATCAAGAAGGAAATTCAGGCAGTCCAGGTACCAAGGAGGAAATTCATACAGTCAGGCACGAAGTTGGAAATTCATGCAGTCCAGGTACCAAGGAGGAAATTCCTGCAGTCAGGCATCAAGAAGGAAATTCATGCAGTCAAGGTACCACGGAGGAAATTCATGCAGTCCAGGTACCAAGGAGGAAATTCCTGCAGTCTGGCATCAAGAAGGAAATTCATGCAGTCCAGGTACCAAGGAGGAAATTCATACAGTCAGGCACCAAGAAGGAAATTCATGCAGTCCAGGCACCAAGGAGGAAATTCGTGCAGTCAGGCATCAAGAAGGAAATTCATGCAGTCCAGGTACCAAGGAGGAAATTCATGCAGTCAGGCATCAAGAAGGAAATTCATGCAGTCCAGGTACCAAGGAGGAAATTCATGCAGTCAGGCATCAAGAAGGAAATTCATGCAGTCCAGGTACCAAGGAGGAAATTCATACAATCAGGCACCATGAAGGAAATTCATGCAGTCCAGGTACTATGGAGGAAATTCATGCAGTCAGGCATCAAGTAGGAAATTCATGCAGTCCAGGTACCAAGGAGGAAATTCATGCAGTCAGGCACCAAGAAGGAAATTCATGCAGTCCAGGTACCAAGGAGGAAATTCCTCCAGTCAGGCATCAAGAAGGAAATTCATGCAGTCCAGGTACCAAGGAGGAAATTCATACAGTCAGGCACCAAGAAGGAAATTCATGCTGTCCAGGTACCAAGGAAAAAATTCAGGCAGTCAGGCACCAAGAAGGAAATTCATGCAGTCAGGCACCAAGAAGGAAATTCATGTAGTCCAGGTACCAAGGAGGAAATTCCTGCAGTCAGGCATCAAGAAGGAAATTCATGCAGTCCAGGTACCAAGGAAGAAATTCGTGCAGTCAGGCATCAAGAAAAAAATTCATGCAGTCCAGGTACCAAGGAAAAAATTCATGCAGTCAGGCATCAAGAAGGAAATTCCTGCAGTCAGGCATCAAGAAGGAAATTCATGCAGTCCAGGTACCAAGGAGGAAATTCATACAGTCAAGCACCAAGAAGGATATTCATGCAGTCCAGGTACCAAGGAGGAAATTCATGCAGTCAGGCACCAAGAAGGAAATTCATGCAGTCCATGTACCAAGGAGGAAATTCATGCAGTCAGGCATCAAGAAGGAAATTCAGGCAGTCCAGGTACCAAGCAGGAAATTCATACAGTCAGGCATCATAAAGGAAATTCATGCATTCCAGGTACCAAGGAGGAAATTCATGCAGTCAGGCACCAAGAAGGAAATTCATGCAGTCCAGGTACCAAAGAGGAAATTCCTGCAGTCAGGCATCAAGAAGGAAATTCATGCAGTCCAGGTACCAAGGAGGAAATTCCTGCAGTCAGGCACCAAGAAGGAAATTCATGCAGTCCAGGTACCACGGAGGAATTCATGCAGTCAGGCACCAAGAAGGAAATTCATGCAATCCAGGTACCAAGGAGGAAATTCATGCAGTCAGGCATCAAGAAGGAAATTCATGCAGTCCAGGTACCAAGGAGGAAATTCATGCAGTAAGGCATCAAGGTGGAAATTCATGCAGTCCAGGTACCAAGGAGGAAATTCATACAGTCAGGCACCATGAAGGAAATTCATGCAGTCCAGGTACCATGGAGGAAATTCATACAGTCAAGCACCAAGAAGGATATTCATGCAGTCCAGGTACCAAGGAGGAAATTCATGCAGTCCAGGTACCAAGGAGGAAATTCCTGCAGTCTGGCACCAAGAAGGAAATTCATGCAGTCCAGGTACCAAGGAGGAAATTCATACAGTCAGGCACCATGAAGGAAATTCATGCAGTCCAGGCACCAAGGAGGAAATTCGTGCAGTCAGGCATCAAGAAGGAAATACATGCAGCCCAGGTACCAAGAAGGAAATTCATGCAGTCAGGCACCAAGAAGGAAATTCATGCAGTCCAGGTACCAAGGATGAAATTCATACAGCCAGGCACCAAGAAGGAAATTCATGCAGTCCAGGTACCAAGGAGGAAATTCGTGCAGTCAGGCATCAAGAAGAAAATTCATGCAGTCCTGGTACCAAGGAGGAAATTCGTGCAGTCAGGCATCAAAAAGGAAATTCATGCAGTCCTGGTACCAAGGAGGAAATTCATGCAGTCAGGCACCAAGAAGGAAATTCATGCAATCCAGGTAACAAGGAGGAAATTCATGCAGTCAGGCATCAAGAAGGAAATTCAGGCAGTCCAGGTACCAAGCAGGAAATTCATACAGTCAGGCATCATAAAGGAAATTCATGCATTCCAGGTACCAAGGAGGAAATTCATGCAGTCAGGCACCAAGAAGGAAATTCATGCAGTCCAGGTACCAAAGAGGAAATTCCTGCAGTCAGGCATCAAGAAGGAAATTCATGCAGTCCAGGTACCAAGGAGGAAATTCCTGCAGTCAGGCACCAAGAAGGAAATTCATGCAGTCCAGGTACCACGGAGGAATTCATGCAGTCAGGCACCAAGAAGGAAATTCATGCAATCCAGGTACCAAGGAGGAAATTCATGCAGTCAGGCATCAAGAAGGAAATTCATGCAGTCCAGGTACCAAGGAGGAAATTCATGCAGTAAGGCATCAAGGTGGAAATTCATGCAGTCCAGGTACCAAGGAGGAAATTCATACAGTCAGGCACCATGAAGGAAATTCATGCAGTCCAGGTACCATGGAGGAAATTCATACAGTCAAGCACCAAGAAGGATATTCATGCAGTCCAGGTACCAAGGAGGAAATTCATGCAGTCCAGGTACCAAGGAGGAAATTCCTGCAGTCTGGCACCAAGAAGGAAATTCATGCAGTCCAGGTACCAAGGAGGAAATTCATACAGTCAGGCACCATGAAGGAAATTCATGCAGTCCAGGCACCAAGGAGGAAATTCGTGCAGTCAGGCATCAAGAAGGAAATACATGCAGCCCAGGTACCAAGAAGGAAATTCATGCAGTCAGGCACCAAGAAGGAAATTCATGCAGTCCAGGTACCAAGGATGAAATTCATACAGCCAGGCACCAAGAAGGAAATTCATGCAGTCCAGGTACCAAGGAGGAAATTCGTGCAGTCAGGCATCAAGAAGAAAATTCATGCAGTCCTGGTACCAAGGAGGAAATTCGTGCAGTCAGGCATCAAAAAGGAAATTCATGCAGTCCTGGTACCAAGGAGGAAATTCATGCAGTCAGGCACCAAGAAGGAAATTCATGCAATCCAGGTAACAAGGAGGTAATTCATACAGTCAGGCACCAAGAAGGAAATTCATGCAGTCCAGGTACCAATTAGGAAATTCTTGCAGTCAGGCAACAAGAAGGAAATTCATGCAGTCCCGGTACCAAGGAGGAAATTCATGCAGTCCAGGTACCAAGAAGGAAATTCATGCAGTCCAGGTACCAAGGAGGAAATTCATTGAGTCAGGCTCCAAGAAGGAAATTCATGCAGTCCAGGTACCAAGGAGGAATTTCATACAGTCAGGCACCAATAAGGAAATTCATGCAGTCCAGGTACCAATTAGGAAATTCGTGCAGTCAGGCATCAAGAAGGAAATTCATGCAGTCCAGGTACCAAAGAGGAAAGTCATGCAGTCCAGGTACCAAGGAGGAAATTCATGCAGTCAGGCACCAAGAAGGAAATTCATGCAGTCCACGTACCAAGGAGAAAATTCATGCAGTCAGGCACCAAGAAAGAAATTCATGCAGTCCAGGTACCAAGGAGGAAATTCATACAGTCAAGCACCAAGAAGGAAATTTATGCAGTCCAGGTACCAAGGAGGAAATTCGTGAAGTCAGGCATCAAGAAGGAAATTCATGCAGTCCAGGTACCAAGGAGGAAATTCATGCAGTCAGGCACCAAGAAGGAAATTCATGCAGTCCAGGTACCAAGGAGGAAATTCATGCAGTCAGGCATCAAGAAGGAAATTCATGCAGTCCAGGTACCAAGGAGGAAATTCATGCAGTCAGGCATCAAGAAGGAAATTCATGCAGTCCAGGTACCAAGGAGGAAATTCATACAATCAGGCACCATGAAGGAAATTCATGCAGTCCAGGTACCATGTAGGAAATTCATGCAGTCAGGCATCAAGTAGGAAATTCATGCAGTCCAGATACCAAGGAGGAAATTCATGCAGTCAGGCATCAAGAAGGAAATTCATGCAGTCCAGGTACCAAGGAGGAAATTCATGCAGACAGGCACCAAGAAGGAAATTCATGCAGTCCAGGTACCAAGAAGGAAATTCATACAGTCATGCACCAAGAAGGAAATTCATGCAGTCCAGGTACCAAGGAGGAAATTCTTGCAGTCAGACACCAAGAAGGAAATTCATGCAGTCCAGGTACCAAGGAGGAAATTCATGCAGTCAGGTATCAAGAAGGAAATTCAAGCAGTCCAGGTACCAAGGAGGAAATTCATGCAGTCAGGCATCAAGAAGGAAATTCAGGCAGTCCAGGTACCAAGGAGGAAATTCATGCAGTCCAGGTACCAAGGAGGAAATTCATGCAGTCAGGCATCAAGAAGGAAATTCATGCACTCCAGGTACTAAGGAGGAAATTCATGCAGTCAGGCATCAAGAAGGAAATTCATGCAGTCCAGGTACAAAGGAGGAAATTCATGCAGTCAGGCATCAAGAAGGAAATTCATGCAGTCCAGGTACCAAGGAGGAAATTCATGCAGTCAGGCATCAAGAAGGAAATTCATGCAGTCCAGGTACCAAGGAGGAAATTCATACAATCAGGCACCATGAAGGAAAGTCATGCAGTCCAGGTACCATGGAGGAAATTCATGCAGTCAGGCATCAAGTAGGAAATTCATGCAGTCCAGATACCAAGGAGGAAATTCATGCAGTCAGGCATCAAGAAGGAAATTCATGCAGTCCAGGTACCAAGGAGGAAATTCATGCAGACAGGCACCAAGAAGGAAATTCATGCAGTCCAGGTACCAAGGAGGAAATTCATGCAGTCAGGTATCCAGAAGGAAATTCAAGCAGTCCAGGTACCAAGGAGGACATTCATGCAGTCAGGCATCAAGAAGTAAATTCATGCAGTCCAGGTACCAAGGAGGAAATTCATACAGTCACGCACCATGAAGGAAATTCATGCAGTCCAGGTACCAAGGAGGAAATTCATGATGTCAGGCATCAAGAAGGAAATTCATGCAGTCCAGGTACCAAGTAGGAAATTCATACAGTCAGGCATCAAGAAGGAAATTCATGCAGTCCATGTACCAAGGAGGAAATTCATGCAGTCAGGCATCAAGAAGGAAATTCATGCAGTCCGGGTAACAAGGAGGAAATTCATACAGTCAGCCACCAAGAAGGAAATTCATGCAGTCCATGTACCAAGGAGGAAATTCATACAGTCAGGCACCAATAAGGAAATTCATGCAGTCCAGGTACCAAGGAGGAAATTCATGTTGTCCTGGTACCCAGAAGATAATTCATGTAGTCCAGGTACCAAGGAGGAAATTCATGCAGTCAGGCATCAAGAAGGAAATTCATGCAGTCCAGGTACCAAGGACGAAATTCATGCAGCCAGGCATCAAGAAGGAAATTCATGCAGTCCAGGTACCAAGGAGGAAATTCGTGAAGTCAGACACCAAGAAGGAAATTCATGCAGTCCAGGTACCAAGGAGGAAATTCATGCAGTCAGGCACCAAGAAGGAAATCTATGCAGTCCAGGTACCAAGGAGGACATTCATGCAGTCAGGCACCAAGAAGGAAATTCATGCTGTCCAGGTACCAAGTAGGAAATTCATGCAGTCATGCATCAAGAAGGAAATTCATGCAGTCCAGGTACCAAGGAGGAAATTCATGCAGTCAGGCACCAAGAAGGAATTTCATGCAGTCCAGGTACCAGGGAGGAAATTCATGCAGTCAGGCATCAAGAAGGAAATTCATGCAGTCAGGTACCAAGAAGGAAATTCATGCAGTCCAGGCACGAAGGAGGAAATTCATGCAGTCCAGCCATCAATAAGTAAATTCATGCAGTCCTGATACCAAGAAGTACATTCATTCTCTTCAGACACCAAGGAGGAAAATTCCTGCATCCATGCATCAAGGGTTAAAGCTTATCTGTGCCATTACCATAAAAATACATTAGTGACAATGGTGACTTCCTCTCGTTTTGCCATTATGTGAGGAGTATATGCTGTAGGTTATTCTATCGTAACCTGTATTTGTAGAAAACACATAAGGTAGCCACTATACTTTGGTAATAATGTGACTGAAGTTGAGATGCCTGGTCAGAATCGATTACATTACACACCTTCTTTCAATTTTGGCAAGAATTTTGCGATATATATTAGGAGCACCAGACCAGATATAACTACAATATTTAATGTATTTAATGATTAGTAGATTTATAAGTGTGCAAGATGGAATCTGACGACAATAATTGTCTACCACGACACAGTGAACCAACTTTCATAGCATTAGACCTAGGAATTGATTCAATATAATCACTCCACTTCATAATAGTGGAAAACGTGAGCCTAAGAAGGCACAAAGAAATGCTCTCCTGGGGGTTAGTATCAGTCATGCTGATGTCAGGTAGAAAATGGCCCGAGAAGGAAAATTCAAACAAAATAGAATGACTACAGCGAGTTTCAACCAGCCCCAGTAAATGTTCTTATAAAACTGAACTATTGGCATTATATCCCGTTACCGGAGGACTTCTTATACTGAAATGGGCAGGGTTCTTCCGATGGAATCAATGCGATCAAGGCGAGCATTGAAGTTGGAGTACATCGGTTGGGATTTACTTGTTGTTCACTTGTCCAAGACACGCTAGTCATGAATGAATATCTCACCAAGATTCAAATCAGATATTGGCATACAACCGAGACATATGGGAGGGAGGTAATCAGGTGTTCTGCCGCGCAACAACCCAGTCACGGGGTTGATGATGTAAAATAATCATGTCTCTTCAGATTGTTGGCGATAATAGCTCTTCATGACTTCCTCTCTTTTGTTGCTCTAAATAAATTTTGACTCAATACCTACACTCGTTTCCCTTGTTCTTTCAATCTCGTTAATTAGTTTACTCCCTACCTGTTTTCTTGTGCCTTTATTATGCCCTCTAAGATTTTCTGGGCCCTCTTTCCTCAATATGCATACTAGAAAATTCAAATTTTTCTGATTTTAAGCATAAGTATCTTTTTTGTTTCTATTTTCCTTATGACTTCCTCATTGCTCACATGTATAGTCCATTGTATTTGGAACATCGTCAGTAGAACCACATCTATGTCGCTTGAGGTCTCTTTATCTGTAAAGAGATTGATATTTGCTGCCATATAAGAGATTACATATTACACAGCAGTTCACCATTCTCTTCTTTTTTTGTTTCTAGTTGCATTAACATAATGATTCTCAAACGGATGATACTTGGTTCCCAAGGGAAGAATTTCAACTCTAACGGAGGAATTTTTTGTTCGGGCGTGGAATTGGTGGGGCATTTCGGTCAGGAAAGAAACTCAGAAACTCTAACCTAAGAAAGAATGTGCACTGTACAGAATATATATATATATATATATATATATATATATATATATATTAGTACCAAGAATTCGCTTAAACAAGTTTTTAAAAATTCAGTCAACAAAGTCTCCTTGCTTAATTTCTATTGTATTGTATTTCTCGAATTTACGAATATATTGTACACCCGAATCAATCTTGTGGAGAAACTGTCCAAAATTTATATTTTGTTCTGTTTTTATTCAAAAACTTTCAAATGTCTCGTTATCATTAAGAACTTTCCACAGCGGCCATTACTTATCTTTTCGAACAAACTTAAACGGATGAAATACCAACACTATTCTCCTTATCCGCATACTCTTCACTTCTTACCATCTCTACATATATCATACTTCTGCCATCGCAACCTTTTAGCAGTAACCCGCCCCCCTACCTTGAGAGCTATTAGTGCCTTGAAGTAAATAGAAACTATTACGGCCCCTCGAGACTGTATAATGGTCAGCAAGCTTGCCTCGCTAGAACAATTATGACTGAATAGTGAGTTCGATCCTCACTGGTTGTCTCCTACTTTCGGTCTTGTGCCATATCCAAGCTACGCTTGGAAAATCACTAAATAGAAACTGTTAATAAAAATAAATAAAAACTCTTTATTGTGAAGGAAGAAGAACTGGGTTTATGCCTTTCCTAAAGAAAGTGAACGCAGCCGACTAACACTGAATTTGAACTCAGCTCAGCTATTCCACTTTTCTCGTCGATCCCGTTACGTTGACTATACACTCGAAAAATCAATAAAATTTTTCAGTGTACATTGGATGTTGTGTTTGTTTGTTTGTTTTTGTGTGTGTGTGTGTGTGTGTGTGTGTGTGTGTGTGTGTGTGTGTGTGTGTGTGTGTGTGTGTGTGTGTGTGTGTGTGTGTATTTCTTAACTGTTAGCTATGCAAAAAACCAAATTAGGCAACAAAAAATTAAATGGAAAATGTTAATGTTTAGGTATTATAAACAAGGCCATGTAGAAACATAAAACTACCAGTATAAATTAAAATTGCACTCGTTTTGTAAGTTAGCTGGTGTAAAATGGATTAAAATCTCTACAGAATGAGTCATATTTTCTAATTCTGAAAGTTTTGCTGCGCACAAAACAGATGTGCCAAAGAAGATCGAGATCCCATATGAGCAAAGTACGCATTCTCCGATTTAAAAAAAAAAAAAAAAAAAGGTGTCGGGAGTGGATATTTATTACCAGCTAACAGTCAAGACCTTAGAATACCAAAGATTTTAATATCAGTAATTCGAGCACCAAATTTGCAGTCGCATAGTCTAACTTTCCCATCAATATGTTTTACTGTTTGCATTTAATTGACGCGAGTTCATTTAGTTTCCGCTTCTTATTTTCGGGTGAGAGTTGCAAAGTAAGTCGCTAGAGCACCCTACTCTATGACTGCATTTTCTTACTAGTTACTAGTTAATACGGTTTTGTAATAGGAGCTAAGATGTGTCCTACTAACCAAGAGGTTTCTGAGTGTTAAAGAATACGATAATAAATATACTATTAAGGAGAGAAGACAATAAAAGAAAAACTATTAAGAAGATAGAAGACAACGATTGACATTTCATCTAAATTTTTGAAGATCATAACTTAAGTGAAATACATTGTTGTTTTTTTTGTTTTTGTTTTGTTTAATCATTTCACCCCAACCAAGGCAATAAAGCCACTAAGGCATAAGGGATTACTGAGTGTTAGAAAATATGAGAAAAACTACAGTGTAACCCGGATATAAGGGAGTTGTCGGAACCGGAGAAGTTTCTTATATCCGGGTTTCTCTTATATCCTGGTTTCTCTTATATCCGGGTTTGGTCTAATTTATATACATTAACACAGGCTCTAATTTGGGGCCCAGATAAAAATTTCTCTTATATCCGGGTTTCTCTTATATCCGGGTTACACTGTACTATTAAGGAGAGAGGACAATTAAAGAACGCAGTTAAAAAGACGGAAGATAACGACTGACATTGCATTTACATTTTTGAAGATCAAAGTTGACTGGGACGCAAAACGCTGGAAGCGAGTTCCACAAGAGATAACTACATGAGAAGAAACTTACGGTTACCTCTAACCATTTCAACTGTAAAATCATGAGACCTTCCCGACAATCTAGTAATGCGCTTAAATTCATGAAGTTTGAGTAACATAAAGGCAAGTTCACCACAACAATTACCATGAAAGTATCTATAGAAAAGGCAATGCGAAGCTACATTATGGCGGTGGGAAAGTGTCTAAAGTCGATATGCCAGGTCAGGACCATTAACATTTCAGATTCTTTAGATTTTATCAAGAATCTTTAAATATATAGCAGGAGCACAAGAGCACATGTGGCAACAATACTGAATGCAAGGACAAATAGCAATCTTATAAATATGTAAGATAGATTCTGGTAAGAAAAAATATCTAACTCAAACAGTGAACCAACTTAACTGCAGACTTGCCAAATAAAGTTAGAGAGCCCGCCTGCATTGCTGTTAATCATTAACTGGAGGAAGAAGTTACAGATTCGTGATTTTCAAGGGCATTTGTGCGAAAGCGAACACATCGGCTGGAATTTGAATTCTTTGAATTTGAATTTTGAAAGGATTGCACTGTAGAGACTGACAGGAATAATAAGTAAAATTTAACGTAGATTCCCTCTGCCTTTTCTGTAAATATTTTCATGGTAGTTCTTCTCGCGAGTTTCCATCTTTTGTACCTCGACTTTACAAATTTAAGCGTAGTACTAGATTGGCAGCTAGGTCTCATTTTATAGTTAAAATGTAATTATATGTTCTGATACTCACAGGACAGATTGAAGTCAAGAGAGAAAGAGGAAAACAACGCATAACCTACCTAGCGAGCTTGAGTGAATGGATGGCGACGCGGGGTTTAGGAAAGATAGTTAAAAGACATTTTTTAAGAGTTACAAACTACAGGAAGTTGTGAAGAGCCATTATCGCCAACGTTCTAAATGGACACGGCAGATAGAAGAAGAACCATAATTTCTATGCTAACGATTTCTTCACTCGCCCTTCTCGCTTATTGAACTCTCTTCTGGTTTGCTATTTCCAATAAAATTAAATGCAACGCCACTCGTTATCTTCTACGTCCTTCTTCGTCCTGTTCTTTTATTATGCTTTCCCCTATTTATTTTTTCTCAGATTATTTTACGCTTAGTAACCCCTTTCGTCTTAGTGACTTTATTACCTTGTTTTTTTTTAGGGGGGTGGGGGTAAAGGAGTAAAATAATGTAAAATACTCGAAACGCCTATATTTTCCCGCCCCGGTAACCACCAAGTAACCCGCCCATCCGTTCAAAAGTAGCCATAAGTTAAACTAATTAGAGAAAACCAGCGAAGTTGTTTTTTTTTAAAAAAAGGATTGTTTCTAGATCATATTTACTAAGCTTTCTAAATATATACAGGAAAATTATGTTCCACCATTCAACTAAGTTGGATGTTAGACAATCTCCTCGCAAATGAAGAGAAACTTGGGGCAACAGGGATGTGTTTGTACAGAGTTTTGTTGAGAATAAAACTGGCGGATCACGTGTGAGAAATCAGTAAACTTAAAAGAAAAAGGAAACAAAAAGGAGACTTGTACTTTGAATCAGAGAAACAGGTAAAATTTCAAGGACACAATCAAGAAAGTGGGTTTGGACATTTTGGAGGAAGGGGTCTGAGGGTAAGTGCGAAAAGACTACCTAATGTGTTTGTGCAAAAGGGTTGCACAACAGGAACTGGGAGGAACTGTAAGGAGATAGACATAGTAAGGGAATGAAGTCGTGGAGAATCACTATCGCCTATGTATCCTAAAGGGATGCGGTACATAAAAAACATTTACTATATTAACTGTGACTCTGACAAATTACTAACGGTAATATGATATAATAATAATAATGTTAGATTAGTATGGCCCAGGAATTATCTCAAAAATTACCTACAATCCTGTTGTTAAATGGGGCAAGGAGTGGCTTGTTAATTTTAACACCTAAAAAGGAAACTTTTCTTTTTTAATCATCTGAGATAACCCTTTTTTTCTTTCTATCATCATGGCTGATGAGTAACACATTGTACCTCCTCGGCCTAACGCTTTCAGCTAACATGAAGTAGAAAGAGTATGCTGAATATTGTTGGTTCGCTATGTCGGGCTAGATATTTTTTTTTTTTCACCAGAATGTATCTTACGTATTTATAAGACTTACCATTCCTTCTTGCATTGAATATTTCTGTCACATTTGGTCTGGTGCTTCTGCAATATATTTATAGATTCTTGATAAAATCCAAAGAAGAATCTGCAATGTTATTAGTCCTAACCTGGCATCTCGGCTTCAGTCACTTTCCCACAGCTGTTACGTAGCTTTCCTCTGCCGTTTCGATAAATGTTTTTACAGCAATTGTTGTTATGAACTTTCTGCAATGTAACTAGACTTTATGAATTTAAGCACAGTACTAGATTGGCGGCAAGGTCTCATCATTTTACAGTCATTTTACAATTGAAGAGATGAAGAAGAGAGTTGAAACAACAGAAATGTGGTTTTATAGAATTATGCTGAGAATGTCATGAACTGAACATGTGAGCAACAACGAATTTTTATACAAACCAAAAGGGTACTTATACTTAGTAACAGAAAAACTCAATTGAAATTTGTAGGGCACACAGGAAAGAGAGTTTAGAAAATATGACACTCACAAGGTAGATTGGAGACAAGAGGGGCAGAGGAAAATATCCAGCTCGTATAAACGGTTGGCAAAACAGGGTTTAGGAGAGAGACCAAAAAAACAAAATTTACTACAAGCAACAAAGCAACAAAGGTCCGGAAAATGTGGAAAAACATGATCACGAAAGTCCTGAAGAGACATGGTAGATAGAAGAAGTACAAGAGTGCTCACTGTTGCTACACATGTTAATTCCCTTTTGGTTATGTTGTTTTTACAACGTGCACAGATTAAAAGCAAATGGAAACCTGCTCACGCGCAATAGTTACGCTGCGTGAACATAATTAGAATTAGTTGGTGACAGAAACTGATTTGTTCTCTAAAGAAGTAACACAATACTATTAACGAACTTAAAATAACTATCAACATTGAATCATCACATTTAAAGTGGATGATACATAAGAAAAATGTCTTCTTTTAAAATCCTTTTTAATGCGCTTGGTTTTTCTTTAGTTTTCTCCGTTTTTTTTCTTTTTTATTTTATTTCAGCACTGGCGTCAGGACATTTCATTCGGGGTGCAAACCAACCTTTAACCTTAACCAAACCTTTTTTTTATTCATTGCCTTTTACCGCCGTAGACCGAATTAGCCTTTTTTTGCGTCTAGGAATGACGTCAGCGTTTCTGTTTACATTTGCGGTTGGTGTTGTTTATGCTGTTGACTAACTTTAGTGTGACTAACATGTAAATGGTGCTCAAGGGACATTTCTCTTACCCGTCGCCCTCTGATGGTGGCCCGATTTCTTTGAAATTAGGATGGAATTCATATTCACCGCCAGGAAAATATAACATCAGTACATATGCGGTCGGTTGATAAGAAGGGGGCTGCATGATACAAGTGCGTACCATCAGGAATAAGGCTGAAAGAAGTGGTAAGGTGTGGTGAGTAGTAGTAGTAGTAGTAGTAGTAGTAGTAGAGAAGAAAATATAATTACTTGCCGAACCCAACACACACAAGCACACATACATTATAAAAAAAATCAACCTTGCACCAATAAAAAGTACATATACAGTGTAACCCGGATATAAGAGAGTTGTCGGGACCGGAGAAGGAGTATCTTATATCCGGGTTTCTCTTATATCCGGATTTCTCTTATATCCGGGTTTGGTCTAATTTATATACATTAACACAGGCTCTAATTTGGGACCAGATAAAAATCTCTCTTATATCCGGTTTTCTCTTATATCCGGGTTATACTGTATAAAAAAAACGAGAAATATAAACTTTAAATGGCTTATATTCCCTGACAAGTGGACGGATTGATTGCTGGAGGGTCCGTCTACGAAAATCTGGATACGGAATACTGATGGTAAAACAAATTAGCTAAATGACAGTCTTTATATTTGTATTAATTCTCTCTCTCTCTCTCTCTCTCTCTATATATATATATATATATATATATATATATATATATATATATATATATATGGTTGTAACTGTATTTTAATATCTCACAACACCTGTGCATGTCAGGGTTAGCGATATATATGCAGGAGTCTGTCTTTAGTACTTTAGGGATATTCTATTTGAGCTACTTTGAGGGTAAATGGTGGATCAAGTCCCGATCAAGTTTGGTTCCTCAGTGTAATAAGCACATGTGTGCTTACTATTATTTTAGATTAAGTAATGGAAGTCACCTGGTGATACTAATTCGTGAATCAGCGAAATCTTAAAAACACGGCTGGAGGTTTCACCTACATAAGAGGGACGTAAGTCCGAACTCTACTGAAAGGTACATTCTGTTTATTAAAGAGACTCAAAAACCTAAGCCGATAAACATCAATTTCACACTTTGAAAATCAGTAACGTTTACTCAAATACGTGTATATATATATATTTTTTTTTCGATATATATATTCCATATCACGTGACGTCCGCGTCTCGCGACGGACGTTACTTGCTAACAAACAGTAATTTTAATTTATTTGTAACAAACAGTTATTTCTGATGAAAGATTGAGGGCAATCTGAAATATCAAATATATATATAAATAAATTAATACTTTCACAAAATAAAACATTATTATTTTTTTTAATTTGCAACTTTTTCTATATATACATATTAAGAAAGTATACGTGGCTTCTCATTATGCTATATATATATATATATATATATATATATATATATATATATATATGTTGCGAACATATGTAGAAATTTCTTAAATAGAAGCGTCATAGCCGGAATTCTATTCAAGGTAAAAAAGATTCTCCCTCTACTGCCACGGAGTCGAATTATCTTTCGTATTGCAAATATAAACAGTAATTTCAACTCAGTTTTATCCCTAGAAGTACTTCTTTGTTAAACAAACTCCCACATGAATGCATTCCTTGAACACAACAATATTAAACACTTTAGCTTAAGGTTAAATCGTTATCTGTCCTCTTTAGTCTCATAATTCCACTCCCTATCCCGTACTCGCATATTAATATCACACATCTTATTTAATAACCCTCTACTTTAGTACCGCTCGACCATTGTATTAGGTTAACTTTAGTATTAAAAAATCGCAATTAAGAGCTTATATGAAAGCTTGGACCTGTCAAGTGTTGCAAAAGAAGAGAGAGAACCAAAAAATAAGTGGCTAGGGTCCGCCGGCAAACCAGCTGTTGTTCTTCGCCGTCAGTCGCCTCAAAGAAAAATCAATTGCGAGACTCCTTTTTCTCGGCCGTTACATCGGGCAGTCGTGAAACGGATACATAAAACAAACGCGTCTACTCTAATCGCCTCTTGGTCCGTCAGTCTCTTCGCATGTCCGACTCCAATTCCGCCGAAAATGACTCACCTTTTGCTGTGCCGCTAGCGTCTTGCCTTCTTTGTTTACTAGTTTTACACTGCTGCTCACTTGTGTCGTCTGTTCTCGTCACATCTCGTTTTTTACGAGACCAGTGCACACGAATCGCTTCCCCGACAACAGCCATGCTTCCCTTTAGATTTGTCATGCAAGCAAGACACGTTCGCACACGTTTCGAGCTCCGTGATAAATCATCACACCCCTCCCTGATCTCATGATCACAAAGGTGGCATTCCGGCGGCGGTCGTTTTCGACGGGTGCTTCTTCGTAAAGGCGGGACGAGGGGCTCTGACCTCGCTCCCCCTTCGGGTGGATTGTCAGAGGGGGGCCTTGCTTCTATTCCCCCTTCAGGTGGATCGACGCATTCCACGCCTTCTTCGCCATGCAACAAACTTTCCGCCCCACTCTCAGACGTCTCGTCGGAATCTTCCTCGGATGCGCCGTAACCGTGGCGCGGGCGTAGATCCTTAACGTGACGGGGTATTCCGTCCACTAGAAATGACTGCGGGCTGATCATTTTCGTCACCCGACCATTGTTGAACCTGGTGGTGCACCGACTCATTGGCGCCTTGACCCATACGCGATCTGCCGACCTGGTAGGAGCCGTGCCCAGGGTCTGAAGACATCGTTAAGGCATCAATCCCTTTTACCCTCAGTTCGTATCGGTGGATCCTGTTGGCGGGCGCAGTCTGGGGTAATGTACTGTCTTTTGGTGTGACGTTGTACCAGTAGACGGCTTCCTGTACGGAACAGCGCATTCTGGCCGCGATCCATTTTACTGTGCGGTGGCATCGCTCCGCTATACCATTCCCAGCTGGGGCATATGCGCAACGGAACCGCAAGTTGACTCCCCACTCGTGCGCAAAAGCTCTGAATTCCCTGCTGCAGAAAGCTGGGCCGTTGTCCGTAAATAGCTCATGGGGTGGGCCCCGCTCGAGGAACACTTATTTTAGTTGGCGGATGACGACCGCCGAGTCTTGTCTTGCCAACTGCTTCCAGATTGAAAAACACGACGGGCCGCAGTCCGTTAGCGTTAGAAAATGATTGGCACCATAGAGGGTGATGTCCATCACCAGTCTCTGCCAGTTTCCGCTTACCTCAAGCTTTCCTTTTTTCCAGTGAGTTGGTGCGGGCTCTATGGACTGACATTCCTCACACATCCGTATGGCTGATCTAACGGCTGCTTTTGTCGTTAACGGGCAGACTCTTCTGGCGAAGTAGGTGGTACGCCGCACTCCTGGGTGACCACTGTTCCTATGGATGGACATGATTTGATCTGCGTCTAGTTCGTCCACCTGGGTGGCGCCAATCATCGGCCTGGGTCCATTACATGTCTTCATTGCATCAAACCATCGCTGCGGTACCCTTGTCAATCCATCAGCTATATTCGGGGCCGAGGGGACTAGAGCCACGTCCACGGTCAGATGATACTCTTCCACGAGCTCCTTAAGAGTGTTCAACCGCCTCCTGATGAGCATTTCGTTTGCCGCCTTAGTGCGCACTCGTACTCTCCCAGTCAGAGTATCCGATACCCAATGGTACACGCAAACGGAATCCGTTTTTATGTGTAGCGTCTTGCTCTGCCACTGTAGTGCTAGGTTGACGCCTTTCAACACGGCATCCAGCTCGGCCATGTTGATGTGCTGAGTGTCATCTTTAGGTCGCAACCAGCAAGCATCCTCCAGCACCGTCTCGTGGCTCTCTAACCCTACTCCGGTCGCCAGGGAACTTGCATCGACCCACACATTTAGTTCCTGGGCATCCACGCACCACTCCCCATGAGCTGGATCGTCCCGCCGCACAGAATCCAAGGTCTCAGATACCATGCGCTGGAGAAGGGCGTCTTTTGTTTCGTCGTCCCAGCCCTTCGTAACTGTACTTGCTCTCCTCTTAAGCACTCCACATGCAACACAGAGCCAACCACACACTGGAAGGTTCCCAACAAGCCTTCCACACAGAGAGAAGACCTTCCGTCACGTAATGACATCAGGGGCGTTAGGAACCACGCTTCCTCGTCTCCACTGCAATCTTCCTTGTTCCATTGCAACCGCCAATCCTAGAACCCGCGCGCCATTCTCCAAACGTTCTGGGTCCTTGCATTCCAGCCCGAACTGGGCCAGATGTTTTCTAACGCAGGTCGCGGGAACGACATCTTCATTGACATAGACGTCGTCAATGTAGGCAGATACCGCATGACCGACAGCTTCTTCCTGAGCCAGCACCGTACTGATGATCGCCTTCAAGACGATCACGGTTAATCCAAATCCTAAACGTGTCAGGCAATATCTTCTCCCATCAATTTTCACGGTCTGGTATAGCCAGAGTGACTCGTGGACACGTATTTGGAGGTACGCTCTCCTGAGATCCAACAAAGACACGTTGGATCCCTTTTGCCGCCATTCGCGTAGTTTAGCTGCACAGACGTCTGCATCGGCTGTAAAAGCGTCAACGTGATGATTGAGCTCCCGAAAGTCCATCACCGGGCGTACCTTAGACTTGTTCTGCTGTAGTACTGCCACCAGGGGAATTAGCCCCATGGGAGGCCCCAGTTTTTCTTCTGGGTACGGTACGAGCCAGCCACTGCCGATCCACGTGCGGAGCTCCTGTTCATAGTCCTCCCTGATTTGTGCTGCTACCAGGTACTCTGAGACTACATTGTGCAGTCTTTCAGGCGCGCGGTTCTCCGACCAATTCTATGCCACAGTCCAGGATCGCCTCCGGTGGTCGAAGGTGTCAGTGAAGTCCGGTTCATTCACAGTAATGGCTGCGCATTTGCCAATCCGTTGCCAATCTGTGCTCGTCCCGTAGGCCCAACAGTAACGCCTCCCAATGCGGTTATGGCATCAATCCCTAATAGCAGGTCAAATCCCAGTGGCTTCCCGCGCACCACCAGCACGTCGATTTTAGCAAAATCGCCTTCTTCCGTGGATACAGTTACCACTGCCACGCCGCAACATGGTTGGGACACACCTCCAATAGTCATAACATCCACCTTCACTTTCTTCCAAGACAGGCACCGATCCGCATCCACAATTGTCCGTGAGCAGCCGCTATCAATCAACGCTGTGCATGTTGTTCCGTCAACAAGGACGTTTGCCACCGGGAGCGCCGTATTTACATCTTGGTTGGGGAGAAGGCTGGCGCTGATGCCTTGTCCCCCGTGGCGTTTCCCGAACAGTCTCGGGCCCAGTGACCTAACTCCCCGCATTGATAGCAGCGTGTTCCGCGCTTCCGGCAGTCTTTTGCCATGTGACCTTTAACGCTACACCTGTAGCATGTCACACTGGTGCGTGGGCCACTCTTGGTGGGAGACGCGCCGACACTATGGGGTGGGCGCACAGCCGCAACAACGTTCTGACTCTCATCTCCATTAGTTATCAGCACTCTCGCTCTTGCTAACAACTCCCCTACAGTCAGTGCTTCAACGTTCGGTGCCTGTCAGAGTTCTAGGAAAATTGAATCAGGAAAACCCATGACGAAGGCTAGTTTGGTGAGCCTTTCCATCTCGGCTCCCTCGAATCCGGCCAATCGAACAAACTGTCTGACTTTATTTGCGTAAACGTCTACGCGCTCGCCGGTCCACCTAACCATGGTCATTATCCTGTATGCTAAAAACGCATCGTCCGCAAATGCCTGCTTCAGACTGGCTTCGATTTGATCGATGTCGCCTTTTTCTTTCTCCTTCATTTCCATGTAGAGGGCTAGTGCGTCCCCCTCGAGGTATAATGGTAGCAGACTAGCCACATCGTCAACCTGCTGAAGTCTAGCGACCAGCCTAACCTTTTTCAGCCATGCCGCCACATCGCCCTGGCCAGAAAATTGTTTTATAAAGTCACTGCTTATGCGAACCTTTGCCATAATTCGCCGAAATAGCTTGTTGCAAAAGAAGAGAGAGAAACAAAAAATAAGTGGCTAGGGTCAGCCGGCAAACCGGCTGTTGTTCTTCGCCGTCAGTCGCCTCAAAGAAAAATCAATTGCGAGACTCCTTTTTCTCGGCCGTTACACCGGGAAGTCGTGAAACGGATACATAAAACAAACGCGTCTACTCTAATCGCCTCTTGGTCCGTCAGTCTCTTCGCATGTCCGACTCCAATTCCGCCGAAAATGACTCGCCTTTTGCTGTGCCGCTAGCGTCTTGCCTTCTTTGTTTACTAGTTTTACACTGCTGCTCACTTGTGTCGTCTGTTCTCGTCACATCTCGTTTTTTACGAGACCGGTGCACACAAATCGTGTCCCCGACAACAGCCATGCTTCCCTTTGGATTTGTCATGCAAGCAAGACACGTTCGCACACGTTTCGAGCCCCGTGATAAATCATCACATCAAGATCTGAAATTGGCACAAGTGAAAGACAGGTTAAATTCTTGACTGAAAGATAAGTCGATTGAACTTTTAATAATTTATTGACTAAATTACTTGTGATATTTGTAATAAATATTCCGATTATAAATCGGATTTTGGCAATTCCTTCGAATTTCTAGAAACCAATTTTTTCCGAATTATTTCACCTAAATAACATGTTTCCGATTTATCGATGATTGCTTATCAATATAAACATGTAAAAGAATATTACCCATAAGAAATTGTATGAAAAGACACGTAACCAACTATATAACTCAGAAATGACCTGGTAAGAAATGACCTTACACAAACATACGTTAGGCTCGAAATAGCCTCACGAGATAAGAAAACAGCCTTGATTACTCAAAAAGCTCTTTTATTTCCTTGAGATCAGAACACAGTCTTCTTTCATTAACTCAATCGTGTTCTTATTGTTGGCTTTTTTTTCTCTACAAAAGAAGTGGTCACTTTTAATAAATAATATATATACATACACACATAAAAATAAAATATATACATACAATAAGAGGGCTATACTTTTGGCTCGGATTTCTCCACATTAAATTTGGCCTTGTGCCACATCCTACCTCGTTTAGAGGCAGGTAAATATCGTAATATGCTGTCTAAGATGGCAGCGTGGGAAGCTCTTGCCATGTCTAACTCTCAGCCTTCGGGCAGAGAGGAACCCGGACGAGGCTATGCCGAAGGGCAGAGTCTCGCCCGGGGAGGTAGACAGATACCCGATCCTGTGTATGCTGGGTCCACGGACTCGGATTTCCCCACATTATGTTTGGCCCTGTGCCACATCCTACCTCGTGGAGAGGCAGGCAAATATCGTAATATGCTGTCTAAGTAGTCCACCAATAGTAGTGGTTTACCTACTTCCCGCTGCTGGCGAGTATTGTATTTTGTTCATGTTATAAAGATTACCATTTCATTTCCAACCTCCGTTTTGGTTATTCTGTAGTTGTAAAGAAAAGAAAAAGATGAAAAAAAAGCTGTCAGCTTATAGTAGCAACAAACGTCTGCAATAGATTTCTTCTGTCTCTCGGCCGCAACCCATGTAGCCAAATTTTAAACGAGAGTCCGCCGTAAAAGTCCAACAGGCAACGTAGAAACGACAAAATAGGGCCACACATCCAACCTTCACTTCTCACCAGCAAACACGCATGTTCGTCCACCAAGCTCAGAAAATCTAATCCCCACATAAGTGAAAAATAACGGCTTTTGTTCATCGAGTGATCTTTCTGACT
Organism: Acanthosepion lycidas; assembly: GCA_963932145.1. NCBI lineage: Eukaryota > Metazoa > Mollusca > Cephalopoda > Sepiida > Sepiidae > Acanthosepion > Acanthosepion lycidas. The sequence goes on along the minus strand of OZ010571.1, from coordinate 46,226,452 downwards.
GACCACGCCATTCAGGGGAGGAAAGAGGATTAGCATAGATTCTGGTCCTCAATGTAGATTTTTGAAAACTACTTTTTGGTAATTTTTCTTCGGCAGATCGCACACAAAACACGAACTCTTTTTCGATGAAGCTGATTATCTCTTTCACAACGTATTCCTCATTCAGTAACCCTTTCTAAGTTACAACAAATTCATTATTCATCGAAAAAAATTTCTGAAGACAATAGTGTCTTTAATATATCTTATTCATAAAGCAATTACGAGCTTTTCTAATGAAATAACGTCTTAGTTTTGCATTTTTTTTTTTTACCATTCAGAGTAGTTTTTCTGTAAGACGGGGCCCTGTTTAACAAAACAAAAAAATAAAATAATTACAATCGATTATTTAAATTTTCCAAGGAGTCCTACTTTTAAGTTTGGGACTTTTTTTCATCATAGTATGCTCTTTTTTCGGCGAATTAGTGAAGGTGCCTGGAGATTTTAAACCTTGTATCTTTATTACCCGGATTCGAATAAGTCTTCAAAATATTGTTTTCGATAGAAATAAGACCAGGGGTCGTAAAAACGACATTTCTTTCCGTTCTGCAACGAATGGCAAAATCTCTAACCCTGTTACTCTGTCTAAACCGATGCTGTCGAACGCTGAATAAGCGATCATCTTAAATAACTCGATGAAAGTAAATTACAGATTTTTTTTCCTGTCTACCTTCAAGTGAACAGAGTATGAAACATTTGTTTGTAAACATTGCCGTGGATAAATAGTTTTTACGTAGATAGGCTGGAATATCATCACTGATCATTCCCTGTGTTTAGATTTTTTAGACTAAATCATAAGATTAGTCATATTTGTATAAATAGTATTTCGTATTTGTTTGTGAATATGCGTGTGCATTCAATGCTATAAAGTCAAGAAATTATCTATTTTCTTAACATTTTCTTGTGTAGACCTGAAATAAAAGTAGGTATATATAAAAGCACTTTTTCTGTCAGTAATTTTTTCCTTAATTCTTGCCCACTGACTATCGTTTTTTTTTTTTTTTTTTTTTTTTTTCGTGATTTTCAATGTATAATATGCATTGTTTTCTTTTTGGTTGATTAGTTTTTGTGTATTACGGCCATATCACGTTGAAATACCGGATCACCAACCACCGAAGTTAACCTATAACGAGCCGGGTGTGTAAGATGTGTAACAGGTTGGGAATTCCGGGTGCTATAGCTTGGATCTGCAGAAGGAGTAATAGATAATGGTTTGAAATGAGAAATCGGAGGACCGAGTTCGAACTTCAGCCGAGCTGGTTAGATTCAGTTACGCACAAATACACTAGGAAAAGACGTGAATCCATCTCTCCTCCTCCCAGCTATAGATTAAATATCAAGTCAGACTGGGTCCTATAGCCTTGGTTGTCAGCCAGTCTACCGCAGAAAATAACGGCCGCCTACTGAGGGAATTATTTTGCCAAATCTATTCATGAATTAAAAAAAAGATACCTGATCGCCCAAGCGTTTATGGCATGGCACTTAAGAAAAGAATGAAGTTTCTGTTTATATTCTCAGATGGCCTGGTCAATACCTAGGTGGGTGACCGCTTAGGAATAGCAGGTGTTGAAAGTTTTGATGTGCGCGTGGTGTAATGGATAATAGCTCGGAATTGTTAATCGGAGAGCAGAGTTCCAATTTCAGTTGGGTTCGTTATATTCACTTACGCGCAAAAACCCTTGGAAAAGGCATGAATCCACCTTTTTTTCCCCAGCTATGTGTGAAATAATAAGATTTGTATCATTAAACCATTATTTTCTCCACAAAAGCAGTGGTCACTTTTAATAAATAAAATATATACATATACACATACAAATAAAATATATACATATATACATAAAATAAGAGGGCTATACTTTTGGCACAAGTCTACGAGAGTAGCAAACGAAAGTCAGATTAAAAAGAATAGCAAGTTTGACAGAGATTAATATATTGAGAAAATATATATATATATATATATATATATATATATATATATATATATATATATATTGAGAGAGAGAGAGAGAGAGAGAGAGAGCGAGAGAGAGAAAGGAAAGAAGAGTGGGTGAGAACAGCGTCCTCTGCTGACAAACGCAACAAATGAAAAAATATATTGGTCTACTCACTAACTCTATCAAAACTACCATCGAAAGAATGTATCTAAACTCAACTTTGTCACAACTACATCTAAGACAATGAAGTAATTAATCAATGCAAAAGCAAAACAATGAGCCAAAATTTGAAGGACAAATTTACTCACAAAAAATTCTTACAATCTAAAAAGATTGTCTGGATTTAAATAAAAGATTGATAAGCCGTAAAAAAAACGAACCAATCAATTAATTCGGTGATTTTAAAGTGAAATAGACCAGGTAAAACTCAAAGCCTGGAAATGTTCAGCTCCAGTCTGACGAGAACTCATAAATTGTTTTTTTTTTTAAATTGGTGCTTTCAACTTGGGCTGTTATTTATAATATCTATATTTTAATACGCATATACTTATATATGGTGTATGTCTAACTTGGTATCACAGACACTGAGAAGTAAACAGAGAGAGAGAGGGAAGTAGAGAAAAAAGCAGAGTGCAATACAGAGATGATTGGAGGAGGTGTCATCTTATATATATTAATATCCTTGTACTTATGTATGGTGTGTATCTCAATTGGTATCACAGATACTTAGAGGGAAAGAAAGGGAGAGAAACAGAGTAAAACATAAAGAGGGGGTAGGGACGAAGAGAGACAAAATGTGAATGCAACACAGAGGTTTCAAGGATTAATCTTAGATTAAATTTTCATGAGTATCTATATATTAATATGCATGTACTTATGTATACTGTGTATCTCACAGATACTTAGACGGAAAGAAAGAGAGAGGCATAGAGAGTAAAACAGAAAGAGAGGGGGAAGCAGAGTGACAAAGTTAGAGGGATTGGAGTGGGGTTTAAAGGCGGCTATTTGTAGTGAGGAGTTAAGTCATGTTATGTGACCTAACGTTCTGTTAAGGATATTTCAGTATTTTTAAGAGAGACGATGTCACGAAAACTATCTGGAAATAGTCATGCGTTGTAAAGTAGATACTGTAGCTTAAAAAATATAATCAAATCCATGTAATTTTGCTTTGTCGAAGTAGTAAATTTCTATGAATGGATCCATTTTACGCATTACTTGTAAAATCTCACATTGAATTCGAGATTTACTTTAATCTGTTTTGTGACTCAAACGAACACTCGATTGACACTTTTGTGATGCCAACCAGTAGTCGTTGCCACTTTAGTAATGCTCGTTTTAATAGAGACATTGTAATCGCAGATACAACTATAGTACGCCGTTGAACAATGCTGGTGTTAGACGCCTTCGAATATCATTTGCACTAATAGTACTTGCTCGATAATACTCGAATAGTAATCCGTATAGTCATCCGAATAGTGAGATAGTATAATGAATAGAGTAGAGAATAGCGGTCCGTATCGTAATAGAGGATAGACTGGAAATGAGGATCCGAATAGTAATATAGGATAGTATAGAAATGCGATCATTCAAATGTCACGCGACTTCCTATATATGTATTTCCACTATGGTCATATGATCAACTTAATTCAATAATGAGATCGCCCGTATTCACTCTCTGACGATCTCTAACTTAAGGGTTGGCAGCGCCACTTTATTCCTATATAACAATCAGTAATTTTAAAGTGTCTTAAGGTCATTCACGGGCATTTAAATCTTCAATCTGCAACTATCTGTCCAGACCTTGTGCATGGAAAGGGCGGAAGTAAAAGAAACCAAAACGGATGCTGCGTTTGAAACATCGTTCACTATAGTACCCCGAGACTCACGGATACTGGGGTGGATTTTAAAAGGTACGATAAAGTAAAAAAGAAAATAGATTTACCTACTACCTACTTTAACTTATTGCATTTTTATTATTGGCCTTAACTTCGATCCTGCTTCACGCGCAGGCGCTTTATTGGTTGGTGAGGTCAACATGAAACAGGCATGTTCCGTCACAATCGTTTCAAAATAAAGTTTCACAAGTATGAACCGAACTTTTTTTGTTTAGTTTTTTGTTTTTTTACTTGATTTGTACGGTTCTGTCTCTACTAGTCAACTCTAATTCTTCGGTTTCTCTCAGGTTTTTCAAGGAGCTTGTGTTAACCATTAACATACTGGGCGTGATTTTGTTTTCAAAGCAAAAAATGTATCCTGTTATTGCAGGTGACTCAAAGGAAAGAATAACAGCGTGTTTGAATTTTACAGTTGTGTTGTCATATCCTGCTATGGCAACACAAAATGGCCATGACTGAAATTAAATAGTACAGTAACGGAGCCTGGAAAAACAATGCAGTAGAAAAGATAGTATTTAATAATGCAGAGTGCTAACTACCAACGGTTGTAGACGACACATGTACGTTTCGTGTGACGCTTCTCTGCCTAGAGTAGGGGTCTTTTTTATTACAGTAAGGTTCACGCTGTACAAAGTCCGGGGCCACTCGAGGTAGAGGGTTACGTTAAGAGGTAGTTTATATAGATAGGGGAGGAAGATAAAGGTTAATTCTAGACTTGAACATGTTAAGATAGTAGTGATCAGGGAAGCATCATCTTGGGAGTCTGTTCCACTGAACAGTGGTTCACTGGAAGAAACTGTTTGAGGATTAAGTTCTCGTAGCCGTCCTTCCTCATTATGTGTCCAAGGTATTTCAACTTTTTCCTGATTATGTCTATAAGTGTTCTTTTTGTTACCATTTTCTTTAAGGCTTTCTTGTTGCATACTTGATCCATCCATGGAAATCACCACTAAAGACATTTACACCCTCTCGCTAGGTAACTGGTAAAGAACATTTGGTGATGTGGGGGAGGGGGAGAATTTTCTACTTTTTCCTGGAATGGAACAAGAATAGACCATGTTGACCTTGAAATTGGTTGAGTTTGTTGGTACTTGATGTGTAAGTCAAGCTCAATACTGCTGCAGCAAATATATATAAGAGATAAGAGACAAATTTATTAAACTTTGAGAAAAATATTGATCACGAAAATGATCTCTGCAGACCGTAGAAAGATGTTTGAGGCGTCTGGTCTAGCAAACAATTCAACCTACATTCAGTATACAATCTTCCCTCTATAATTACCTGGGAAAAGCTATGAATTGCTGAAAATCCTGATACGTTTTTTTTTCTCGTCAGTGGTATACTTCAATGGTTGAAAGAGAAGGAAGTCCTGTGACAAGCAAATTGGAACGAAGAAACGTTGATTAACAATTGGATGTATACAATATCAATGTCACAGCTGCTATGATTATAGTATTAATGATAGAAGGGTCACTGAAATTAGCTTTAAGTTTTTGAAAATAAAAATGTTCATACTTATGATACCACCTGTACAGGTGGTATCATAAGAAATATATTATGATGACTAATAAAAAAAAGTCACTAAGCGGATCGAGTAAAACTCATGTGAACGAAAAATCGTTCTACGCGAGATATTAAACATAAAAGTGAGCCACGTAGAAAGGAAAGAGCACAGAAATTAAAGCCTTGAATAACTGGAGCTGAGATGCAAATAGTCGGCTCGGACATTATACAGAGCACATTTAAGATAAACCGTGTCAGGGTTTGGATTTATCGTTCTACTTTTCTACACAGGAAAATTATGAAAAGGAGAAACTACAACATTTAACACATATGCATATATACAGATACACACGTGTACTCATACACACGCATGCACTCAGACACAGACACACGCACGCACACATACAAACACACAAAGGAGGGGGAAAAAACAACCTAATAGCAATAATAAGAGCATTTGAACAAGCGCATAAATTGATTATCTCAAATTTAGTATAAACATAACAAAAAATGAGTCAGTTGCTGAAACCTCCTGATGATGGACTGGACAATTACGGAAAAGTTCGCCTACGAAATTCTTAAGTCAAGATGCTGAATATAATATCAATCAGATAAGTAACAAATTTTATTTGTATTAATACTATATATATATATATATATATATATATATATATATATATATATATATATATATAGAGAGAGAGAGAGAGAGAGAGAGAGAGAGAGAGAGAGATTCTCCGTTGCTCCTGTTATATATTTAGAAATCCTTGATAAAATCAAAAGATGAATCTCAGTAAATATTATTGGCATCTCGGCTTCAGTTATTTTCCCACCGCTGTAATGTAGCTTTCCTGTATATTTTCTATAAATACTTTCATGGAAATTGTTAGGATGAACTCTCTGCTATAGAACATAGACTTTATGAATTTAACCACAGAACTAGATTGGTAACAAGGTTTCATCAATTTACTGTTGAATTGGCTAAGATGTAAACGTTAGTTCTATGCTAACAGTTTCTTTTCTCGCATTTCTCACTTCTGGAACTCTCTTTCGGTTCCATGCTTTCAAGCCAACATTGATCATAAAAAAAAAACTTAAATGCAATGTCAGACGTTATTCTTGATTACTCTTCTATTGTTCTTGTACATTAATAATGTTTCTTTTTTCCTTATTCTTTCACATTCAGTAAGCTCTTGTGTCTTAATGGCTTTACTGTCTTGCTTGGGGTGACATGTGCTTCTTATAATATGTAGATTTAATAAGCCGGCCAATGTAATTTGAGGAATAAAAAGACAAAAAAATGTTAACAATGTTGGCAATAAGATTGATGATAGTTATTATATCTTAGCTTTTGACTAATTTGAAGCACAAAGAGAAAGATTTTAACGTCGGAATTTTCGGACACGTCTGCGTCCTTTTACGAAGAGAAACAAAGAAGTGGGACTCACTCTTCCGAGAAATATTGTTGTTGTTGGTTAGAGGGCTCCCTGTGGAAACTATATTCACTGAGTAAACCCAAATCCCTGTTTAACTCTTTAATTAATGATTTTATTTTGAACATATATTTCAACTCGGATCTGCGTCTTTCTTGTCAGCTGTTAAATGAAGCCGCTAAAAGCATGCATCTGATGTCATCAATGCTATGAAATGGTCGGTTTAAGTGTGTAGCGACAGGATATTTGCTATTGTTATCATTGATGTAAAAATATATATATAACATACCTTAAGAATATATTTTATCATATATATATATATATATATATATATATATATATGTCTGTGCGTGTATGTGCGTGTGTGCGGGCGCGTGTCTTCGAAAAAATATATTTTTATGATATGGTATATATATATATATATATATATATATATATATATATATATATATATATATATATATTGACAGTTGTGGAGTGCCATAATCGCCCATGCCCTGAAGGGATATGGAACTTAAAAGAAGAAACTATTGGGTTGGTGCAAAAATAATGTCGTTTTCTCACATAGTAACATATGTGAGAAAACGACATTATTTTTGCACCAACCTAATACTAATATTCTGATTGTTATGATTGTTATGCTCTTCTACCAAGGATCAATGTGTAGAATCTGCTTGGTTTTCGGTTAGTTTGATGGGTGGTAACAAGTCAAAAGTTATTTAGAGCGACAAAAGACAGGAAGCTGTGGAAAGCCATGACCGGGTATCCTCTGAAATGGCATGACATCATGTAAGCAATAATTATTCGTGGGAATGAAATGTTGAAACATTTATTTAATAAATTCTTATCATGATAAATTTTCTTTGTATATATTCTTATTTTCGCAGTATCAAAAAACAATCATTTTGTTCGTTTTACTGAACTTGTCAAAGATGAGTGGTTAGAGATTTGGTTAGAGATTTCGTGGCAGTTACTGAAAGACCGATTAATGCGATTACGTAAATATTTTTCAGTACCGATCACTGAGCACCCAAATATGAGGCGCCAAAAGACCCTTGATGGTTTTCGAAAGCTTTGATATGAAGCACGAGCGTTTTAGCCTACTCGATTTTTACCTATATTCACCTGAAATCAGTTTAAACTGTCGCCGTTTTTCCCATATATCTAAACTTTGTAAACTACATTTTTGGCAAGTAAAACTTTCTCTGAAATATGTTCTCTAAGTTTTCATTTCAAATCAAGAAATACAGACGTTAAGTAAAATGTTCACAATAATGGAAGAAACAGTTTAATCTGTATATTAGTCTTTCAGTCAATGACGGTCATTGTCTTCTTTTTCCATATATCTAGACTATGATTATTACCTTTGTTTTTGAAAAGTAAAAATTTCCCGAAAATATGTTGGAAGATTTCCAGGTTTTCATTTGAAACCTAGAAAATACGAACGCTAAACAAAATGATCACAATATATTGGTAAAAAAAAAAGCAAGTATCAGTTTAAACTGACGTTAAAATAATATAGGAGCTCATAATAATACTGATGACATTTAAAAGTTTTTAAAATGTCAGGCCTTCTCTTCTTCTATAGATCAATATGCTTCTCATATTTTTAGATTTTAAACCCTTATCCGCAATTATTCAAGTTTTTGATATTTATTGAATATGAGAAATCTTTTAGTATTTGTTTAGCCAAAAAAAAAAATTTTGATATTTATTGAAATATTCTTTAGGATGCTCAACGTGAGTGGTTTGATGCTTACGGCCATACCAGGTTAAAACAATGGTTCCTGTACGACCACTGTAGTTAAGCAACGTCGAACTTGGTCAGTACTTAGATGGGCGACCGTTTATGTATACCAGGTGCTGTTAGCTTGGATGTGTGGGTGGTTTAACGGCTCGCAATAGTTAATCAGTGAGCTGAGTTCCAGTTCCCATTTGTGTTTTTATAAACATTTACGCGCAAATCCCCTTGAGAAAGACATGAAGGCACCTCTTCTAAATCATTATTATCTCCAAAAAATACATTCTTACAATTTAAAATATTTCTGGCTTTAAATAACCTGCAAAAGGTTGATAAACTGTAAAAAACGAATCAATAAATGATTGATTGAACATTAGTTTAATAAATCCTCATTCCAAAAAAATTCCACTTCGAACCAAAAGACATTGAAGCCAATAATGCTTTTTTGTTACTTTGTTGTTTTTGAGGCTTTTCTTTATTAATATTTTTTTGTTTTTGTTTTTTGATTTTTGGGGTTTTATTGTTTTTTTTTATTTTACAATTTTGGATATGAATCAGTTTGTTAACTCTTGGAATCCTGGGTCAAAAGACAGTTTTTTTTGTTTGTTTTTTTTTTTTGTTTTTTTGGAGAGGACGGGGGTTTTGTTATTTTGCATTCCTAGCGGATCACTTCCCCGTTTTAACTTTATAAAATATAAAAAGGGGGCACCTCGAGGCGGTGTAATGGTTTGCAAGCTTGTCTAGCTAGAACAATTTCAACTGAGTAGTGAGTTCGATCCTCACTGGGTGCCCCCTACTTTTGGCCTTGTGCCACATCAAAGCTACGCTTGGAAAATCGCTATTGGGCACCTCAGCGTGGTGTAATGGTTAGAAAACTTGTTTTGCTAGATCAATTACAGCTGAGTAGTGAGTTCGATCCTCACTTGGTGCCTCATACTTCGGCTTTGTGCCACATCTAAGCAGCGCTTAGAAAATCACTATAAAGTCTAAAAAGTAACCGATTTCATATTTTATTTTATCTGTTATATATTTTCCTTTACTCCATATTCTACTTTATTCAAGTTATTTAATTCTTAGATTTTACATGTATTTACTTTTACAATGAGACTGATGTCAAAAGTAATGGTAATGTAGTCGTTGTGAGAGATTTTAAAGTGTTGCTGAGATAGAATATGATTAAGTTCTTTCAATAAAGGCCATAGCGTGATAATAGGCTAAATAGATTCACACTCGTTAATATAACAAAACGACTTATTTTGTGTCTTTCTTTAGGCCCTCTCTCTCTCTCTCTCTCTCTCTCTCTCTCTCTCTCTCTCTCTCTCTCTCTCTCTCTCTCTCTCTACTGCTCACTGGTTTATTCACTTTCACGAACATGCTAGTCTTTAATAGTAAGTCTGTCTTTCTTCCTGCATCAGCAACAGCATCCGGTCGGTCCGGATGAGATAGTTAATGACAGAGTTAAGGAACGATAATACAGGAATCATGGATATAATCGTCTTTGAAATCACAGATAAAAGACTACTTTGGTTAATTCGGTTTTCTTTCTAGCTACGAGGAAATACTGAAAATATTAGAACTTACTTTACAACATCTGACCGAATGACCAAACAACAGAAAGTTTTTAAATCCTTTCTAGAGGCCGCGAACTTTTCAGCTCTCCTAGTATGGATCTATAATACTTTCTTTTGCCCAGTCTAATTTATTATATTTACTTACGCGCAAATAAAAGCAAATAACCTAGGGAAATGTAAAAAGCCACTTCTTATCCCTCACAAATATGGGTTAATTAGTAGTATTTGTATCAGTAAAAATTATTATCTCCAAAAAATTCTTACAATCTAAAAACATTTTCTGACTTTAAATAACCTGCAAAGGGTTGGTAAGCCGTACAATAATCTTTCTTATGATCAATTATGGCCAGCGGATCATTTGAATTTGAAAAGTGGTACACTATATGCAGCTTGACACAGTTATGAGCTGAATTTTTATATGAAATTTTCACCGTTTAATATCCATTCTTTGTCATCTACGAAGAAGACTGTGGACTTATTGACAGACTTGCGTTCAAAAAATCCTCTTTCGGGTAGACCACTGTAGTTAAGCAACGTCGAGTTGGATATTGGAATAAACTTATTCTACATTTTCAGTTTTTCTCCACGTGAAAATTGTGGTTGTAAAGGCGTCGAATTTCAGCTTGCCCGGGGTTCCAGCAAAACTAGGGCCGTCACTATATATATATATATATATATATATATATATAGTGACGTCCCTAGTTTTTGCTTTTATATTTACACACGCTCTATCTCTGATATTGAGCACTTTATCCCATAAATATAGCACACCTTAAGACTATATTTCTTCATATATATATATATATATATATATATATATATAAACGTTATTATATTGGTCAAGTAATTTAAAAAAAACAATCTAGTTTTCCTTTTCCTAGATAGGTTGCCAACCAAAGCTATAAGGCCTAGTCTATTACACACACATATACATATACATATATCTATCTATCTATCTATCTATCTATATATATATATATATATATATATATATATATATATATATATATATATATATATATATATATATATATTTATAAGGTCAGCTCAAGGCAACTAGCGTAGTCGCCCGAGGCACCAGCAAGGTCGAGAACGCCATCATGTCATGTCTTTGGGATTTTTCAAAACTAAAGCTTATAAAAAATACACTTGCGGTCGTCCATGACTCAAGAAAGTTTAAATTACTTGCCTATTTTTTCAATAGAAAATGTTAGAAGAATAGGTGTAAAAAGGGCCATAAAAAATTTACAAATTTAATCGCTGGAAAAATGTTTTAGATGGGAAAATGAATTTTTTTTTTTTAGGTTGTATTAAGTTGGATATTGGAATAAATTCGTTATTCTCTATTTTTAGGTTATCTCCACCTGAAAATTATACTTGTAAAAGCGCTGATTTGTTTATTAAAACAGCGTGTATTAAGTCAATTAACCGGTAAATTCGAGGAATCATAGTAAAGATTGGTTCTCCAGCAGGGATCGAATCTGCGTCCTCTTTTATAGGGAAAAGGCAGTTGTTTCATCTGGTGTACTTTATCATTTGACCACAAAGAACGTCACGGTCAAGAAAGAAAATCACATCCTATTTACCCAGATTATTTTCATTGGAAGTTCATATTTCCTGAGTTTCGTATCCGAAATGGAAACAAAGCAATTTTCATTATTTTTATTCCAACATTTTTAATAATAAGATTTCAAGTTAAAAAAAAAAGTTGCATTGAAAATAAATCCATTTGTTTCTCTATTTTATATAACTAATTAATTAATTAATTTCATTTGCGTACATATAAGAGCGCCTCTATTTCTTAAATTTTCATTTTTTTTTTCCTCCTATTTCGACTTGTTTTTTTCCTCCCCTCTCGACGTTTTTTCTTTTTTTTTTCCTACCCTCTCGACGTTGTTTCTTTTTTTTTTTTCCTACTCTCTCGACTTTGTTTCTTTTTTTTTTCCTCCCCTCTCGACTTTGTTTCTTTTTTTTTTCCTCCCCTCTCGACTATATATATATATATATATATATATATATATATATATATATATATATATATTGCCTTGAATTCCTGAAACTGGAATATCTTTGGTTCTTTGGTCACGTGGTATAATTTTAGCTATCGCCTATAAATATGCGTTTCTCTTTGCCTCGTTAGCCGAACTTTCCCTGACGATCCGTTTAGGTGAAACCTAGGTAGGTTTGTCTGGCTCACTAGGTGTATATATATATATATATATATATATATATATATATATATATATATATATATATATGTATGTATATATATATTAGGTTCAAAAATAGTGCAAAAATAATGTCGTTTTCTCACATGTTACTATGTGAGAAAACGACATTATTTTTGCACGAACCTAATATATATATATATATATATATATATATATATATATATGCACACATATATACATACACGCATGCACACACACATACACATACATTCACATGAGTTGTTATTCATGTTATCATGGAATTCTACTACTCAGAAATAGTTTCCGCCGTATCTTTCGTAAGATAAGAATCGTAAACGATAAATGTTGGCTGATATACTGGGTGATTGAAAAGTAGCTCCCCATTTTAAAATATTTATAATTTATTTATTAACTATAATTTTTACAAGAAATGGATATGAGCAGAAAGCGTTTAACATGAGGTTTTTTTTAGAATTCGATATTGGCACCAGATTTTACTACCAGCTTCCCGACCCGCCCAGGAATCGCGTCAACTGTTTTCTCCCTTTAAGTTCTCCCAAATTCTTGGTTTGATATAGTAGACTTGCTTCTTTAACCATCCCCAAAGAGAAAAGTCAGGACCCCTGACTGGCCACTCATATATACAATAAGGAGTTACCTTTCAGTCACCCTGTGTATATATATATATATATATATATATATATATATATATATATATATGTGTGTGTGTGTGTGTTTGATATATATATATATATATATATATATATATATCAAACACACACACACACATATATATATATATATATATATATATATATATATATATATATATATATATATATATATATAGAAAATTTACATCCTTGTTTTCAGACTGATCCAATTAGTATGCTACTTCAAAAGAAATGGTACTTACTGGGAAAAGAAATGGTATTTATGGGAAAATGGTACTGACTGAGAAAATAGATTCCAACCCAGGAGAAAGATGTCAGTTATTCTACGAGTCAATCTCTTTAGATCGACGTTAGAGTTTACTGCAAAAACTATATATAAACTTTCTTTTACACCTGTGATGATAAAAACAAAAATTCCCACCTTTTGCCGTTAGCCTCATATCAAATGATTTCTATTTTTATTTTTCATCTGCATCTCACTCTAATTTTTGTAAGAGCTTAACCAGTATCTAAAAATTACACCTGTTTTTACTTATATATTTTATATATTTAATCATATTCACATGTATATATTTCAACAGATAATAAGCAAATATTCTATATAGTCCAACTTGAGCCAGCGGGCTGCTTGTGACCCGTTTTACTTTATGAATGGTACACCTAACTTGTTCACTCTCACTCTCTCGTACATAACGACATTGTTTTCTTCTATTTACCGTGTCCTTTCAGGATGATCTCTCTCTCTCTCTCTCTCTCTCTCTGACATTGTATTAAGTGAATATCTACTAAATTATACATTATACCATGAAGCCCGAGTAAGACATGTGTTGTGTTGTAATTTGGTCATACTTTGACGCTAGATTCTGAATATGATGGTACAGGACGTGAATGATAATGACTCTCCACAATTTCCCGTTCTTGGTAGCTCTCGGTATCGTCTGTCTTTTTGCTATATTTCCTACTCCCTGTTCGGCCAACCATTTACAGTAGTTTGTTAGGCAGGTTATGTGCTGTTTTCCTCTGTCCCTCTTACGTTCAATGTCCTGTAAGTGTCAAATTTCCCAAGCCCTTTCTGTCTGTCTGTCTGTCTGTCTCTCTCTGTCTCTCGCTCGCTCTTTCTCTCTCTCTCTCTCTGTTTTTGTTTCCATTTTCTCTAAAACTTCGTCTTTGCTCACATGTTCAGCCCATGGTATTCTCAACATCCTTCTGTTCAACCACATTTTTGTTGTCACTTCTCTATCTGTGATGAGATGATCCATTTACTGCCATATAGGAATATCGCATATACATAAGCAATAATTAAATAAAATATTTCTTGAATTTTATAACCTTTTGTTGACGGTAATATTTTGATAATTTTAAAACATTGTCGATTTTAACTACGGAAGATCATACGTTTATTCTACATCCAAGAAAAAAAAATCAACTTTTTTCCATTTCTAAGGCAAATGTGTACGCGTATGGTACATACTATGCTAAAAAAAACTGAGGTAGATACTATGAAAAAATACTTAGAATCTTTTTAGTAGTTCAGCTCGCCTTATGATGAGCCATAACGGCCCACTGATCAGAAAAGGTTCATATATTGCATGTAGCGGGCTTATGACCATATCACTTTGAAACATCGGTTCCGATACGATCACCGAAGTTACGCAACGTCGAGGCTGGTCATTACTTAGATGGGTGACCGCTTGGGAATAACAGGTGCTATAAGCTTGGATGAGCAGGATGGTGTAATGGATAATGGCTCGGAACTGGAAATCGAAGACCCCGGCTTTGTTATATTCACTTAGGCGCAAATACCCTTGAGAAAGGTATGAATCCACGTCTTCTCCCTCCAGGTATGGATTAATTAGTAAGACTTTTATCACTAAATCATTATTATCTCCCCCGCCAAAAGATTCTTATAATCTAAAAATATTTTCTTTGAATAACCAGCAAAGGATTGATAAGCCGTAGAAAATGAATCAATCACTCAATATTTCCTGTAGCATTAGTTTAACTAGTGATGGAATTGGTATGTAGAAGTTACGTAGATGTCATTCTTATAAGGAGAGTGAGGGAAAAGGGTAAAGAATGCAAAACTAAGAATCTGAGGAAAGATTAAAAGAATACTTTAATCCACTGGGTTGCGCGTCTTGTCCTGACTTCCTTTACCGCCCGCTGTCTGTGTTTCATAATCGATCCAATGTGTGTCCTTCGTTTAAATCCTTTCTACCCGGATCTGTAATTGCATTATCGATTGCATTGCATTATCGATACGAACTAACAACAACCATATTTATATATAGTACACTAATATTAATTCATTGTGCTGTAAGCTTCGTTTGTAAGATATGATTACAATGTTCGCTTTCCGAACATGAGACCATGGTCGATTTGTGAGGAAGGTGACTTTTTAATGTTATCGACCTGGTGGAGGCGATCTCACCGTGCAGTACCTTCGGAAAGCGCCCGAAAACCATACCACTGGTTCACCCCAGCCTTTTGTATGAAAGTGGGTAGACAGATGTATTTGAGAGCTGTCGACGGTTGTGCTAGCACGAAGTTACAAGAAATCGTGACCGAGGGTTTTGAGCACGGGCCTTCTTCTGGCTGTTGATCAAGTCAGATAATGCATAGCATAGTTGAAGTGTGTTGTAGAGTAGCTGAACACCCCACAAAATGAAGTGGTCTAAGACTATTTAAACAGCATTCCCTCTTACCGAGGCGGGGTAGTTAACCGTTAACTGTTTATTACATTCGCCTGTGTTCTCCAACGGGTACCATATTATTCTGAGAAATAAAATACTTCTTACTTTCCTATTTACGATACAAAATAGTGTAAACCAAAGTCAGGTTCTGTGTGTGTTGAATAAACACAGATATATGCTACAGGATGGGATAGCCTCCTTAGTAGACAGCATACTCGGGTAGGAGGGGTTAGCCATACATAGACTGTGAAATTCACTATTTTTCTATAAATATTTTCATGGCAATTGTTCTGATGAACATGAATTTAACCGTAATACTAGACTGGCAATTAAGTCTCCCTGTTTTATTGTTGAACTAGCTAGATGCAATCATATGTTCTATTCGGATAGTTTATTTTCTAGAACTTCTCGTTTATAGAACTCTCTTCTAGTTTCTTGCTTTGCTGTCATCCACTTTCTCTAAAATTTTAAATGCAACGTCAATCGCCCTCTTCTCTCTTCTTGAAATCTGCTCTTTTATTGCCCTTTCTTCTGAATAAAATCTTCTCATTTTCTTTCAATCCAAGTAACCTTTTCCATTTTAGTGGCATTATCGCCTTGTTTGGAATGAAATGATTAAAAAAAAAAAAAAATGAAAGTATTATATTGATATGATGTCGTGTATGTGCGCACAATGTAACGGTTTTCACTTTCTCAGTTCGTTAGGCAAAGCATTTTGGTTTAGGAGTCAGGGTATGAAAAAACTCTGACTTGCTTATTTATTCAGAGAAATCTGCTGTGGCGACGCATCTTTGGCACCCTGCAGTGAAGAATATTGCAAGAAATGATTATCAAAACAATTACTTGTCAGTTTGGGCTGACGTCAGTGTCCGTAGACAGAGGTGTCTTTGATGGGCGAATGGGTACGAAAGTTGTTAGACTAAGGTGAAACAAGTAATGAAATTTAGGTGGAGGAAAAGGAAAAGAGTTTATATATATATATATATATATATATATATATATATATATATATATATATATATATATATATATATATATATATATATTAAAATACTATATATATATTATATTAAAATACTATATATATATATATATATATATATATATATATATATATATATATTAAAATACTATTACGATGGTATGAGGCAAGAATGACAGCTACTGTCGCATAACAAATTCACATGATAGTGTCTGTGTAAGGTGACCTCAAGTATTTTATTTTCATATATTGAATGCTGCAGCAATGGTCAAGAAGGAAGATATATTTTAATGGCTTTGACAAAGGCAAAATTGTCATGGCCGGAATACTAGGTCAAGGCATTTCCAAAACGCCACGGCTTTTAAGTCGCTCATCTTCACATGAGGTAATGACCAAAGGAATGAATAATTCCCTACCGCTGGCAAAGTATTGGGTGACCAAGACGTGTTGGTGCGTGAAACGAACAGATATTTTACTGCCAAAAACGAAGCAACACACAGGTTACTATTTCACAAATTGCAGATAATCAAGGTGAGGGGGATAAATGTGTCACAACACATAGTATATTGATCCCTGTTGCATATGGGTTTGTGTAATCGCAGATTTTTTCACGTCTTTTTAATCAATAAACATTGTCAAGCGTGTCTTCAATCGGTACACAAATACAAGACATTCGATTCATAAACATTTTTTGTCTTAGAATATAAAAATTTACTTTTTTTCCACCAAAGTCTATCTTACACTTTTATAAACCTACCATTTGTATAATATATAAAATACTGATATTTCATTAAAAAAATAAGGAAAATTGACTGGGAGTGAGAGTTAACAATTAATTTACGATATGAACTACTAATTTTCTGCAGAAAATTTCAATCATTTAACCCCAACCAAGGCGATGAAACTACTAAGACACAAGGGGGTGTTACTAAGTGGGAAAGAACCCGAGAAATAGTTATTATAGACAGAGGACAATAAAAGAATAAAAATTAAGAAAACAGCGGATGATGATTAATATTTCATTTAAATTTTTGAAGATCAAAGTTGACTGCAAAGCAAGAAACCAGAAGAGAGTTCCACAAGCGAGAAATGTGGGAGAAGAAATTGTTAGCATAAAAACTTATGGTTATATCAAACAATTTGAACTGCAAAAGAATGAGACCCTGCTGCCAATTTAGCACTGCTCTTAAATTTGTAACGTCGAGGTACGAAAGAGGAAACGTCATCAGAACAATTATCGTGGAAATATTTGCAGAAAAGCCACATGGGAGCTTCGTTACGACTCTGCGAAAGTGAATGAAGCCAAGATGCTAGGTCAGGACCGACAATATTGCAGATACTTCTCTGGATTTTATCAAGAGTCTATGAATGCATTGCAGAATCACTAGACCAGATGTGGTGGCAATATTCAATGCATAGACAAATGGTAGATTTATAAATGTGTAAGATAGACGTTGGTGGAAAAAAAAGTAAATGTTTCTGTTCTAAGACAAAAAATGTTTATAAATCGAATTTTGAATTTTGGAGATTAAGGTTTGTCTCACAGCATTCATTGAAAATCAGGAAAAACATATCACCAGTGGTCAGGAATAAGACAAATGTTACAGATATCATATGATTATAATGTATATTACTATCTTCTATGTCGCAAATTATTTTACTGTGTTAAAATTGTTTTTTTTTTCTATAGAAAATATTGAAAATCGGCCTGTGAGGGTTGGAAACAATTTTCGATATGAAACATATATTTATATATTGTTGTGGATTCCGAGATGAAATCCGGCCTCAAATGAATGACAAACGCAGGAATGAAATATAGCAAATAAATGTATTGACGTAATAATACAATTGGTAATACGGTTAGTAGATCCAGAAATTCGGTTAGTAGCAATAATAATATATATACAGTCTGGGAAATTCAGTATCGAAGTATGACTTCCTTCTGAGTCTACGTGCTCGCAACTGTCTCCTACAAAACGGTTACCTCACTCTCTCACTGTATCAGTATATCTCTCTCTTACTCCCGGGTATTCACTGGCAGCAGTACAAGTACACACTGGTCGAGTCCACTTTTATGAAAGATGGGTGGACCCCATAACATATATATATATATATATATATATATATATATATATATATATGAAAATTCAAATAAAAAATAAATTGTGGGGAGGTAGATAATCTTACGATATATAAAATACTGATATTTCATTAAATAATAAAGAAAATTGACTGGGAATGAGAGTTAACAATTAACTTACGATATGAACTACTAATTGATAAGACATTGATTTTTTTATAGAAAATACAGAAACAGACTGTGCGGATTGTACATAATTTTACAGTATGAAATATTGATTTTCCTTCAGAAAATAAGAAAAAATTGTTTTTTAGGGTCTGAAATAATTAGAATATTGATTTTTTTAGAAAAATGGATTGTGAGAGATGGAGATTATTTTCCGATTTAAAATATTGATTTTTCAATAGAAAATCTGGAAAAAAAATATTGTAAATGCCACAAATAATCTTACGATATAAAAATATTGGATTTCTATAGAAAATCTGGAAAAACAGATTGTGAGGGATCAGAAACTAAAACAAGTTTTACTGGAAATAATGTTCAATCGTTTTAATTCATGTTATATTCGCCTCCTTAGTTGTTTTCGCACACAGATATCCTTCCATCCAATTTCCTTTTATCTGACTTTGTGAGCGTCCTATCAATTGGTTAATATTTAAAATTAAGCCAGCGTCCGAACTGACCCTAACTTAGTTAAGACGAGAGTCACGTAGCACGCTCTTAATCTCGTTGAGACTTTGATAAATGCTATATTTGCATCCTGGATCAAATATAAGGTGAGTCAGGGAGACAGATCTGCTTGCTTTATAGATTATTGCTCCTGTTAAGGTTTAAGGCTATAAAAGAGGGCGTGCTTATCTAGTGAGTCAGGGATTATTCTTCTTTTATGTGTCATGTTCCTTCAGGATGTAGCCGATCATAGCCCTCCACAGCTTCGTGTCCCTTGTACCTGCTAAAAAATTGTCTTTTTGTTATTTCTCCAAAACCCTGTTCTGCCATCTATTTTCTCAAGCCAATCAAATATGTTTCGAGTTGCTTTCCTCTATCCCTCTTTCCCTCAATCTGTGCTGTGAGTACCAGATTTTCCAAGCCCTCCTTCCTCATTACGTACCCCAGAAATTTCAACTGTTTCTTCCTGGTGTTAAGTATAAGTTTCCTCTTTGTTTCCATTCTCTCCAAAACCTCATTGTTGCTCATATGTTCATCCCATGGTATCCTCAGCATCTTTCTGTAGAACCGCATTTCTGTTGCTTCAAAATTCTTCTTCATCTTTGATGGGATTGTCCAGTAATCGCTGCCATACAGGAGGACAGATATCCCGTAACAGTTCAGTACTCTTTTCTTTGTTTTCAACGAAATTTTTCTGTCTCTTCATACTCTACTTAGCTTTTGGAATGCATCTTTGGTCGTCACAATACGTCTTTGGACTTTCTGTCTTTAGAACATTTCACAGGTATTTAAATTTCTGTACCTGTTTGATTTTGGTATCATCTACCTGTAATTTGCATTTTGGGCTCATCCTTTTGCTGATAACCATATATTTTGTTTTCTTGTAGTTTATGCTTCGTCCTTTCTTCTTGCTTTCCTTCTCTACCTTATGTAGGAGTTTTTTTTTAGTTTTCTTTCCATGTCTGCTATCAACACTGTGTCATCTGCATATATTATATTGTTATAATTGTGGCCGCCAATAATGAATCCTGGTAGGACTTCTAATTCTCTCAGAAGTGCCTAGCTGTATAGGTTGAATAAATCCGGTGTGATGACACATCAGTGTCTTACACCACTGGTAAACTAAAAAGAAAAATGGAATTACTCCATATACAATCATAAAGATTTGTAAGAAAATGAATTCACTGCCAAGACACGGAACGAAATATAGGATACTACATAAAGAAATAAAGAAAAAATGCAAGCAAGCAAAAGAAGAATGGCTCAACGAAGAATTTGCAGAAATAAAAAGAATAAGTATCAGAAATAAAGCAAACATGAATAAAAAAAATAAGAGACCTAATAGGAAAAAAAGGCATGCTTATCAACAGGGTGTATAAAGTCCAAGGACCGAACGACGCTGATGTTAGAGAAAGAAAAAAATAATTCATTGATAGAGAACTCTTCCACTATAAAAGAAAACATCCGGTTATACACAGAAATATTAAAAGAACGGAAATATTAAAATCTAAAGTTGAATTTTCAATGGCCAAATTGATTGGACAAAAACAAAGCGACAGGGAAAAAATGAACTGTAATAGATATAATGGAGGCCTTAAACGATTTCGGCATAGACAAGATTACAGAAATAATAAATGAAATCTACAACAGTGGTGATATACCGGAAGACCTAAGTAGATCTATTTTCATAGCACTGCCTAAGAAGCCAGATGCAAAGGAATGCAAAATCCTTCGGACAATCATCTTAATTGTTATGGGGTCCATCCCTTTTTCATACAAGTAGACTCAACCAGTGTGTACTTGGACTGCTGCCGTTAAATATCCAGAATCAGTCAGAGTAGAGAGAGCAGTGATTGTGATTGAGTTGGAGGTAGAGCAATAGTGTGAGGTAACCGCTTGTAGAAGTCACAGTTACAAGCACGTAGACTCTAAGGAAGTCCTACTTCGAGACTGAAATTACCAGACTATATATATATATATATTATTATTGCTACTAAACGCGTCCCTGGATCTACTAACGGTATTACTAATTGTATTATTGTGTAAATACATTTATTTGCTATATTTCATTCCTGCGTTGTCATTCATTGGAGACCGGATTTCATCTCGGAATCCGCAACATTAATGAACCACATAATGAAACTGATCATCCGAATTCTGATGAATAGAGCGCGCAGCAGAATCACATGGAAATAGAACATTAGTTCTATATTAGTTCGTCAAAGACACCAGAACAAGGAACACGATATTTATATCCAGAATGTTATTAGAATGAGAAATACAAATGCAGAAGGTTGTGTACCTGTGTTTTATAGAATACGCATAGATCTGTTGGAACTGCTCAGCAACCTTAATACATTAGGGAAAGTTATGGAATAATCAAGAACCTATAGTGGCAGAAGACGTCCTGCCTACAGACAGAAAATGATTTCAGCAGATATAAAAGAAATAAAAAACGGGTGTAAGACAAGGGTGTGTTTTCTCACCGGACTTATTCGACCTATGCATTGAGATTATTCTGAGAGAACTAAAAGTAATGCCAGGGTTCATTATTGGCGGCCACAATCTTAACAACATAAGGTTTGCAGATGATACAGTGTTGGTAGTAGACACAGAAAGAAAGCTACGAAAACTTCTACTGGACTTAATGAGGGAAAGCCAGAAAGGATTAAACATCAACTGAAAGAAGATAGGAGTGGTTGTTAGCAAAAGGATGAGCTCAAAGTGCGAATTGCAAATCGGAGATACCAAAATCAAATAAGTGTGGAAATTCAAATATCTGAGAAATGTTCTAACAGAGGCTGGAAAGTGTGACACTGAGATCCGAAGTCGTACTGGGATAGCCAAGGAAGAATTGAAAAACTAAGCGGAGAGCTAAAAAAAATAGGAAAATTTCGCTAGAAACAAGGAAAAGAGTGCTGGAATTCTACGTGATATCTGTCCTCTTGTATAGCAGTGAATGCTTAAAAATGAATGGAAGACTTGAAGCAACAGAAATGTGGTTCTACAGAAGGATGTTGAGGATACCTTTCACCGAACATGTGAGTAACGACGACGTTTTGGAGAAAATGTAAACAAAATGGAAATAATATAAAACACACATACACACACACAGACGCATATATATATATATATATATATATATATATATATATATATATATATATATATATATATATGTGTGTGTGTGTGTGTGTGTGTGTGTGTGTGAGAGAGAGAGAGAGTGCGCGATATATATATATATATATATATGTGCGTGTGTGTGTGTGTGTGTGTGTGTGTGTGTGTGTGTGTGCAGTTTATATATTTATATATATATATATATATATATATATATATCTTTGTGGGTGAGTGTGTGTGTGTGTGTGTGTGTGTGTGTGGGTGTGAAATTCTTTCACGTATTGAAATTGTTTCTCAAAAAACTGTTGAAATTCATTTCTTTTAAAAATGTTAAATACATTTATTTCATCCTCCTCGACAACAAGTAGTAACACCTCTCGCTAAACTGTTTTTACTGAGTGATTTGATTTTTACGGCTTAACAACCTTTTGAAGTTTTTTTAAAGCCAAAAAATATTTTTAGATTTTTTGAGATAAACTGATGTACTCGTACAAATTTTACTAATTAATCCATAGTAGGGGGAGAAGAGCTGAATTCATGCATTTCCCAATGGTATTTGCGCGTAAGTGAATCTAGCGAACCTACTGGAATTGGGATGACTCTCCGATTGTGTTAACCATTCCAGCTTACAATACTTGGTAGTCCTTCGCGGTCATCTAGGTACTGGCCCGGTTCGGCTTTACTTAATTTGGGTGATTGTACGGGAACCGGTGTTTCAACATGATATGGCTCTCGCTACAAACTGGTGACCAAAAGCGACCTCATCCAATGCAAATTTAGGACTATTCGCTACACAGAAAAGACCAAGGAACTAGTATGACGAAGTAACACGTAACAAGTCATTGATAATTCCTATCGCCCAGAATAGACCTTAGATATAGCTACGGGGTACACAGCCGAAACATTGTGTCTATCGCAAAATCTGTTACAGCTTAAATGAGAACAGCATTTCGAATCATTAAATATATAATAAAATTAATGCCGTTTGTTTTCTCATAGCCTCTTCACAACATGAACCGCTTTCGCATCATTATCTGCTTAGAAAGTATATCAATGTCTGGCAGTTTTAACAGTGATGCAGCCTTGAAAAGTCATCTAAGTTTTTCTTTCTTTCTATCTTTTTTAAATCTGTCTGCTTTTTATAAATAGCACATACGCGTTTCCTTAATCTGGCCATCCAAGATAGTCATTTCTTGATAAGCGAATAAGCGTTGGGCTTAGAGAGTTATTTCTGAGACGAGAATCACGTTAGTTTGGTAACCTGTGCGGTACAGAATGGTGAAGACGCACGTTCTCCCATCTTCAAGTGAGAATAGCGACGCAGGTCGGGATGACAGCGCCCACCGCAAACAAATCTCCCACCGCCACCATCCAGCAAAAACGTAGAATTTTTATACTGATTATGAAACTAGCGACGACCTACTTGGCAAATTAGGGCGGCAAAGGCACGTGTCATACCTGCCCTTTAAAAGTTCTGTTTACAGTTAAAAAGAAATCCTTTGTTTGTAAATTCAGCTCATATATTAGGTTGGTGCAAAAATAATGACGTAATAATGTCGTTTTTTGACATATTTTTAACGTCAAAAAACGACATTATTACGTCATTATTTTTGCACCAACCTAATATCTTTCTTTTTTTTTTAACGCAGCCTGACAAGTCACTTATTTCTGCCGTTGTTTAAATTTTAACAAAATGATTAACATGTTTCTCTGTTTCCCTGACTGACGGTTTTTTGTTATTGTTGTTGCTGTTTTGTTTTTTGTTTTTTTTAGTTTTTTTTTTTTTTTTTTCCAAACGAAGCATTGTTACTTTTAGGCGTGTTTAAAAGTTCCTTTTTAGAAACAAGAGATTTGATACACAAAAAGAAACTTTTATTTAATAAATAAATAAATAAAAAGGCTGGATACTTTTGCACACACCTAAGATAATTTATCGGGTCATTCAGCCTAATTTCCCTGTCCTTGTTGTTTTTATTACAGGTGACTGTCGTTTTTGGAAGAGGAAGCGCATGACTCATCGGGTCAGTTTGACATTGGAAATCCGAATCGAAGACGTCCAGTGAGTATAGCGACCAGGTCGTTGTAATAAAAGGAAAGCAAAAATAAAAACAAAGAGAAGACAATACTTTGAATGAACAACACCTATTTACCGCGTTCCTTCAATACATAGTTGATCATGGCTCTACACAATTCCATCTCTTTTGTAGCTCTTCGTGAGGTTTGTAGGTCTTCCTAACGTTTCTAGCTCTTCCTAAGGTTTGTAGCTCTGCGTAAAGCCCGTAGCTCTTCGTAAGGTCCGCAGCTCTTCGTAAGGTCCGTAGCTCTCCTAAGGTTTGTAGCTCTGCGTAAAGTCCGTAGCTCTTTGTAAAGTCCGTAGCTCTTCCTAAGGTTTGTATCTTTTCCTAAAGTTTGTAGCTCTTCGTAAAGTCCGTAGCTCTTCGTAAGGTCCGTAGCTATTCGTAAGGTTTGTATCTCTTCCTAAGGTTTGTAGCTCTTCATTAGGTTTGTAGCTCTTCCTAAGGTTTGTAGCTCTTCGTAAATTCCGTAGCTCTTCGTAAGGTCCGTAGCTCTTCCTACGGTTTGTAGCTCTTCATAAGGTTTGTAGTTCTTCGTAAAGTCCGTAGCTCTTCGTAAGTTTTGTAGCTCTTCCGAAGGTTTGTAGCTCTTCCGAAGGTTTGTAGCTCTTCGTAAGTTTTGTAGCTCTTCCTAAGGTTTGTAGCTCTTTTTAATGTTTGTAGCTCTTCGTAAGTCCGTAGCTCTTCCTAAGGTTTGTAGCTCTTCGTAAGGTTTGTAGCTCTTCCTAGGGTTTGTAGCTCTTCCTAATGTTTTTAGCTCTTCCTAACGTTTGTAGCTCTTCGTAAGGTCCGTAGCTCTTCGTAAGGTTTGTAGTTCTTCCTAACGTTTGTAGCTCTTCGTAAGGTCCGTAGCTCTTCGTAAAATACGTAGCTCTTCGTAAGCTCCGTAGCTCTTCCTAAGGTTTGTAGCTCTTCCTAAGGTTTGTAGCTCTTCCTAACGTTTGTAGCTCTTTGTATGGTTTGTAGCTCTTCGTAAGGTTTGTAGTTTTTCCTAAAGTTTGTAGCTCTTCCTAAGGTCCGTAGCTCTTCGTAAGGTCCGTAGCTCTTCGTAAGGTTTGTAGCTCGTCCTAACGTTTGTAGTTCTTCCTAACGTTTGTAGCTCTTCGTAAGATCTGTAGCTCTTCGTAAAATCCGTAGCTCTTCGTAAGGCCCGTAGCTCTTCGTAAGGTTTGTAGCTCTTCCTAACGTTTGTAGCTCTTCCTAACGTTTGTAGCTCTTCGCAAGGTCCGTAGCTCTTCATAAATCCGTAACTCTTCGTATGGTCCGTAGTTCTTCGTAAGGTCCGTAGCTCTTCGTAAGGTTTGTAGCTCTTCCTAACGTTTGTAGTTCTTCCTAACGTTTGTAGCTCTTCGTAAGGTCCGTAGCTCTTTGTAAAATCCGTAGCTCTTCGTAAGCCCCGTAGCTCTTCCTAAGGTTTGTAGCTCTTCCTAAGGTTTGTAGCTCTTCGTAAGGTCCGTAGCTCTTTGTAAGGTTTATCTTTTTTGCTATCACTCCTAATAATTTCATCTGTCTACCATTTACACTCTCGTTAGTATGTTAATTGCTGATTTTCTCTGTCCTTCCTGCCTTAAATATGACCGATCAGTGTTAAATTCTCCGAAACCTTTTCCTCATCATGTTAATTGCTGATATTTTCTGCCCCTTCTGACGTGAATATGTCCTGTCAGTATCAAATTCTCCAGACTTTTTTTCTCATTATGCAACTTAGAAATGTCAACTGTCTTTTTCTGATTCTAACTATAAGTGTCTTTTTTGTTTCCATGTTTCTTAAAACTTCGCCGTTCTTTAAATGCTCGGTTCACAGTATTCTTAACGACCTTTTGTAAAACCCTAATCTCTGTTGCCTCAAATCTTCTTTTCTTCTGTGTTGAGATTGTTCAGCATTCACTGCAGTATAGGAGGATAGATATCACATAACAGTTCAGCACACATTTCTTTGTTGCTAATGAAACGTCCCTGTTTCTTAATACATTGTTTAGCTTTTGGAAGGCATCATTCGTTATTCAAGTACGTCTTTGGATTTCTACATCATGCTTTTCGTGGCTTTGACCACCTTGCTCTGGATAGAAAATGAACTGAGCAAGTTCACAAAACTTGTGTTACAAGAATTCATCTATATTTTTATCAGGCTTATTCAGATGAATAATTATCATTATTGATGATGATTTGTTCTTCCAATCGACACATGGACTAGCGGTTAAAACATCTATGGTTCCTTGTCAGCTTGGTGAACAACGCCTGCTACTGATAGCGATTTTCTAAGTGTAGCTTAGACGTGGCACAAGGCCGAAAGTATGAATCATCCTGTCAGAAAAATTGTATATTCTAGTTCAATGAAAGAAACAGACAAACGACATTAGGGGAATAAAACTAGGGAGTATTTACTGATATAAAACGGACCCAAAACATAGGAAAACAATCTAACCCCGTAGATTTAACGAAGGATTCGTTTTGAAATTACGAGAAACTTAAAGACTACAAAAACATACACCGGAGAATAGAAAGGCCGTAAGGTTGTGAGTGTAAAAGTTAAGATGAGTATTTTTTTAATCATTTCGCCCCAAGCAAAGCAATAAAGCCAATAAGACGCAAGGGGTTACTGAGTATGAGAGAAGATACAATGAAAGAACAAGAATTAAGAATCCAGAAGATAACGATTAACATTGCATTTAAAATTAAAAAGATTAAAGTTGACTGGAAAGCAAGAAGCCGGAAGAGAGTTCTGCAAGCGAGAGGCTGGATAGAAGAAACTGTTAGCGTAGAACTTACGGTTACATCTATCCGATGGAACTGTGAGACCTTGCCGCCAATCTCTTTTGTATTTTTATTTCTGGCCCTAACAAGGCCACAACATTATCACTGTCTTTGGTTTGTTCTACCAGCTTTTTTGCAGGCGAATCCACCAGGAAATAATGTAACCTTCTGATTCCTAGTAAATAGTAAGTTTGTGAGTTGCCAATGCGTCATTTATACATCAGTACTGCGTTTAAATTCATAATGTCTAGGTACCATAGAGGAAAGTTCGTCAGAACAGCGGCCATAAAAGTATTTATAGTTATGGCACTGGGTTGCTACATTACGGCGGTAGGCTGGTTGAATAGAAAAACATTCAAAAATAATTTGCTTACACTTGAGAAAGAACAACTGTAGCCACATCTACTTTGTGATCAGTTTTCAATCAGATAATTTCAAAAATGTAAGAATTAAGACACTTTACCTTTTGGACTTTTCTTTCTTTTCTAAGAGGCAGACATTTGCACGTTATTGGTAGCCCAGCATTGTTTCTGGTTTCACTCTGTTAATTAACAGAGGTTAAATTACAAGGATGAATGTATAGGCAAGTACTAGGATTATTTCTGAAAGCAACTGATACTCCGAATTTCCATTTGACTTGCTTTGGTTTTGCATATTCAAGTGCAAATGTAGTCATCGGGTGCTTGAAAGAGAGAGAGAGAAAATAGTTTGGTCTTTCTTCTTTCTCCAGGGACCTATTTAGACATTAGTATATTCTTGATACACTAATAAAGTATGTGCTCTTGAGCACAATCTTCTGTGGTTAGGATAGTGAGGAATTTCCTGGGATTTTCTTAGTGTGTATCAGTATTATTTAGTAACCATTCCTAATCCTCGTATTATCAATGGAATACTGGCTATTTTCAAATATATTCTTGCAACTTCTATTTCCAGAGCCTTGTATTTTGAAAGTTTGAAAAATTCTTTACTGAGAAGTTTTTTTATCAAACGGAATGTCCATTTTTATAAGAGATTACTTACGCTTTCTGAAGTCTTTTATTATTATATCTCGTCTCTTGGCTTGTATATTGAAATAGGATATATATGGTGCAATTCGAGCGCACTGCAACATTTTTTACTTCTAGCACTGGTGAGGGTTTGTATTGATATATTATTATTATTATTATTATTATTATTATTATTATTATTATTATTATTATTATTATTACTGAGAGAACAGCATGTCAACAAATTAACAATGGGTTATAAGAAACCTAATATACACATCAAGACACCCGGTCTGATAAGGGTATAACAGGTACCTGCATCACAGCCAAATATTCACGATATGGTGACAGGTTTTGATGACAGTAGCGCATAACCTTGCACGTGGGACCCGGTTAGATATGGTCAGATAGGGTGACCCAGATGGTTTCCGATTGACGGTGTCTACAAGTATCTAGATGTGACACCCCTATTACCTCGGCTATCTCACTTGTCATCATGTCCCCACCCTACTTTCGCTCATGGACATAGATGCACAGTGCATCAGTGCCTAGGGGACATAACTAAATGGGTATGGTCAGAAAACTGATACGCAAATGAGAACGGGATATGTACATTGGCCCATCTTATTTCAGAAAAAAAAAACACAACAAATAGCATGTGCATGTTAATACCTGCAATCAATGAAGATCGGAAGCCATGACATTCATGGCTGATGTAGATACAGACTACATTCTTCTTATCTTCTCTTGGTTTTCGTTCGCCTTATGGTCCTCGACAAGATCCAGAGACAGATAAGCAATGTGGTTGGCCCTGATCTGGCACCTCATTTACAGTCACTCTCTCACAGACGTGTCGTCGCCTCCCTATGTCTTTTCTATTAGGTTGGTGCAAAAATAATGACGTAATAATGTCGTTTTTTGACGTTAAAAAGTACGTCAAAAAACGACATTATTACGTCATTATTTTTACACCAACCTAATACTTTCACGGTAACTGCTCCGACGATCTACTTTCGCTACTTCAAAGACTACATGAATATAAGCGTGCTACTAGACTGGCATAACGGTCCCACCCTTTCACTGTCTAAACGGTTAAATATGGCCGTCTCTTCTCCTCCGATGGCTTTATGTCTCGCACCTCAAGTCTGTGGAATTCCCTTCCTATTACTTGTTTCCATAATAGCTATAATCTCCAACTATTCAAATGTAATGTCAATTGACATTTCCAGATGTCCTGAACTATTCCCTGACCTTCTCTTCATCCTTTACCTCCATATTCTTTACTTTCGCTCCCACCCAGTAACTCCCTGCGTACTAGTGGCATCCCGACTTGCTTGGGGTGAAATGCTTTAAAAAAAAACTTTCTTTTTTGTTGTTGTTGCTTTCTTTCTTTTATTTATTTTTTTATTTTTTTATTTTTTTTTTATTTTATTTTTTTTTTTTTCACAGTAAGATTCCCCCCTCTACAAGGCCCGGGAAGCCACACGATGTATTAGGTTGGTGCAAAAGTAATAATGTCGTTTTTTGACGTATTTTTTAACGTCAATAAACGACATTATTACGTCATTATTTTTGCACCAACCTAATAGAATGTTACGTTAAGAGGGTAGTTTATACGGATAGCAGGGGTAAATCACGGTTAACTCTAGACTTGAACAGATTAAGATAGTAGTGATCGAGGGAAACATCCTCTTGTGAGTCTGTTCCACAGGGAAGAGGTTCGCAGGATGAAGCTGTTTAAGTGGAACTTACCTCTCGCTAATGGAATACGGAGGGAATGTGGCTGATTTACTACCATGTTCGTCCGAACACTTTCTATGGAAGTAAACGATAGAGCCGTGAGAGACTCGTCACATTCCTCGCCACATTGAGAGAGAGGTTGTAGGATGGAAAATAATTCTTCTCCAACAAAGAGTCAGAGAAGCTTTTGAACTCTATCAAGACTGGAAAGTGAGGAATGGGCAGCTCCTACCCAAATATGACAACAGTACTCTATTTACTGCTTGGTCTGGCTTTCGTAAAGGTAAAGGATAGAATGAGGGATCAGGTATTTATTGGAGCGGTGTAGGGAGCTGATCATTTTACCTGCATCTTTAGCCATTGATCGTATATAAGAGTTTCACTTGAGATCGAGTGTGAGTTTGAGGCCCAATATTCTCTCAAGGCACGGGGCCCTCCCCGAGGGAGTCATCCGTTCATCGTCACTTGCGGTAGTTCGGGGTCTGATTGGCGGTAATAGATAGCAACCAGTTTGATTTTGAAGTCATTGAATGTAACCAGCCATTTTCCCCCCACTGAAGAGATAGTTCTACATCGGAAGAGAGGTCAACTGCCAATCTCTGATCGTCAAGAATTTTAGAGGTGCGCCTGTATATCGTCGTATCATCGGCATAGCTAAGGCAGATAATTTATGTAAATCAGAAAGAGGGTTGGCCCGAGAAGTGACCCTTGAGGAAATCTGCGTTGGACGCCAGTGCATCGGTGAACTGGTCGCTAATAATTACCTTCATGGATCTACCTGCTAGAAAGGATTTTATAATTGAGAAAACCCTTCCAGTGATTCCATAGCTGGAAAGCTTATGTGGCATACCTTTGTGTCACAACCTGTCAAAGGTCTTTGAGATATCTAATGCGATGGTCCTCGAGATGTATGTGTCGTCAAAGATCTCACTAAATCTGTGTGGAATAGCAGTTAAGACAACAGCAGTGGATCATCTCACAGGAGGTTGTTTCTATCCTGGTGCTCCACTAACTTCTTGTCGATTCAAGCCTCAAAAAGCTTACTGATGACATTGAGAAGACGGATGGGCCTATACTGGGAGGTGGGGATCGCTCGCCCGCGTTCTTGAAGACCGGGCATACGGTTGCTCCCTTCCACAGGTTTGGGAAAGTTTTCTTCTTCAAGCAGCGATTGAATAACTTCGCTGGGATCGGGGATAATTCTGCGTTGATTTTCTAAAGGGCAACCACTGGAATTTAGTATGGCTTTTCTCGGGTCGAGGCTTTTGATAAGTCTAGAGACTTCTCTTGCTAAAATTAGTATATTACTGACCTTGTGCTCAGTGAGACTTGGGAAGTTGGGGAGGGAATGACCCTTGTCATCTAATGTTGAGCTTGAGGCAAAGAACGAAGCGAATAGCTTCGCCTTTTCTGTCGAAGAAGATATGACTTCGGGGCCATTTATAATAGTGGGCACAGCCGTTTTGCTTTTGTTCGGGTTCTTGCATTATTGCTGTTCTTCATCATGCCGTACAACCTCAGGCAAAGAGTACATTTTCGCAGAATATTTGCAATTCCAAGCAATGCAGGTTTCTGAAGTGATTTAATACAAGGCTTTATTCCGATTTTCTCAATGCAGAACTTCCATTTCGGTGGTATAGACATTAACGCCCAAATGATAGTTGAGACATTACTGGTCCGAAGTTCAATATAATTCTTGAGCTTTTATTATTATTATTATTATTATTATTATTATTATTATTATTATTATTATTATTATTTCCTTTGATTTCTGTTGCATACTTATTTTCTGCCAGGTCCCAACCAGAGACCTAAGGTAAAAAATGGCATCAAGAGATTTTCACTGATTACTTCCATAAAAACAAAAAAGTGGCACTCTAAGACCACACAGAATTTACATAAATGAACCACTTCGTAAGGTGTGAGTTGTATTTGGGAGTAAAATGTTTTGTATTTCTTTAAGGCATGGGTCCCTTCAATGAGTCTATCGGGACCTTTTCCAATCAATCCGAGTGCTCCAACTACAATTGGAATTATTGATGCCCTCATTTTTTAGATTTCCACTTAAAGATTTTTGCATTTTGATAATTTTTTTTTTTTTTTTTTTTTGAAGATCTTCAATGTCTGCAGGAATTGCCATGTCAGTAAGAAAGCACATTCTGTTTGTGTGGTCTTTGATCACAGTGTCTGGGCGATTAGATTGATTGTTCTGTCTGTTTTGTAAAGTTACATAAAATTGTTGCAGGTCCTATCTCTGTAACCGGGTTTGGGTGATGTTCATATTCGTTTCTTGGAGTTTCCTTTCCGTAAAAGTTGCAGATTTTCCATTGCAGATTTTGTCCCACTCTATCATACTGAGTTTTATATTCAGTAGGTGCTAATACCGTGCACCTTGATACAAGATGGACAATTCTTTCTGGATATTTCTCACAGAATCACCATTTTGTGTTGTTGTTGTTTGTTTTGCCTTTGCTTTGATGCCACCAAGTCTAAAGAAGAGACTTCAAAAGACAACCAGGTTTTTGTATCAGAAAATACAAACAAACGAAGTACCATAATCAAAGAGAAAAAAGTATGTAATTTTGGCTACTGTATGAAGAGTAATCGACACAAGATAGGAAAAGTAATATTGTGGAAGTTTGACTGTTATTATTACAGCTACTACTACTAGTAATAGTAGTAGTCAGCTACTACTACTAGTAATAGTAGTAGTAGTAGTAGTAGTAGTAGTAGTAGTAGTAATAGTAGTAGTAGTAGTAGTTCTTATCATACTAATATTAATTAAGTAGAGAAAATATTCAATTAAAACCACATACCACCAGCTTCTGATTGTCATCACTAGTGGGGAAAAAATGACAGATGATTCCTAAAAAATTCTTATTTTCGGCAGTGTGGTTCAAGGTAGAGCCTTTAGCTGGCTTCTCCTTAGAATCACGTGATTATAAAACGCCTCAAAACTCCAGTACTCTCCTCAATACCGACTGAAACAACAATCTGAAATTATTCTAGTACTTCTCGAATCTGTAATTCCATCATTCATTAAAAGTAAAACCAAACTAATTTACAGTACGAAAAATAACAACGATATTTCAGGCCTGACAGTGATTCTTACTACTACTACTACTACTATTAAAAAAAAAAGCGAATCTGAAGCCTTAGACTTCCGACAATGATAATGAGTTCGATTTCTCAAGGTGGCTGCTAATACTGAACTAATCTTATTTATAACAATGCTAATTATCACAACCACCATTTAAATCGATTTTTAAATGAAGAATAATGAATTAATTAATCTGACATAATTGAAAAAAGGTATTTCTAAAAAAAATACTCCAGTGAGCTCGTCTGACGTGTTCAGATCCATCCAAATATATGAGAGACAAACGAGACCGTTTCTATATCCGCCGACGTGAGCGCAGCTCTATCTGAATAAGAAGCAAGAAAAAAATGTTATGAAACTATCAGTACGAGTAAGTTGTAATCTTACACGGCTTATTTTAACGTATACGATTGAAAGTGACGACAGCCTGTCTCTGTGGCGCAATCGGTTAGCGCGTTCGGCTGTTAACCGAAAGGTTGGTGGTTCAAGCCCACCCAGGGACGAACTATTTTAGCATTTATCTCAACTGAAAATCGATTATATAAAATAAGTATGTAACGATTCAGAGCTAATTACTGCACTTTTTTTTTTTCGAATACTACTAAATATTTTTTTAACCGTTATTTTCCCTTGATAAAAGCCGTCATTAGTAGGGAAAAAAAACTTGAAAATTGTATGTATTATACAGAAAGCTTGGGAAATTTGATACTCACAGGATAGATTGAAGGCAAAAGGGACAGAGAAAAACAACGCAAGCGTGATTTAGTAAAAACGGATAACAGAAATTGTTTTACGAGAGATAACAAAATGATAACATTTATTAAGAGCTACAAAGAACTGGAAATTGTGGAGTGCCATGATCGCCAACGTCGATGAATGGATACAGCGTATAGAAGAAGATTTAATATCGATCCTCATATAATTTGAATTGGGTGTATTTAGACAGAAATTTTTCTTTCGTTGTTTTTTTAATCAAACGTGCACATATATGCTATTTCTATTTCTATGCCACAAATTCTTGGCATAGATATATCAGACAGAGTAAATCTCTAAATCTTGTGAGATGAAAAGGAAATAGGGCGACAGAACGAATGTTATGCTCTCTGACAAGGTGAATGATGGCAAGGGTGAGATTAGCCGTTTCCATATAGGAAACTTTCAAACTTTAATGACCGAACAGTTAGCGTTACTGTCGGTTAGAAGTTATAAAATCTTTCTCAAGAATTGTTTAATATTATAATTTGGCTTGTTCCTCTTTCTAGTTTTCATAGGAGTTTCCTACCTATCCTTTTGTTTTAGGTAGTGTGAAAGCGAATATCTTGATTATATCATTATTCTCCATTCTAGTTACAATTTTCTCTTTGTTTTAGTTGTTACTACTGTTGGAAGTCTTCGAATGATGTGGATTTTTTAATTTAGTAAAGCTCTTATTTTGTGATTCTGTAGCGCCTGTTTATATGATCAGATGAAGAAAAGTCTTCTTTTTTTTTAAAAACTAAATGATTCATTCGCTTGAATCCATGTTAATTATTGATCTTAGAAAACGGTTATATATAAATTTTGAATTAATCTTTTAAATTGTGTATTACCTACGCGTTTGGACCTAAAAAGAAAATAATTGAAATTGAAAGATTTTTTTTCGCTCAGAGATAATTTTCATTAAGTCAAAATCTGCCCTAAAATTTGTTTTATTTTTATAAAATATTTCAAAATCTGTAGAGTGGAGTTAGCCATATTCTTTTTTTGATAGTACCTTTCTGTTTAAGTGATAAGTGTTTGAGCCTCAGTTTAAATGGAAATAAATCTGCACAAAAATACTTATTTAGCTTAAAGAAACTTTAAAAGAAAACAAATCATATTCCTGAAATTTAATGTCCTTAAAAAAGTTAAATAAAAGTTAGTGAAATGTGAAATGCTCCAGTTCTCTTGAAAATCAATCTTTTGACCTGTCGCCCCATATTGGCATAAGAGTCTCGATAACCCGAGTGCCTGTTACATGCCGCACATCTGGTACTGTATATCCTGAGATATGAGGCGACTGGGCGTTTAAAACGACCCCAAATTTTCAAGTTAAATCGTAGGTTTCGGGCTATATTCGCCGTACAAGAAGACGCCCAAAAATCGTATTTTAAAATTTATTGTATTGAATTTATTAAATAAATTCTGTAAGCATATACTTTCTTTTCTTTTTCGGTGGGTATATACTGTCAATTAACTACCACAATCTACAATGACTCATGAATGGATGCTGTGATTTCGATAGGCTATTACGGTAGCCTGAATGACTTTTCCTTGCTCACTATCCCTTCATTCCACTCTTCTCGAATGCGATCTTTAAACGACTTGTTGAGACCCACATCTAGATGTGTTTTTATTCTACATAATCGAAAAAATGACGAGTGGCAGGGGTTAACCTACCGTCAAAATCTCATATGCTAACAACTTATAAAACGCAGGATTCAGGTTCACATTATATACCTCGAGTATAAGACGGCCTCCTATTTTTTTTTGGTGTGTGTGTGGGGGAGTAGGGTTACTACCACAATATTTTAATTTCAAAAACAGTCATAGTAATATTATAATTTGGCTTCTTTTTCCGTTAAATAGTAACTTCGAACATGCGTTACGCCCTATTATAACTTGCCTCTCCCCTACCCGCAAACACTTATTTATAGAAGTAGTGGCTATTGTAAATCCAAACCCCTCCCACTTTTCTTTGCTTCTGGCTAACCTAACTCTAAGGTATGTTGCTGTGTATATGGAGATTTTCTAAGCGTAGCTTAGATGTGACCAAGGTCGAAATTATGGTGCACTCGGTGGGGATCGAACTCTTATTCAATCGTAATTGATCTAGCGAGAGAGGCTTGCTAACCATTACACAGCGTCTAAGTGTCCATGGTGTTTGTATTCATGTTGCTTGAAATCACGGAATAAAAATGTCTTGTGCTGAGTACATACTTATAGTGTGTTCTGGCATTGCATCAGATAAATAATGGATCATTCCGTTTCGATTGCGAGGAAAGACAGAAGATAAAGATATATCCGAGACGTTATTTGGTTTTAATTAGAAAAAAAGAAAGAAAGAAAGAAAGAAAGTAAGAAAGAAAGAAAGAAAAGGTAAAAGAGGAGATAACATTCTTATGCGCATGTCTACTTTAGCGAAAACCTTGACAATTTTAAATCTGTTCACTTGTACCGACTTACTTCTTTAAATAATGACCTGCGGCATAAATAAAAATAAAAATACAGCAGAATTACCGCAACTTCCCGCCAGTAAATTTTAAGTTTTAAAAACCATTACGGAAACTCACCTACCATCTAAATTTCCGTTAATGCCCTGTCCCGAAAATTAGGTATATCATGGCC
Organism: Acanthosepion lycidas; assembly: GCA_963932145.1. Classification (NCBI taxonomy): domain Eukaryota; kingdom Metazoa; phylum Mollusca; class Cephalopoda; order Sepiida; family Sepiidae; genus Acanthosepion; species Acanthosepion lycidas. The sequence goes on along the minus strand of OZ010571.1, from coordinate 46,189,908 downwards.
AACTAGTATTATACGGTCCCACATGTTACATAACAAGCTCTTAGAACATAAATTAACAACGTACAATTACGTAGAATTTATCAGATACTAATCCACGAATTATAAATGGCTGTGAATTACCTCCCTTTTATGATTTTCTGTTGCGTACACGGCCCGTTTTGCAAATGAACGCTATTAGGCAATTTTTCTAATTTAAGATTAAATTATAAAGTTTGCTGCGATATTTTGTTTAACAAAAATGGTTAACAAATGTCTTGTATTTGGCTGTTCTAGTGGATATGTTACTAACAGTGAAAAAAGTATCGACATTTTCTTTTCCTCTTGGAAAATCCGACCTCGTAGAAAAATGAATAAAATTCGTAAATCGTATTGATTGGTTTCCTACAAAATATTCAGTTCTCTGCATGAAACATTTTGTAGAGAAATTTATCTTGAAAGGAAAACGAAATTCAGAATTAAGGGAATTCAGAAAGCCTCTAAAACAACGACTGCCCCAAACTGATGAATAACATGATTTTATTTTAGCTAACACGATAAAGGATTTTGCACAATTGGAAGAAGCAAAGTGCTGTCCTAACAGTTTTGAATTTTAAAAAACGGAAGATTATATTATTATTTAATTGACATAACTGAATCATATTTTCCATCTATAAAAAGAATGTGTTCGCATTGACCAAAACCTTCACGTTTAACTCCAGTCCGATGGAACCCCTAAACCGCTACCACGGTTGGTGGCATATGGACATAATGCTAAACTCACAAGATTTAGCATCTTAGACAATTCTCCAAACTACATATAAAACGTGGTGGAAGAACAACCATACTCAATTCTAAAAGAAATAGAAAAAAGAAAGACAAAAAAAAAAAACATTACCAACCAAGATGTCTTTCATTTCCTGCAGAACTAATACATTACGCTTTACTACTGCGCTATACGTATCAATAAGCCTACAAATTACTTCTGGAGAAATTTACACTGCCATCTTTTTCTTTACTAGAGAAAATTAAAAAAAAAACCTAAACGTTTTCAATATTAAATGTGTTACCTCGCAATGATAGTGATGATGCTATAGAGAAATAGTACTTTGACTTACTTTCTCGAGGAGAATGGCGGAGATCGTTTGTGCTTGTTTTGCTATACTTGACTATGCAAATAAATTTATTGTAAAACATAATGAATTCCCTACAATGAGAATCTGCAGAAAAAATTTCGGAAATTTATTCTCCAAAATATGTTTTTACTTGTGAACAACACAGTGAAAAAAGAATTCATTTTGTAACAACAGTTGTTGTGAGTATATTTTACAAAATCAAATGAAATTTTTCATTAGATGAAGTTCGAAAAAATATTGTAAAATGCTCTAAAAAAGGCAAAGGTCAAAAGAAAATTGATTTATAGAGAAACTGTATATCAGAATATCATTGAGAGGAGCATCTGTTTATCGTCAGGGCTGGCTATGATAGCGAAACTATTTTATCGGATCAGTAATTGGCACCAAGAATGCAAATACGTCCAAATAGCCACCCACTTGATGCTGGCGAAAATCTGATTGACGAATTCCAGGTGATTCGGTTAAGATAAGAGTCTAGGGTTTGAGGTATCCTCGAAGAAAAGAAAGAAAAGAAAAAAAAAGCTGAATGGTGGCATGAGCGTTAGGCGGAGGTAATCATGTGAAGAAGGAGGGGAGACCTGTTGCGCCCCCCTGAAGGGATAGGTGTGAGATGCCACTGTGAGAGAGAGGGAAAGCCCGTTGACACCGTCTGAGGGCATGGTGAGATACCAATATGAGAACAGAAGAAGGTGGGAAGACGAAAGACTTCCAAAAATGGAAAATAATAAAATTTTCCTGACCGAAAACAAAGAAGTGGATTGTGGGTTTAGAATTATCAAGGAACCTCAAACCCCGACAAGCCCACCCCGGTTTTGGTCGGCGTCCATATAAGCAGAGTCATAGCGAGTTAATTTCGAGTTCCAGGTAAGTTGAGTGAAGTTCGCAGTTGGGGTTGGAGACAGACAGGCAAGCAGTTGCAGTGATCTGAGAGCTCTGAAGACCCGCCTCGCAGAAGCTGACTAAGATTCACGCAATTCCGAACTCAACTTCTAGCCAAGAACAATTTATTTTTGAAGAACGACTCACACCACCAAAACAAGTTTTACGAATATCGCCTGACGATACACCAAGAACCAGTTTCTTAAAGAACAAACAACTTAAGATGTTAACACTGGCCTAACAAACACAAAGTGTCACGAATCCATATAGCGGGTTGGGAAGAAGACGCAGTCCTGTATTCAGCAACCATATATAAAATATTGTTATATTTTTTTAACACATTTGAACTTTTCGAGTTATTATTTTATTTTATTTTACATATACTCGTGCGGTGTTGCCCTTGATCGAACTCGGCTTGCATTACGGCCCGGCGACTGACTGATTTCGTTTGCCTAAGATCAATTCACAATGTGGGTAGGTTAGACTGGAAATCAAAACAGTTACTTCGGTAACCAGACGTTGGAGGCGAGCTGGGAACGACAAGGCTGATATCGAATCTAACCAGATTCCCATCCGAATCACCAAAAGGTTAGAACGTCACATTTGGCGCCGCGACCAACACCAAGCCAGTTTGTCGTCACAGGACAGGATAGCACGACGGACACGGCTAGGCAGACGTCACATTTGGCGCAGCGACACCGGGGGGACGTCACACTACCTATCGCTTTACCGTTACGTACTTTTTTGAATGATCTCTTGAAGCGACTCCTAGTGATATTTTTTGAACTGCTGTCAAAAACTAGTTTCCTGAAATTTAATAAAGAATTTTATATTAAAGAAAAGAAAAGGTGGAACTCTCATTTGGTTTCATTTCTCTGTACTTATTTACGTCTATTTTCTCTGTATAAATCTTTTATGAATCACTTTTAAAGTCGTCTTCAATTGACTCTCTTTATAATATCAATGCTTTATCAAGAACGTATCTTCTTTGCCTATTCTACCAGAATAAGTAGTTCCTCTCAGAATCGTAAGCACATATTAATTTTCACATATGACAGTTCACATCTGCTCTGAACTGTTAATATCTCACCTTCGAAAATCAAAGACAGAAAGAAAATCGTCTTACAAACTTTATTAGGATAACATAATAAAGGTTGTGTTTCGGAAAATAGATAAAAATGTATAAATCAACGCCGACTAAGTGTATTTCAGGAAGATAACGCTTTTTAGGCAAAAAGTCTTTGTAAGTGAAGTGCTCAATAACAGAGCATGAATAATAAACAAATTAAAAAACAGTTCTGCTAGTTGCGGATCTTCCAGGACGTGCGTCACTCTCGACATTTTGTCGGTCATCTTGGAAACCTTTGAAACCATTCGTACACTAAGACACTCGTATCTGGCTTATGCACTCCTCTCTGTACATTTTCTGCAACTTTGCTTAGATCTCTGCGCAGGTATCACCATACTTTTGGCAAATGTTGATGCAGATTCTCTGTTCAGTTTTCTCTGCCAGTCGCTGATGGAATCTGTGATATGGTGAGAAGACCACACTCTACACACTTTTTTCTAAGCATTGCTATAAACAAATGAAGTGAGCGAAGACGTTGTAACTTAGTGTGAATGCGCCACAGAGTTCAAGGTGATTTTGTGTCAAGTCGCTTCACTCTGCGTACCTTAGCAACGTTACTATAGCAACAGTTCCCAATATTTTTTTATCAGACCGCGTAAGCATTTCAAAAACTTATCAATAGATATATACTTTTCAGTTGATTCATAGAAAGCCTGATGAATAGATTAATTGCTTAGAAACTTGAAGTCGGAAAATAAGTTTTTGAACTTTTCCTTATTTTATTTAATTGGTTTACTATATTAATATGTTGAGATTTAATAGACATCTCGAAAAATGTGTTCATTCGTAATTTAAGAAACGTGCAGCCGATTTTATTAACATTTCTATGTATATCCCTATCAAGGCCGGTGCGTACTATCCTCAGAAACCCCCCACCCACATCAGAGGATGGGAGCAAGCCTGTTTGACCCCAGGCAGAGCTTTGTCACTCTCACTATCTTAACATTTGCTTTTTTTTCTACCTACATTTATACAAGTTACAAATTAAACTACGCACAACTGATCATTAAAAGATGAAAACTTTTTGCGGATTTTGACATCATTTTGGTGTCTCTTTTTTAGTATCTCTTTTCTGGTGTTTCTTTATTGGTGTCTCTTTTCTGGTGTCTCTTTTTTGGTATCTCTGTTTTGGTGTCCCTTTTTTGTGTCTCTTTTTTTGTGTCTCTTTTTTTGTGTCTCTTTTCTGGTGTCTCTTTTCTGGTATATCTGTTTTGGTGTCGCTTTTTTTGTGTCTCTTTTCTGGTGTCTCTTTTTTTGGTGTCTCTTTTCTGGTGTCTTTTTTGTGGTATCTCTTTTTTGGTGTTTCTTTTTTGGTGTCTCTTTTTTGGTATCTCTTTTTTGGTGTCTCTTTTTTTGGTATCTCCTTTTTGCTGTCTCTTTTTTGGTATCTCTTTTTTTGCTGTCTCTTTTTTGGTGTCTCTTTTTTGGTATCTCTTTTTTGTGTCTCTTTTTTGGTATCTCTTTTTTGTGTCTCTTTTTTGGTATCTCTTTTTTTGGTATCTCTTTTTTGGTGTCTCTTTTTTGGTATCTCATTTTGGTATCTCTTTTTTGCATTTCTTTTTTGGTATCTCTTTTTTGGTGTCTCTTTTTTGGTATCTCCTATTGGATGTCTCTTTTTTGTTGTCTCTTTTTTGTTTCGTCCAAATCCGTGAATTTGTTTTGCTCATGCTAAGTCGCGAAAAACACTAAATAAAATTCATCTTGAATAAGGTGGAAAATGATCCTTTGTTTCAATCGTTCATGAGCTTCCGATCCTTATCGATCATTAATTAAAGACGAACATATCATTTTCATTTATGATCGATTTCATTACGATTCTTGTGTTAAGCTTAGAGGGTAATTATACATTCTTATTGCTCAAAGTAGATTTCAAAGCGTAATAAAACAAATAGACAATTTTGCTGTTACATCCGGTATATATATATATATATATATATATATATATATATATATATATATATATATAAATGAAGAAATATATCCTTAAGGTGTGCTATATTTATGTGATAAAGTGCTCAATATCAGAGATAGAGCGTGTGTAAATATAAAAGTGAACATAGAAGTCAACACTTAAAGGCGAGAGTCTGTTTCATGCTAGACGCAATCGTCAGGCTATATATATATATATATATATATACCCTTGAAATTCTCTACTATTGGTAAAGTCGAGCCTGGTCAGTAGGTAGGTGGGTGACCGCTTGGTAATACAAGTGCTGTTAGCTTTTATGTGCTGGTTTTGTGATGGATAATAGCTCGAAATTGTTAATCGAAAAGCTGAGTTACAATTCCAGTAAATTTCTTTATGTTCACTTACGAGCTAATACCATTGGGAAGCGGGGGGTATGATTCCACCTCTTCCCCGACAGAGTCAATTAGTAAGACTTGTTGTCTCAAAAAAATAATTAAAATTGCGTACGAAATATTTAGACTTCAACATTAAATAACGCACAGAGGTGTTGATATGTCGCTAAATAAACCAACCAACCAATCAACTATTCTAAGGCTTATGGTTTACAAGCTAATAATTTAGGCACGTGCAAAAATGTTTCCAGCGGGAAGAAATGGTTTTCAACTGTATTTAGTGCTGGGAAGTTTTACGCATTGCGATTTTTTTTTTCCTTTAGGTATATCGCACTTTCTTCACTATACATATTAATTCAATTTAAATATTTAGCATGGGCGGATCCAGCATTTTCAGTTAGAGGGGGCGTGTTCTTCAGTATAATTATCAATTCAAAATTTTAAATTTTGTCATCATATATTTTAGGTTACAGAAATGAGTAGAGAGTATTCATATATATATATATATATATATATATATATATATATATGTGTGTGTGTGTGTGTGTGTGTGTGTGTGTGTGTGTGTGTGTGTGTGTGTGTGCGTGCGTGTGTGTGTGTGTGTAAATATAAAAGTGAACATAGAAGTGAACACTTAGAGGCGACAGTCTGTTTCATGCTAGATGCAGTCGTCCTGACTATCTCTGATATTGAGCACTTTATCCCATAAATATAGCATATCTTAAGACTATATTTCTTCATATATGTGTAATTTCTATATATGTATATTATACGCTGTATATATATATATATATATATATATATATATATATGTATATATATATATATATATATATATATATATATATATTTATATATATTTATATATATATATATATATATATTTACATATATATATATTTATATATATATATATATATATATTTATATATATATATTATTTATCTTATATATCCGATATATATAGATATATATATATATATTATTCATATTATATATGCGCGGTACTTATTGAAATGCGCTCAATATCAGTGAAAGTGCTAACATACTTAGTTGTATTGATGTGAGTTTGTGACCCTGTGTTTCACGTCCTTGCGATCGTCAGACAAACTGATTTATAAGGACAAGAAACCCAGGGTCACAATATATATATACGTAAAAATTTAAATTTGCGTTTTCTTTTATTTGTAAAATTGTAAATTCAAACTTTTAAATTCAGAGTGTGATTATATAGCGTTTCTGAATGAGGATTTACTAACTATGTCAATGTTCGTGGATTCTTATTTGCATAGAGGTTCACGATTTTATCATAGCCTAAACTGAATGTCTTTGTGAACATACAAAAGAAAAAACGCGTTAAACCTGTCTTCACTCATTATAACTTACCTTATCTACTTTGCAACAGAAAATATTTTCTCAGAAATTTTAGGGAGGCGTGCACCCTCTACGCCTCCCCGCCCCCATCGGAAACGCCCCTGTTTAGTGTACGAGAGAGAAGATACAGAACAACATAAACTTTAAAGTTAGAAGACTGAGAATGAAAGAAAGAAAAGGTAAATAAATGCTAAGTATCTGAAAAAAAAATCTGTTTGGACCGAATAAATGTCTGCCTCTTGATAATGTATAAGAATGGAGACAATACTGGTGAGGTGGCGGGTGAAGTTAAAAAAAAAAAGGATAGTTAGGTAAAAAAAAAAAAAAGAGGAAAATTAAACTCTAAGAACCAAAGAAATCATGTTTGAGTGAAAGAAAAAGAAAGACACTCTTGAAAGGAAGAAGAGTAGAAGCTCTCTGGTAGTGGTTCGGAGGGGGGGGGGGTATGGGCGGTAAAACCGCCAAGATTAAACCAGTTAAAGAAGTAGAGATTCTCAAGGGAATACACATATGTAATAAAAGACACCTAGATCAAACTAGAAAAGATGAAGATGATAGGCAGACAGATAAAAAAAAAGGCGATGACGATAAAGCAATTCAGATTGATAAACGACTTGGAGAAAATGAAAAGGTAATGATAAAAAGAAAAGTGAGATGCGGAAGACAGAAAAAAAAAGGCTTTCACTCGGAAAGTGAATAAAGACATGACGTATAAACCCAACAAAAAAAAATAAAAAGTCCGGAGAGAGATAAAGTAACAGGCGACGAAGATAACATGGTATGTATTCAGTAGTCGAGGGGACAAAGCAAGAAACTAGGTAAGAGGAGGAGAGAGATATAATCAACCGACCTACCTATTATAGAGAGTGAGTCATGCAAACTGGGCTAGAAGTAGCAGTAGTAGTGATTCCAAGCCTTTCTTTAACCAACCTCTTGTGGGTAAAATGACAAATTACTATAGTAGTAACACTACAGCCAGAAGTATTAGCAGCACTAATATTAACCGACCGTTTTTTGTTGTTGAAATAGCAGTGTTTAAGTATGGAGATTTTCTGAGCATAACCTAGATATAGCAAAAGGCCGAAACTATGGGACACCCAGTGAGGATCGAATTCACATTTCAGTTGCAGCTGATCGAACGAGACAAGTGTGCAAAGCAGGATAGAGCAACCTCGGTTCTCGAACGTCTCACATGTCGAACAAATCGGTTATCGAACAGAAAATTCATGATGAAAATGTCTCGGTTATCGAACAAGATTTCGGTTCTCGAACATTTTCCGACCAAGTTAAACCGAACGGAATCATTTCTGAGTCGACAGCCGAGTTGCATATATTTGGGTGTTGTGCCGTGCTTTTCTTTTCCAATCATCTGTTACAGTGACTTTTTCTCTAAATTGATTCCTATTGGAAAAATAGTTTCGGTTTACGAACATTTCGGATTACGAACGGCCTTCGGGAACGAATTAAGTTCGGGAACCAAGGTTCCATTGTATTTAAGTATGAATCTGGAACCTAGCTGGTTCGTTAAATCTTGCTGAAATCATTAATGATAATGATTAACCAAAACTAAACATTCGCCACTCATTGACCGAACAGCTTGCATTACTGTCGGTTGAAATTTATAAAATGTTTATCTTAACCTTTATTAACCTTTAGCACTTTGCATTATTAATATTACTTTCTTCTACTGCATTCTTTATAAAGGCCTCGCAGTTGCAATATCCTTAGTGTTAATTTCACTCAAAGCTGTTTCCTGTTGCCATAGCAGGATATGACAACACAACTATGAAATTCAAACACACTATTATTCAGGGATCAGAGTCACCTTCAGTAGCAGGATAAACTTTTTGTGCAGTAAATGAAATCACATACATAGTGATAAAGTTTAAAACAATTTTTCAGGGAAATAGGTTTCTCAAGTCCGTTAGCTGTTATCGCTCTTTCCAGTATTGAAGGGCGTTACCGTCTTAAACTCTTATTTGAAATAGTGCGGAATGTCAATATCCTGATTCATGTCAATATTTTCTCTTCGAGTTACATGTGCTATCCATCTTATCTGTTGTTGCTGTTGAAAGTCTTCCAATGATTTGGTTTCTATTATTTGATAAAGTTCTTTGCTTGTGATTATGTAGCGCCAGTCTACAAGGTTCGAAGAAATGTGGTCTTCGCCAAGACCTACATGCTCAAAGTCATTTTAAACACTGATTTTAGAATGCGGTTGTATACAGCAGCCAGCCAATTATCTACATGATCGATTTGGGTCCCTCTCCTAGGAATAACGACCTCGATCAACATTAAGACTGCAATGAGTTCGATTTTTAAGTAGTTTCCCACATTTTTAGCCTTGGGCCAAAGTAAGCTAAGCTTATCAAATATCGTTTAACTGTAATCAATTTACATAATTAATTTCGATGCCGACTTGTGATAACTGGAGTTCATAACATGGTTCCGCGAATCCAGTCGTAGGTTCGCAGGTCATAAACAAAGAGGTATCGTCGTTGTGGGTTGATGAAACCCGGATAAAAATGAACTGTAATAGAAGATAGAATGCATGATCATCAGCAAAAAGATGAGACCAAAAATGCAAATTACAGGTCGTGGATACTAAAATCAAACAGGTACAGAAATTTAAACATCTAGGAAGTGTTCTAAGACGTCTGGGGATGGACAAAGTCGTATTCCAAAAGCTAAGCATAGAATTATGAGACAGAAAAATTACGTTGGAAACAAAGAAAAAACTATTGAAATGTTACGTGATATCTGTCCTCCTATATTTCAACGAATGCTGGACAATTCCATCAAAGATGAAGTGTCTTGACGCAACACAATTGCGGTTCTACAGAAAAATGCTGAGGACACCATGTGCAGAACATGTGAGCAACAACGAGGATTTGGAGAGAATGGAAACAAAGAAGAAACTTATACTTAACATCAGGAAGAAGCAGTTGAAATTTCTGGGGCAAGTAATGAGGAAGGAGAGCTTGGAAATTTTGATACTCACAGAACAGATAGAGGAAAAGATGAGTTTGATGGCAGATGGGTTTGGGAGAAATAACAAAAAGACATAATTAAGAACTACAAGGAACAGGAAGATGTGGAGTGCCATGATCGCCTACGTCCTGAAGAGATACGGCACATAAAAGAAGAAGAAGAAGAAGAAGAAGAAGAATAGACAAGTAGAGAAAATATCAATGTTTCTGTCCAGGGAGAATACTGTTATGTGATATATAAGTTTGCGAGTCGTTCACCTTTTGAGTTTGAAATCATTTTTTATCAAGAGCAGGTATTTTATAGGGAGTTGATCCCAGAGGAAGCGAGGCACAACGAAGAACTTATTTTGTGTCGAAATAAATTTCTTCATTTTGTTATCTTCGGTTCGACCGCTATACTCTCCGGTCAATATCCGATGTCTGTCGTCTTCGGTATTCTCACTGACTTACCTGTATAGTCCTATGTCGTTTCTTTCCTAGAAAACTTCGAATTTCTTATTCGACAATCCTTCTTTACGAAAAGAAAGAGTAGCAGTGAATCTGAGGGGAACAGACATGCACACACACATATATATATTGTTAAGGGGTCCAACCCTTTTTCATACAAGTGGACTCGCCCGGTGTTGTACTACTGCCGGTGAATACCCAACGAGTGAAACAGTCAGAGTGACAGTGACAGTGATACAGTGAGAGAGTGAGGTAAGCGCTTTGTAGGAGACAGTTGCGAGCACGTAGACTCAGATGGAAGTCATACTTCGATACTGACTTCCCCAGACTGTATATATATTATTATTGCTACTAACCGAATTTCTGGATCTACTAACCGTATTACCAATTGTATTATTACGTGAATACATTTATTTGCTATATTTCATTCCTACGTTTGTCATTCATTTGCGACCGGATTTCATCCCGGAATCCACAACATATATATATATATATATATATATAGTTTTTACAATGATTTTTCACCCTGTACAAGGCCTAAGAGACACTCGAATTAGAGGGTTATTGAATAAGTGCCACCACCCTAAGAAAGGTAATAATGCCACCAATACCCAAGGGGCCCCCGGAAATGAAAGAAGGAATGGTTTTAGAAAGAACCGGAAACAAAATCCTCAACAGGAGACAAGAGATAATCTTCTGATCGTGTTCAAAAAAACGGGAAGCGGCATTAACCTACCATCTCCTATTGAATAATAAAAAAAAAACAACTAAATAAATAGTAAATAAAAGTTCAGGGTTTTAGGCAGAGACGTTAGAAGTAGAGTTGATGTAGGCATTAGAACGAATCGAAACGCAATCATAAACAGGAAACAAGGGATAAACTTCTACTCCTGTTCGAAAGACCGGGGAGGAATGTGAACCGGATGATATATGAACCAATCTACTCCCACTGAAGAAAAACTATTAAAAAAAAAACTAAAATAAATAAATAGAATTTCAGAGTTAAGATGGAGACGTTAGAAATACAGTGTTTAATTAGTCTATAATATTGAATAAATCTATCACTTGTATGAAATTCAAATACGCATTCATAATTCTGTCAGGATCAAAATAGATGTTCACCACCAATTCCTGGATAATCGATAATACAACGCTCATAAATTCTCTTTTTGTTTTGCTATTTTAGTTTCTTATAGTTTTTTAACCTCCGTAAGAAATTTGTGATTAAGCTTAAAATATGTATATTTATTTCAAAATGTTACTTCCTACCATAAAATTGTGATGAAATGATTAAAATTCTAAATATGATCAACTCTATTTCATGAACACTGAATAAATGACAAGTATTAACAGCAGTTAATCGAGATTTTAGCCAAAGACGTTGATTCCGTATATGAAAATTGATCCAAAAAATGAAAAGTGACTTAGCTTTAAGAATTTTCACTTTAAATATCACAAAAAATGTTCGACTCGTAAAATTTTACAGAAATTATTTAACAGTGGTTGCAATTATTGTTTTCCAATTCGAAAAATCAGTGTTCATAGACTAAACTAGTTTTTGTTTTCTTTGTAGAAAAAAAAGAAAAAAAAGAGCCTGTTACCGGCTTCTTGTTAAAAAGACAATAAATAAAATCGTGTAAGTTTAGTTCAGTAGATAAATATTCTAGGAAATTACTTTTCTGATAATTATTCAAGGCTTAAAAGACTTCAAAATATTTTCTTAAAATTGCCGGCATAGTGACCTTCTAACTAAAGTTTTTTTGTTGTTCTGCATCTTCTCTTTCGGACACTAAATATTTAAATTTAATAAATACTAATTTTATGTTTATAGCAATAAGAAATAATGTTTATCGACGGTTTGGGAAAAGAAGAGTTGAATTTCCTTCTTACCAGTCGAAAACGAAGCGAATGATCTTGATTTGTTGACTCTTTCAAAGACTAAAGACAAAAAATAAAAGTAACTATCTGGAAAGCATTATTGTATAATAACAACAACAACAACAAGACCATGAATAATTAAGAGTAGTCTCACCTTGTTTTGTTATTCTCCTCATTGAGAGAGCTATTTCTGTTTACTGGGACTATAAAAGGACACTATACACGAACCTTGTATTCTCAGTTGAATAAAGCTTTCTTAAAGCCTACACCTGCGCACTTTTTTCATTACAACCATTTCGTCTCAGAAATTCAGACAAAAATTATTTGGGTTACTCCATATCTACTTACAGAGGTGAAGTACTAAGTTTGTAGTTTGACGTGTACGTATCAGCCGAGTTTGGGTCTAAAATGTCCATTGTATAATACTCGGTCTATGTACCGTATATACTCGTGTAACGCGCGATCTCGCGTATCCTGTGACCCCCAAATTTTCACTTATAAAAAGTGATTTTATCATGTATGTCGTGTATCATGTGATTTCCTTTTTTTAGAGACCAAATTACAGTAGACTAACCTCTTCTCCGCTATCTTTTTGTCCCATTCTCTAGTTAAACAAGTTAAAAAAAAGTAAAAGAGAATGATAAAAGTATCGTTAGTAATGTAACTCGTTGTTGTGTAAACGCGTACAGTCATAAACAACCGAACGAGACGTAGCTGTAACATCTTATAAACATAAAAGATGGATAATCGCTATGTTGGTATTTTATAATACAATACTAACAAATGAATATTACATGCATTATTATTGGATATAGTTTATTAAAACATCATTTTTATCAAAATCATATCTATTTTGAATACAGCTGTATATTTTGACTACAATAAATGGATATATAGTTTGGTCAACGGCGTAGCCAGGGTCAGCAGTACATAGGCTAATTTTACATCTCGTGTATGATGTGACCCTCTTAAAATTAGCTTCAAAATTAAGTCTTCAATAGTCGCATGATACACGAGTATATACGGTAATTAATTTCCAATGCTAAGTTAAGAACTAGAGTCTGTTGGAAGATATAAGCATGTAATTGAAATTGTATGAAAAGAAGATAAAAATAAATGCATTCCTAGATCAGTACAATCTTAACGAGTTAACCTTCCTCTTATATCCGCCTAAAAAAAACCTCTTACCTCTTAACTCAGTAACCATTTACCTCAAGTGGCCTCTGGCACTTGTACAGAATAAATACTGTAATATATATATATATATATATATATATATATATATATATATATATATATATATATATATATATATATATATATGTGTGTGTGTGTGTGTGTGTGTGTGTGTGTGTATATATATATATATATAAAGAGAGAGAGAAGGCGCTTCAGGGGATTTTTAGATGATTAAGGAGTTGAAAATCTCCAGACCCAACCCCCAAAATCCAGCGGCAAGATGTGGTCCAGAACGGCTGGTTGTGGATTAGTTGCAGATTGATGACCAGAACAAGCATAAATTGATGACCTTTACGGGCTTCATGACCAAAGTTTTCCTTCTGCTAAAGTTGCATGTGCGGGAAAGAGGCTGGAAAATAATGCTTGATCATCGGATTTAATTCGCTCGAGTGGTTAGGCTAAGACATAGCAAATGTTGAGCATCATTCTTTAGCTCCAGCAGTTAAAATGACTAAAACTAAGGCACATCGGGCTTTATTGATAGATTTTTTTTTTTTTTTTTTACTTTCTCGACGTCCTCGTCTTTAGGGTCGTTGTCATTTAATTTTGGAGACAGCATGGGGCAAATGAAATAAAATAATAAATAAAACAATAATTACGAATAAAAAAAATAAATGGGTTTCTGGTCACATCTGTAATTTTATGACCCCACTTCCGAAAAGAACAGAATCTTTCGTCTTTCTCCCCTTGGCTGCAAGATGTGAACCACGTAGTAATTGCGTCCCCACTGGAGAATGTTCGTTTCCCCGGTCCACTGACGACTGGATTTTTTTTTACGTACCAACGAGTAACTTAACTATATTTCAGCTTTCTGTAAACAAACAATATTTTAAATATTTAAAACATATTTTGGGGCATATTTAAAAAATATTTCCAAGTGAATATGATTTTAAAATATTTTTTGGCATATAAAAATATTTGTAAGTTAATCTGATTTAAAGTTCAAGTTTATACCGGAAGTTCTATTTCTATTAAATGCTGTAAACAATTAGTAAAACGTTAGTGACCCAACGGTTCACGGGCAGTCTAGTTATTAATATGTAAATTATAGCACCGTTATTCTATATCGAAGACACACACACACACACACACAAGATTTAAAATCAAGAAATATAAAACGATTTAAAATCTGCGATAAAAAATCTTCTGTATATGTGAATGTATATCCATGTAGATATGAGAGCAATTATTTACATTTTACATGCCACAAGATTGACAAATCAATGTTTTATCTACGAGGCTATTTTCCGGTGGGATAGTAATTGGGTCGAGGAGTGCAAACATTAGTACTATAAAGAATAAGAGGTTATCTCCCTAGACATGGACGGAGGAATGAGAACAATCTCTCCACCGTGGATTAATTAAAGGGTTCAAATTGACATTCCGTAAAGGTTACCAGGATTGACAGACATCTAATGAAGACCAGGAAACACAGCGGACAAAATGTTGTGATGATAACAACTAAGATAAGGACATTAATCTTGAATGTAAATAATGAAATTCAGACAGAAAGTATGCATGCTAGAACAGGTCTAAGAAATCTTATCGTCTAGGCTTTTTTTTAATATTAAAAATCCGAACATCCCTATTTCAAACAATAATAATAAAAAAAAGAAAATAAAGAAAACATGGGCATGCCCGTTAAATAAATCATTTGTATTTACAAACATATGTAGATACATTCAAAAGAGTCAACAAGGAATAAATATAGTCTTTTATGATGTGTTAAAATCTTTGAGTACTTAGTCCATAGATAAAGCTATAGTTTAGAAAAGACTTTTCAGCATTTGGTTAATAGTCCAAAGCTTTGGTTGAGAAAAATTTTGATCGTCAGCGAAGATTCACTGACTGTCCATGTTGTTGAAGATGATTCTTTTGAAGTTGCCGACATGTTTCAGCTCGCGCTGGTTGGAGCAAGCCGTTTTAGCCACGTCTTCTCTTTTGTTTTAAAGGCTTGGAAACAGTTGCATCTCTGCACCTGAAAGTCAAGGTCTGTGGATTTTTAGAAGAAATTTTTTTCCCGGAAGCAGGCTCAAGAAAAATAGGATTTTACTTTTCTCTGCTTGGTCAAATATTTCACATGGTGTTGTTAATTTTTCACCAATTGACATTCTCATTTAAACGGTGTGTTATATAGTGGAAGTTTTTTTTTGGGGGGGGGGCACGTTTATAAATACTGTCTGTTATTTGGTAGAAAATAAAGTTTGGGCGTGTTTTAATATGGTATGGATGTGGGCATGTAATTGTGTTGGAAATAAGGTTTATTTTCTATACAGGACGTTCTTGTTGAGCACGCGGTCTCTCGAATAATAGGCAGGAACCAGCACAAACCCCACAGGTAAGAGTTGATGCGTATGTGAACTGGGCTACGTAGATTGTTTAGCTGCTTTTTATACGGTAGGAAAGGGTATTACGCTTTTATCTTGACGTCTGTGTTGATCTTGTTTTCCAACGGCCCCTTGAAAAGTGTTACTATGGTGACAACGGTGTTACCTATACGCCAGCTTAGTAATCACTACTACCATGGTCATTGTTTAGTATTGAAAATCTCTTGCCGCATGTTCATTTTGAAGTTGTTGGGTATTTTTCTTCAGCCCGCTCGCCGCCTTTGCGAAACGCTTTCCAAATTTGCTTTTTACTTTATTGTCAAAACTAAATTAGTTGCTTGCATCGCTGATTCTCACACTTTAATTCCATTCTACAATAACAAACATAAAGAAAAGTTATTCATTCCGTTCAATAAAATGTTCAGAACGCAGAGTAGTCAGTCTACCCTTTAGTTTAGAGTCTCCCACCGAAAAAAGTTCATGTGTGTATTGCAAACATCATCCGATTACTTAGTGCGAAAGCAACAGATGTAGTTTAAATCAGCATTTCTCAATCGATGCATCCGGGCGTGCTAATGCGCCCTGAACGGTAAACAGGTACACCACAAGTTAGCAGAAAAGTAATTTTATTAATTATTTTTATATTTAAAAAAATCTTTGTTTTGAAAAATGCCGGAGCTTAAAAATAGATATTAGGTTGGTGCAAAAATACTGACGTAATAAAGTCGTTTTTTGACGTTAAAAAGTACGTCAAAAAACGACATTATTACGTCATTATTTTTGCATCAACCTAATATTTATCCCAGTAGATTTCTTTATTATTTTTCCGTTGAAACATCGGTTTCTGTACGATCACGAAAGTTAAGCAATATTGAATCTGGTCAGTACTTAGATGGATGATCACTTGGGAATACCAGGTGCTGTAAGCTTGGATGTACGGCTGGGGTAATGGATAATGGCTCTGAATTGTTAATCGGAGAATCGTGTTTCGATTCCCGTTGGTTAATAATACGTTGTATTCACTTACGCACAAATACCCTTGGGAAAGTTGTAAATTCACCTCTTCTTCCCCCAGCTATGGGTTAATTATGAAGACTTGTAACACTAAAACTTATCTCAAAAAAAAAAAAAAAAAAAAAAATCTTACACTCTAAAAATATTTTCCCGGTATTTTTTAAGCATGTCCAAAAGCTGAAAAAGGGATATAGCTGTTGCTAATAAGTTCTACATCGCGTGCATGTCTGGCTAAACAGTGTAGCGGCTGCTACACTATTTATGAAAAACGGTGGTTTAAACGATCGAACTTGTCAAAAATGGTTTGCTTAGTTTCACGCTAGAGATTCCATACTAAACGATGCTTCCACAAATGGGTAGACCAGTTGAGGTTGACAGGTTAGGAAGTCATTAACGCTATATAATGCGTGTGACAATCAGCACACTCAAAATATCCAACTCAAGTGCTTGCTTATTGAACCGTATTTCTGTGCGGGATTCACTGCTTGCCTCTATCAAAAATGTTCAGTTACGAAGCAAATTGATGGTCGAGGAAAAGTGAATAGTTTCCAAAAACAATGCGGAACACAGCAATTCCTGAGTAGCGAGAACATAATATAAGCTTCTAAACAATGAAGTAAACTTGTCTCAGTACACAGGATGATAGCGAAAAAGAGATCTTCATTTTTTTTTAGTCTGTTTGTCAATAGTGA
>OZ010571.1:46145026-46170026 GCA_963932145.1 Acanthosepion lycidas | reverse complement strand
ATTCGAATAAACAATCTAATAAATAGTTTCAAGATTACCGTTGTTTATTTATCTGTTTATTCCAGTTCTCTTCAGCCTACTGGTAGGGGCAGCGGGTAGCTGATTAAACTTCTAATTTCTAGAGTTTACTGTCTACGCAGTCATAAAACCGCGCCCAAATAAAACTTAGGCGGCACTTGACTTTGTGTATGCTCTACTCATGGCCATGTTTCATTTCGACTCATTCGCCGTATTCAGAACATATTGCGCCTATGGATTACCATTTATTCTGGATTTTACAGAACATTCTTAATAAAAACAATTTCATTTCCTTGAAAGACTGCAAAAGATATCTACAGTAATCCTTTACTCCATAAGATAAAAACTCACTGGATTTGCATAAAAGATGAAAGAAGACAGTAATCGGCACCACCGAACACCTTTCCTGTCTGTCGATGCTAAGCTCCAGAAGAGCAACATTCTATAACTTCATGGCTACGCGTTTTCCACTGATATGAATTGGAGCGACTATATCGAATCAATTGCTATATCTACGACAAGGAAAGTTGGTTCACTGTGTCCACAGAATTTATCTTGCACTTTTATAAATCTCCCATTCGCCCGTGCATTGAATCAGTCAGTTATGTACCATGTGTGATACACACTTAGGCAATCATCTATCTGACGAGGCATATTTTTTCTCACAGTAGGTTGCCATTTCTTTCAGTTACAATCCAAAGCTATAGAACACGGTCTGGCCTGCTATTTACCTATAGATGGGGTGGGGGGAGAAGAAGAGGATTCATACCTTTCCCAAGGATATTAGTACGTAAGTGAATGTAATGGATTCGACTGAAATTCGAACTCGGCTCTCCGATTCCTCAATCCAAGCCGCTATCCATTACTCCACCGTGCCTCCTCTGTGCATTGAATACTGTTGCCGTATCGGTTCTGGTTCTCCTGTTGTGCATATCAAGATTCTTGACAAAATTTAAATAAGGGTCTGTAATATAATAAATCCTGACCAGGCATCTCAGCATCAGTCACTTTCTCAGCGACGTGACGCAGTTTCCCTCTGCTTTTTTTCACTAATATTTTCATCGCAACTATTCTTATGATTTTTTTTTTATACCCCAGTACCCCGATTGCATGAATTTAAACGTGTTAGTAAATTGTCAACTGTGTCTCACCGATTTACTGTTGAACTAGTTAAATGTATAATCAATTCTACTCTAGCAGTTTCTTTTGTCGCACTTCTCGCCTGTGGAACTCCCGATTTCTTATTTCCCTGATAACTACAGTCTTTAAAAATTTAAATGCAACGTCAAACACCACATTCCGTCTTCTTGAAATATTGTTCCTTTCGTCTAAAGTTTTCTTTTTCACTCCCAGTATCCCCCGAGTTGTAGCGGCTTTATTGCCTTGCTTAGGATGAAAGTATCAAAAAAGATATATATATATATATATATATATATATATATATATATATATATATATAAGCGTTTATGTAAAATACAAATATATAATTTTACAATATAAAGACAATATTAAGAAGCAAAAGAAATGGCGTGTTCAATGTGCAAAACTGAAAGATTTACTGACTATACACACAAATTATGTATTAAAGAAAAGGAAAGAAAAAAATGTAAAAAAAAGAAATAGCCCTCAAAGTTAGAAAGAAATTCACCATTATTTTTTAAAATTATATATTGTTGCGGATTTGAATCAACGCACAACAAAGAAAAGTGCGAGAAATGTTTTTCAATATAAAAATATAAAATATTTTTATTTTCGTGTTTTAACAACTAAATTTTTCTCAGTGTTAAAATTCCTTGTTTGTATTTTTTGTTAAAATGAAAAGAAATGTGATTTCTTCGAGTGTATGTTTGAGAAAGAAGAGTCAAGAGAGAAAGTGAGGAGGAAAGTGTAAGCGTCGTGTAGCTTGACAAAGAATAGTGTAACTGTCCATAGCTTGGTGAAGAAGAGTGTAAATCTCAAGTTGGTTGGTGAGGAAGAGTGCAAGTTTCACGTCGCTCGGCGAGGAAGACGGATAACTGAAGGAATTTCTGTTAAATGTTACAGTATGTTGCCCCTCCCTGTATATATTGGCTTGACTGGCTTGGTGAATTTGCTTATATATTCTTCGAAGGGATTACGTTGTATAATTATTTTTTTATTGTCAGCGGGAGCGCGAAGCATTGGTTGAAAATTTTTTAATAATTATCTAAAATGTTAAATATTTAATTTTATATACGTTACAAATTAAACTAAGCGCGACTAACGCCATTCTGGGTTCTTTTAATTTCCTTCAAATCAGTGATATTGTTTTACTCTTGCTAAGTTTTGATAAAACACTATATAGCATTCATAATTTTTTTATTCACTGAGTTAAATTATTCAACATTTTAACAAGAAAAATGTTAAGTTGAAGTTAAAAATTGTCGCAAAACATTGTTGATTTAGTTAATAAGATGAAATGATCTATTAGAACATGTCTCTAGTTTGTATTTAGATACATTGTATTTTTTTTTCAATTTTTATAGTTGAATTGTTCACCTATATTGTATTATATGATATTAATATCCATTGCTGCGCATCAGTTATGCATAGGCGATCATGTATCTTTCGATACATGACTGACCAAGCAGATTTTTTCCTGCAGTAGGTTGCCATTTCTTTCTGCGGTAGACCAATTGACATCCAAGGCTACAGAACCAGGTCTGGCCTGCTATTTACCTATAGCTGGGAGAGAAGAAGGTTCATACCTTCCCAAGGGTATTAGCACTTAAGTGAATGTAATGGATCTGACTAGATCTCGAACTCCGATTCTTCAATCCGAGCTGTTATCCATTACTTCACCGTATGTAAATTGGGGTTTAGTGGAGTGGGAGGGGGTATTTTTCACAGGAGGGAGAAGAACAATACCCTTGCACCAGCCCTGTGCACGTCCTATACAAAGACTGGTCATAATCACTTCCTCTTTTTTGTATATCCACGGTTTGATTGTTGTTCTCCAATGGTGGACAGAGTTTGGTATAGTTTATCATTTGCACATGAATTCCATTGCGCTTACCAATTATTTTTTCTGGATTTATCTAGAGCCGACCTTAAATCTATGTCGGGCATATTTGAATTCGTAATTTGCGTTTCTAAGGCTTCCTTTGCAGTTGTATCAGTCTAATTACTTCAATGAATTCATTAATTTACAGTTGAATTGGCTGGATGTTACCGTAACTTCTAGGTTAATAGTTTCTTCTCTCGCACTTCTCGCTTGTGGAGCTGTCTTCCGGCTTCATGTTTCCCAGTTAGATATAATCTTCAAAAATTCCCGTCTTCTTGATTAATCTCCTATGGCTCTCGCTCCTTAAGAATATTTCTTCTTTTTAATCATTTCACACCCAGTAACCCCTGTGTTTTAGTGGCTTTACAGCCTTGCTTGGAGTAAATCCGATTTAAAAAAATTACATATATATATATATATATATATATATATATATATATATATATATGTGTGTGTGTGTGTGTGTGTGTGTGTGTGTGTGTGTGGAGGAGGAGGTCTGATCGGCATAATTTTTAAAAAATTTACTAAATAGTCTATCTAGCCAAATAGGCGATATAATCAATATTTGTTATGAAATTTTTACCTGTTTCTCTTTCTTTTTTTATTAGAATTTCTTTCTAGGTGAATGCATTAATTAAAAATGTTCTATTAACCTTTAATACCGACCTTACCTTATACCTGCTGGGATTTCTTTTTTCTTTTTTTTTTTTTCTTTTTTTGAAACAAGAATTTAGAAGATACTTTAATTTCAAACCAAAGTTTAAAAATAAAGCCTTTAAAGATCTTTTTTATTACGGTTTATTCTCCTCAGTCAGTAACAACACCGTACCACTAACAACTACGCCAATGGTGCCGTCATCTTTTATTCACCACTAATAGGACATTAAGGTCATGTGAAGAAAAATGTCAAATATATAAACAAATAGACAACTTCACCCAGAATGATGGCCTGAAGAAGTAAAAAAGAAAGATGCGGATGATGAAGCGATAGACACAGACTCCATCTTTTCCTTCTCCTCCCACTCCGAAACCTCTCGACACCTTTTCTCACTTTCCTCTAAATCTTTCTTTTTAGCATACCTCCTACTCCCTCCTCCTCGTATTGTTCATTACTAGTGTCCGACCTTTTACCCCTTTTCTCCAATTAAGTTTCCTCACTCACTCACACTTTCACTCTCACATTCTCTTTTTTTTCTTTTTCTCTTTTCTTTTCTTTCTCTCTTATTTCCAGCTCCATGCTATTTTAGCATCCTCCTTCGTACCAGTATTTACGACAAATGCCGGGCAGTACCACCACATCGGAGCAGAATCAACAACTACTAGGGGTTATTGCTTTACTCTAGGTAAGTCTAAGAAGTTTATTTGAATTTCCTCATCTCACAGACTGTAGCCATCAATGCAGGACGATGTATTAACGACTCGTCATTATTAATTCATTTCATGATAAATTTGAAGTGTCGTCAGTAACGCGCCTTTTGTTTTCTTTGTTGTTAATAAGTAACTTCAATCATGTACATTTTGCCCCCGTAAGAAGTGTTTATCGTAAGCTCCTGATTTTCATGATTATTATTTATTATGATCATTTTCGCTTCTTCTTCTTCTTCTTTTTCTTCTTCTTCTTCTTCTTCTTCTTCTTCTTCTTCTTCTTCTTCTTCTTCTTCTTCTTCTTCTTCTTTCAGTTTCTTCGTTTACTTTCTTCTTTGTTTACTTTTTTCTTTGTTTACTTTACTCTCTTCGTTTACTAACTTTCTTCGTTTTACTTTCTTCTTAAAATAATTTACTTTACTTAAATACTTTCATCTTCATTCTGTTTCTTCTTCATTTATATACTCTTCTTCTTCTTCTATTCAATTTATTAAGAAACTTTCTGAACCAAGTTTGAAATTAAAAAAAAATTAAATAGAAAGGAAAAACATTCAACAAAAACAAATCAGCTCAAAGCAAGCAAGATTTTTCAACGTACGTCACTCCGAATGCAGCTTAGTGGTAAAAAGATTGAAATAAATAGTTGAGGTTGCATAATTTACAAATGGAGTTGTTATGGGTCCAGAAAGATGAAAGGAATGAAAACAAGAACATTTTAAGAATTAGTTACAAAAATATCGTTGAAACAGAAATAAGACAAGAACAGAAACAAAAAAACAAATAAATTCGAATTTCTTCTTTTTTCTTTTTTTTTTTTAAATAAATAAAAACAATTTTGACGCCGTGATGGGTCCGCGGATTATACATTCGTTACGCCTGCTACTAGGGATTCGATATTAGTATTTTAAAAAAAAAATGGGGCTCTATTTTATTTCTAGTGATTAAAACAAAAACAATGTCATATTATTTTTGGTAAAATATTTCTTATACAACGAATAAATAAATTATTTTTTTTACTTATTTCTACGTGAATTCAACGCTAGAACGTATCGAATCGCATAAATTTTTTTTTACAACTTCCACTTCCAAGTATTTGTTTATTGTTCGTCAACGTCTGTAATATCAGTCCTCCTCTATAGTAGCGAACATTGGAAAATCACCTTACAGATGAAGAGGAGACTTGAAGAAACAAAAAAAGTGGTTATACAGGAGGATACTGAGAATACCATGGTTAGAACATGTGAGTGACGAAGAAGTTTTAAGAATACTGGAAATATCAAGGACTTACATTAAGAATTAGGAAGAGACAGTTGAAATTCCTAGGTGATGTAATGAAGACAGTGGGATTGGAGAATTTGACACACGCAGGACGTATTGAAGAGGCGAGAGACAGGGAAACAGCGAGTAACCTACCGAACAAACTTGTGTAAATATGTGGCAAAACAGGGAGCAGGAGGTATCGTGAAAAAACTACAATGGCTAGGAAGTTGTGGAGAGCCATGATCGCTCATGTCTTGAAGAGACAGCACTTAAAAGAAGATATGTAAAAAAAAGTTTAAACGTGTGTCTGAATGCATCGCTGTTTATCGGGGATAATAAGCTAATACAGCTGGCAATAATGAATTCGATCCTCACTGAGTGGTGGCTTTGTACCAGACTATGTTAAACCAAATCAATGTCGTCGCACACACTATATCATTGGTGTAATGGGTTCGACTTTCGCTGGACGCTCTTCTAATGTGGCCTTGTGCCAGGTTGATGAGCGTCTCAATATGGCGTGAAATATTGGCACTCTCAGGTGGGTGATCAATACTTGCGATTCTGTGTCAAAATGATCCTATATATATATATATATATATATATATATATATATATATATATATATATATATATATATATTATGAAATGGACTAAGTCCGACAATGATTTTAAGACATTTTTTATGTTTATACGATCTTTCTATAGATATAAATATTTAAGTAAATGCTCTGTTTATAATAAACAGTATTAACAACATTCAGGCCGGTAAATGCTGTTAATACTGTTTATTATAATCAGAGCATTTACTTAAATATTTATATCTATAAAAAGAACGTATAAACATAAAATGTTTTCATATATATATATATATATATATATATATATATATACACATACACACACGCACACACATACACACACACATATACATACATATATATATATATATATATATATATATATATATATATATATATATATATATAATGACATATCTCTTTAGGGTTCGACTATCGTCCGGTTCCAACACCTCTAGTGGTTTATCCTTTGATTCTGTTTCTTTCTAAAGTTTTCTCACTCATTCTCTTTCATTCCCAGTATTTCCTTGTGTCTTAATGATAGTGGCATTATCATCTTGTTTGTGATTAATTGATTAAAAAAAAAATAAAGAAGACATGAATCTCCACATATTTTTTAATTATCTGAAAATTGGCATGTCGTCATGGAAAAAATAATGGCGTTTTGCTCCTCTTAAACTGGTTACTACCCAAGACTAGATAACTCATTCTACCCTGCTATTTAATCCACGACTAGTAGCGAGTGAGGAGAAGAGATAAATTCATATCTTTCCCAAGGGCATTAGTGCGAAAGTGAAAGCAAAAAGCCTAACTGGAATTTGAAGTCGTCACGCTAAGTTAACTTGCCGCGTCGGTATCCGTAACACTTACTGGCACATCCAAAACCCCTATTACCTCTTAGAAATAAGTTCAATCTTGTTCATTGAAGACACTATATCTTGTATCAGACTAAATATAAAATAGACATGGCCTTGTGCCACACAAAGTGAAGTTTAAATACTGATAAGCATTTATGCAACACTCGCAGTAGTAGTAGTAGTAATAATATGAATGTTGAAATGCTCACGGTCTGTCAGATAAAAATAGAGAAAAGATGGGAAAGAAAGATTTTCGTGGCGTGAGATGAAAACCATTTGTCAGATGGGTTGTAAATGTGATTTTGAATGAGTAGAAAGCCAAAGAGGCGTTATATATATATATATATATATATATATATATATATATATATATATCATGATAAAAAATATTTTTTAAGGTATTCTATATTTGTGGGTAATACTCAATTTCAAGGATAGAGTTTAAGTAAATATAAAAGTGGTCTCTGAGGTTAACAACGAGCGGCGACAGTCTGTTTCATACGTTTAAATGTAAATTCTTTGTTCATGACTTTTGCCAAGTTGATGGTTAGTCCTAAATGTATCGAAAGCAGGGAGAGGCTTGGAAAAAACGGGATGCACTATGACATTTTTTTACCAAAATGTCTTTACAAACATGATCCTGAGTTGGAGGATTTGTCTAATTCTGAAAAACCTTAGTGCCATAATATTCTGTAGAGTATTGTGCCACAGATTCACCACGCTTGTTACTTCTGTTGTATTTGTGTAGTAAGTAGGTTTTTACAAGCTTGGAGTTTTCAACCCTACACCAAACCGCCTTTGAATTCAGATTTCTACTTCTCCTGGATAGCTTACCATATAAGGCTAGACAGCATAGTCTGTCTTACTATTTAACCCATAGTTGGGGAGAAGAGATGGATTTATACCTGTGATTGCAAATATTGGAATGTGACCGAGGTCCCTGAGAAACCACGTGACCTAAATGATTCGTTCTCAAATTTTCACAACACTTGGATTCACAATAGGTTGTTGCTTGCGTTAAGATGTAAGTTAAATCAGTATGCACTAAGTAAAAAGAGCAACAGCAAAAAAAACAAAAAAAAAAAACAAAAAAAAACAAAAACAAAATTGCACTTTAAATGAATTCATATATAAAGGCAAACTTTGTAAATTCTGGATATGCGCGTTGTCGACATCATCGATTGTTCACATCTCCGATAATTGGGTTTTAGGCTCCGCATGATTGTGTAGCTCGTGCTGCAGCAACACAAAAAATGTGAGTAAAAAGGTTTGCTGGTGATAGAAAGCATGTATATTTTTTTAGGGTTGCCAATTTTGTAAAACGGGTATATATATATATATATATATATATATATATATATATATATATATATATATATATAGCGATAAAAAATAACAGTTAGGTACACACTTTTTATAAAATACATGGGCAGAAACTGCTCAGTCTTCACTGTCCAGTCTCGATAAAATTCAATGGCGCATCCGCGTCTTTGTGGGTGACGAATTATTTTCCAGTATCTATTTATATTTCTGAGATGAGGTATTATGTACACTATTTCCATTATTCGGACTATTGTCCTCATCTTTGTTGCCATATTTATCTCAACGTTTCAGCCGTTGTTCGCTCCGGTCTTCTTCAGGTGGTTGGAATGTCGAACTGAATCCTTTATTTCCTTAACGACACATGGCACAGTGGATAAAGGCGTTGGTTAGATCCAGCGACAGGACCCAAAGAGTTGTGAGTTCAATACCTGGTTAAGGCTGTGGAGAACTTGTAGAGGGGAATTAACAGGAGATAACTGATAACTGACAGCCATTAGACATCCATTAGATATGGCACGTGGAACTAGAACAGTCTACCCCAGCGAGCGAAATAAAGGGTTCAGTTCGACATTTCAACCACCTGGAGAAACGGCTGAAACGTTGTGATAATTATAGCAACAAAGATGAGGACAATAGTCCGAATAATGTAAATAGTGTACATAATACCTCATCTCAGAAATATAGACAGATACGGAAAAATAGTCCGAATAATGAAAATAGTGAATTATTTTCCACTATGCAACCCCTTTCTCACAAACGAAACCTCTTGCAGCTCTGTCGCTATTTCCATGGAAAGTGTTCAGATGAACTATATTCCTTAGTTCCACAAGTTCTAACCTTCACGATTAAGACCCGCCATTCTACGAACATTGTAGGGAACCACCCTCATATCTTAGTTATCCATTGTAATTTCCACGAGCAGCTTCTTCCCACGAACTGCTGCACTCTGGAACCGACTCCTAAGAGGATGCTTTAACAATCATTGCAATTTTAACCTGTTTAAATTTAGGGTTAAGACTAGGGTTCACATATATCCGCATACGCTATGCTCCTTACTCTGTAAATCTCTACCTCGAGCGGCTCTCAGGCCTTGTAAAGGGTGGAAATTGTTAAAAAATATGCAGATGAGAGAATAAAAAATATATATCAATATCAATGAATTTCATTTAAGAAACAACATAACCGTTTTTAATGGTATATAAAGCGTCAGTCAGTTATGTGCCATACGTGATACACGCTTAGGCGATCATATATCTTTTGATACATGATTGACGAGGCAGAATTTTTCACGTAATAGGTTGGCATTTCTTTCTACGGTAGACCAGTTGCCATCCAAGGATATAGAATCCGGTATGTCCTGTTATTTACCCATATCTGGGGGGAGAAGGAGAGGATTCATACCTTTCCCAAGGGTATTAGCACGTAAATGAATATAATGGATTTGACTGGATTTCGAACTTTGCTCTCCGATTTCTCCATCCGAGCCGCTATGGTGTATAAGACAACATAACCGTATTTAATGATAAATATTTAATGGTATGTAAAATTACTGTTTTCAACTGGGAAATATGAAGAAAAAAATCTTTGTCAATCGTTGGTGGACCTCTTCTATTGCTATTTTCATGGCAAGTATTCAGATAAGCTACATTCTTTCATTCTAACAATTCAGGCCTTTAATGAGCTATGACAAGCCATACCGCGTGAACAGACTCGAATCTCCCTCGTTCACTTCGTATTCCCTTGGTAAAGAGGAAGTTATTCCGCAGAACTGTTACCATGTGAAACTCACTCCCGAGGGGATATTTCCCCGGTCACTATCTCAACCTCTTCAAGTCTATAGTCAACCATTATCTATCCTACATTTCATCTGTCGCTTTCACAACATTCAAATGTAATCAGTATTATTGTATTGGAATAGGTTATCTGATATTTGAGAGAGCATATTTCTTTTTTGTGAGCAGATCTCTCGCTGCATGCCCTATGAGTGACCTAATAAACATTAAGTAGAATTGTTGGAAATATATAGATTAAGCCATGAAAAAGTATACTGCCCAATTTACAGACGGGTGTTATATGATATGGGAGAGAAATTATTTTAAAAATAAATCTGGTTGATAAAAAATAAATATGACACGAAATAAAGATAGTATGTGTCCACATTTTGAGAGGAAATAAAATTTTAACAAAACGGCAAAGAGTTTGGTTTATGTGAAAGCCGTTTTTCTTATATACATTTCGTATTCAGCATGTATGCATTAATTTTGATGATTTATTCCTAAAATGTAAGAAGCTTAGAAAGTTGCGTGTGTCAAAACAACAGGAGATTTTGGTGGTTTTGTGTTATTTAAATCGTTGTTTCCACAGGTGAATTGAATTTTTTTCTGAAACTGATAGCATGACTATGTGGACTGTGTTTTGAAATTACTTACATTGTAGAAAATGTTTTTTCCTTTACACGCAAACACACACACGCACAAAACGCACACGAACAAAAAACACACACACACAGATATATATTATTATTATTATTATTAATATTATTATATTTATTTTGATACCTATACTCGACGAGTATAAAAAGGGCGTATAGTACAATTTACAAATATATATATATATATATATATATATATATATATATATATATATATATATAAAGAATTAATATATTTATTTTTAATCCGGTATTTTTATTACATCAAACGTTATTTTAGTGGACATCCGAGTTTGAAATATTTATTTATTTCCAACAAAAAAATAACATTTGAAGTAGCAATGTTTGTATATATATATATATATATATATATATATATATATATATATATATATATATATATATATATATATATATATATTGTGTATATTTATGCAGCAGTTTTTAATTGATGCATGTTTCATTAAATAATATAGACAAGTTGCTTTGAAATTTTTCATGCAACAAAAACAGACTATCATTATTGTTTCGTCCGTGTATTGTTTGATATATTGAAATGTAATTGTCATCTTTGATAATGGCTTATGTAATCCGAAAGTTTAGATTGGATTTAAACATGTATCAATATGGTGATTTCCTTTCGTCTTTCAATGATAATGTTATTAAGTTTATTAGACAATATGAAATAAACTTACTTAAAATAAATAGACACAACTTGTCTATATTATTTAATGAAACATGCATCAATATATATCTATGTGTGTGTGTGTGTGTATTTAGGCAGCAATCCTTCTTTCATGCACATTTCATTGAATACGACAGACAAGATGCTTTTCTTGAGTCTTTTATACAATTTCTCAGTCTAATAATTTTTTTCTTTTCGGATGATAAATTCATATTCCATTTTCGTATATATAAAAAAAAACATTCGGACAGTTTTTATATAATTTATCATCCGAAAAGAAAAAAATATTAAAACGCATGAGAAATTGTATAAAAAACTAAATAAAAACACCTTGTCTGTCGTATTCAATGAAATGTGCATATATATATAGAATTATATATATATATATATATATATATATATATATGGGGTTCCTGAAAAGTGCACTTACTCTTTAAATGACATTTAATGTAGTGTGTATCGACTTGTAAACAAGATCAATGTTTAAAATTAAGAAATATTAATGTTTCTTGACATACAAATAAGATTAATTGCTTAAATTAAATATTAAATTAAATTAAATGCATGCATGTTTAAAAATAATTTCAAGAAATTATAGTCAAAAAGTGAGTACATTTTTGTGGAGTAGCAACCTATATATATATATATATATATATATATATAAAGAGAGTGAGAGACAGAGAGAAAGAGAGAGACAGAGAGAATTAATATAAGTAAAAGTTTTTCATTTATCTGAAGGATTAATACAATTATCAAATTTGTCACTTAGCTGATTGAAGTTATATTCAGCACCTCGTAGACAAATTCTCTTTATAATTGTTCACTTCACCTGCTTACTCGTCAGGAGGTTTGAGCACCTCGACTTGGTATAACGGTTAGCAAGTTTGTGCTGCAAGAACAATTACGACTGAGTAGCGAATTCGATCCACACAGGGTGTCTCATATATTCAGCCTTGTGCCACATCTAAGCTACGCTTAGAAAATCAGCAATCAGTTTCAGATATAGACCATTTAAGGAAAATGCACATCTATCGTTGGGACATTTCGAACTCTCTTTTTCAACCTGCAACCTCTCTCTCACACAGATGAAATGTCGCAAGTCTCTCACTGCTCTATCACTAGAGCATGGAAAGTGCTCAGACGAACTGCATTTCTTAGTTTTGTCAGTTCTAACCTTCACGGCTAGGAACTACCATGATACGCGCATTGTAGCGAACCGCCCTCATTGCCTTCCTATACCATTGGTGAGTTTCACTCGAAAAGCTTCTTCCCACAAACAACTGCTCTGTAGAACCGACTCTCAAGAGGACGTTTTCCTAATCTTCTTCTTCTTCGTCCCCTCATCCACCTCCTTCTTAAGACGTGGGTTCATCCTGGTATGACGATAAACCTCCGATCGTTGTTGCCAGGTAGAAACTGGCACGGTACGATAGTACCGGTTAGTGACCCAGCTATGGGCAAATAGTGAACCCCCAAACAAAAATCAACAATACATTTCTATAATAAAATTAACAACAATACATTTTATGTTCTACAAACAATATATCTAAAATGCATTTACAGATTATCTGCAGGCGAGAAGATGAAATCGCAAAAAGACAAACTTTACTAAAGTCTACAAAGGACAATAATTTGCGGAGAGACATGATGGCCCACATCTTAAAAGAAAATGGTATAGCAGAAAAAGATTACTATATCGGAGGTATATATTATTAGGACGCCATCTATATATCTATATAATAATTGCGAATGTCAGTGTGTCACTGTGTGACACTTTTTCAACTTTACTCCTAGAGTCTGTTGCCCAACATATCATACCCTTTTGAAATAAGGATGGCTCCGTGAGCAAATTAGAAACATTTCAGGGCGGATCCGGACCCGTAATCCTGAAATTTTCGATTCCCAAATTTTCATTACTGCCATTGTTTTCAGCGATTATTTTTTACGTGATATTTTTTACGAGGAATTTTTTGTGCGATTACAATTTTTATAACTTGGAAATAATCGAAATTAATGGAAAATAAAATAGTGTAGTTTGAAGTGTTACAGAGAAATGGAAAACTTTCAAAATAAACGAATTCAACACGGACAGGATTATATATATATATATATATATATATATATATATATATATAGTTTTACAGTATATTATATTTATTGGTAAAAGTGATCAATATCATAGATAAAGTGTATGTAAATACAAAAGTGGAAACTGATGTCAAAACTAAGTGACAACAGTCTGTTTCATGCTTGGAAGCAATCTTCAGCCCAGAAGATTGCGTTGACATCACTGCCCACACACACACACACACACACAAATATATATATATATATATATATATATATATATATATATGATAGATGGGTGTACCTTAAATACGTAATTTTAAGTTTGATTCATAGAAGTTCGAATCCTGTCGGGAAGCATCCTTTACTTTAGTAGGATATCTCGACCTAGGACGGTTGCTATTAATTTCACTGTTTAAGAAAAGAAAAAAACAGACAGCAACTCAAACACGTGTACCCACTAAAAT
This sequence comes from Acanthosepion lycidas, assembly GCA_963932145.1. Classification (NCBI taxonomy): domain Eukaryota; kingdom Metazoa; phylum Mollusca; class Cephalopoda; order Sepiida; family Sepiidae; genus Acanthosepion; species Acanthosepion lycidas. The sequence continues at coordinate 46,155,953 of OZ010571.1, read as the reverse complement.
TAACGTTTACATTATATATATATATATATATATATATATATATATATATATATTGCATAAAGAACAATATATTTTACATCAACAAAGAAAATTATATTTAGCACAATGAAAGCGTTTATGGAATGAACCTCTACTATGGTTGTGTTGAAATGAAGTAGTAGGCAGTCCGGGGTGTCTCCCTGAGGGAAGATGATGCATATATTATACCTATTGCATCCTACAGTTTAGAGAGAGACTGAGAGTGTATTGACGACAGAGAGTATATTGTTGGTGTCTTGGTAGACAATGTGGGGTAATGCAACAGTGGTAAGAAATCAATATATATATATATATATATATATATATATATATATATATATATATATATATATATATATATAATCAGGATAAAGTGGAATGATGACAATTGATCTTTGACTTGAAGACATCAAGAGGTCCACTGATGATTACTAAGCTTTGTACGATATGAATCAGCAAAAATGGAATACTTGTTGAAGATCTTACTTTTTAAATTAGTAATTATTTGCAAACCTAGCTTGTTAACCACTACTATTATTTTTACTAATTAAAAAATGTGCTAGGTGTGCGTTGGTTGTCTGTCATCATTTAAGACGTATTTTTAATCCATGCAACGATCTCAAATCTTTGATTTGAGATCTGTGAGTATTGGCACTGTACGATCTTCTTAAATCCGTTAGTGTAACATCAATACGCAATACTCGTTGTTCTGTCGCTATATCCATGGAAAGTGTTCAGATGTTCTATCAGTACTATCTATCACGGCTAAGAACCGCCATGCCCCGCACATTGTAGCGAACCACCAACATACCTTTTGTATTCCATTTGTGAGATGTAAGTTCCATGAGCAGCTTCTTCCCACGAATCGCTGCTCTGTGGAACCGATTCCTAAGAGGATGCTTTCACGATCACTACAATCTGTACCTGTTCAAATCTAGGGTAAAACGTTATCTTCCACACATATCCGGATAAGTTGTGCTCTTTACTCTATAACCTGTAGGGATATTATTATTATTATTATTATTATTATTATTATTATTATTATTATAAATAAATAAATGAAAATAAAACAAAATAATAATGAAAATGAAAAGGAAAATAAAATAAAACAATAGCATAAAAAAAATGTTTAAAATAAATGAAATAAAAACAATAACGATACTCCCAGAATGCAACCAAAACTGTTCCTACCGGAAATAAGGACATTCCGACGTTAAATTCAATCTCTTCACCATGAATTTTTGTACGGGTAACACGTATGTAACTTCACTCTGTGATATGGCTTATAATTCTACGGATTAAATTCTCCCTTTTGTGACATGTGCTATAAAACAATTTTAACCTAAAAAAATACACACAAAAAATATAAATAAATTTTATGAAAATAACATGCCGTTTACCATGCTTTTCTTGTTATTTTTGTACGTTTTATTTCCTATCAAGTAGGATTTTATCTCCGTGAACACAAGGCTAATTTCTGCTGCTATAAGTATAATGTGAGTGAATCCCCACAATATTATGGTGACCGCCGACGTGCATAAGAAAAACAACCTATTCACCCACAACCCTCTACCTCAAGTGGCTCTCAAGCCTTGTACAGAGTGAACACATTGTAAAAATATGCCATTTTTTAGGCATGAAAAACATTTATCACTATCTAGCAAACACGAAATGTGACCTCGAACTAATACTTTTCAGTTTCAATGACTGTAGTTGTTGCGACTTCAGACATAAGCTGGTGAATCAATCAATCGTAAAATCAATTGGAAGATAAAGGCAATATATTCCTGCTTTTCATTCTTTCTTTCTTTTATTTTTTTGCTCAATGAGAATCTATGTGTATATACCCATCCCCTTTTACGTTTTAAAATCAAACAATAACATCTGCTCTGTCCGTCTTCATTCATAACAAAAACCTGGGGCGACCCAGTTGTAGGTAGTTGTCTCATCAGACACGTGGTTTTGTCGAGAGCATATACAAGAAGTATTTTTTTTCTAAATTGACGAGTACTATACGCGGCACGCTCCAACGCACTTACTCGTGCACGTGCCAGCTCTCTCCCTCTCACTTTCTCTCACACCCTCTCTCTCTCTACTACCGTCCTTCTCTCTCTTATTCTTTCTTTCTCTTCCCTTCTCTCTCTCACTGTCACGCACACACACACACTCACACACACACACTCACACACACACACACACACACACACAGAGTCTTGTTCAACATCTCCAAAGTCCAGAAAAGGCTATACTTCTTACTTAATCTTGCGTAAGTAATATTTTTTTTATTACTAAAAAAAACTGTTTATGAAAATTATTGCAGATAGATTTTAATTTATCTAAAAAAAAAAATACATAAATAAATTAAATTGAGATTATTGGTATCCTTGACTCTACCCCTGGGTGCCGCCAGTTCTTGAAAGCAAGAAATTAAGCAAAAACTAAAAGTTTGTTCTTAATCGTGATTTTAAATAAACCACCATTTTGCAACATGACCACACATACATGTTTCAGTTTCATTTTTTAAATTCTTTTAGTTTTAGTTAAGAAAATACAACAGACGTCGACATTGGGGTTTCGTTTTTCTTTTGCTTTTCTTTTTGTTTTTTGTTGTTGTCGTTTTTTTTTTTTTTGTTGTTGTTTTTTTTTTCCCTGTAATAATTTAAATGAAAAACTAGAAATAAGACGCGTCATTCTGCCTGGCGCCCATATTCAATATTTCTAAAGTTGTATTTGCCATGACAAACAAAATCGTATATACATGTTTGAAGAAGAAAAAAAAAAGAAAAGAAAATATGAGAAGTGGGCCGGCGTATGGAGAGTATATGTGTACAGTACAACTACAGGTTATCGTTTTGCTTACTTACCCCCGCCCTCTTCACTTCTTACCACGAAAACCAATCAAAAACTTTTCCTGTGCCAAGGCAATGTTTCATTTCTACAACAAACTTACCAGGAGGCGTATGAACATTGAATCAAATGACGCATCTGCTCAAACACCCACCGCGTCCCGCTGCGTCGTGACGTCACTGTTGACACGTGCCACAGGTAACGGTTCAACCTTCTTAATCTTAACTTTCGATGACGTTTGTGTCAGAGAGAACTTGTAATTCTGCCTTTAATTCTTACTGCGTTTTAGATTAATGGCTAACAAAAAAAGAAAAAAAAAAGACTAAATTAAGAATATTATGGACTATGGAGGATCAAACAAATGGGGGAAAATTAAAAATAAAAAATAGGATTACACTGTACAGTGAAATAAAAAACAAATCTCTGTGATTTGTGTTGATTTAGCTTTGTTCTCTATCTATCCCACTGTTTTTATCACTGATTGTTCATATATTATTTAATTTATCTGTATCAGTCTGTTGGTATCTATCTATCTATCTATCTATCTATCTATCTATCTATCTATCTATCTATCTATCTATCTATCTAAATAGATAGGTTCTCTCTCGCTCCCTCTCTCTCACTATATAGTGTAACCCGGATATAAGAGAAATCCGGATATAAGAGAGATTTTCTCTGGTCCCAAATTAGAGCCTGTGTTAATGTATATAAAATAGACTAAACCCGGATATAAGAGAAACCCGGATATAAAACACTTCTTCTCCGGTCCCGACAACTTATATATCCGGGTTACACTATATATATATATATATATATATATATATATATATATATATATATATATATATATATATACACACACATATACATATATATATATGTAAAGACAAATAGATAATCTGTGTTCATATCTCACTATCTCTATCTCAGTTCATCCTACCTATCTATCCATCTCAAATTCATATCTATCTCGATCTATTCATGCCTATCTATCTATCTATCTATGGATATATATATATATATATATATATAGAGAGAGAGAGAGAGAGAGAGAGATAGATAGATAGATAGATCTTAGTCTATCCATATCTATCTCCGTTTGTTCATATCTGTCTGCCTGTATTTATAACCTACCATTGTTGATCGTGTTGAAATTGAATTTTCTTTCTTTGATTTCTTAATGCCAGACTTGCGTCAAATTTTAGCATAAAAAGTGAAGTGTAAATGAAAGCCTTAGAATTTAATTCTTTCCCCTCTTTACATCTTCGCTTTTAGTCTCCCTATAACATTATTTTCTATTCCTGTCCACTCACTCAGCACTGTTACTTTCGTAGAAAGGCATTCCCTTGGAAATGGCTTCGGACGAACGGAAAGTACGCAAGCTGACATAGAAACACAGACAATTATCATTAAAAATCTCTGCAGTTTTACACTGATTTTTATAAATCATACATATTTTGAGTGTCGAAGTAACTAAAATTCATATTTGCTTTTAATTTGGCATTAAATAATAATAATAATAATAATAATAATAATAATAATAATAATAATAATTAATATATAAAATTCTGTGACTTCTGTTAGTCCGTCCGTGTGTCCGTCAAACGCTCTAAAATAGACATACATCGAAACCAAATTTGGGGGAGAAGTGCAAACAGGTAAAGGGGTACAAAATACAATTGGTTTTACTAGGGTGCTTAGCTTAGTGCAAAAAATTTTCATTAATTGTTTTGGAAAAATGAAAAGTTTTATTATTTAACATGCAAATTACTCACACTATTTTAAAAACAATTCAATGATTAAAATAGCAAAAACTTATTTAGTAAAAATTCAATATTGTTTTTTGCATATATTTTCTTTAAGTTTTTATATACAAGAATCCAGTTTTCAGTTCGTCCTGCGTTTGCGAGAATTATAAACACATCACAATGCCAAATGCTTCAAAAAGTTGGAATTTGGCGTTAGAAAGAAATATTTACGCATAGCCAGTGCTATGTCGCATGCTCTAGAGTAAGAAATCTTAACAATTTATTCTTCGCTGTTAAAAAGGAAAAAAAGAAATTTTCTTAAAAATATTGTTCACCATGAAGTCCTATATAATTAAATTAAATTAAAGAATTTTATTAAACCGCGAAGTAGAGTTTTTGTCAAAGTATTTTACCAAACAAATCAGCTTATTCAAATTTCATCGATTGATTTGCGACATTGAACGAAACGTGAGTTTGTAAATCTCAACGAAAAATATTTGCAATAACTTCAACAAAATACTGTGAGGATTTCAACGCGCGTCAGTGTGTTGCAAAACATTCTAATAATAATAAAATACCTTCACATGGATATGAAACTGCTATCAGATAAAAATATATATTTTAGAGGACAATAAGAATCTTGAAGCTGAAATAAAATAAAAAAGTGGTGCATTAAAACTACTAGTATAGCTAATTGGGGACCTGGGCACGATCACAAAACGACAGACAAGAAAGTTAATGATCCCCGGTAGCCTCTGTTTATAAGGGTTTCAAAAGATGTTACATAGTAGAACTGCTCATCTACCCAGCAGGGTATATACAATGTAAACAACATATAAAATAACTCTAATTGTTAAATATGCCTTAACATAAGAATTTGTGTACTCTTGATAACTTGCTTAGGGAACAAGAAAGCGAATAATAATAATAATAATAATAATAATAATAATAATAATAATAATACAGAAACTCTAAGAAACGGTATGAACACCACACAGACCCGATTACAGAGATAGGACCTATAATAATTTTATAGGATTTCACAATACACACAGACTGAATAATCAAAGCTAATCGCCCAGCCACAAGAACAGAATGTGTTTTCTTATTGACATGGCAGGCCCTGCAGATTGTAATGTATCTTTCAAGATCTTCAAGTAAACTATCAAACTTATAAGGATCTTGAAGTGGAAATCTCAAAAATATGGCACATGAGGACATCAATAATTCCAATTGTATTTGGAACCATCGGATTGATTGGAAATGGTTCCGATAGACTCATTAGAATATAGAATGTCTTCTGGGCAACTTGTATCTTGATGTTACCTGGGACACTGTAAGTAAAATTGTTCATTCCTTTTCGCAATAGGCCCAGAGCTCCGATTACTACTGGCACAGTCTCAGTCTTCATCTCCCATATCCTGTTAATCTCAATCTCCAAGTAATTGTATTTGGACATTTTCTCGATAATTTTAATAGAAGTGTTTCTCTCAGATTAGTACTACAGTGTAACCCGGATATAAGAGACCCTGTTATAAGAGAAATCATATAAGAGAGATTTTCTCTGGTCCCAAATTAGAGTATGTGTTAATGTATATAAATTAGACCAAACCCGGATATAAGAGAAACCCGGATATAAGATACTTCTTCTCGGGTCCCGACAACTCTCTTATATCCGAGTTACACTGTACTATGTCAATAAGCATACTCTTCCTGAATTTCTGTCTTTTATGATAATATTTGGTCTGTTGGCTTTTATTCCTCTGTCAGTTTGAATTGGCATGTCCCATAGGATAGTTACATCGTTATTTTGGGTAACTGTATCTGGTTGGTGCTCTCAGTGTTTTCGATTTTGTGCTTGTTGCATATCTTCCAGTGCAAAATATGTCCCTACCTTGTTATGTCTGTGGGTATATTCAGTTTTTTGTGGTCGACAGTTTCCTCATATTTTCCGCACATCATGCATTTCGGGTTAGTAGCAACCTTGATTATGTGACAGTGGTACGATCTGGTTGCGACGATTTGGTTCTGAGCTGCAATAATTAAACCTTCTGTTTCAGCTTGCAAACCGGTGCTCCTCAGGCGCTATTATTATTATTATTATTATTATTATTATTATTATTATTATTATTATTATTATTATTATCTTCTCTTCTTCCTCACGAGTTTTCGTTTTCAAACGGAGAGCTCGCATTCTGGGAATTCTTTATCAAGTTGTACGGCCTCAGACAGAGAGCCTCTTTCGCAGGATATTTGCAAAGCCGATAATAATAATGATGATAAAAATAATATACATCACTGCTCAGGAGCATGATACCCGGGTATCAATATTGTTTTTTTTTTTTTTTTTTCGTTTTTATTTCGTTTGTTTCAAGTATAATGTAGCCAAAGTCACATAGGAATCGCATTTAATTACTTGGGAACAGCCTCAATCGGAGACAGTCTGGGCGGATTTCGTTACTTTAGATGATGGTATTTCCAATTGGGTCCCTCTTGCAAGGTTGTACACTGCTTTTATCAAAATCTGTTACTCTGTCGCACACATTTTGTCTGTGATGCATGGACTCGCTATACCTGAATTAAACCCCCCAAATCTGATCCATTTTGGCCGGACCTATTTAAATAATATAAATATTAGCTTCATTTTGTAAAAATTTCAACTTGAAATTATTTCAAATTTTATAAATAAGGATGTGATTCATCACATGGTATAAACATATATTTTTCTTTATTTTGGCTTATTTACGTGGGGGCGATTTAAAATGAATTTAAAGAGCAAAATGTACCACCACTTAAAATTTAGAAAAATAAAAGAAAATCGATTCCTGATCTAGAATCCATATTCGATAGTGATGTGAAAAGAAACCTGGAAAGAAATCGTTTATTTCTAGGAATGGTGTGTTTCTGTAAAAAAAAAAAAAAAAGAAAGTAACCTGGGATTAGATATTAACAATGTAGTTCAACACCATTTTCTTTGTTTTTAACGTTAATTATCCCATGTCTTTGTACTTTACTTGGTTTCTAGAAAACATCTTACGCCAATCCTACGCATTACCAGATTAAATGCGGTCGCCGTTGAAACTGTTTCATGTCTCCTTTTTGCACTGTAACCACATTGAAAGCCTTGTGATACATATTAGTTGTTAAATAAATGCTACTCGTACTTGAAATATCACGACTGTCATAAACATTAAACATCTATATCGTGTGTTCAAAAATACACAATTTCACAGAAATGCAGATAAGCTTAAATACATACAAACATTTTAAAATTTATAGACACATGATTGTTCATAACTTACGTGACCGTTGTTATCTACACGAAACAGCGATCAAGACTTAGACATGCACAAAAGCATCTAAAATGAAGGCCAGGTGTCTTTTATCTTAACAGGATATACTTTTCCCATGAAACACACGTTATAGTCATCTTCTTCTATGTAGGGTGTCCCTTCAGGACGTTGGCGATAATGTCTCTCTACAATTTCCTGTCCTATTAATTATTTTAGATGTGATAATATAAATGTACCCAACCTTCGGACCGGGATCAAGGTGTACAAAGGTCGTTCAAAAAGTTCTAAGCTTTACCCAGAAAGAAGAGCCATAGATGAACATTTTTGATGTGGTAACACATTACCAGTTCTTATAAAAAACAGAAAAACTGTCTTAATTTCTGTGTAGGTGAGGCCCATATAAATGTGTCCGACAAATCTAAAACTGAACAAAACAGAAGCCCTAGCAATGATAAAGTATCTGCAAAAGAAAATTATGACACCTGAGGAAATCCACGAGGACATGATAGAGATATTTACTGAAAATTTCTCTTATACAATTGTGAAGAAGTGAGCTCGAGAATTCAAGCGGGGCAGAGACGGCACAGAAGATGACACGCGGTCAGATCGTCTAAAAACGTCAACCATTGATGAACCAGTTGATGCCATTCCCCGTATGGTTTTGTATGACAGACGTCTTACTGTCCAGCATTCGGTTTTAATTGAGATCTTGGGGATGAGCAAGCTGTCTGCAAGATAGGTCCCAAGAATACTGACACCAGATCAAAAGCTGAAAAGGTTGACATTTCCAGGACACTTCTGGCTCACTTCAAGGCTTACCCTGAGAATTTCCACAGCAGATTAGTAACTCGAGTTGAAACCTGTGTTCAACACATCGAAACTGAATCAAAGATTCAAAGCAAACAATGGAAACATTCTAGTTTTCCACCCCAGAAGAAGCTCAAGTAGACAGTGTCTGTTGGTAAGGTAATTATGATAGACTACATGGAAAAGGTAAAACAGTAAAATGCATCAGAATTAAAACAACCGAAGGAAGCAATGAAGTCGAAATGCAGAGGAAAGCTGAGAGCAGGTGGGCTTTTGTTCCATGATAACACGCTCGTTCGCACTGCTCAGATTGCAGTAGATGAATCAATTAACTGTGGTTTTGAATTGCTACCCCATCTCCCTTACTCACCGGACTTAGCTCCATCTGACTTCTTCCTGTTTCTTTCGCTCAAATCTCACCTGCATGGTCGCCATTTTGGAAACAACGATGAGATCATATATAATGTGTATGACTTTTTGGAGGACCAGGAAGCCACCTTATTCCGAGATGGGATTGCAATTCTTAAGCATCGTTGGACCACGTGCATTGATGTCAAGTGGGGAGGGGGGGGCTATATTGAAAAATAGTGCGAAACAGTCATGTTTTTCCAACTCCTTCTGTGAGGCTTAGAAATTTTGAACGAACTTTGTAGTATCTGTCATCGAACGGATAAACTACATTTTATCTTTCAATTTTCGGACAGAGCACAACTCAGTTGTGTCTCTGCGCAGCTGAAAATATTATTGAAAGGTGCCCGGTCTCGAAGAACAGCTACCCACGGCATTCCTCACCTCATTGCACTAAAGAAAGGTTATCGGTAGTAATACTGATGCTAGTGCAATCGTCGACTGCGTAGGCTGGGCTATTTTTGGACCTGGCCCGCGTGCATGCGCTCGGGTTACCCACATTAAACTGACTTTGTGTCACATCCTGCCAGCGTGGAGCAGCAATTGAATGCAAAGTGTTGTGTCTGCCTTCGGGTGGACAAACTACATTTTATATCCCAATTGTGTCTCTGTCTTCGGATAGATCACAGCAAATAAACGAGAGATGCCAGGTCCCAGGGATTCCAACTCTGCGGGAGCACCTTCCTGAAGAGGAATGGTTGGTGGAATATCGACGCCAGCGCGACCTTAGTTGCGAGGACTGAACAATTTTTGGCCTCGGCACATATGCACGCTCTTGGGCTTCCCACTTTTAACCGAACCGTGACATATTCCATCACCATACCAAGTGTAGTACCTGTCTTCTCTTTCTCTTAAAAATATGTCTATTCCCTGGAATGTGAACAATGGGGCAACACCTCCCTCATTGCACTAAAGATGGAAATTTGAAGTGGCCAATTTTGGGTGTTCCACTTTAAAAACGACCTTGTATCACATCACGCCGAGTAAATAGCGGATCAGAGGGAAGAATCTGCTCTATCTTACGCCACACTGAGTTGCAATAAGTTATTCTTTCTGCCCTAGAAAACTATATAATAATATTAAGCGACAATTAAGAAAGAGGGGAGGAAAGAAAAAGTGTGAAATTTGGAAAGGGTCATATCGTTTGATAATCGCTTAACAGACGGATGTGACAGTTGCCATGCAATATTGATTCATAATATATATATAATTCATATATATATATATATATATATATATATATATATATATATATATATATATATATATATATGAAAAATAACAGGAATAGAGCGTATGTAAATATAAAAGTGAACACTGAGGTCAACAGCACGCAGAAACGGCCTGTTTCATGTTTCAGCCCAGTCAGAACCTGAAGATTGGTTCCAGGCATGAAACAGATTGTTGCCACTTGGTGTTGACCTCAGTGCCCACTAATACAAATATATATATATATATATATATATATATATATATATATATATATATATATATGTATGTATGTATGTATGTATTCTATGTCCCTTCATAGAAATATGCGGTTTTGAATTTTTCTAGTAATTTTTCTCCTAGACTCTCTGCCATCTACTAAGGTTAGAGAGTTCAGTCTACCTCGCTATTTAACCCATATTTTGGGGGAAAATGGATTCATGCACAGACTAAGGTAGAATTTGAACTTGGCTCGTATTATTTTTCCTTGTTTCATTACGAGAATATTTATTTCTTGTTTTCATACTAAAAATTATTATTCCGAGGATTCGGTTTAAACATTTTCAACCATTCTTTGTTCCTTATCAAGAACATACA
>OZ010571.1:46137526-46140026 GCA_963932145.1 Acanthosepion lycidas | reverse complement strand
TACACACACACGCACACACATGTATATATATATATAATAAAAAGAGGTTAATGCTCAGAATTAGATCAGGAAACAGTAGTAATAAAAAGTGCGCAATACAATGTATATATAAAAAAAATTATCATGTAGAGCTTTTCGATATAAAAATTAGGAGATTAGCTGATTCCGTTACCTTGGTTTCAACCTTTTGGTATCTTCAGGGGATTCTGGTTAAGTGATTTCCTAACACTTTATTTTTTTAAAAATTAATGAAAGCTTTATATTATATATATATATATATATATATATATATATATAATCAATAAATAAAATATTCACAATACTGCGACCAGCCAAGTGTTGGCGTTTATCAGATAAAAATATTGAATTATTGACTGAACATATATATATATATATATATATATATATATATATATATATATATATATATATATATATATATATATATTATGATAACTATTAATCCCACAACATTGCAATGAGTCAAAATCTAAATATTTACTTTTTTATTTTTTTATATAAACACTTGTTTCTTGCAAGAAAGGTATTTTGTAAACAACATAGAAGTCAAAACAAATATTTTTAATTAATGGTTATCTACTTATCTACTTATTTAAATAGTTACTTATTTTATATATATATATATATATATATATATATATATATATATATATATATATATATATATAAAAGGTGTTTTATTAAGATGGATTATATATAAGGGTGTTGCATTAAGACAGATCAAAGTCAGCAGTAAATAAATCAGTGTTATTGGTGAAAATTTATTTATTTCTCTAGTGGATCATGATATTTACGTCCTGGCAATTATATGTGAAAAATGATATCACTCAAATATCCGCCAAGTCTGAAAGAAAAAGAAAATCACTAGATGCTTAAACTTAATTCACAGTAAAATTGGTCCAAGTTATTGGAGCACCTTTTATATGTATATGTGAGTATACTTAACAAATGTTACCTACCTGGATTTATATTTATTATTATTTTTTATTGTTATTTATTGTTAAACGTTATTTTTAGTCGATACTCTTATCTGAGTAGACGCTCTGTTTATTTATTAAAAAGTATATTCATTTATTTTTGTCTACCAGCCAGAACATTCGAGAAATCTTATTAAAGAAAAATGTCTGCTTTCCATCAGGAATCAAAATTGTGCCCTACTTTGCAGGAGAGACCATTGTTAAATCTAATGTGTTCAGGACTGGCACAGCCATGGAGCAAAGCAAATCAAGCAAAGTTGAATAGTGTCAAATAAATGTAAATCTTTCCTCGATTCTAAATCAAACATCTACTCAAATATGGGTATCCACTAAAAAACTCTATTTAGTTAGCGTTGTATCACTAAAAATACGTCTAAGCAATAAAATCTGTGAATTAATAAATAAAAATCCGGGTATATATATATATATATATATATATATATATATATATATATATATATATATATATTGGGCTAGTAGACTTACCTTGATCATCACAGGTTGCTCTATACTTATGAACTTGTGGCATATATAAGCTACACTCTTAGTAAATCTCTATTTATGCATTTGGGAGGGCACTTCGACATAGTGCATTGTCTTGTCAGCTCAGTTGGTCATGAGTTCAATCCTCACTGGTGGTTCCATACATTGTTACACTTAAGAAATTGAAATATAAAATGTAATTGATCACTTTGACATAGCGTAATGGTTAGCAAACTTGTCTCGCTAGATCAATTATGAATGAGTAGTGAGCTTGGTCGCTACTGGGTGCTCAATTCTTGAGGAATTGCACTACATATAGACTACACTAAGTAAATCTAGCTATCTACCTATCTATCTGTCTATCTCTCTCCCTCTCTCTCTCTACATATATATATATATATATATATATATATATATATATATATATATATATATATACACATATATATATATATATATATGAATAAAAAAAAATAAATATATGAATAAAATGAGAAACAAGAGGAAAACTATTCTTAGCTGATGTGTTTTGTCCTCTCAAGGAATTTTATCAAGGCAATATAGGATTTATTTTGCTGCACAGCGAGGATGTCATTGGTTTTTGCTTGTAAAATCGAGAAAGTTCATAAGTGTTCATCAGGTGGTTGAAAGGTCATTTAAAGTATGTGGGGGACAAAAACTGTCATAACTTGAAATCTGCCAAAAAGTAATATATTGGATAAGTAGAAATAAAATAAAATTTGCCACTAAAAGGCTCAAACACTAATATTCCATCGTTATAATTTTTTTACATCAGAATCAGAATCACAATCCAATTCATCAGACCTGCAAATTCAAAAAGAAATCGGAACATATATATATATATATATATATATATATATATATATATATAAATATGTAATGAAAAACAAACCACTTTAAGGTACCATTATGATAATTTATTTCACCCAAAATCCTTTTTTAAGGATTCAGGATCATCAGGTAAAACTTCCAACAACGAATTGAGAGGAAAAATCTCT
>OZ010571.1:46055026-46132526 GCA_963932145.1 Acanthosepion lycidas | reverse complement strand
ATATATATATATTTAAGTTATAAGGAACTTGGTAAACCGAATTGGTAAATCCAAAGAGGATGAAATCCTGAGAGCTCAATGTGAGGACAGAGCTAATATGTAATGAAAAAAATTTTTCATTCTATATATATATATATATATATATATATATATATATATATATATTTCAATTAAAAGGTGCAATTATAATTCATAAATTCATGAATCATTCATACAAAAAACAAATATAGAGGTTAATGATTTAAATGGTGAGAATACATCATCGCAAACAATATAAATAAGATACATCAACCCCGAACTTGTGTATGAATGATATGATCCCCGTTTATAAATTAAAAAAAAAATTCCAATAAAAACAAGAACAAGATCTACTTCCATACCTGATGATGTCTGTAGGAACAGACGAAAGCTTGTAAAAAATTAAAAAGACCTTATACAACTGGAATTTATAAACGGGGATCATATCATTCATATACAGGTTCGGGGTTGATGTATCTTATTTATATTGTTTGCGACGATGTATTCTCGCCATTTAAATCATTAGCCTCTATATTTTTTTGTATGAATGATTCATGTAATATATATATATATATATATATATATATATATATATATATATATATATATTCTTGACACTGATGCCAACACCAAGTGTCAACAGTTTGTTTCATACATGAATATAATCTTCAGATGGCCTGAATAATGCATTCATGAATGAAACATATTATACCGTCACCACTCAGTGTTGACTTTAGCATCCACATTGCTTATATTTATGCATGTTCTCTCCTGGACATTGATCATTTTTACCCACTAAACATAGCATAACTTAAAACTATATATTATCATGTATATATATATATATATATATATATATATATATGCATTATTTCCATTATTCGGACTATTGTCATCATCTTTGTCGCCATATTTATCACAACATTTCAGCTGTTGTACGCTCCGGCCTTCTTCAGGTGGTTGGAATTTCGAACTGAACCCTTTATTTCACTCACTGGGGTAGACTGTTCTAGTTCTACGTGCTATGTTTGATGGATGTCAGTTATTAGTTATCTCTGGGTCGCCACTTATGACTTTTGCTCGGTGTTTTAAGCATATATATATATATATATATATATATATATATAGAGAGAGAGAGAGAGAGAGAGAGAGTGACTAACTACATGAAAAGGATTAACTATGGTCTGATAATCACTTCAGGTGTGAAACTGTCAATCACTTTGTAATATTAATTTGTTAGTTTTTACTCTTTATATCTACAAGCACTCTATTCTTCATAATGATCACTTTTTCTTAATATATATATAAATATAAATATATATACGTGTGTGTATGTATATATATATATATATATATATATATTTATTTATTTATTTATTAATATATATATATATATATATTTATTTATTTATTAATATATATATATATATATATATATATATATATATATATATATATATATATATATATATATATGTATATATACACACACATACACATATATATATATATAGACTCCTGTGATTATTTCTTTTTATATATATATATATATATATATATATATATATATATATAGGGGTAATAATCACAACAGTCTATATAAAATACACACATGCACATATATATATGTATATATATTTAAGAAATAACCATTACATTCCCCACATGCACATGCATACACACATGAAAAAAAAATTTAAAAAAAATCTATTTAACAATCATAAATAGCTCATAAGCTATTTTTGAACTTAGTATAAAAATAACAAAAAAATGACCAAATTGGCAAGTAACTCCTGTAACCTTCTGCTGAGTGAACCAAATGATGAGTTGACAAAAAGTTTTGTCTGTAAAACTGTAGAGTCAGGGTACTGAATATAACGTCAATCAGCTAATTGTGACAAGTTTTATATATATATATATATATATATATATATATATATATATATATATATATATATATATGTGTGTGTGTGTGTGTGTGAAAATATATAGAAAATAGGAAAGAACTGGTTAGGTAAATAATCCAAAGTTCTTTAGTATTTTTGTTATTATTTTTTAAAAATAGTGCTCGATACCAAAATTTTTTTTTTTTAAGCATTGTGCCCCAAGCAAGGCATGAAGCCACTAGGATGCAGGGGGGTTGCAGAAGATTTCGAGCAAGAGCAGATAGGAGTGATAGAAGAAAGGATGAAGGGAAGGTTAGTGTGTAGATCAAGGTAACTGGAGATGTCGATTGACATTACATTTGAATAGTTGGAGATTATAGCTTCAGGGAAACAGTAATTTGGAAGGGTGTTCCACAGGCAAGAGGTGCGAGGTATGAAGCTATTGGAGTAGAAGAGACGGCTACATTTAAAAGTTTCTACAGTGTAAGTGTGAGAGCGGGATGCCAGCCTCGTAAGGCGCTTGAATTCATGGAGACGGGGAACCAGTGAAAGCAGCTCATCGGAGAAATTTCCATGAAAGTATTTGTAGAAGAGACAGAGAGAGGCGAGCATAAATATAATTATTTATTTAGCGTGTTGGAATCATATTTTTAAATAAATAATTATATATATATATATATATATATATATATATATCTGTAGATAAATAAATTAGGAAGAGACAGGTATCTTATTGAGAAATCATGGAAAGTGTAATAATATGGCTCATTAAACTAGCAGCTTAAATAAAATCACTGACAACCTTCTCAAGTGTTACAATTACCCTTGTGATTTATATTTTCGATTATTACAAATTTTTTGAGTATATAAAAAATAATTACTATTTATAGGACCCATAATAAAATTTATAGGTAGGATTTATTAAAAAAAAAACGTAATTTATCATTCTCTTTCATGATAAACACAGCAGTTGTCATAGCCAGTGTCACAATAAGAGAAGAGAATAAAAAATGATCAAGTACATATTTTTAAAAATATTTATTCTGTCAGTTAAACATTTGGAAAAAAACAAAAATTATTGATACAAATCTCTATAATTCTCAAAATGTGTGTATGTATATATGTGTGTATGTATGTATGTATGTATGTGTGTGTGTGTGTGTGTGTGATCAGAATGTTGTTTATGTGTTTCCACAGTTTCCCTCTGATTTCAATAAATTTATTTTGTTTGATAGATAATTCTTCAATGCTGGTTTTGAGTTCAAACTAGCTGGAAAAAAATTACAACCTTGAAGGTGAAAAATTGAAAAAAATGATTTTTTACACTTTGCACAAAAATCAAAGGCAAAATTTAATGTCTGTAAAAAACAGCATACAATCAATTTAGAGAGTTGAAATCTAACACAAAAGATTATTAGAATTATAAATAAAAAATTATATTATAAATAAAAATTATATACTATCATTATGACGGTCCATGGAAGAGGTTCCTTTCTTGCAAGATTGAGAATGCAAAAAACAGCCGTTTTCAACCACCCCCATCTAAATTGTTAACCCCTGCCCACAATTAGGGCATGTGCCTTAGTTGCACCCAATTGTTGTTACTTATATTGATTTTCAGGTAAGCTGATTTAAACTTAAACTGCTTCGGTTGAATGGTAAAAATTCCCAGTAATGAAACACCCAGTCGAAGACAGCTTATACTGCTAGTTTACAATATATTTGAAATTCTAAAGTTTAATAATGTCGGCATTTTTGATTATCCTTTGACATCTGTTCTGGTCATCAATGTTCCTAAATGATTTGCACATATAATTGATATTAATTTAAGTACTGCAATCTTAAAATATCATTAATTTCATCAAATATCAATGGGCTGCCATAGTGAATATTGTCACAGCTAATCACTAATTATTTAGCATGCTGTTGAGATTAGACACAGATGTTAAAATAATCAAATAAAAATTAAAAAACAAAAAAAAAAGCAACACACAATTAGGAAAGAGTCAGTTCAGGTGTGGGTAACTGCATAACTCACCTGAGTCACACAAAGAAATTACTATTAAAATCTCATTCCTGTAGTGTTACTGTGATGGTCATTTTTGGAACAATGTTTCACCTTTGACATCATGAGTTAGTCACCAGTTGGATGACCTCATGCCTTGAATCATGGTCTCCATTTGCCAAATGTCGTAATTTTCCCTGTCAAAAGGGCTCCTCTCCATCATCATGGATTAAGATTGTCTGCCTGGGTACAATTTAATTTAAGGAAAAGTAAAATAAATGAATCAATGCTTTCAGCTGTGAATAAAATTAGTAGTGACACTGGATTTACAACTTGTTCTTTAATGATATTGAAAGAAGAAAAGGTTTTACCTTTGTTCAATGTTAGAGAAAGATATTGGCTATAAGAAGGTAGCAACATTTTAGACAATGTTTTTTATGCAATGGAGTGATGTTTTCATACATACTTTCATAAATGTATTAAGTTACCTGCCCTTGAATTCATCCATTGTATCGGTCTCAAAAATATTCAATAAATTTACAAAGTTGATTGCCAAAATTCTTGCAAGCACAAGAAAAAATGACTTTTATTTGAAATTAATGAAAATCATTTCAAGATATATTTGCCATTAATATAACATAGATTAATTAAAGTAGAATTTAAAAGTTGTAGACAATAATTTTTATTACAATATAATGAATTTTTTTTAATATTCTGCAAAATTCAACAATGTATATTTTAATATAATATAACTATCTTATAATACTTGTTACATTTACTTATATATTTAATATGCTAAATGTGAAAACTGTTATAGGAGAGAGGTAGAAAAATATTATGACATAATTGCAAAGTTTAACATTGATGCCTACAAAAATCTGGTGTGTGTCTAAAGGATGCTTTTTTCGGATGATACCACTATTATTTTAAATACATTATGGACCATACTAAAAGTAAATATAGTGCTACTATGTTTTGTGTGGTTGAGAAAGGAGAAAAAATTATATTTCTTGGATGATATCCACAGTACTCTTACATGCACAGTGGATAAAGGTTTTAGTTAGATCTATGTGTCATTGAGAACACATGGCACAGTGATAAAGGAATTAGTTAGATCCAGTGACAGAATCCAAAGAGTCTGAGTTCAATACCTGGTTAAGGCAGTGGAGAACTTGGAGAGGGGAATTAACAGGAGATAACTGACATCCATTAGACATGGCACGTGGAACTAGAACAGTCTACCCCAGTGAGTGAAATAAAGGGTTCAGTTTGATATTCCAACCACCTGAAGAAGGCCGGAGCTTACAATGGCTGAAACCTTGAGATAAATATGTTAACAAAGATGAGGACAATAGTCCGAATAATGTAAATAGTGTATGTAATACCTCATCTCAGAAATATAGACAGATACTTTTGACTCCATCAGCAATGTTTATTGATTTTAAAAAGCGATGATTAGAATTTTAATAAAACCCAAACAAAAGAAAATGAATTGATACATTTTCTTTATTCTTCAGAATAGGCAACAAAGATATTAAACACCATTTATTTATTTATTATTTTTTTAACTGAGTTCACCCCAAGCAAGGTGGTAAAGCCACTAAGACTCAAGGGGCTACTGTGTGTGGAAGAATTAGAAAACAGAAACATTACTAAGGAGCGAGAACAAAAGAAGATTAATCAGGACAGTAGATTGTAATTGACATTGTATTTAAATTTTTGAAGATTAAAGTTGACTGGAAAGATTGAAGCTGGACGAGAGACGATTTGGAATTAAAGCTATTTAACCAATTGATAAGATCGCTTATTGTTGCATCTTTTTTACTCACTACTAATACTACTAAAAATATAATTATTTGTACTAGGTTTTTTCTAACAATTTTTACATATAATAATAATTAGAATATAGACTGCATATTAAAGGTTTTAGATTCTATTTCAGAGACTGGGTTGGTAAAACTCATTACCACAGACCTAGGAAAGAAAAGAAATATTTAGGTCACAGAATAGGATAAAACCCTTTCTCTTAGCAGTCAGCCTAGACTTTACATATCTTGCCAGAGGAGAAGATTCTTTTTCTCTTTATATATGCCATGTCCCTTCAAAACATGAAAAATTATGACTCTCCACAACTTCCTTTCCTTTGTAGCTGTACAGCATTGTTTGACCTCTTACTATCTCTCTCAGTCCATGTTCTGTCATCTGTTTACACAAGCTCATTAAGAAGGTTGATCATAGCTCTCTACAGTTTCCTATCCTTTGTAGAACTAAGCAATGTTTGTCCCCTTACTATCCCTCTCATTCAGTGTTCAGCCACCCATTTATAGAAGCTTGCTTGGTAGGTTATTTGATGCTTCTCGCTGACCCTCAGTATGTCCTGTGAGTCACAGATTCTCCAAGTGCTCTTTCCTCATTATGTGTTCTAGAATTTTCAATTGTCTCTTTCTCATGCAAAGAACAAGTGTTCTTGTCATTTCCACTCTTTTCAAAAACAACTTCCTTGTCGCCAACATACCCCATTCTTGGAATTCTCAACATCCTTCTATACAGCCATATCTCTTTCTTTAGATTTTGTTGTCATCTGTGAGGAAATTGCCCAGCATTCACTGTGATATAGAAGGATTGAGATTAAATTGCAGTTTGGCACTCTTTTCTTTTTTTCTAAGAAAATTTTCCTGTTTAATTTATTCGATAGTTGTTGAGAGAGAAGGAAAACTACTGCATGAAAACCTTGATCATCACTGTGTCCTTTATTTCCATAGCCTTGTGCTACACTAATATATATATATATATATATATATATATATATATATATATATATACATACATACATACATATAGACACAGACATGTCTACTTAAATAATTTAGAGAAGTTTTGTCTTCTTATTTTTAATAAGATCCTCTTTTAATTATGGACAAGTTTCCTAGTATCCTTATTAAAGGAAGAAAGAAAATTACCATGTTGATGCATATTCATTTTATTCTGAGTACTTTCGACATTAGCACAATGTCATCATCAGGGTCTTAACTAATAGCTTTTTCTTTTTAAAAATATTAAAACATTCCAATAACTGAGTTACTTCCCTTGACATTTGCAAGCATGTCTACATGATAAAATTAAAAAAATTTTACAGTACATAACCTTTGCTTTTTTTCAAGTCACACATAAAAATTTAATTTTCGGATGAACACGATAATTTTGTCTTAGAAAAATGATGAACACAATAATTTTTTATATTAGAAAAAACAAAACCCTGATGACGACATTGTGCTAATATTGAAAGTATTTTGAATAAAATGAATATGCAACAACATGTTAATTTTCTTTCTTCCTTTAATAAGGATACTAGGAATCTTGTACATAATTACGAGAGGATCCTATTAAAAATAAGCAGACAAAACTTCTCTAAATTATTTAATGAGACATGTTTTAATGAAAGCATACTACCTAAATATAATCAGTATATATACAGTAGGCCACTACTATAGCATGGGCCTTGAGGTCCAAGATGGCCGACCTCCACTGCAAGTAAATCATTATAGCCTGGTGGGGGTCAAAAATAGTAGTTGAACACCTATCTGATTTTTGGGCCCTATTTTGAGATATATACTGTAGATAATGACTTGAAAAGAACCTCAAAATTTATACTAATTTATGCCAATGATTACATAAGAATTTTCAGGTAATTTCTTTTTTAAGACCTGTGCTAAATATCTAATAAAAATTTCCTGAACAGTTATTTTTTATTCTAAATTTACATGCCTAATTCGAAAAAAACAAAGAAATTTTGATAAAATCTACTATTTTGGAGTTATCAACAATAAAAGTTCAGACGCATTTGTGTTGTTGTTGGCTACAGTATGGCAGCCATTATTGGCATTGTTTGCATCAGTGCATGTGCAATAATCAAGACAAGTGTATGTCCGTTCCGCAGCAAATATATGCAAACAATGCCAGTAATTGCTGCCGCAGTGTGAATGAATCCTTTCTTTTATTATCGAAAAGTCCAAAAGGGTAGATTTTATCAAAATTTCTTTTACTACAAAGGTTGGTAAATTCTCGGGAATTCCTGATCGTGACCCCTAATTACGACATGCTAATTATATTAGTTTATTTATGACAGATTCTTGATTGTTGACTGTTGGACACTCAAATTGAACATGATTAACCAGAGAAAAGTACTTCTATTTATACTCCATCTGAGGTATCTGATTGTAGTGATTGAATTCCTGTTAATTAGTCCGATATTATAGGAACTCTTTGATCGTGTGTGGAATAGAAATATAAAGTAATCATGTGTAATTATTAACAATATATTTGCATTAGGTGTGAAATTGCTAAGATGTTAAAATTTCACAAAATTTGGACTGTTTGATCATCAAGATCAAGGTAAAACGTGTGAAAAAGGGGTGTAATTATTAAGACAAATTAGGACCCATCTGATGATCACTGTTCTGTCTATCATGAAAAAACTGGCCCAGAAATTGGTAAAATAGGGTAGAATTTTTTAAAATGTGAGCGATATTGAGGGTATGAGAGCAAAATTTTGGGATCCACCACCCACCTGTGGTACACTGCGTACCTTAGTAAACTGGTTCGCATAATAGTGGTGGACTACTGTATATATATATATATTTATATAAGTGAACATAAAAGTCAACACTTAGAGGCGACAGTCTGTTTCATGCTAGATGCGATCGTCAGGCCTGACTATTACATCTAGCATGAAACAGACTGTCGCCTCTAAGTGTTGACTTCTATGTTCACTTTTATATTTACACACGCTCTATCTCTGATATTGAGCACTTTATCCCATAAATATAGCACATCTTAAGACTATATTTCTTCATATATATATATATATATATATATATATATATGGTTGGATAGATGTGAGCTTGTGACCCTGGGTTTCATGCTTTAGCGATTGTCAGTATATATATATATATATGTATATATATATATAATGCATACAAGGCTAATGGTTAGAGTTGAAGCAGACCAGGAAACAGTGGTATTAAAAAGTACACGTGTGAAAAAACAAAAGTAAAAATAACATGTAGACCTTTCAACTTTAAAAATCAGGAGATCAGTTGAATCTGCTACCTTGGTTTCAACTTATGGTATCTTCAGGCGATTTTAAGGCTAAAACCAAGGTAACGGATTCGACTTACAACTTTTATAACAGCTCTTACCTAGCATCAGCTGGGTAGTTTCAAAATAAAATTAAGCTCAAGCTCTGAGGGCCATCCCCACCAGACAATACCTATACTTTGGGAGGGGGAAGTTATCATTACCTGGTGCTTGAGGCATCCCCAAAAGTGCTGACAGGGGTTGAGCAGTTTTTCCACAGTGACACAATTACAGAAATTTAAAAACTGGAAAGTGTTTTATCAGACTACAGAAAATGTGACACAGAGATCTGAAGATGCATTAAAATTAGTGAAAAATGCATTGCAAAGTATTAAGAAGCAGGAGAATTTTGTGTGAAACTTTGAAATTCTTTTGGTGAAACTGCTATATAATATCAGTTCTCCTATATGGCAGTGAATGGTGAACAATTTTCTCTTCAATGAAGAGGAGATTTAAGGTAACAGAGATGAAGTTCTACAGAAGGATGTTGAGAATACCATGGACTGAACATGTGAGTAACAAAGAAGTTTTAAGGAAAATAGAAACGAAAAGGACACTGATAGTTAGAATCAGAAAGAGACATATGAAACTTCTCAGATATATGAGGAGCAAAATGGGCTTAGAGAATTTGACACGTACACTCACAGGACATATTGAAGGCAAGAGGGACAAAAAAAGGGAAACATTAAATAACCTATCTAATGAGTTTGTCTTGTAAATAGATGTTAGATCTAAGAATGGGAAGAATAATAAAAACATTGTTAAAGTGTTACAATTACAAAGGAACAGGAAGATGTGGAGAGCCATGATCGCCTGTAGGAACGGCTCCAAAACGAAGAAGATTCGTTTTTTTTGCAGGTTTATAAACAACATCATTATTACTACTACTACTGCTACGACTAATGGTGCTGATACCATTTTAATTTCCGTCAATGCTCTTAATTTTTTTTAATATAGCCAACAACTGCTGCTTAGCTTATAGCACTAGTGACTAAAAACAGCTATAAATTGAGCAGCCGCGATTATTGGCCTGTCTGTCCATCTGCGAATATTCTTATCTTTTTCTTTCTCTGGGATTTAAAAAGAAAGGTGAAATTGAAGATTACAGATAATGGAGAAAGAAAGTGTTATTTTGTCGATAGTTTCAAAGAGGGAGAAAAGAAAGAGAGACTGAGCACGAAAGAGAAGGGGGAAGAAGTGTATAGAGAATAAAAGGAATTTGAGAAGGAAACAAAATGTGTGTCAGAGAGAGAGAGAAAAGAGAAGGAATAAAGATAAGTTTAGAAAAGGAGAAAGAATGACAATGTGAAACAGATGGAGGAAAGGAAGAATGTATATGGAGGAAAGAAAGAGGGAGGACAAACAAACGCGTGTGGGGAGGTTGTATATACGAAGAGGGAGTGGGAATGAAGAAAGCGAAGTTATGAATCAGATGAGAAGGAAAAAAAATGATAACATGTCTGTTGTACTGATGATGTGACGGATTCTGGGAACCTGAAAGAGGAGTAGGAAGAGCAGGAAAATTAGGGGAGGGGAGTTGCTTAGTTGGCAGGCTGACCTACAGGAAGAAAGTCCTTCTGAAAGAAAAAAAAAAAAAAAAAGTAATACGTGGCGGAACAAAAAAAAAAAAAAAAAAGTCCCCCTCTTAAAAAAAAAAAAAAGAAAAGGGGGGAAAAGTAGGGAGGGAGCTGCCTGAATTTTCTATGGAAAGGAATCTAATGATCAAGACAAACAAAATAAAAAAGAACTAGAGCTACAAACTGGGGAATGCGTACACCGTGTAGCGACAGCAGAACCAAACTGATCCTTTTTTTTTTTTAATCTTAGAAATAGAGAGAGACAGCTAATTGCTCGTTTAAAAAAGGAGGGAGAAAATAAGGAAAAAGAATTATAAGTAGAAAAAAAAGAAATGCGATTTTTTTTTTGGCTTCGTAGTATGAAGACAGCGGAACCAGTGAGTATTGAATTCTTCGCTTTCTCTGACAGTCATGGAATATTACTTCTACAGACATGATAAGGTACCATATTTTTTCCGTTTTTAATTTCTGTTTGTCTGCATGTTTTGCAGGGAATATTTAAAAAAAAAATATTCCAACTTTTTTTAAAATTAGATTTGTTTCTCTCTCCCATCTCTGTAAAAACAATGGCACCATTCCTTGACTGCATAAAATCTATCAAAAGTTCTCTAAAAATACAATAATCTTACGCTCTCATTTTTTAGAGAGTAACTTTTTAGTTTTTATTTTAACTTGTTGCTTGGAAGTTATCTATTGCATTAAATACTCTTCAATGGCCTATTCTTCAACAATTTTAAAATGAAATGGATTTTTAGTTCTTACTGTTATTGTTTTCTAACCAAAACGTATTTATTTTCTTAATTTAATGAATCGTATTGTTGTAGAAAATTATAAACATTTGAAACATTTTGATAGGGCGGGAACAGGAACTAAAGAAAATAATGTTATGAGACTTAAGTTAAAATTTATATTAAAAAAAAAAAAAAAAAAAAAAAAAAAATCATTGTTTACAATACATTCTCAAGGATTTATATAGAAAGATGTATATCTGGAAATATTTTTTTTTATATTCCATTCTCCTATGACTGCATTATTTTTCCGTATACAACGGAAATAATAATAATTTATAATTTCTTTCTGTCTTAGTTTTATTTAAAATCTATTGTTCATATTTTATTTTCAAAAATTAAAGGTTCACTACTTGTTTTCCTCATTTTTATTTAATTATTTTTTTTAAGAGAAAGGAAGAGAGAAGCATTTACAAAACAAACGTTATGAAGAGGCAAAAATAAAATTTAAAAAGAGTTTCACCGTACGTAATTGTTTTTAATGGTTGATAAAAACGACATTTTATTTTATGAAACTCTATCATATCATAATAAAAAAACAAAAAGAGAAAGATTAAATTAAATAATTGCCTCGTAACAGTAGTAATAATAATAAAAAGTAAAAAACCCTACGAAGCCAAGTTATTTTAGATACGGTCGGGTAATGTAAACATTGATTTGATATTGTATTTATTTTGATGCCTGATGGTGTCTTTTACACTTCTGATGGCCTGCCTTATTCTCTGGACAAGGTTAGCTATAATAATCTGGTGCCTGGTAACCGAGGATCCATATCTCATACAGCACCTTCCCTGTTATGCTAAGAAGAGTTCAAGAGTAGGTTCTGATGTCTGCGGCAATGGCGAAGATAACCGGGTATTTTCTGGATGACCAACCAACCATAAAATACAATTTCGAGTTGCGTACCCGAGTTTACTAAGAGTGGGGGACGGATTCTTTAAAGAAAAAACAAAAAACGTCGTAGTGCATGCACGATGTTATGGTCTTCAGCATTGAAGAAAACTTTTTAACCTTTCCGTGGGTTCGTTTCTTTTTTTTTTTTTTATGATTTAAAAAAATATTTTTCGCTCTTTCTCTTTTAGTAATTTTCTTTTACTGTTTTTTGTTTTTTCGTGTCTGTAAGTAAATTCTTCCGTTTTTTTTTTTTTTTGCGTCAAGTTCCAAATTATAAACTGTTTTTCAACTGCATGAAGTATGAATTTAAAAAATGCGGAAAGGAAGTTCTTAGTTTGACCTTTTAATAAAATAGCTTTTCATGTGGTCTTTCTGTAATAATTTATTGCACTTTAGGAAAACGGGGGAATAAAAAGTCTGACTGGAAATTTTGAGAAAGAAACAATTGTTTACAGAGTAGTCGTTTTAAAATTCTACAAAATAAAGATGTTTTTTTACTTTTAAATGTTTTTTTTTGTATTTGTGATCGGTTTTAATTAAATAAACCTATATTTTTTTGATTATTCAGTACCTCTATATATTCCTTTTTATTTAAAGTCGAAACGCGTTATCGAACGGGGTCGATTTTTTTTCTTTTTTTAAATGTCACGATTTTAGTCAAGTGCCATTGTCGAGACTATGCTTTACTAAATCGAAATTTAATGAATTTTTTAACAAACCATCTCTGGGTTTGTTGTGGTTTGTATTTGAATGCTGGATTATTCGTTTCCGTGTCTTGTTTTTTATAACTCAGTAGTTAGATGTTTTTAGTTTTTACTTTTTGATTTTATTTTCTGGGGTAGTTTTTCTTTCTATCTCCCCACATTTCTACATACGCAACTCAATGATTAGTTTTGAACTTGGTGGTTGCTGATGGAATAAACGATTCCAAGTTGGTTTTTGTTTGATACTGATAGATGATTGGAAATCACAACTTTATTTTTTAATAATAGTGTATAACTTATAGTTATGAGTTCTGATTTCCAAGGCTGGTACGCTGGTACAGTCTCTCTTCTCTTTGAATAGCAGTACATTTGTTAATTTGTAAAATCGTAATTGTTTTTGTGGTATAAATAAGTCAGTAAAATGTAAGTTCTTGGGTTTATCAAACAAATTTCAAAATTGAAAGTATTGTTTTTCGTGTAACTTTTTTTTTTGTATTCTTTTCTATTTCACCGTACTACTAATTCAAATTAGTACCCTCCTCGTCCTACTCACAAAATAAGTCTTTATTTAATTGCCCCGTGAAACCTTGATTTGATGGAATTTCTATGATATGACTAAGGATACTTAAGTAAAGGAAGTTAATACTTAGTTCCTTGAGTTAGAATAACAAAGTAAAACTGTCTTACTCTTAGTCTTAACAATTTTGAAAGTTTTTTTTTTTTTGGTTGTATACGGAAAAATAATGCAAATTTTTTTATAAAAATTACATTATTAATGTAAATAGTAATTTTTATAAAATTTCTTTGTATTATTTTCCCCGCCGCATAAAAACAAACATCTCGCTATATTTAAAATTTTATTTAATCATTAACATTGGAATAAAAAAGTAATACATCTCTAACTAAGTAGAAGCTTTTATTTAAGTTTAAAAAAGTTTACTTAATGGAGATTATCTACTCAAAGATGTGCA
Organism: Acanthosepion lycidas; assembly: GCA_963932145.1. NCBI lineage: Eukaryota > Metazoa > Mollusca > Cephalopoda > Sepiida > Sepiidae > Acanthosepion > Acanthosepion lycidas. The sequence goes on along the minus strand of OZ010571.1, from coordinate 46,118,547 downwards.
CATAATGAATGAGAGTGTATGTTTTGTTTTTTTGTTTTTTTAATTACGCTCGCGCGCGCGCGTGTAATTATAAATGCGTATGTATATAATAAAAACCAAAAAAAATTAAAAAATGATTGCACCAAAAAGGCCAACATCATGCAAAAAATGAACGGGAAAACCTAACTCTAGTGATCGTTCATCTTGAAGTAAAGCACTACACAATGAAAAACTGAAGGGTCTGTCTGATATGTTTTACTTTTAATTTCCCTGAAAATATTGCCACATGTTGATCTAACTAACGGGTAATAAATGTGGTCGTGTTTGTCTTAAGTAGGGCAGGCCTCCGAAATCATCAAAGACACCACACACCGAGAGAAGTTCATTTACACATTATGGGGCATTTTTGTAACTGATTCCCAATGTTGCCACATATATCTTAGAGTATTTAAGACAGTAACAAGACGAAAAAAGCCACATCCGCACTGCCCATATTTGAAGGTGGCTCAAACAGTAAATGGTATAGCTCGAAATTTAGTGGTAGGCACCATGCATAACCAAACCCGACTGTAATCCTTGAGTTCATTTGTAAGACGCAGGTGGTTTTTTTTCATTCTAAATCGTGTCCAAAGGTTTTCTGAGTCATATACGTCAGTTTAGAAATCAATCCCATTTATTTTCACGACTCAAATGGACAAAATCGGGGTCCAATTGGATTTATTTGTTTACTGGAAAGATAACTATCTAGCGTATTGCAACGAGGGGAAATAAATCTTTCAAAATTAAAATCAGAACAAATAAATAAGTTGATAATATTATTGATTTAATTTTATTTTGATTTGTGTCCTTAGTCTATATTGGCAATTATACCCCAGCAGTCATTATCACGTTTTTGTAATGCTTGCGAATCACAAAAATAAACAAAATATCTTTTTTTTGTTTATTATTATTTTTTCATATAACTGTCATAAAATTTGCATTTCTCTATGATAGTGATTTTTTTAAAAAAAAAAAAAAAAAAAAAAAAAAAACGCGTGCAAATGTGTTCTGCAATTATTTTAAAATTTTAAATTCATTTGTTATAGCTATATAGACCTTTTTTGCAAAACAAGATTTTACTTTCAATATAAGGGAGCTGACCAGAAATTGGTAGAAATGTAAAATGGCATTAAATGTTATATGCATTTTAATATGTTGTTGCTATATTTGTAATAAATTTTGTTGATTGATTCCTTTGGCACCTTCCTTGATGAATTTCATTTTAACATCAACAAACTGATTAAACAATTGGAAAGGATCAGTATAAAAATAAGTAGACACATTATGTCTATATTATTCAATGAAACATGTTTGTATATATTGTCAGTTTTTTGCTGAAGATCATCTCTTCATTTGGTAGCTTTTTTTTTTTTTTCTTGTGTGTGTGTGTTTCATTCAGAATTCTAACTTCCAGCGATGTCAAACCTGTGCATGTCTCCATCACTATGGGACTTTGTGAAGAGATATCTGCACATGTAGATGGCAATGCTAAATGCTTGTACTACACACACAGCATCCTTGCCATCCCTTTAATCGGATGCTCAGTGACAAACTGAAGCAAGATGACTGAATGAATAAAAGAATTGCATGTTTTATTTTCAGAGTTTGGCATCTTTTGAACCATCAATAAAGTGGACAACCCGTTAACTGGAAACCCTGCTTCACAGAACTTAATGAGTATTGTGAAATTGAACATGCAGTGTTTAATGGTACCACAGGAGCCAGAATGATTAACATAAGAGTGGAAATATGAGATATATATATATATATATATATATATATATATATATATATATATATTATAAATTAATTGATTTAAAATATGGTTTTTCCGCTACACAGTTCTAACCATGTTTCAAAAATGGAAGGTCCAAATTTAATTTTGTAATTAAATTAAAGACATTACTTCCATTTCATCCTCAAGCGAATTTTGGAGTAACTTATAAAATTACTGGGTTTTTAAAGTCAGCAAAAATCATAATTCACGTTTCCAAGGAAACAGAAATTCATTTCAACCAGACTAGGGGTGTTTGCGTATTCATTATGTCTGCATATCTAAGAACACCGGATTATATATCTTACTGTTCTTTCTTTTTATTTATATAATATATATATATATATATATATATATATATATGTTCAGTGGTGACTCCAAGTGGTTGGGCTTGTCAGGCTGAGTGAGTCAACATTCAAGTATCTATTTTAAAGGAACAAAAATCTTTTGTATTGTGTCATTTTCATTTTTGCTTAACTTGATCCAAAATTGTTTTTAACTCTGTCTCTCAAAATATGGACCAAAATACATTTTGTTAATATTGTTCATAGTAAAGAAGAAAAAAAAAAAAAAGAAGAAAGTAAGTTAAAAAAAAAAAAAAAAAAAGTAAAAAATGAAATAAAATTAATGTGGCTAGTTGGGCTTTGTAGATCTGACTCGTAACAAGGCTGGAGACATACGTAAATAGGCAATGTATTTCTTGCTTTAATTTTGTAAATAATCTTTTAAAAATTTCTAATGCCATGTATGCCCTGTTATTCAAAAACACATTTTTATTTCAACTTATTGTTTTCAAATGTCCATTTAAATAATTTGTTCTGTACAATATAAGTTTTTTTTTTTTTTTTTTTTTTTTTTTTTTTTTTAGCAGAATGTATCTTTTGAGAAATGGCAAACTAAATTTAGCCCAACTTAAATCAAAGAAAGTGGTACCCTTAACTTGTTGACTGGAGAGTTGGGGTGAGGGGGTGTGGCTGGGGTAGTGTTGAGGAAATATGATATCACTCAGCAATACTGATCATAAATATACAAATTAAACTAAAAATTCACAGAGATACATAAACACACTAATACATAGACATATATATAAACGCATACGCTACCACTAGTGACTTGATAACCAGGCTAAAAAATAATAAAAATGTAAAGGGGGCAATAAACAGATAAACATAAGACTTTGTCCTCACACTTCTTTTCTTACATGTCTGGAAAAATTTTTTAAATGTTTATTTTTATAGAATTATTACAATTAATCTCAAAATGTGTGTGTTGTTGTTTTTTTGTTTATTTCATACACAGAGATTTTGAAAAATTTCATATTTTAATTAGAATAAAGGACTCATTTTAGCATCTAATTTATACCAGTAGTATATTTTGTTAAAAATTGTAATGAGCACGATGAACATTGATGACCTAGAGTCACCACTATCTATCTATTTTGACTGTATGTTATAATGTAGATTAATGATAAATGTTTGCATTTTAAAGAATCCTTTTATAAAATAGTGTGGATTTCTGTTATTGTCTCTATGATTTTGAATAAAGTTTTTCTCTTTGAGACTGTCCTATCAAGGCTAGAGAACCTAATCTTCTATACAGTTTCCCTCTTATCTATAGGGAGAACAGATGTTATTGTATTTCCCAACAGTATTAGTCATCAGAATTCAGCTTAAAAGCTTCATTCATAAAGTCTAGTCTCAGATAGCCTCTCTCCAGGAAGTGAGTCTCCCTCAGATGAGGTCTAAAGTTAATCTCTAGCACATGAACTCACCAAAAGGGAAAGTGCTGTAAGGGTTGGAATAATTTTTTACCTCTGTTTCCATGCATGGATTAAAGATATCCACTTCAAAATTGGCCTCCTGCCCTATTTTGTTTGATTGACTTGTGGATAAATCCCAGAGATCCCTATGGCATTTATGTAATGTGAGTACAACAAGTTTGGAGTTGTAACTCTTTGGGCTAGTTTCTATACTGATAATGCAGCACAGTTCTTTCTTTAAAAGGGTCAGCTGGAAAGTTCATAGGCTGACCAAGATGTACATGTTGGTAGACTAAAAGACCTGCAAGTGTATTAGAATATAGCAATTAGTTGGCTTGCTGTTGTATTCTGGTATTTGCCCTTGTAGGTAATAGTTCTCTACAACTTCCACTTTTTTGTTGCTCTAAGTAATAGTTTGTACTGTTTACTGCCTTCAGTATATCCTGTGAGTGTTAAATTCTCTAGCCCCTCTTTCATATATCCTAGAAATTTTGTCTTTTTTTTTTTTTTTTTTTTTTTTTTTTTAACTATAAATGTAAGTTTCCTTGTTTTGTATTTTTCTTCAGACTTCCTTGTTTTGTATTTTTCTTCAGACTTCCTTGTTTGTTCACAGGTTCTGTCCATGGTATTCTTAGCATTCGTCAGTAGAACCATGATTTTCTTGCTTCAAGAGTGTTCTCCAAGAAAATAAGATATTCCTGACACCACCTGCAGCCACAAAGATAAAAACCTTGTTGAAAGTATAAGGACTTGTTTGAGAAAGATTTGTTTAAAATGTGTTTTATAAAGGAGACTAGAAAGAATTATTTTACAGACAATTAGCTGTAAAGAATTTCATAGGTCTCAACTCTGTGTCATTCTCTTATTGCCATAAGAGAAGAGGCTGAAGGAAAATAGAGCAACAAGATTATGCATTCGTTTTATTTTTTTATTTTTGTTTACAACTATTTGGTTGATATAGAAAATGTTGCATCCGTCATCATAAATAATATAACATATTCAGCTGTCTCTTCCTCTCTCGTGTGTGTGTGTGTGTGTGTGTATATACACACACACACACACACACACATATATGGGTAAATATAGGTAGGTATATGAGTGAGTGATCATGTACATTATATATAAAATATATTTTCTCCATTGGAATAAGGCTCCAAAAATCTAACGCACCAGCAGCAATTCTAATGGGATTAATCAAAATAGTTACTGAATTCTGAAAGTTAATGAACTGAATAACGTATAAAACGTTTACTTTTTCTTTTTTTTTTTCTTTTTGGCAAGTTATTGAAGTACTGAGATTTTTACCACCCAAAAGGGTTGTAGCATTTTGACCTTTTGAGAAGAATGTGTAAATATGGATGAAATTACATCATCATCGTCATCATCATCATGACGACATCCGATTTATTCAATGAAACCTGCTTAACATATTTAGAAGCATACACCATAAATATACTGTTTATAATAAATAATGTGTGTGTGTCATAAGCAATGTCTGGTCTCAAAAATGGAAAATTACATTGTATCCATCATAAAAAAAAAAAAAAAAAAAATAGGAGAAATCTGATGTATAATAGAAATTTTAAAAGCCTTCCTGATTTTACTTTATTGTACAGTCCATGAGAGTAGAAAAGGCAGATAAATGGTTACTGCACAATGACTATTGTCCTAATCAAGTTGACAATTTATTTTGGGTTGGTGCAAAAATAATGTCGGTTTTTGACGTTAAAAAATACGTCAAAAACCGACATTTTCGCACCAACCTTATACATTGTGCGTGTGTGTGTTGGAAACATTTTTCAATCTAACATGTTTCACTTTTACTAAAACTTTATCAGGGAATGAAATATGGAAAAAACGAAATTTTACTTTTGTTTTTGTTTTTTCATTGGTCAATCATGTTTCACATGCATTTGACTTGTTAAACAAACTTTAGTACAATTTGTTGTGTTCCAAATTCAAGGAGGTCACTTTTTTTTTTTTTTTTTGTTTAACAAGCCGAATGCATGTTAAAGTATGAAGATGAAGTGTTTTATTACATTTTAGCGTTCTTAGTAATTGCTCATAAATTGGCAGATCTTAAAAATATCAGTCCACTTTGAATATCACAAGAAAATGTTGTTTACTATTGTTGTAATTTGCAAACTAATATAAGACTTTACTGAACACTCTCAAATGGGGTTACTCAGTTCACAGTAGTATGGCATTAAGTGAGATTGCCTATTGCTACTATCACATTCATTAGGATAATATGCCTGTCCATACTTAACTTCTCAGGCAAGTTTTTAGCATTGCTAGGCCTGTCAACCTTCAATCTTGGTCCAGTTTTAATCCCTGGCAGTTTGGGACCTCTTTCAAATCTAAAATCATTATTGAAATAGAGATTTGAGACTGGATGAGATTAAGGAGAATGTGGGGCAGAAGCTAATGGTTATGTTGAAAGAGAACTTTAAAAACTGGAAGGGATCTTGAGATAATCTTGAGAGAGAATGAGGTGCTATTCCTTTTTATCGTTTTTTTTTTCTTTTTTTTTTTCTCTAAATATTAGTGTACTAATCTGCTATGTGATATCTGTCTTCCTCTAAGGTAGTGAGTGCTGGATGATGATGACTTACAAAACCAGAAATGTGGTTCTACAGAAGGATGCCATGGACCAAACATGTGAGCAGTGACAGTTTTGGAGAAAATTGAAATAAAAGGAAACTAATATTTGACAGTTGAGCTTTCTGATACTCGTGGGACAAAGGAAAACAATGCATAACATATTTAGTGAACTTGGATGGTGGAACAGCGCTTAGAGAAATACAAAGTTTATTAAGAGCTACAAAGGACAAGAAGTTGTGGAGAGCCATGATTGCCTACAAAACACAGCACATAAAGAAGAAATATTAAATGGTTGGATAATTTCCAGATGGATGTTATTTTATCCAAAAGGAAATAGAATGGTACATTTCATTTCCATGATGTATCTACACATAGAGAAACAGAAAAAAATATTGCATGAGATATCTTATTTTGGATTATCATCTTGTTCACCATCATTGTGAGATATTGTGGCAGACAATCTCCTTTCATGTTTTTGAATAATTATTTTTTATTTAATGCACAGTTGACTGTTACATTCACTTACATACTACTCTCAGGAAAGATATGATTATCTTTTTTATAGCATTTTTAATAGGAAATTCAGTATTTGTTTTCAATATACATTCTTATACCAATCTGTGTATATGAACAAAATATTCCAACTATTGTGTATGAAACATAATTTACATCCATGATACATTATTAAATTATTTTATTTTTTTTATTTTTATTTATTTTTTTTTTTTTTAAGCATTTCGCCCCAAGCAAGGCGGGAAGCCACTAGGACGCAAGGGGTTACAGAAAATTTAGAGCAAGATCAGATAGGAGTGACAGAAGAAAGGATGAGGAGAAGGGTAGTGGACAGATCAAGGCAACTGGAGATGTCGATTGACATTACACTTGAATAGCTGGAGATTATAGCTCTCAGGGAAACTGGAGTAGGGAAGGTAGTTCCACAGGCGAGAGGTGCGAGACATGAAGCTATTGGAGTAGAATTGATGGCTAAATTTAAATACGTATAATTCAATGTACATTTATACAATTCACTACACTACATTAGAACTTTTTTCTTTTTTTTTTTTTTTTTTTTTTTTTAATAATAGATTATTTGTATACATTGTTTGGATTGTTCTCATCTTCATTGCCATTTTCATGATGTTTTGGTTTTTGTATGTTCCACCCTTCATCAGGTGACTGGAATTTTGAACTTTATTTCTAGCGCCACAGATGTTTGTTATCTTCCTTTCACTAGACTTCTCCAAGTTTTTGTTCACCACTGCATTCATCAGGTATTGAACTCACAACTGTTTGGGGCAAGTTACTGGATGCAACCAATATGCTTTTATCCTTCATGTCTTCAGTGTATGAACTTTTGGGAGTTATAAACTTAATGTCCCAGTAATATTTTTTAACCAGAGCTCATATTGCAATTTTGTTGTTGTTGTTATTGCAGTGGTGAACAAAAACTTGAGTTAAAGGAAAAAAGAGAGACATCCAGAAGAGGCATGGCATGTAGAACTAGAACAATTTACACCCAATGGATGAAGTAAAGGGTTCAGTTTGGAATTCCCATCATAAATGTGAGCAAGAAACCAGCATATGTAATAAAAATAAAAAAAAAAATCACTTTGCAGTCGAGCTATATATATATATATATATATATATATATATATAATTGATTATTTCTTGGGAATACCTAGAGGAAATAAACATATGAAAAGCAAAAATATGAATATGGAGTAACAACTCTATATTGCACACACATGGGTTGGTTTGTAAGTAATATCTCCAATTTTATTATATTGCAATTTTATTATATTGAATCGTTTCTAGTATGGCAGTCAAGGTTGAACTTTTTTTTACCAAAAACCAATAATTTTTTTGACCTTGTAAGAGACAGTAGCTGTTAGGCTGAATAACCTTTGACATGAAAGTGCATACAAAGTTGTCATTGAATTCCTTAACATTCGTTGAATCTGGCCATTCACAGAAACGAAACAATAGATGTGAGCACAGTTAACTGTTGATTAATGCATTTCGGTTGTGGTTTTCTCTACTGATGCAAATATTTATGTGTATCATATATATATATATATCTGTTGTAGTATTTGTAGAAATAACTATGCTGTATTTTATATATATATATATATATATATATATATATAATTTTTTTTTTTTTTTTTTTTTTTTTTTTTTTTTTTTTTAAGATCATCAATCATATATCTTGCGAAAGCCTTTATGTTTATTTACATTGTTTGGACAGTTGTCCTCATTTTTACATTCATGATGTTTGGGCCCTTCTTCAGGTGATATTTTTTTGAATTTCTAACCAAACCCTTTTAGTCCATGGAGGTAGATTTTTTTAATTCTACATGCCATCCCTTTGGATATCTTGGTTTCACTTAATTCACCTTGATAACTCCAAGTTTTTGTTCTCTCTGCTGAGGCTAGAAATTGAACTTACAACTTTTTGGATCAATCAACCAACGTTTTTTATCCCCTCGGCCATGTTGGCTGAATGATCCAAAAAGTTCTGATTTTGAAATTCCAACAAATATCACCTGATGAAGGATGGAGCATACAACAGCCAAAACATTGTTGTAGTCATCCTTACTGCCATATCCACAATGTAAATCATTATAATACCTCATCTCAGAAATATAGATGAGCATTTATGTGTGTATTCTAGATTAAATCTTTTTTTTTTTTTTTTTTTTTTTTTTTTACCTGTCAGCAATCCATTAATTTCTGATTGCTAAAAATAACTTTCTTTCTGATTTACTAATTTTATGTTTTATTAATTTTATACTTTTATTCACCAAATACAAAGAGCAAGATGTACTCAAGACCAAATGTTACAGAAGGAGGTCATTGTAAGAATGTACAAGTAGGGAGTAAGAAGTGTATATTATGACGATATGTAGTATAGATAACTGTTAACCCTTAAGATTGTAGTGATTAGGGAAGCATATTTTGGGAGTGTGTTCCATAACATCATAGTTCTGGGGAAGAAGCTAAATGAAAATTCTTCCTTACAAATGGCATAAGTAAATGAAGATAAGTGTACATGCCATAGTGGGTCCTAGGCTTGCACAAGTGAAACTAAGTTACGTAGTTCATCTGAATATCTGCCATGAAAATAGTGATAGCTTAGCAAGGAACTAGCAACATTTTGTCTGTTAGGTAGGAAACTATTCATTGCCCACAAGGCCATGTATATTCTTTTTAAACTCTGACAAGATTGGTAGGTGTGCATTGGGCAGCACCAACTCAGATATGGCAGTAAAACTCCATTTTTGGCGTGATCTGACTCTTGTTATAGAACAAGGCAGGAGTACTCTGATACTTTCTGTAGTAGTAGTATGCCTCTCTTTCTTCTTTTTTTTTTTTTTTTTTTTTTTTAAAGCATCTTCAGTGAAAGTCTGTATATATAAGTTCCACTTGAGCTCTGGAGTTAGCTTCAGTCCCAACAGACATTCCAAGCAAGTAACCTGATTAAGGGTAAAACTGTTAAACATGGAGGAAAACTCAGTCTGTTGTGTAATGATAAATTGTTACTGGTTTGGTTTTGGGAATTTTATTAATTTAATTTAAAAAAACAAAAAAACAAACAAAATTACAAGGTTCTACTTTCATGCACTTTTATTACAGAGATGATCTTTATTTTGTCGTATTATGCATGACCTTCACCTTGCATTTATAGGATGATATAATTATGTAATAGTCATACTTTCTGTTTTATTAACCATACATTAATCCAGTGTGGTGTGCACAGAACCAGAATGAAGAGGGATTATTTTACAAGATTAATTTAGAAACCAAATGTAAGTATTCTGAGAAACTATAATTAAAACAAATATTTAACAGCTCAAATTATTAAGATCTCATATATCTGAACAAACATACATTTTCTCTTTATGTCTTCTAGGTTTGGCTGTATGTATGTGATATATAAAAATGGGGGAATTCTCACATTTTTTGATATGAGGGTCCAGCAGCTCAATTTTTAGAACCAAACTTCCAGACTGCCCACACAATTTTATTATAGCGAACCAATCCCACTTTTTGAAAGAGCCGAATACAGAGAACTGGTGCTCAAGGACACCAAATCGCCTTCCTCAAGTTTTGAATTCAGAGTTGTTTTTTTCCATCCATGGTTATAGGGCACAAGTCTGCCCTGCTATTTACCTAGAACTGAGGGGATATATATATATATATATATATACACACCATTTTTCCACTGAGGCAAAAAAAAAGAAATGGTACATTTGGTTATGAAGATTTGATGCTGTGTAAGTCATAACTTTAGATGTACAGAATTCATATTTCAGATTGTTCATCTAATTAAGTATATCACATATGAATTTCTTAGGTGGCAGTCATGTTTCATCATTCACCTTTGCCAGTAAATCTAAGCTGCATAGTGTTAAGTTAAATTGGAATTTTCCTTGTTCTGTGATCTCTCTTACTTGACTGTAACAAGTGAAAGAGGAATTGTCTGCACAAGACACATCTCCTTTTGAATTCTGCATTTTAATTTTATGTGAGTTGGGGTCATCATTCCTTCACTTCAATTTGGAAAGTTAGTTTGCATGAGAATTTAATATACACTCTGTTTCTTTCAAGATTCATCACACAGTTCTTTTGATTTCTTCCCACTTGATCATTTGTATCTACTCACGTAATTTGTTATGTGTATGAGAATCTATTTTTAGTTTTGGCTTCCATCTGTTGCTGTGGTCATCGGCCTGACCTAATTGCCTTTGCATTCAGTGACTGCCATTACATACCAAAAGAGAGTTGGGAGAGTTCCCGCATTGTTAGAGAGATGGGAGAGAGAGGTGGGTTGCTAAGTGTAAGGTTTTGTGTGGATATAGTCGGTGAGTTGCAGAAAGCTGTAAAACTCAGTTTCCCTTTAATATTTCAACTCTCCGAGTTTTTGTTTACCTCTGCTGTCACAACTCTTTGGGTCAAGTCTCTGGATTACTTCAACCACTGCTTTTATTCACTAGGCCATGTGTCCTTGGGCACCAAGTGGATAAAAGTATTGGTTGAAGTAATCCAGTGACTTGACTCAAAGAGTTGCGAGTTCAATACCTTGGCAACAGCAGAGATGAACAAAAACTTGGAGAGTTCAGTTACTAAAGGGAAATAACTGAAACATTGTTCAGACTCTTATCCTTATTACCATATTCACAATGTAAATTGTGTAAAAAAAAAAAAAAAAAAAAAAAAAAAATAATGACTAAATCTTTCTTATTAAGATTTGAAATCATCAAACAAACTTACCAGTTACCAAAGAAACACCTTCAACCTTTTCAAATATCCAACATTCACTTTTAATAACTGAACTGGTTTGATATGCCACTAAACAAATCAATCTGGTCCAATCTTTGGAAGCCTGAGAAGTTATTAAGAATTAAGTTTTTTTGGGGTGTTCTTGAAATACAGACTTCTGACAAACTTGTTTCTTTTTGTCAATAAAAGGAAAACTGTGAGATAAAAGTCCATGTTGACTGGGGACTTTTGAAGTGAAAATAAAGAACAGGTTGACCATTTATTTAATATTATTGGAACCTAGCACCATACAACTGTAGTGGTAGATCTGTGTTGTGACCTGGAGAAAAATTACTACCTGATGACTGATTGCTGGATTGGTGATGGACAACCTTTCCTGTTTATTCAGCAAAATACATGCTTTTGGCACAAGGCTGAAGAAAAAAAGCTGGTCATCATTAACTATCCTACTTCTAGCTAGTTCCAATCATAACACATTCATTCTAACAAGTGACACAATCACCACAAGAACTCCTCATTCACCATTCAGCTTGAACATGTACCAAAATACTGCATTTTCACAGGGGGTGTACTAATAACCCTATGATGGTAAAAATTTCTGGATATATATGTACATTTTTGTTAATGGTTGATTTTGTTTAGTAGCATATCGACCTCTGATGCTGAAATCTGAATATTTTGAACACAATTTTATGGCTTCAGCTATAGATAAAATGTATTTTGGGTCATTCTATAAAATTATAAAGTTACTTGCCATAACTGGGACCCTAACAGGCACTACCACCCCAGGTTAGGGTGAGCCTGGGAACAACAATTAAGTGGTTCCATGCTCATCAAAAATTCTAATCTCTTGATCAGAGGACTAGTTTATTGTCATATCCAGCACTTTTTTTTTTTTTTTAAATATATAAAAAATTTGAGATGTGTAGCAATATTTTACAGCGGTATAAAAGGGGAGGGTCCGAATCCATTTAATCAAATAAAATTATAAACTAAGGATTTAAAAGAAATTAAATCTAAGTTAGTAAGGTACCATCCTATCTATGAAATTGAGAATGGCCGCTGGCTGTATTCATCTGACAGACAAAATTGAAACTCGCTCGCTAGTTACAAGGAGGGGGAGGTAAAATAATTTGGGATTGAGTTAAATGGGCAACTTGTACTAAGGAGATTTGTTTTTGTTTGATTTTTTTTTTTTTTTTTTTTTTATGGTGCATCAAGCTTTTGTGAATTATTTAAATCGGAGTCGAATCTTGGATTATAAGAATGATTATTTTCTTGCATGTGAATTTTGCATTAAAAATCTTTTGGAGATAACAATGATTTCTACAGATAAAAGTTCTACTATTTAACCCATAACTGAGTGTAGAGGAGAATATTTTCATGTAAGTGAATGTAACATTACTGAAATTCATACGAGGGAGAAATTAATGGGTTGGTGGTGTTTTTTATATACTTGCACCAATAAAAATATTAATCTGGTAGTCTTTTGAAATGAATGTTGTCAGAAAATCAGTTGTCTCTAAAAGTACACATTGAAAGAACTGAGAATTATGCCACTGCTTAAAAAAAATCTAACTCATGTAATATATTTATGACTCATTATTTCATCATCATTTGCTTTCACAAAGAAGTTTTGCTCAATTTAACTGTTTTATAATTGTTTAGTTCTTTAAATTAGTGTTAATATAGAAGTTTTCTATTGTTTTAATCCCAAACAGCTTAACTAAAATATAAACAATGGTTTTTTTTCTTTTGGTTTTTTGTTTTTTTTAACATTTTCTTTTTAAGAGGTGTACTTAAAAGTACTTTTTTGTCTTTTTTTTTTTTTTTATTTTATTTTATTTTATTTTATTTTTTTATCTGGCCAGCTTGCTTTATTACAAACACTTTCCTGCCTTCCCCACTTTTTAAAAAACTCCACTGACCTTATTCTTCAAATGTACATTCATAATATCACTGCTTCATTGATTTTTTTTTTTTTTTTTTTTTTAATTTTAATCTGTAATCTTTTAATTGGTTTCTCAGTTGCTATCATGTACTAACTTCCAGCTGCTAAACTATTAAACCATATCTCTATATCTCTCTCTCTCTCTCTATATATATATATATATATATATATATATATATTTGGGCACCTTGAGGTGGTGTAATGGTTAGCGCAGGCTTGTCTCACTAGAACAATTACAAATAAGTAGTAAGTTCGATCCTTACTGGGTGCCCCTACTTTCGGCCTTGTGCCACATCTGACCTATGTTTGGAAAATCACTATATATATATATATATAAATGGATTTTTTATTAATCCAACAGATTTTTATCACTTTATTATTGTTATTGTTAGTAGCTACTTGTATTTGAGTTGGTGCTTAATTTATTTATTAAACAGTATATTTATTTTCATCTACCAGCCTGAATGATCGAGAAATCTTATTAAAGAAAAATTGGCACTCTCAGGCAGGAATTGAACCTGCGTCCCTCAGGGCAGAGCAAGCTACTATTTAGCCCAGCTTGTCTTACTGATTTGGCCATGAAAATCAGTTGGCCAAGTGGGGCTAAATTTTGTGCATTCAACCGAAATTTCTCCTTTCATAGAATCTCTTGTAATTATATCTGCACGGAATTTTAGAATGGATTTTTTATTAATTCGACAGATTTTCATCACTTTAAATGGTTTTTTAGTGGATTTTAGTTTTTTAGTATTTGAGTAGGCGCTCTGTTTACTTATTAAACAGTATATTTATTTTCTTCTACCAGCCTGAATGATAGAGAAATTTTATTAAAGTAAAATTTATGTTCTTCAGCAGGATTTGAACCTGCATACCCCAGGGCAGAAGAATCTACTGTTAGACCTGGTATGCTCTAACCAAATGAGCTACAGAGAAAGACCAAATTTGTACCTTTTACCAAAATCTTTCCCATTATATCTTGCCAGAGAGCACAAGATTTCTTGAAGATGAAAATAAATAAATATACTGTTTAATAAATAAACAGAGCATCTACACAAATACAGATATCCACTAAAAGTAATGTTTAAAGTGATATATAGCAAATTCTCCTTTAGGCATTTCTGACTGAAAAAAATTACAAACATTGTCTGCTTATTTTGATCATAATCCTTTCATATTCACAAATATTTTTCTGTATATTACAATTGAATAAGGCAAGAAATGCACTGTAACAGTGAGAATCACTTTTATTTCCCAAGTACTTTCCATCTCTTTCTGAGATCATCATCAGGGTTGCAACTGGAAAGGCAAAAATCTATGTATAGATATCCATTACTGAATTTTTTTTCTTTTGCATTTAGATGCAACACCTGACAGTTATGCTTTAGTGTTCATTAGAACGTGAAAAAATTATCCACTATGGAATTTGTTCTTTTATGTTTTGAATGTCATGGCCGAGCACACATTAAAGCATGAAAACTGTTCTTTTTTATAGGCATTTTAGAACGTTATTACAGTATTCGTAGCTGATTCTATTCTGTGTCTGCTTCAATCTTTTATTTTCTTGGTGTAAGATAGTTGTTATCAATCAGTATTTTTCTATACTGTGAATGTGGATAGGAATGTTGGTGTAAATGTTTCACAATAGATCATTGTTTTAACTTATAGGTGCCATGCCCCTTTAAGGATGTTGGTGATCATGGTGTTTCTAACAAAATTTTCCTTTTTCTTAATACTTTCTTTGACTTTTGGAAGGTAACTTTTGCTATCCCAGTCTTTGACATATAGGCACATATAATCAAACGTTTAGTATTATATAGATAATTTCAATATTCAATACTTTTTAAATAATTTTAGTATTGTAAATCATTATTAAAAACCTTTTCTCATTAACTCTTTACTGCTACTAAACTTTGTTAGATCATTATCCATACCTTTCTTCTGTGGCAAGTCATTACCAACGCCTTTCTCTAATAAATCATTTTTACCGAGTATGTTCAGTCATTAATATTGTCCTTTAGTGTCAGGAATTTTTTCTCTTTGCATTCTAGTTGCAAATAATAGCTTTAAACAATTTTTCATGCATATCTCATTTCTTTGTATCTTTGTAGTTTTTTTTTTTTTTTTTAAATTCTTCCAAAATTTTTTTTCTAAGTTAAATATATAAATTCAAGAATTTTTCCCTTTCTTTTTAATTTACTGAAAAAAAATGTTTTGACAGATTTTTAATGAAAATTAGTGGCTTGGAAAAATACTTCCATGCCATTGGGTAATATATCAAAATAAAAAGTTTATTTTTCAGTTCCTTAATACTAAAGGAGGGTAACTTTTAAGAGTAACAGTCAATGTGTCTGAGAGTTATGACTCATGCTAAGAACTTACAGGAATGTAGTTATTGAAAAAAGAAATTGTAGGAAAGAGTTGAAGAGAAGTTTGTAATCATCTTGATAAGGTTGACACTGTAAGTTTGTTACTTCCTGATTTAACAGTCACCTTATTGCAGTAAATTATTGTACAGTACTTCCTCGATTATCTGCACCTCAATTTTCTGAAGTAAAATTCCAGAGAAAAGATTGAAATCATCTGAACTTTTTACAATTCTCCAAAGTAGACACCTAATATTTAATCTCCAATTACTGTTTCGAGAATTTACGAAACCATATTCAATGTTTGATAGAAACATTGATAAAATCAGTTTAATTCATTTTTGTTAATTT
This sequence comes from Acanthosepion lycidas, assembly GCA_963932145.1. Classification (NCBI taxonomy): domain Eukaryota; kingdom Metazoa; phylum Mollusca; class Cephalopoda; order Sepiida; family Sepiidae; genus Acanthosepion; species Acanthosepion lycidas. The sequence continues at coordinate 46,102,447 of OZ010571.1, read as the reverse complement.
CCTCATTGTTTTCATAAAAGAACATACATTTGAATTATTGCCATATTTTGATGCAATGCATATAAGACTCATTATCTCTTTTTTTCTATAAAATATCTCCAAAAACTACCTTGTGTCTTATAAATCAAAGATCAGTTATGAGAGTTGTAACTGTGGGGTGAGCTTCAGCTACCCAGTTACATCTGATTCTGAGCAGTTGAATTTAAAACAAGTCCAGTGTTTCAAAATTAAATTACTATTTTGGGAGAGGTCATTTGGGATAAACTTGCCAAGATTACTGCTAAGGATATCTAGTCATAATACTGCTATAAGAATTCAGTATTACAGTGTCATCCTGTGTTTTGACCTACACATAAATCAAAGTTTACTTTATTTCTGTATCCAAGTTTACATGTATCCAATTTAAAATTAGTGCTCCAGTTATGAGTTTGTCATGATTAGTTAGGATTCCAGGTCAGGTTTTAGATGTATTCTGCACTGTAACTTCTCTTCTAATTATTACATTCTAAATAGTTACCAAATATTGGATACTTCTTCTTAGTCTGCTTTCTTGGGTATGACTATAAATTATATCTGCATCCTGGGTCAAACAAACTACGTACAACAGCAAGGCCTTTGAGGAGCGTGGAATCACTTCTTAATTGCTGTTGTTCCCAGGTCCACCCTGACCTGGGGTGGTAGCACTTGTTAGGGTCCCAGCTATGGGCAAATAGTTAACACCCAAACTTTTGTAAAAATAGGTTTTAATAACAGAAATACTTTGTTATAAAAAAAAAAAAAAAAAAAAAAAAAATATTACCAGCAATAATTACAAAATATTGCCAGGAAAAAAATAATTGTCAGCATTGAATAACCCATTGAGGTTGATATGCTGTAAAACAAACTAAACCAAAAAAAACCAAGTGAGTAATTTAAAAAAAAAAAAAAAAAAAAAAACTTTTTATGAAAATAAAACCATCCAAGATTATAAATTTCCTAAAAGTTGGATTGTACTCAAAAATATGAGTAATTGAAAAATAGTTCAAATATATATGTATACATGCACACCTTTTTTTTTTTTTTTTTAACCAAACTATCACTATGAATCGATTTCAAAAGTTTTTTTGGCATTAAATGACCCACTGAGGTTGATATGCAACCAACCAACCAAAACTTCTTAGTCTGTGATAAATTTGTTATGATTAGTCAGCTTTTCATATTGAAATGTACTGTTCAGTGGGTAAAGTTGGGGATAGTGGGGAAGGCTATGAAAAACACTTTTTTTCCAATTTCTTTCATCAATTTTTTTTGTCAGGGCATTTAATACACTAGAGCATCTTAGAAGTAACAAAATATGGTACACATGTCAGAAAAAAACACACCATGAAGCATTTCCCAACCAATATTACGTTTTTCATTTAGCCAAGGGACCAAGATGTATTTGAGTCCATTAAGTGCTTATACTGCAAGGCAATTTTGCAGGAATTCATTTCCATTGATGGATTGAATATTCTTATATTCCTAAAGAAAATTGATATGCTCAAAGTCTTTGAAAGGACAGGCCATGCAAGGTGGACAGATATCAAAACAATTTTTATGTTCTGATGAAAGTAACTTTTATTAGGAAATAACTCCTGATAATGCTGTAGTTCTGATTCTGTAATGATGGGAAATTTTTTATTGAGCAATCTGTAGTGTTGGACATCAATGTAAATGAAGCAGAAATAAATGGTTGGTTCAATGCAGACATCCTTGCCTATGTATACCTTAAGTGACCTGGGTGCTGGTGAAATTGTCTTATTCTGTTGAAACTCAAACAGAAGTGCTCACTTTGACATCCATAATTTATATGAGAAAAACAGACCTTAATTTCATCCAGCTCCACAAACACACTTCTGAAATACTGCTCCAAAATATCAGGATCATAAAATGTCTTTTCTGACCTATCAGAAAAAGGGCCCATGTAGTTTTTGTAGTAGCATTTTTTGAGCCACTGACTTGCTATAAGGCCAATGTAAATTCCACTTATAGGGGCAAATCTGATCTAGCTGACATTAATAATGGTCCCTACAACAGGCAAGTGCAACCAAACTTAGCAAACTACACAACTGCCCAAGCCATCAATAGCAACACCAAGGGGTTTCTCTCAGTAGCAATGCCTTGAGCCAGCAATGAAACCACTAGTAGCAGCACATACTACTTGACTACTAAAATGCCATAATTTATGGAATATTTTCTCCCACATGTCTATTTCTCTCAACTACATGTTGATTTTCTCCATGTGTCTATCTTGACAACTACATTCTGTTATACTCCAAATGATCTCTTCGTTTCTCATGAGGCTTACGGTAACACCAGTTCTCATATGATCACTGAAGTTCAGCAATGTCTAGCCCAGTCAGTACCTTGATAGGTGACCACTTGGGAATACCAGATGCTGTAATCTTTGATGTGCAGGTGGTGTAATAAATAATGACTCGGAATTGTTAATTGAAGTTCCAATTCCTGTTGGATTTGTTATATTCACTTACATCCAAGTATCCTTGGGGAAAGGTATGGATCCACCTCTTCTCCCCCAGCTATAGGTTAATTAGTAAGACTTTCTATCAGTAAACCTTCATTTCAAAAGAAAGATTCTTACAATCTAAGAATATTTTCTAGTTTTAAATAACCTGCAGTGGGTTGGTAGGTCACAGAAAATAATCAACAAATCAAAATAAAGTTTTCCACAACTGATATGATATTGCAAAACAAGCAAATGGTTGAACCTTGTAAATTGTGGGGAGGTAAAAATTCTTTTACTTATCCCGGCTACCTCTTAGTACCTCTAGGTGTTGTTTTGTCACTTTCTTTTATTAATGGTAAGGCTGCCATTACAAATTTATAACTCTGCTGGAAAATAAACTGGATAAAAAACTTTGAACAAAGCAGTGGAAAATGTTATTTGATGATATAAATGTTAAATTTCTTTCAGAAAATGACTTTTTTCATCACTCTTTTTTGCATAATTTAAATAATCAATATATATATATATATATATATATATATATATATATATAATTTTGAATTTCCTGAACAGTTTTTTCAAACCCTGTCTAGATAAACAAGGAAGTATTGTGGTTGTTTTATTTTATTATTATTCATCTGACCTATGGAAACATTACCCAACACACAAACTATATCAAAAATTATATTGCTTGGTTGCTATGAAGAGTACATTGCTAGAATTTAAAATATTAGTAAAGATAATAAAATTTACTTTGTCAGTAGTTGGAGAAGGAATCAGCTAAAATATAACATGTCAGAAAAAAAAGAAATAAAAACGATCATTACTTACTCTATTTATATTCGGAGTATTGTCCGCATTTTTGTTGTTATTGCTATCACAATATTTCGAACGTTGTACACTCCGGCCTTCACCAGATGTATATCGATGTGGGTAACCTACAGGGAATTCTGAACCGAAGACTTTATTTAACAAAGGTTACCGAGATCAATATATACCTCAGGAAAGCCAGGTAGCACAATGTTGTTACTGTTGTTGTATATGCCACTGTGCCTGAATTTCCAAGTGAAAATGAAAAACACCAAAATAAAGGTGAAAAAAAAAAAAAAAAAATTCAAATCTTGATTGGATTTCATCATTTAATTCAGTAAAACTGTCAAGTTATTTACAGTAGATTTTATTATTTTGGACAAATAACAACTTTTAATAATCAAATTTCTGTACAAGAATAGAAAACTGTTAATATTTATTTTTGTGCTCTCCAACCCATGTCTAGGCACTGAATGCATGTTCTGTCAGTCATATTTAAAATAAACTGTTTGAATTCCCTGCAGAGATTAAGACCCTATGAAGAGACTATCTGTAAAGTAAATGCTCATAGACTGAAATATAAATGGATAACATTTGTCTATCCCTGAACCAAAAGCTTATAGAGTAAAATAAGTTGCCAATATTTACCTATTAGCAAACTAAGTAAATGCTTATGATATGGCTGGTCTCAAGTCTATGAATCTGCACCCAAAAAGTTGTGTCCTCTCTAAGGTGCAGCCCTGGGCAGGATATTTTTTTTTTTTTTTTTTTAATGAGAGATCGGCAGTTGCCCATGCAGCACATCTCCCCTCTTCACACCACCAATATTGTTCAAGGGAAATGCAGAGGTCAATACAGCTGAGCACCAGTGTTGTTGCAGTAGTTGCCAGAACAAAACTGAACCTGACATTGGACTGCCTTAGGGACTCCTGCTCTTAATTTGAATTCAGAGTTGTCCTTCTCTTAGTCAGGTTGCTAACTATGGAGACAAAGCCCAGATTGCTTTGTTATTTATCCATGGTTGGAGGTTTTGAATTCAGTGTTTTTCCTTCTAGATCCAAGGCAAAAGAACCCAGTCTGTCCTGCTATTTACCCATAGCTTATATAAATATATAAGTTGCTTATATATGATATATAAATTGCTTATATTTACCTATTTCCGAATCAAATAAATGCTAATAAAACCTTAAAAAAAATATAGACTGACTTCAGCATTAAATAATAGTATGAAAAATCAAGCAACTTCACCTAACCATTAAATTATAGTCTGGGATTTGTAATAAAAAAAACAACCAAAATTGAGAAGAGAATGCTAATCGGAGAGCTCGTTGACAAACTTCATTGAAGAAATTAAAGGAAAAAATCTTACTAAAAATAAAAAAAAAAAAATACAAGAATGAAAGATTTGTCAAAGGTTGTGATATTCTGCAATTAAGCTTTATTATGACTTTGCTCTCAGCAATTTTATGCTTTTTCACTTTTCACTCCCAAATTTCAACTTACCCTCTTCTTTGGAATCTGTGGCCTAAAGTTAGGTAAGATTGAAATGTTACATTGTGTGTGTGTGTGTGTGTATATACACACACACACACACACACACGCTTGTTTTATCAGCTATCTGCAGTTTCCCCTCATTCCTTAGATCTTAAAAGTTGGTTGTTTTTGTTTAGCAGCATATCAAACCTCTACGGGTTATTTAATAATGAAATCTCAATATTTTGTGCCTTCAACTACAGATATTTTGTACATGATTTTATACTTTCAGGGTAAATGTATGTTTAGATATATATTTTGTAAATGACATAATGTATTCTTGGCAATTAAAAAAAAAAAAAAATGTATTGATTGCCATTTTGGTATAAAAATGTATTGCTAGTAATTTTACTATAAAAATGTATTGTTGGTTTTTCTTTGGACTTTCACTATTTTCCCATCATTGTGAATCTAGCAGGTGCTACCACCCCAGGTCAGGGTGGGGACCTGGGAACAAAAGTAATTATGAGGTGATTGCATGCTCCTCAAAATCTCCCAATCAGAGGCTGTACTGCCAGATGTAGTTTGTCATACCCTGAGATCTTTAAACAGTCAAAGCCAATGATAATATGAAAGTAAGCAGAATGCTTGAGGGGAAAGTCATAAAAATTTTTAAATATACTAAGAAAAAGAAACTGGTAAAAACGTATTCATAAAAAAAAAAAAAAAAAAAAGATGGGTAAGTACGAATAGGTAATGAAAGCTAAGCAGAGGTAAACATATCACAGATGCAAAATATATTAATGTACTGAATTCAGTGGGATGAGGTTTTTATCAATACTAAATTTCATTCAATACAAAGCTCGAGAGCCTCTCAAGGTGGATGGTTACTGTTCGAATGGTTATAATAAATGAGATGAGTGGTAAGAAGTGACGATTATAAGGATAAGGAAACTTAATGATTGATCTTTGACTTGAAGATGTTATGATTATCATGAACCATGTGACTGCTGTACCCTCGGAGTAGTAGTTCTTTGGTAAAAATAACTGTTTGAGTAGCACAAAACCACAGTTTAAATGTGGCACAAACCAAGTGATTAAATGTAGAAACCTGAACACTTTTGCATATACATGGTGACAAAAATAGTCTGCTCTCACCAGCTTTTGTAGCAGTCATCAAGATGTCCTTTTGACCCTACTATTTGGTTAGCTGCTGCCTGGAAGAAGAATCTCCAAAGTCCAGGCATCATTTGTGCTGTGTGATGGAGGCAAATGGATGATTTAATATGGGGTCCACAATGTAGAAATATTAATAGAAATGAAAATTATGCTGCAATCTTTTCAGAGTGACCCATAACCCTTTTCACATGAGACAACTTTGCCTTTAATGCAGACATACGTGCCAGACTTATGTCAATGAAGCCTGGAAAGGTTTTGATTGGATATATCACCCCCATGTCATGTGTCTTGTAATCTATTAGGGTCATGAAGTCACCACATGCACTCCAGACTTAGTAGCAGTAGGTGTGTCTAGGGCAAGATAGTTTTCAAGCAGATGATTTTATTATTTTTTTTCTCTCAAGGCAAGAGAGCCCAGTTGACTGTGCTATTTAACAAATAGCTGTAGCAAGAAGAGATAGATTCATATCTTTCTGTATTTGTGAAAATGAACTTGGCCAGAATTTGGAATTAGCTTGTTGATTTCTCTTAAGTTGTTAACTTAGATGATCTGCACATCCAGTTGGATATAAAGTTGTTAATCCTTTGATGACTTGCACACCCAGTTGGATATAAAACAGTTTGAATGAACTTAATTTCATGCTGAAAAATAATCTGAAGTTGACAAATGTGACAATTTGATAGACTTTGATGAACCTTTCTTTGTCACTTGGTTTTCATTAAGTATATGAAAAGCAAGTAGCACAAATGGTCTGTTCCCAAAGTTAAATTGACTTTTCTGCCATCCTATTAATGAAAACCTCCATTTAAATGCAGTTGAATATCCAATAAAATTCCAGAAATATTTACAATATTCCATACATATATGAGAAAATATCTGATATTATACATTTGAGATCTGGTTTAGAGATAAGTATTTCTTCACTGGTGAATGTGTATAATTCCATTATGAGAGTTGATTCGTGATCTACAGATTTTGTTTTTATATTTTTATTGTAATATGTATACACACACACACACACATATATATATATATATATATATATATATATATATATATATATATATATATATATATATTAGTATGTATTTTTTTGATTTTAGTATGTCTGTTATATATTTTTATAGATTACATTTTCTTATCTATTTTATTATAATAGCATGTAACTTTTATTTTTAATATATTTTTATTGTAGTGTAAGTGATGATATTGAATTACAGCTATGGGGAGACAACTCTTTCTAGAATTCTGTCTATGTCCTGCCCTGTAGATATCAGTTTACTAAATTCCTCAAGCCAAAAACTAATATTGTGATCAGATATCATTGAGGTTTGGCATGATTATTGAAGAATGGTAGTTGGGGAAGAGAAAAGGATAGACAGTTGTGCTTGTGGGAGTAATAGGAGGAAAATTATATGCAAGATTAAGGTGAGAAAGAGGGAGTAGAAGAGTGTGGAATGGAGAGAGAGTAGAAATACGGGAGCTGAACTGTAGTGTAATGGGAGGTAAAGAATGACAAAGAATGCAAAAGACATTGGCTGTTTAAATATACAAGAGAGTGGGTGCATGTGAGTATGAATGGAGGGCAGAGAGAATAATGCATTTAAAAGTGGAGGGCTCATTGTGGAAAACAAAGAGGAGAATGAAAGTACAGTAGTTAAGATGGTACTCAGAATTATTTACTAAGCTTAGCTTAATTTAGTACAGGACAGTATGCGGCACCAAATGAGGATTGAACACACTACTAAGTATCTTACAAATCTGACTTGCTTACTATTACCCCCCAATGTGGCGCCTATAAATACTTAGCTTAGTCTACCCAATGACCACATGTATGGAGCACCCAGTGAAGATCGAACTCATTACCATAATAATGGTCAATCAGACTGGCTTCGTTAAACATTACCCCACACTGAGGTATACCTAGTGGTGGCATCCTATCTGTTCATGCAAACTGATTCTTAAAATTATAAAAGCTTAGCAAACCAGCTGCTGGATTATCCAAAAATAATATTGTATATTAATAGTCGATGGCCTAGGTAATAGTTATGCCCATACTTGTGCATGCCTCTAGTGAAAAGAAATGTGAAAATCCTCTAGTCATAAGTTTGATAGGTCCTTTTATAGGATCTTTGTGACTGAAGCAATTCAGTTTGAATGTGGCTATGAAACCATAACACAGCTGATGACACTTGAGTCAAAAAGCATCATCCTTCTCAAATTCTGTTCTCATATGATGAGAACAGAATTTCAGTCTGGAAATATCTTTATAAATGTTTTGTTAAATTATCAGAATGGTTTAACTCTTTTTGATACTCTAAAATGATTTGTTTCCATTCTCAGATTGAAAATAAAATAAACAGAATAGGTTCCTGAAGATTACCTGCCTTTATAGAACCGACTCCTGGAGATTTAGAATGCTGCCACTGGGTATACCTAACTGAAACTATTGCCAGCAGTTTTTTTTTTTTTTTTTTTTTACTCTGTAAAATGTATAAAGCTAGTTCAGTACTACTCACAGCCATATCGTATTGAAATATTGGTTCTTGACAGATCATCAAAGTTTAGCAACTCTGAGTCTGGTCAGTACTCAGATGGATGACCGCTGGGGAATAGTAAGTTCTGTATGCTATAAGACTGCCCTAGTAAGCTGGTGAAAGATACAATCACACTAATTATGCTAACGGAAGCCCTTGATATGTAGAGGTGCTTCTGGACTGACAAGTTGCAAGAGCTGCCTTGAGTCAGATGAGTGTGAGTAGGGTGCTGATAAGTTCTCAGACCAATTAAAAAGGGAATGACCTCGGATCATGAAACATGCATGTTATTCTGTTAGTTCAATGAACTGCTAGTATGTTGTTGTAGTGACAGCTTTAGTCATATCATGTTGAAAGACCAGTTCTTGACCAATCACCAATGTTAAGCAATGTTGAGCCTGGCTGGTACTCAAATGGATGACCACTAGGGAATACCATGTACTGTAATCTACTCAGCAGGCATAGCAAGCTAGTGATGGATATAATCACACTAATCATGCTAACAGAAGATCTTGATATGTGTAGATGCTTCAGGCTGCAAGACCTACCTGGAGTTGGGTGAGGGAGCAATTCAGTACTAACCACTAAAATCACTGAAAAAGAAATATTCAAAAGCATCTCTGCATCCTTGTAGGTGGTGAATTATTTTCTACCCTACAGTCCCTTTCCCACAATTGAAACGTTGCAAGACACTGCTCTATTGCTATTTTCATGGAAAGTGTTCCGATGAACTACATTTTTTCAGTTTCACCAGTTCTAACCTTCACAGAAAAGACCCACTATGTTTTGTGATGCCAATGAATACTTGTCGCTTTCATAATGCTTGTTGTAGTAGAGACTTTGTAGTCACAGATACAACTCCGCTGTTGACCATTGCTGGTGTCAGACACCTTCAAATAACACTAATAGTACTTGCTTGAACAGTAATCTGTATAGTGATCCAAATAGAGGAATAGCATGGTAAATAGAGTGGAGGATAGTGGTCCGTATAGTAATAGAGGATAGAATAGAAATGGCGATCTGTATAGTATAGAGGATAGACTAGGAATAGCAATCAATTAGACACGCACGACCTCCCATATATGTGTTTCCTCTATGGTCACATGGTCTACTTAATTCAATAATGTGATCGCCTTTGTTTGCTCACTGGCGATCTATGTTCAAACTAGAGTGTCGGCAGGGACACTTTATTCCTATATAACACCATGTTATGCACATTGTACTAAACCATCCTCATTCTCTTCGTATTCTATTGCTGAGATGTAAGTTCCACTTGAGCTGTATCCTCCCATGAACTGCTACTTTGTGGAACTGACTACCAACTAGATGCTTCCTTAATCGCTACAATCTTAAACTGCTCAAGTCTAGGGTCAACTGTTATCTTCCCCACATATCTCTGTAAAATGTGCCTCTTACTCTGTAGCTCTTGGGCCCTGTTCAGGGTGAACATCATTAGAAATTTTTTTTTTTTTTTCAATCTCTGACAAAGAGGTTAAAACTTGTGTAAAACTAATTGAAATATTCTTTCTTTTTTTTTGTAGGAGAATTTTGATGTATTCATAGCAAAGTTAGAATGTTTTCCAGTTACCTTTTCCACAGTTTGGAATTCAGTTTCCTTTCTCTTAGATTAGTTGCCACCGATAGCTGAAAGTAGAAGAACAAAACAAGTAATATATATATATATATATACAGTTTTATGGTGTGCTATATTTATGGGATAAAGTGCTCAATATCAGAGAGTGTAGGAAATATAAAAGCAAACATTGAAGTCAACACTCATAGGCGGCAGGCTGTTTCCTGCTAGATGCAGTCATCAGGCCGCCTGCTGATTGCGTCTGGCATGAATCAGCCTGCCGCTTCTCAGTGTTTGCTTCAATGTTCGCTTATATATATATATATATATATTCAAAATGCTTAATATGAATTTGAAACTTTCCCCATCATCTACAGCAGATTAGGAACTTCATTATCAAGGCTGGGAGATATAAAGGAATTTACTTTTTTTCAGTCTGGGAACACTAATATATATTTTTTTTTTTTTTTTTTTTTTTTTTTTTTCATATAAATTAATGGTTACTGCTTCAATTGACACCTTTTCAGATAGTGGGTAAAACTTACTCTGATGTAGACTTTTTCTTCAAAGTGAAGTAGCATATAGTGAACTTTCAAAAAGTGAAGGATACCTGTAAATAATTTTTGCGTCATTGATATTTGTAGATAAGATGGGTGGGTGGATGCCGAAATAGATGTCTTGGAATGATTGTAACTATGGCTGGTCTGGAAATGAAAAAAAAAACTGGTGGCAAAGTCATTCTGTCCATATTTAATACTGACCTAAAGTATTCTTGATATTTGCTACACTTTGTTTGGCTCAAGGCAAGGTGGAAAGAAACTTGTGTAAAAATATGACTGCTTTGAAAATCTGAATTTGAAATTCTGGTTCTTTACCTGAGCTTGAACTCTGTAGCATAAATGAGCTTGTGTTCCTTTTAATGTCGCTTGTACAACACTAAATACTTCTTTTTCAATCCGCGGTTCTTGATTTCCTGCACACATCAACAATGTAAAAATCATTCCACTTCTCATTGCTTCAGCCCTCTTGTATCATAGCACTGACTGACCAATTAGTGTTCTTCCCTTTGTCCTCAGTTAGCCAAATAGCATCTTCCAGTCTGGCCAATCAGCATGCGACTTGCTATTGGTTGAACCATACTAAGCTGTACAAAAGCCACCATTACAGAATATACACTTTTGAACTAATCTAAAGTGGAAGGGAGGAGATTAATGCCATTTTCAAGGATCAAAATGCTGCTACTACGTGTCGTATATAGAGGTAAGGAACTTATTTTCCTTTGCATCAGATGCAAGCCACTCTGTCTTGCTTGCTTGTACATAATTGTTCACCACAAACTCTGAACACTTGGTCTTCTTCTCTGTGCCATATCTTTTCAGGACATGAGTGATCATAGCTCTTCATAACTTCCTATCCTTTGTAGCTCTAAGCAATCTTTATCTCTGTACTGTACTTCCCAGGCCCTGTTCTGCCATCCAATTACACAAGTTTGTTACTTAATACATCATAGTTAGGTAGGTTGCTTACTGTTTCATTTTACTTTGCTTGTAATATTTTTTACAAAAATATATTGCTGGTATTAAAACCTATTTTTACACTTTCATAGTTTCTTGACCCCAATTTGGGGCTTAAGTATTTGCCTATAGCTGGGACCCTAACAGGTGCTACCACCCCGGGTCAGGGTGGACCTGGGAACAGCAGCAATTAAGAGGTGGTTCCACGCTCCTTAAAACCTCCTGATCAGAGGCCTTGCTGTTGGATGTAGTTTATCGTCTTACCCAGGGCAGCATTTTTTGCATGTGGTGTAGTAAATATATTGTTTCTCCATGTGTGTGGTACCTTTGGAAACTGCATGAAAAGCCATATCACAGGTTGACCAAAGCGTATTGAGTGAACTTGGGTAGACAAGACTATTTGGGAGTCATTGTTGGTTGTGCCAGCATGACTGAGGGTTTGAGTGTATTGGCTTGTTCAGACTGTTGATCCTGTCAAATAATGTACTCTCTCCCAGAAACTGTAACTAAGATCCACTGAACATAGTTACAGTATAAGCCACAGGTGAGGTCTTTGAGTACTGAGCCAACACAAATGTGCTTGAACAGGCATCTGCAACAGGGATTAGCTAGCTACCCTAGTAAACAGGCATACTCGGATACAAGCAGCTATCCGCCATCTCAAATAGGTAAAACCGTTTTGGAAATCTTCTACTTAGACATGTTTCACCAGTGAATTGGGCTTATGGTCACATCACATTGAAACACTGGTTCCTGTATGATTACTGAAGTTAAGCAATGTCAAGACTGTTCAGTTTCAAGATGGGTGACTGTTTATGAATACCAAGTGATGTAAAATTAAATATGTGGGTAGTCCAATGGATAACATCTTGGAATTATTAATTGGATTGCTAAGTTTCAATTCCTGTCGGGTTTGTTATTCTCTTATGTGCAAATGTCCTTGGGAAAGGCTATGAATCTAGCATTTTTGCCTCCAGTTATTGCTTAATTAGTAAGACATTTATCACTAAACCATTATTATCTCCCCGCAAAAATCCTTCAATCTAAAAATATTTTCTGGCTTTAAATAACCTGCAAATGGCTGATAAACTGTAGAAAACAAATCATTGACCAATGAACTGACATTGTTGGAAAAAGTTATAAGAATATCTACATTAGTGAGGAAAAAAGCATGATTCACACATTGCTGAATGATTGATTTTTTTCATTAACTGTATGATTATAGAAATTAGATTTTAAATAAAAATATAAATGAACTATAAAAACTGTTGAAATTAGTTAAAGTCCGATCTTCTTGGTGTAAGAATTTGTTAAAATGCTTTGTAAGATATGCATTCTGGGCATTCCACATTTTTCAACCATGACAGAGTTGTGAGGGTTAAGTTTTCCAAGCCCTCCTTCCTCATTATGTGTCCAAGGAATTTCAGCTATCTCTTCCTGATCCTTTTGTTGCCATTTTCTTTAAGACTTCCTTGTTGCTTAATCACTCAGTCTATTGAATCCTCAGTACAGAGGAAAACTGAATAACATAGTGAGCTTGACTGATGTGTGTGTGTGTGTGTGTGCATTTTTTTCCTTTTTGTTTAAGCATTTCACCCCACGTAAGGTGAGAGTGCCACTAGTATTCAAGAGGTTACAGAGTGAAAGTAAGAGAAAAGACTGGGTATAGTGGGGGATTAAGGAAAGGATAAGAAGAAGAACTGGCTTCGAGGTATTAGTAGATGATGATTAACGTTATGTAACAGGGTTTAAGAGAAATAACAAAAAGACAATTTATTGAGAGCTACAAAGGACAGGAAATTGTGGAGAGCTATGGTCGCTTACATCCTGAGGAGAGACGGCACGTAAAGAAATCTTGGTTAATGTTGATGTTTGCATTTTGTAACTTGCACCATAGGTTTTTGCTGATGACCATGCTCTGTCGTCTTGAAGTTGATTTGTCCTTTTTCCTTGCTTTCTTTTACTTACCCTGTCAGAGGTTTGTAGTTTGCTATACGTGACAAGCATCAATATTCAAAAGATAGCTACAAGAAATCAACAAGTTTATCAGGCAAGTGGCTGAAAGCAAAAAAAATGACAGGAATTTGTGGAGAGCCTCATATCCCTTTTAACCCTTAGCAATTTTCTGCTTTGCTGCCTTTCCCTAACTCTCTTGCTCTCAATATGCCCTGTGAGGATTAAATTTTCCAAGCTCTGCTTCCTAGTTGGGTGCTTAACGAATTTCAGCTGTCTCTTCCTGATTCTGAGCACAAGTGTTTTTTGTTTTTGTTTTTATCACCATTATGTTGCTTAGTTGCTTCATTGTTCTAAAATTAAATTACTATTAGTAGTTAACTATTGCTTATATTTTTTTGTAATATCAACAAATACTCGTTATCACTTTTGTAATGTTTGTTGTAGTAGAGACCTTGTAATTAAACTATAGTAACACTGTTGAACAATATCGGTGTCAAATGCCTTCAAGTAACACTTGCGCTAATAGTACTTGCTCGATAATACTCGCTCGAAAAGTAACCACCGAAAGTGATCTGAATAGTAACCCATATAGTGATACATATAGAGAAATAGTATAGTGAATAGTGTAGATAGAGCATAGTGTAGAAAGAGTGATCGGTATAGTAATTGAGGATAGGATAGAAATGGTGATCTGTGTTTAAACTCCAGTGTCAACAGCGATGCTCTATTCCTATATAACAATGTTGATGTGCCTGTATCATGCTTAACAAATTATCCTTTTAATGCCCACCATAAAATCAGCTTTTAATTATAAAAATAAAAATTCAATATTAATTTTTGGTTTCTACAAAAATAAATAAATAAAAATCCTGTATAGATTTCTTCCTATAAACAATCAACACCATTCTTCTTTGTGTTGCATCTTCTCAGGATGTTGGTGATCATGGTTCTCCACAACTTCCTGTTCTTTGTAGCTCTTAATAAATTTTATCTTTTTGTTATTTCTGTTAAACCCTGTTATGCCATCCATGTAATCAAGCTCACTAAGTATGTTATGCATTGTTTTCTTCTGTCCTGTGAGTATCAGATTTTCCAAGCCATCTTTCCATATTAGAAATTTCAACTGTCTCTTCCTGATGTTAAATACAAGTTTCTTTTTTGTTTCCATTTTCTCTAAAACTCATTCCTCACATAATCAGTCAATTGGGTCCTAAGCATTCTTCTTTAGAACCACATTTCTGTTGCTTAAAGTCCCTTCTTCATCTTTGAGGAGATTGTCCAGCACTCACTGCCATACAGGAGGACAGCTTCCTATACATTTAAATTTTTGTACTTGTTTTATTTTGGTATTTCTGATTTGCAGTTCGCAATTTGGGCCCATGATTTTGCTGTCCCATTCTGGGGACGGTGGATATTAAGGGGTTGTTGTTGGCAAATGGCATCTTATTTGTAAGACTTGGAGAATTAAACACTCACAGAATTCACACCTATACAAGGCAAGAAAGGCAGCAGAAAACAAAGAGATTGACTTAACAAGTTTTAGTTGATGAACAACAGAACAGTTACCACAAACAGCAATCCTGAATTAGCTGGAGCATTAAAAGATAGGAAGCTGTGGAGAGCTATGACACAAGTTCTGAAGTTGGTCTTTTCCAATGCTAGTAGAAAAAGTTTACTTGAATATTTTTCTTTTTCTTTCTTTCTCTTCCAGATAAAATAAGATACTCTTAATCTTGTAATAAAAAAAACAAGGATTTTGTAAAGAAATTTAATTTTGAATGAACACCTGAAGTTCTACTTTGAAAATAAGTTAGTTCCATGAAAGTTTATAGCTTCAGTTTATATGAAACTTAGACAAAACTTTTCTCTCTCACAATCAAATTGCAGTTTGCATATTCATATCGGTAAAATATATAATATTCTTGTGGTAAAAATATACGTGCATTCCACATTCCAAAGCCATGAGATATGAAGCTAGTGCCTTCCTAAAAATACGGACTTGGCTGTGAGATTTTCTTTTTTCTTTCCATTTGTACAATGTCTGTGAGTAGGTGTTGCTAAAAATTTTTTTCTCTTTTGGGAAGCAGTCCCACACACCTCACTTTATAATATGCCACACCTTTTTAGCCCTTCGTAGCAGAGAATGAGGTTACTGAAATGTTTATGCATCGGAACACCTTGCATTCTTCTCTTTGTAAGCGATACGCCCATGAAAATCACTTGAATGCTATAAGTGGAGATTAACTTTTTGGGGCTCTTTTTAGGAATTGTGGTTGATTTATAGGATGGTAAATGAGTAGCAGCAACAAGGACCGAATTCATCATCAGCATCTATGTGCCATGTTCTTTGTTCAGGTTTTAGTGGATGATGGCTCTCAACAACTTCCTGTCTCTTGTAACTGTAAACAATATTTGACTGTTTACCATCCCCCTTGCCCTTGTTCAGCCTTTCATTTACACAAACTCAGACAAATTACTCATTTTATCCCTATGGAGTAGATTGTTCTTATTCTGCTGTCCCTGTCTCAGGATCTCCTGTTTTTGTTAATTGTTCATTTATTCAATGAGCCATGCGAGTGGATGGCAAATTGAGGAGTGTAAGTAATGATAAAAAGCTAAACATTGCTAAGAGTCATAAAGGATTGGAAGTTATAAAAACCTATGATCATTTCTGTCTGGAGGGGACATGGCACAAAGAAGAGTGATTATTCCACTGAGTTTAACTGTACAACCTGGTCCAGAGATTGAATCACAATTATGAGAACAATCCACAGCCATACATTGAGTAAAGGGTTGAGTTTAAAATTCCTTGATGGTTACCCAGAACAACAGATAACTGAAGAAGACAGGATGGCATGGTGGCTGAAACACTATGATCTTAACAACTAGAATAAGGATAATAACTAATAACTGTAAATGAAAATAACTCCTTACCTTGAAAATTCTGAAAGAGAACAGATTTCTCTTTGGTTTCAATTTTACAAGCATTATTTTGTACTTTGTATATTAGCGACATTACAAAGTGTGTTTTGTGTTGTTTTTTTCGTTTTGTTTAGTTAAAAAAAAAACAAAAAAACCCTGAAGTTCACCTAATGCAAGATTATTTTTTTTATAGTTTATCAACCTTTTGTAAGTTATTTTAAAGCTAGAAAATATTCTAGATTGTAAGAATTTTTGGGAGAGAAGAGGTGGAATCATAAGTGTTGTTGTTGTTGTTGTGTTTTTTTGTTTTTTTTTCTTCTTCTTCTTAAGAGTATTTGTTACACTATGATATGGCTGTAAGCCTGGAAGAGGAAGAAGTAGGAAGTGAATATTGAAAAGATATAGTGGATAAATTATAATTGATGCTAGACTTGAAGAGGTTAAGATTGTAGGGAAGTATCCACCTGGGAGTCTGTTCCACAAAGTAGCAGTTGTTGGGAAGAAGCTTTCAGAATTGAATGCCCTTTGTACTAAAGGAATATTTAAGGAATGAGGGTGCTTCAACCCTGTGGGTGTAATGAGGCGAGTCTTTGCTGTAAATGTGTGAACTGGTGGCAATAAAGAATGGTGAACTTTGGAACATTTGCCATGAAAATTACAGTAGGTTAGGGATAGGTTTGCAATGTTGTATTTGTGGGAAAGGTATTGTAGGGTGGAAAATAATCACCCACAAGGTCGATTTATTTATTTATTTATTTATTTATTTATTTATTTATTTATTTATTTATTTTTTTTTGTCATCTATCATATCTCCTTTCTAATCTTTTATTAATCTCAGCAAAATTTCAGGACACCATTTTTTATTTTATGTCTTGTCTTTAGATATTTCAGTAACTGTTATTATTTTTATTAAATTCTAACTAATAACTGGCCTTCACACTTTGTACAAAGACTTTTCATAGAGATATTGTTTACCATATATTTACTTATTTCAAGTGCTTTTAGTCCAACACTGGTGGCTACTTAAGTGTCAACTGAGTCATACAATTTGGTTACTTGATATATTCCCTGGCCATTGTCCTCAGTTGGTAATATTTCCTCCCATTTTATATTTATTATTGAAAATGAATATTCATTATTTAGTTCTTAACTGTTACGTAAACAAGTTATTATGCATTATATACAAATATCATCATCAGCCACATGACTGGGTGTGATTGTAGGGTCACTGTACATCTCTGTGTGTCTTGGTTGCATGCCAATATTTTAGTCTCTCACAATATTTTAGTCTCTGAATGACCTTTTGTCTACTTGGTGACATTCAGTCCATTTTCCCCCAATAAAACAGATATAGATCTTGCTGCATCAGTACTGCTTGCTCTGATCATGAAAATTGCATTTCTCGTTCCAGTATCATGAACAAAGGTACATTTTTGCCCTGTTAGAATTCTAATCATTTTCTTTATGTTGGTCATCAAGCAGAGATTGAATCATTCAAACCTGTTTTCTTTGGCCTCAATAGTAAGATTGAATGAGGTTGTCTTGTATTATCCCACTGTTATATATTGCCTCACTTTGGTAATCTTATCCATCCCAAAGGCTGCCAGCATCTACATTACTATCTCATTTAGTCCTGTTTGATCTGCTTTATCTAAGTGAATAATTTAGTTTTTGGATGAGGCTTTTTCCTCTTCAATATGGAACTGCCATACTATGTATTCATTCCATTTCTTTTGTACCTTTTCTTTTTCTCTTATGGTTTTTTTTCACAATAGATTTTATACATCCTGCCAAAAAGCACATTTTATGTCCTATTTCTTTTGTTTTGGGCATACTTACCACATCTGTGTTCAGCAGTTTTTGATTTCTGCACACGTTTCATTAAGCCATTCCTCTTTTTCTTTCTTGCATTTATTTCTGTTGTTTTTTTTTTTTAACTTCCTATATTCTCTGCCATTCCTAGACATTATCTTCTGTCGCTCATTAGATAAACAATTTCACCTGTCAATCACTTCATTTTATTTATATTTTTTTATCTTTTCATCTTCACAAAGCATGGCAAAGTCTTCCTGAGGTTATCAAGATTGTCTTTCTCTACTGTGCATCAACAATGTGCAACTAAGTGCTCATCTGTGTCATTATGAAATGATAACATGAGACATTGCAAAAATAATAAATAATACTGCAGTCATCACATAATATTTGTTACAGCTGCATTCATATTTCCTATATTATACCAGCTATGGCCACATCATGTTGAAACCCTGATTTCCGTATGATCAGTGAAGTTAAGCAATGTCTAGCCTGGTTAATACTTAGATGGGTGACCACTTGAGAATACCAGGTTTTGTAATCTTGGATGTACAGATGGTGTAATGGATAATGGCTCAAAATTTTTAATAGAAGAGCTTAGTTCCAGTTGGGTTTGTTATATTCATCATTTGACTGTAGTCAGGATCATTGAGCCAATGTGAATGATCCTTTCTTTAGCTGTATAGAATGTCCTATGCCAGGGATACATACAATTTTTGAATTCATAATTTACTTTCTCCTAGACAAGGCTATTGAACCTAGTCTGTCTTGCTATTTATCCATAGCTGGGGAGAGGATTCGTACATTTCCCAAGGGTATTAGCATATAAGTGAATGTAATGGATCTGACTGGCATTCAAACTCAGCTCTTCAATTTCTCAGTCTGAGCCACTATACATTACTCCACCATTCCTTGTTATATTCATTTATGTGCAATTCACCTCTTCTCCTCCATCTATGGGTTAATTAGTAAGTCTTGTATCACTAAACCATTATCAAAAAAAATAAATAAATAAATATACTTTCTTACAATCTAAAAATATTTTGTCTTTATATAACCTGAAAAGGATAGATTAATGAAAAACAAATCAATCAATATACAGTGTAACCCGGATATAAGAGATTTTCTCTGGTCCGAAATTAGAGCCTGTGTTAATGTAAACAAAATAGACCAAGCTCGGATATAAGAGAAACCCGAGACTTCTTCTCCGGTCCCGACAACTCTCTTATATCCGGGTTACACTGTACTATACCAGTTGGACTTGTTACATTTAATTTTCTAGATTCTATAAGGCTAGAACTTTTACAAATTTCTTTCAACTTCAGTACTCACATTGTTCTCAAACAAAGACAATCCTGGAACCACGAAAGTGAAAATTTATATTGTCAATATGAAAGATGTGAACGGTTGTATAACAGTTATTGGCTCAGAAAGAGAATTACCAAGCTGAGTTCAAATTCTAGACGAGTTCATTATGTTCACATTTGCACTAATACCTTTGAGAATGGTATGAAGTCAACTCTCCCAACTATGGATAAGCTATAAAAATCAAATTGATCCTATATGTATCAACTATTATGGGATGGAAGTAGTAACAAAATAACATAGAAGAGATAAATAAAAGGAAGAAATATATACTAATTATTAATCTGGTTTTGACTAAATTGATCAAAATAAGTTTTTTTTGCTGTTTCAAAATCCCGTTCTGGCTATGTTTAGAACAAAAAACAAAAACAAAACCAGACTTTTTTCATATTTTAGGAGAGGATGGCACCACTTTTGATTCATACAGAAAAAAGGGGGAAAAACCCCAAAGAAAACTTGAAGTTGTTGAACAGTTGTGGGGGGTGGGGAATTAAGATAAGGAAAAATATGATTATGATCATAAAAGCAATAATACTGATAACAGTAGAAATGACAGTTAGAGATGGTACTAATTAACTATAATGGTGATACTAATGAAATATTGAGAATAACTAATTCTCATGTCAGTAGATACGATAAGGAATTATCAGTGTTGGTGTGGTTATCAAGGCAATTGCTATCTTTGAAGGACTCTTAGTTTAATTTACAATTAAACATGAATTTGCTAACACATTCATTTAAAGATGAACTTTGGTATCTAGATATTTCATAGATATTGGGATTGTTTAGTTCCATTTTTCTATATAACAAATTAAACTAAGCTTTATACATAATGCTAGATATTAAAATTATGATATTTACTAAGTTTGGTATGGCTTGAGGTTATAACTGTATTGCCTTCATTAAGGATTAAAGTTATTACAGTAATAATTAATCTGAAAGACTAGTTTGCTAATTATTGTTGATACTATGAGACTATATTTTCTGTGTTAAAAGGAAAACACTGTTACCATTTATTTTTTGCCCTTTTTATGTGGTTGATCTTTGAAAGTTTATATTCTTCAAAAGAATTAAGCTATAGTAAATTTTTAATATATCCTATAAATATTGGATTCATTATAAAGAGCTTGTAAAATGTCTATTTTCTTTTGTTTTGCTGGTGATTGCAACTTTTATAACATTTTTTGTTAAAAAAAAAAAAAAAAATTTGTAACAGAGAATCAGGTCAGCCTGATGATAAGACTTCAAGTTGGTTGTATGTGTGCACCAGGAGTTGTGCTCTCTTCTACAATAGACTGTAGAGAAAAGACCTTCAACTTACAGTAGGTGGTGCTGGCTGTTTGTATGTGAACGATATTGGGCAGGTATTAGCCAATAGTCAGCGTGAGTCTGGGACTGGGAGAGCTATATAACACCAGTTTCTTCTCACTTGAGAGAAGCCCTCACAACATGTGGACGGGTGAAAACTGGACAAGACAAACACAAATATTTCTTGAAAAAAAACTCTCAATTGAGATATATATATATATATATATTCTATTGCATGATGTCTGGTCTGTTTCTGTCTAGAATGTCTGTGTGTGTATGTATATATATATATTATATATACACACACACACACACAAACCTCTAATCTACAAAATCCCCATCAACAGACTTTGGATGCAACCGGAAAAAATCTGCAGCCAAAATATAAAAAAAAATAAAAATAAAAAAAAATCTGCAGGAAAAAAAAAACTTCCAAATTGTCAGCGATGTATTTCAAGATTTGCAGACTTAGCGGAACAAGTCATATTAGTTCGCAAAGTGACCCCTTGCCGGCGATGGCTGGCCTTTCAATTGTAAACAAATGTGTACAGTAAAGAAAGTATGATACTTAAGCACCTGTGTGAGAAATCTATTATTTTTGTTGTTTTGATTAGTATGTCTATATTAAGTATATATTTATTTATACCATATATACATGTTTATAATACTTACATTATGATCATAACTACTGGCAGTTAATATAGCAGCTTTATAACTCCAAAATAAGCCCTTCCATCTATGGAAACAATCACCTTTAACAGACCAACCCATTCCCCTGTTAGTACATTGATAGGAGGTTTTTATATATATATATATATATATATATATATATATATATATATGAGAGAGACACAATCATAAGTAAATTTCTTTTTTTTTTTTTTTAAAGAATAGATTGATATGACAAATGTATTTATTCTTTAGTTTTTGTGATTTGTCTTCAACAAATATCTGTATTATGTAAAATTGAATCATAAATAATAATAATAATAATTAAATCCACTGTGGATTAAAGGAAAATATTTTTTTCCCGCTCCATGACAATGCATAACTGCATACAGCAAGAATAACACAGGAAATCATTTTGGAATTCAGTTACTGCTCTATGCCAGCAGCCATATTCGGATGACCTTTGCACCAACTGATTATTACTAGTTTTGATCTCTGCAAAACATTTTGATGGAGAATTCATTGAAAATTTTTTCATATTAAAACCTTTACTCAAAAGGCACCAAAGAGTTGCTTGATAAGTTGCAAGAAGTCAGTCTTTATTGTATAGAATAAAGTTGATAAACCAGAATGGAAATTATTTATAATCCAAGTTTCATTGAAGACAAATGAAAGTTCTTTGATATTTTTATTTAATTTTTCTTCATTTCATAAAATATTTTTAAAATCTATGGTTTTATTTCATAACATTTAAATGTATACCCTTTAAAAATTTCGCTAAGTGTGCCATGATATTTTCATTTGCTTATTCTGTGTGGTTGCTTAAAAAGTTTGAGAAACACTGCAATACAAGGATTAAGTACCACTCAGGGGTAGAATGTTACTAAATGGGGATGTTGTAATAGCCTACAGGGTACGATGGATAAATTGTTGTCTAAATCACACAAAAATAACACTGACATCTCATTTTAACAGATATATTTACCAAAATTATACAAAAATATCTTGATATACTAAAGAGTAAATTTATTCAATAAGATTGCCATTGGCTTCTACCACAGCCTGCAGATGACTTCAGAATTGACACCCCAAAACTCTGAAATGTTCATGTTGGAGCTTCTGGCATGAATGCCAAGCAGTACAGTATGCTGTTTGGTGCCCAACTGATCCTGCTATACTGTGCAGTTGACAAAATCAAAAACAAACAATGCACATGCACAAGAGGTTACTGCAACAGTGATAAATAGGTTAAACATTTTTGAGTAATTGTTGTTTAATTTTTTTGTTAAACAAGTTTGTAGTAATTTCTGTAGTTAAATGAGGTTCTATACCTCAGACACCAGTCGTACAACACTGAATGTTCCTTCTGAAGACACTGTTCCCAAAATCACTCATGCATCACTGATGTAAAAAAAAAATTAAAAAAATCTTCTCATTGCTCCAACCTTTTTTATTATGCTAAAACCATGGCCGATTGACCATTCAGTGTTCTTGTCTTTCTCTTCAGTCACACAGTCAAACGTCAGCCTCCAGTCTGACCAATCAGCATGCAGTTTGCTATTGGTCGAACTGCACTAAGCTGTATAAAAGCCAAGGTTTCAGAATCATACACTTCCTGAATAACTAAGTGGGGATGAAAAGATTCATGCCATTTTAAAAGCAACAAAATATTGCTGCTGCATGTCATGTATTGAGGTAAGGAAGTTATCATTTACACCAGATGCAAGCCACACTGACTCGTTTATTTCTATGTAATTCCTTGCTACATTTATATTCGTAATTTTACTACACATATATGGCATGTTGTTGGAAAATCCTTTGTTAGAGATTTCAACTTCTTATATTATTTAAACTCCTAGTAATCATAGGGAATGTATTTAGTGATGTCTATAGGAAACTGCCTTCCCTGGTTAGTGAACAGGACCTGTACATGGTGGACTTGTATATCATTGAGTGATTCACTCGAATATAGGACCCATGCACTGTGTCTGTATATATTTACCACCATTATGGATATCTATCTCTTTTATATTTTTATTTTATTTTACAATAAAAATATAAAAGAGATAGATATCCATAATGGTATGTAATAATTTTTATGCAAGATTTCCCTGGAATATGAAGACTATTTCAAGGGTTCCACAAGGGTAAAAACATTGAGAAATACTGGCCTAGATTATTACTTTGTGGGTTAAGTTTGAAATTTCTTAAGGGATTCCTAGATGAACAAATTCCTGAAGAAGGTTGAAGGACAGAGTTGCCAAAATGTCATGATTCTAACAACAAAGATGAGGTCATTAGTTCAAAGGTAAATATTGGAGAATAAAAATTGAATTATTTCTTTTTACATTAAAGTTCCTCTGATTTAATATGCAATATAAACATCATTTGATTAGCTTTTAATTATCAGCATAATTACATTGTCAATAATGCCATTCACCTGACCTTGTTTATTTCTACAAGTGTGGGTTTTTATTCTTTCTTTCACACTATCCATTTTGATTGATGTTGAGACTAGGTAATTAACTTGCCTTTACTTAAGACGAATAAGGTGGGGTACGGTGGAGTAATGGATCGAGGTTTGGATTAAGGAATTGGAGAGCTGAGTTTGAATTCCAGTTCAAATTCATTACATTCACTTATGTGCTAATACCCTTGGGAAAAGTATGAATCCTCTTCTCCTCCCAGTTATGGGTAAATAGCAGGACAGACCGGGTTCTGTAGCCTTGGATGGCAACTGGTCTACTGCAGAAAGGAATGGCAACCTACTGCGGGGAGGAAAAAAATCTGCTTCATCAGTCATGTATTGAAAGATAGATGATCGCCTAAGCATGTATCACGCATGGCACATAACTGACTGACTTACTCAAGATGGTCTTGCAGAGGCGATATACACTTAGCTTACATGAAAGGCAAGTTATTAGGATCGGTTTGTGACAACATTTTAAGCCTCTCTTTTTCTGTGGAGGCACAGTTGTTTGTGACTCAGACTCTTTGATATTCATATTAACATGTAATATATACACACTCCCACTTAAAAAAAAAAATCAATGTTTTGAAGAGGTCACTTAGTTCATTTAAACTAATTTACACTAATTTCTTTACTAATCCAAATGCTCAATTACTATCACTAGCTTTTATAATGTCACATACCCTGGAACAAAATGTAGCTTTTTTTTTTTTTTTTTTTTTTTTTTTTTTTAATTCTCTCAAGAGGTTGTATTTGTACAGTATATGGATGTGCAGTTGATGCAATTGATAGTGGCGTAAGCAATCTGAGAGTCAATTTCCAGTTAGATTATTAGGTGAGCTGCTAAGAGACTTAGTTCGCTGTGTCGTGCAAGACAATTTTTTTTTTCCTCCAGAATCCATCTTACATATCTATGTCTACTATTCATCCATGCTTAGAATATTATTGCCACATATCGTCCCATACCCCTGCTATTTACTTTGAGCTCCTTGATAAAATCTAAAGAAGAATCAGCAATATTATTGGTCCTGATCTGGTGGCTCAGCTTCAGGTTGCCTCTCAGTATCTTTTCTATAAATGCTTTCATAGTGAAGAGGAGATGACCTCCACCAAAAGGAGCCACATTCTAGAGTGATACTCACAGACTTTGGTGTAAACACAACTGATGTCTACTTTTTTAACTTGTGTGTAAAGCAGACATGTGTCTATTTTTTAGGTATACATGAAAGTCAAAAATGTAGGCACTTTCATTAAAGTGGACCTGTGTCTATCTTTTTTATTCTTGTATAATTTGGACCTGTTTCTGCTTTTTTGGCTAGTGCTTTTTGTCCCTAGTGCTAAGCGGACCTGTTTCTGCTTTTTTTGACTTTTTATTAAAACTTATATTTTTTTTTTTTTTTTTTTTTTCCTGTCTAGAAAATTAAAACAAACAAATTATCAGAAATGAAGGCATGTCTTAGTGATATGAACACTGTCATGTGAAATGCAACTAAAGTATTAATGGGTTAATCATGTGCTGGGTTGAGTTTTTAAGATTTTCAGCTTTTGAAATTTCAGATAAGCTCTTTGCTCATTTTCAAGAGCTGACTGGTAGCATAAGGGTTACCACCATACAAAAAAAAAAAAAAAAAAGGTAGAGTGAACAGTTTTAACATTTCCCTCAGCTTTTGTCTATGAGAGGCATCTTTACAAGATGCCATATTCATATGGTTGAGTGATCAAAAGAAAAAAAATGTAAGTCACTCTCCTATAACTACATCGACTGCTGAGGCAGTAGTAACAGAAAGCTGTTACTCCATTTGACAGTCATTCCCAGTACTCACTGATGTACAAACTGTTCTTACATATTTTTTTTTATTTATGAATGAATACACATCTTGGTGCATCTATGTTTAAACTTTTTTAGATATGCCATTGGTCGACACTAATGAGGTCTGAAATTGATATTAATATACCAAAGTGTGTGTGTGTGCATTTTTGTTTTGTGTTATTCACACATCAAAGCCCACAACGAATGTTTGTAGATCTACCAAAGTGGACAGAAATATTGAGTTTGTAATGAAATAAAAATAAAAATTTTCGTCTTTACAGATGGTAGGATGGATCTGATCAACTTTTCGCTCTTAATACTACTGTTCACTTAATACAAGGCCCAAGAATCACTCAAGGTAGAGATTTACTGAATAAGGCCATTGTAAAGGCATAAAAGGAGGCAGTAAGCTTTTGGCATTTTTTTTTTTTTTTTTTTGGAGTAATGGATTTATTTGCTAATAACATCTGAATGAATGTATTTCATGGTAACAACACTGGAGAGTAATTCCTGATCTAATTTGAAAAGACCATTCACAATTGGCTCAGAATTTGAAATTACATTTTCATTAATGTTAGGTTAACTCTCCACCTTCAAGACAATACTAGCATCTTATTACTTTTTATCCATTCATAGTTACTTTTCTGTATTCCAGTCTGCTCATCCAAGAATAACAAATTACAATAAGTTAGTAATAGTAGTAATCATAATACTACCATTACTAATAACAAAAATGACATTCTTCTAGGTGTCACATCCCTTCAGGACATGGGTGATCATGGCTTTCCAAAATTTCCTATCTCTTGTGGCCATTAATAGTTTTTCTCCTTTTGTTCAGGCTTTATTGACCAATAAACATGTTGAATCTAGTATACTAATAACAGTAGTTATAATAATATCAATACTACTAATCAACAATACCTGTATTACTTTTTATATAACATTTTTCACCCAATACAAGACCCAAGAGCCATTTAAGGTAGAGGATGAGGTTGTTTTAATGGTGCATAAGGAGGAAGCAACAGGTGCATATTATTGGGATGTGTAGGATAGATAATGGTTGACCCTAGACTTAAAGAGGTTAAGATTATAGCAATTGGAGAAGCATTTTTTGGGAGTCTTTTACAAAGTAATAGTTTTGGGGAAGAAGCTTAGTGGAACTTTTTCTTGTCAATGGAATATGAAAAGAATGAGGACGAGTTGACCTTGTGTATGTGGCACATCAGGTTCCAGTTAAGTAGGTCTAGATTTGGGAACTAAGAAATGCAACTTTTGTAATTATCTGTCATAACAATAGTGATAGCAGTGAGGGACTCGGTGTTTCACCTGTAGGGAAAAGGGGTTGTAAGTTGGGAAATAATTAATCACCTACAAGGCTGTGTAAATGTTTTTGAACACTTTCAAGCCTGGAAAGTAAGGATTGGGCAACTCTGGTACAAATATGGTAGCAAATTTCTATTTTTTTCTGATCTGACTCTTCTAAACATAGTGCATAGCAGAGTCTGGTAATTTTTTTTTTTTTTTTTTTTTTTTACAGCATCTTTAGTAATGGATAGTGTATACAAGTTCTATTTGAGGTTTACAAGGAACCTTCTTAAGAGTACAGCTGTTCATCTGGATCGGAGAAAACTCTGGATCCTACTTGGTGAGGATGAAGCGTCAGGTTACAAGGGCGATATTAATTGTTAGCTCCTATGATCATGAAATCTACCCCCGTAACAAGAAATCAACATCTTTTCCAAGTATTCAAAGAAATAGGATTCAAATTAACCTTTCTTAAATGGAAACAATGATCTGGAACTGGAATGAAAGCAGTAATCGCACATACTCTGAATCCATCATAAAAATCCAGAAGATGGAATTACTAAATGCCAAACACTTAAAATATGATGTATGGATAAGTTATAACAAATTTAGTATCAGAGATAAGGGAATTTCATGTAGAATAGGCTGCACTAGGGGTATTTTTCTCTAATACAGCAAGATGCTACAAAACTAAAATGAACTTAAAACTTAAATCCTGTTCTTCACTCGAGTTGTCTGAGAGCAAGATTCTCATATGGATATCACTCATGACATCCAACTTTATCAGAAACATTTAAACTATTAGGTATATACAACCATTTTCTTGGATCAATGATTAGAATGACTTCACATGAATGAACTCTGTGGGTTTTAAAGAGTACTGTCCTTTTCTGGATCTTCTAGATTAGTGCTACTTAATCACAAACAAATAACTTCACCAAATAAATGAAATCCTATCACTGGAAGATTTCAAACAAGAGCAACAACTACAATGGATATTACATGTAACTTGAAGAGAAAATAATGACATAATCAAAATGTTAACATTGCACACTACTTCAAATAAAAGGCTACGAAGGAAACCATCATCAATACTAGAAAGAGCGATAACAGTGCTTATTTTCCTGCAAAAACTGTTTTAAGAGAAAGATTTTATGAATTTCAACCAACAATAATGCTAACTGCTTGGCTAATGAATGCTGAATGTTTCTTTTATAAGGAAAAGATTAATCTCCCCATTACTGTGGTTTGTAGTGCAGCCAAGCAGTTATGTTCTTGAAGATAATTTGATACATGGAGGTAACTTAGGCAGAAAAAGAATAGAGGTTAGGCAGTAGTGCTATCCTCCATTACCATCGGAGGTCCTCAGATAGTTTGCTTTTATTTTTATTTTTTATTGGTAGCATGAAAAATGGCATATATATACAGACACACATGTTTGATTAAAAACCAATGACAGTTCTTATTTTTTTTTAAATTGCTTTTCCAATATTTCTAATTTTTAATTCCAGGAGGAAAAACTTTTATAATTTTGTAGAACATTTTCAGAGAAAATTTCCAAAATTTTCATATTCTCTTTTACTATTTTTTTTTTATTTTTTTTTTTTTTTTTTTAAATACTTATTTAAAACATAAAATTTAAAAATAGTTGCCAATTAGTGAAACTACCAGTGACCCAGACATTCTATTTACAAAGAATGTTATAAGTAAAGAAATAATTTAAAAGATATTGCAACAAATTCCTGTAGATGTTCAGCTGTTCAAAGCAATTGACACAGTTCTGGGCAGTTCAGAAGCCAGTTGAAATTCCTCAACTTCTCTGAGCTGTTAGTATTTCTTCCCACAGGCATTAACTAAAAGTTGAGATGCTTCTCAGCCATCTTGAACCTCCATTGCTATTTGATAGAACTGTCAAGCAGCTTCTCTCATATGTCATCAAAGCAATTATCCTAACTGGGCTAAGCAAAAAGGAGGACAATTTCATTCCTAGGATTCAGATAATTCCAACAGACTTGCCCTTTGAATTCAAGTGACATCCAACAACATACAAGGGGTCAACATCACTGATGTTAACTTAAGTTTTCTATGCTTTTTCCCATTGCCAACATGGCTGTTCTAGGGTTGGATCCCCAAACAATCTGGTACTCAGTTGGAGAAGTGTTAATGTTGTGTAACAGAAAGCCCTGTCAATCTAAAGGACTAAATAATTTATTTTGAATATTAGACTACTTTATTTCAACAACAGCTATTTTTCATCTATGAATAATATAATCTTTTTATATTGTTCCTGAAGATGATCTTTTAATATAGTTAAAGATTTTCCTTGGGGTAAAAATTTGTTATTGTTGCTATTAAAATGGACATATTTCATGGAAATGAGAAGAAAATGAAAACAATTTAACTACTGGGAACAGCAATTCAAAAAAGAAAGAGAAAAAAAAATGGGTGGGTGGTTTTTATTTCTTTCTCTTCAGAGATTGATTGCAAGAATAATACAAATACATGCCACAATTCAGAAGTGGGGATACATTCTCAATGAGGATAAGTTTATTTATTATATATATATATATATATATATATATATATATATAGACGCACACACAGGCAGCATATCTTCATTCAAACATGTTTCATTGAATAATATAAACATATGTCTATTTTTATACTGACCCTTTCCAGTTCTCTAATCAGTTTTTTGATATCAAGATGAAATTCGTTAAGGAAGCCACCATTGTTTTTTTCTATTCAAGTACTTTCGATCTCTTCCAAGATCATCTTGAGGGGGAAATTATAAAGATAAATTTATTGTAACTGTCATAAAATTTGCATTTCTGTTGTGATGATGAATTTAAAAAAAAACAAAAAACGTGCTCTGTTATAATTATTTAAAAATTTTTAATTTATCATTCATAGCTGTGGAATATTTGCAAAACAAGCATCCCAATATAAGGGAGCTGACTGGAAATTGGTAGCATGCAAAATGGCATTAAATGTTTCTTATATGCACATCAAGATGTTGCTGCTACACTTGTAATACATTTTGTTACGTGTTGATTGCTTTGGATGATATTGGAGATCAAAAGTACTTGGGTATAAAAAACTATGGTGCTTTCCTTAATAAATTTCATCTTAACATCAAGAAACTGATTGTAGTGAAAGAGATAATCACTTACCTTGGAAAAGAGTTTTGTGTGCGATCTGCTGAAGGAAAATTCATGAAAGTAGTTAGCAAAAATCTACTACTTTAAGTATCAGAATTTATGTGAATGTTCTTTTATTCCCCTGAATGGCGTGGCCAATCTGCAAAATCACTCGGTGAATAAAAGCTGTTGTTTTTCGCTTACAAGGGTAGGATTTGTTTTTTCTGAGCTTGGTGGATGTACATGTGTTTTTGCTTGTGAGAAGTGAAATTTGGATTTGTGACCCCATTTTGTCATTTCTATGTTCCCTGTTGGACTATTACGACTATCATTTGAACTGTGATTTGTCTATAAGTGTTTCAGACGAGAGAAGACAGAAGAAACCTATTGCAGGTATTTATTGCCACTATAATTTTACAGTTTTTTTTTTCCTTTTCTCTACTACAACACTGATTAGAGAACTGGAAAGAATCAGTATAAAAATAGACGGGCAAAATATGCCTGTATTAATCACTAAAACAATGTGGACATTGAGGTCAACACCCAGTGGTGCCAGTCTGTACCATGCTTAACTGCAACCTTCATGGAACTTATGTATTTACATGTGCTTTATCCCCAATATTAAGCACTTAACCTATAAATATAACATACCTTAAAACTATACTTATATCATATATATATATACACACACACACACATGATTGATTAAAAACCAATGACAGTTCTTATTTTTTTTAAATTGCTTTTCCAATATTTCTAATTTTTAATTCCAGTCAATATTTCTGTGGTGAACAATCATGTAGAAGCAAGCGAGTCAGAGTTGCTTGCATCTGGTGCAAAGGAAAATAAGTTCCTTACCTTAACACACATGACGTAGCATTGGTATTTTATTCCTTGAAAATTGCATTAATCTCCCCTCTTTACGTTGCAAGGTTCCAACAGTATGTGCTATAATGGTGGCTTTTGTACAGCTTAGCATGGTTGATACAATAGCAAATCATGTGCAGATTGGTCAGCCTGGAGGAGGCTATTTGCCTGGGTAACTGGAGAACAAAAGTGAAGAACGCTAATTGGTTAGTCGGCTGTGGTGTTGGCATGATAAAACAGGAGTAAGAAGGGAGGATTTTTTTTTTTTCCCCGTTGGTGAAGTGTGCAGAACTCGCAAACGGTGAAATAAGCATAAGGTATTTCGGAATGTACAAACGGCATCCAAGGATTACACATTTGATTACAATTTTTTGTTTCCATTCAATATTTTTAATTTTTTTTTTTTTTAATTGGTGTAAATTAAAAATTGCTGCTCAAATAAACCATATATGTGTATATGTATGCATTTATTAATTAGTACATATATACGTATATGTACTAATTAATATATATCTTTGCTCTGTATAACTGTATTGAGCACCATTATGTTTACACCTCATGCATAAATTTAACAATTATTTTCTCTCCTGCGTATGCACATGCACACACCTGCTTATATTTGGCCATTTCATTTATCCCCTCAACAAGTGTGTGTGTGTATGTATGTATGTATGTATGTATGTATGTATATAATCTCAAACAGATCTCAAAAATATTACCAGGCTGACTCGGTTACACCAAAAAACTACATTTGTGTGGTCTCCCAAAGATTCACAAAGTTGGTATTCTTATTGAAATCTATAGTCAACTGCAGAGACTCTGTATGCCAACTGCTGTGTTGATTCTTAGTGGATACAGTTCAATTCACTAACAGTGAAGTCCTTGTCCTATGTTATAAATGCAAACTGCATTGTGGAATCGATTCAAAGGGCTGCTATCCATAGTAATCATACGATGACCATAGATGTGGTGACCCTCTTCACCAGAGTTCCTACAGAAATACTGGAAATTATGGAAGTCATGATTGGCCACATTCTGAAGGAAACATAACAGAAGAAGGTTGTGTGCATGCATTGTTTTCATGTGTCAAATCTTCATTTGCTGATGAGTAGATAAGGAAATTGAACATAGAAAAGGCTGCACTTAGAGGTAATTTTGCCTACCTCTACAAATTGATACTAACATTTTTAATGTGAAAACTCAAATCATCTTAAATAGTAGTCAGCTCAAGACTTTGCATGCATGCTGCTATATCTAAACTGTTAGCTATATGCAACTATTTTCTAAGATCAATGCTTATAAATGGTTTTGATTGAGTGAAGCATTTGGGTCTTGGTGAAGACCACATTTCTTCAAAAATTGTGGAGTGCTGCTACATAATCACTAACAAAGAACTGTACTAAATAACAGAAACCATATCACTTGAGGATTTTCAACAGTGGCAGTGACTAAAATAGCTAGCTCAAGTAACTTGAAGAGTTGGTTTGGATTGACCATTTTTTATTTAATGGCATATCAACCCAGATGGATTATTTAATGCTGAAATTTAAATATGAAAATTCAAACTTTATAATTAATTAAAGTGAATGACATTAGTTTATGATTAAATTATAATTACGTAGTTGCATATTTTTTTTTTTTTTTTTTTTTTTTTTTTAAGCAAATAATCTTACAAAATCAAATGAGAAGTGAAAACTTGTTTCTCCTTACAAGAAATGAGATTAATCATAACAATTTTTTTCTTTAATGTATGCCGTCTTCAATTTTATAACATTTATTGAGTTTCATTTTCCTATTTTCCTATAAAAATGTATTATTGGTTATTTTATTATAAAAATGTATTTTTATACTTTCCTGGTGTTTTGATTTTTTTTTTTTTTTTTTTTTTTTTTTTTTTGTGGGGTTGCATTCACTATTTGCCATAGCTGGGACCCTAACATATCCTACCACGCTGGGTCAGGGTTATTCTGGGAACAACAATTAAGAGGTGGTTTCTTGCTCCTCAAAACATCCAATCTACCAATCAGAGGTCCTGCAGATGGATGTAGTTTATCATGTACCCAGAACTATGCATTGGAGAGGATATTACCCCAATGCAGTGGTGCAGACAGCATTTTATACAATCCCAGCTGACTGTGTGATAACTCTAAGAGAAAATAATGACATAATCAAGATGTTGACTATATTTCAAATAAAATGTTAGGAAGGAAACCCTCCTCAATTCTGGAAAGTGCCATAACAGCTACTGGATTTGAGTAATGTATTTTCCTGAAAAAAATTGTTTTGAGTGAAAGATTTTATAAATTTCAACTGACAGCAGTAGTGGATGTGCAATGCAATAAATGCTGATTGTTTCCTTATAAGGAACAGCTAATATTACCATTGTTTTGTGTCAGTGGGTGTATACTGAAAAATATATATTTTAGCTATGTCTGATTAAATAAATTACAGACATTATGTCTGCTAATTTTTTTAGCAAAATCTCACGAATAACCTTCCGTGTATTGATGTTAAAGGATGAGAGAAATATGTTATAGTTGTTTAAATTTCTCTTATGTTCATTTCCCAAGTACTTTAAATCTTCTTCCAGATCATCTTCTGGGATGCAAGTAGTACAAAACTATATGTTGTTCATTAGTACAAGTATGTATACAAAGTTGTGTGCTGTTATCCATTACTGTAATTTTTTTTTCATTCTACTTTTAAATGCAAAGCAGCTGACAATGTGCTGAGTGTTCATTAGAATACTGCAGTAATGTTCTGAAATGCCTGTAAAGGTACAGTTTTTTCAGACTTTAAGGCATGCAGGACTGCGACATAACATGGAGAATGAAATTCCATAATGAATAATTTTTCATGTTCTTGTGTGTGTGTGTGTGTGTATATATATATATATATATATATATATATATATATATATATATATATATATATATAACCAAGAGGATATAATCCAGGTAGACCTCAATGTCCAAGACAGAGCAAGAATATAATATAAAAGGCTCAAACATTTATATACCATGGTTATAATTTATTACATTGGAATCATAATCACTATCCAATTCATCATATGTTGAATTTGTAGGTCTGATGAATTGGATTCTGATTATAATTCCTTATATATATATATATATATATATATAATATATATATATATATATATATATATATATATATGATAATTTTATGAATATGATTCATATAATGTAATACCTATTAAATATATTGTACTTGCTATTAATATAACCAGGGAGGATTTTATTTATTTATTTATATATATTTTTATTTTTTTTTTTTTTTTTTTTTTTTTTATAACTAAGATGTCGAAAGTTCTGGGCACTTTATTAATTTCAGTGTAAATGCAGGAAGTCAGTTGATAGCCAAAATTCTCTTGCATATTTAGCATGTTAAGTGTTATAGCAAACATGTGAATTGAGAAAGTTGATTAGAAAAATGTACTCCTCCCCTTTGTATTTGTAATAACTCACTCTTGGTGAATATTAGTGGTAGTCAAAGGTGAAGGACATTGACAGGGAACTTGGTAAATGTAAATAAGCTTCGTAATAACAGAAGTATGAGCGTATGGCATGATGGATAGCGGCACAGAAAGTTGAATTGATTTAGATTCCACTCAGTCCTTTAATGTCATTGAGAAAGGCATGAGTCCATATATTCTCCCCTCAGCTGTAGGTTAAATAGAAGAGTAATCTGAACTCTGTTGCCTTAGTTTAGGAGAAGAACTACTAAATCTGGAGTAGAAAACAGGGAAACTCCACTCTTTTTATCAAGTATCATTTCACAGATAACAAAGAAATGGAATCTGTGAAGAGACATGATCATCAACATCTTGAAGAGATGTGGCATCTCTATCTATAAAAGGCAGGATGTGTGTGTGCGTGTAACAAATGCATGGCTGCAATTTTTGACGGATTTGCACCAAAATTTACATGCATGTGCTCCAAATTAGCAGGAAGGCCAAGACAGACTTTGCATTTCCCAACTCCCATCGATAGTGGAAATAATCGATTTTTTTTCATGCTTCTATGGCAGTTTTCATGTAGTTTGCAGCCATTTTCTACTGGCCAGAGTGAAAACCTATAGCTGGCTGCTGCGAATAGGCAGGAAGATTCTACTGGCCAGTGTGAGAGCCAACAGCTGACTGACACGAATGTTAACTAGCATGGAAAAAAATCAATAGCTGCATTCGTTACAAGTGGAAAAATTTAAATCTGCATGGCACTTTACTCCCATTGACTTATTTGCTTGCTTAAACTCAACGTTGATTCTGATTCCGCAGAACTGGGTTGGGTGTGAAAATGTATTTGTCGTTAACATTCTTTTTTCATTCGGTTTTTCCAGTTAAGAGTCCTTTTTTAAAGCTGATCCTTTTGTGTTCATTTTGTTTAGTTCTTTTTTCGTAACAGATTTAATGTTTAGTATAGAGTTTAGAAAAAATTTGCAGTGTGAGATAGGCAAGAAGTAAGGCATGTAGCAATATCAGCACAGCAAAGGGCACTCTTTAAAAGCAAGGTAGGGCAAAAATATTTTAAGTCAAGTGATAGCGAGTCGTACGATTTTTGAATCAAGCACGGGCAACGCCAGACCATGCTGCTAGTAGGTTTATAAAAATTTGCTTTTATAAGTTTTTTACCTATAGCTCATTATTTAACTAGCCTGCCATCTTAAAATGAGACAATGGGCATGAATAGGTTAAAAGTGGTATTTTTACAAATGTTATAAGCTTTACTCAAAGAAATGGTTCAACAAGGTTTAGTAACGAATCTATGCTGTGACTGAAAAACAGATTTTCCAGTGGTCAGGATTGGGAATTCGATAAGACCAAGAGGGCCATTTCTTTTTCTTTCACTTGAATTTATCAAAAAGCATAGATAATGAATTAAAACAATTTTTTTTGTTGATATGTATTTTCCTGTACATATCAACATTCAATGTGTTTAAATTTTAAGGACTGACTTTGATAGTAGCCAAGATTATGGACCAGGTATTAGTTCTGGACACATTTAGACATTTATGCTCATTGAATCTAGATATGTTTTCTTGTACAGTAAATGAAAGTTACAGAGTTATTGGCCTTAGATGTTTTGCATACAAAAACAGACTATTATTGGGGTAGGGTTAAAAACAAAATTTTCTTAAACAAATGGAGATGTACATTTTTAATACAATGAAAAAATTTTACATAAATTAATAAAATTATGTTAATTGTTAATTTATGATCAATAATTATTAATCTGAAATACTTTTATGGTAATTGTTCTGATGAACTTTCCTCTTTGATACCTAGACTCTATGAATTTAAGCACAGTACTAGATTGGTGGCAAGATCTCATAATTTTACAGTTGAAAGGGCTAGATGTAACCATAAGTCCAATGCTAACAGTTTCTTTATTTGCACTTCTTGCCTGTGGAAAACAACTTTGATCTTCAAAAATTTCAGTGGAATGTCAATCAATATCTTCTCTTTTATTGTTCTTGCTCATCAATGCTTTTTTCTTATATTTTGCACTCAGTAACCCCTTGCAACTTAGTAGCTTTGTTGCCTTTCTTGAAGTGAAATGATGAGAATAAAGTCATCACACAGTGTTGAGTTGTGTTCATTTTCTCAATATCTGTGTATGTGTTTGTACATATATATATATATATATATATATATATATATATATATATATATATGGTGGACTCTCTCGTATTTGATGTATGAAGGTCAAGCAGCTGAGTTCCTAGGAACTAACAGCTCAGGCACCAGCACATGTGATTTGATTATAGTGGTGAAAGCTTTGTGCAGAACTAACCACCCTTTTTAAAGGGCTGAATACAGACCTAGTGCACTATATGCCACAAGGTCCCCAAACGCCCTGCCACTGGTTTTGAATTCAGAGTTGTCCTTCTATTAACCCAAAAGATGCCTTCCAAAAGCTAAGTAAAGTATTAAAATCCTTGTCAGTTGTATTCATTAATACTTGCCTAAATGAGAAATTGTACATATATACATGTGTGTGTTGCTAGCTAGTGCATATTTTTCTTTGATAAGATTTCTCAAATATTCAAGTTGGTAGTTGAAAATAAAGATACTGTTTAATATATAAACACATTGTCTGCTCAAATATGGGTATCGATTAGAGAAAAAAAAATGTTAAAGTCGTAGAATTGGTTAGATTGATAAATAAAAAGATCCATTACTTCTATCTATCTATCTATATATATATATATAATTTATTTAAAAAAAAATTTATAACATAAATTTATGTTATAAATTTTTTTTTAAATAAATAATTATATCTGCTCTACTTTGTATTGAGCACTCTTTTTAAGAATAGTAATTGTTGGTTATTGGAATTCATTCCATATACACCAATCATATACTTGGGTGTATATATATATATATATATATATATATATATATATATATATATATATATAATGTGTGTGTTTTATTTTCAGTCGTTTAATTCTCTCTTATCTTGCATACTCATCAGCCGATACACACAGTTACTGGATTGTGAAAATGAGTAACTGTTGCCTCCTTTTTATAAAGAAAATAACAATGCCAATTGTAAAAATTGCACATTGTTGAACCACTGACTTTGTGACCTGATAATTTTGACCATTCATTCCTTTTGTCTTTTATTAGGGCATTGGAGAGTGTGGGGCGGGTGTGGTTTTACTCCACCCACCAGTTATTCTACTTCGTTCCATCCTGTGCTCTACTCATCAACATCTCTACTGGTCTTTACTGATGAATGGCTTTATTAGTTGCATAAAATAATAAAAACAAAAGTTTGGAAAAATGATACTAATTAACAATTGTGGTGGTTGGTGGGTGTCTGTGTGTGATTGTGTATGTGTGAGATTGATTTACTTATTTATTTTTTTTACTCATCTGACACTCTTCAAAAAAAAAACAAAACAAAAAAACTAAAAGTAATTAGTGTATTTTTTTTTATGCTCAATATATAATTTCAGTTTCTTTC
The DNA here is from genome assembly GCA_963932145.1 of Acanthosepion lycidas. Taxonomy (NCBI): domain Eukaryota; kingdom Metazoa; phylum Mollusca; class Cephalopoda; order Sepiida; family Sepiidae; genus Acanthosepion; species Acanthosepion lycidas. Next base: position 46,064,259 of record OZ010571.1, on the reverse strand, counting down.
ATCTATGATTCTAAAAAAAAAAAAACACAAAATACACTATGTAATATCAATGTATGGTAGTGAATGCTGGAAAATTTATTCACAGAAGAAAAAAGAGGAAACTTTAGGCAAAAGAGATGTGGTTCTACAGAAGGATGCTGAGAATACCAAGGACTGAATATGCATGTAGTAACAAAGTTTTAGGGAAACTGAAAACAAAAAAGACGTTTAGAGGCTGTTGAAATTTCTGAGGCACATGAGGAAAGTGGGCTTAAAGAATTTGACACTCACAGGCATATTAAAATTAAGAGTGACCTAGGGAAACAGTGAGTAACTTACCTAACAAACTTGTTTAAACAGATGGCAGAACAGGTAGTTGGGGGGGGTAATAAAAATGAAACATTGCCAAATGCTACAAAGAATAGGAAGTTGTGGAAAGATATGATCACCCACGCCCTGAAGGGACAATGCTTTTAAAAGTGTGGAAAATCAATTAAGTGAAATTATTTTAAAAAAAAACTAAATGAATTGATGAAGATGTTTCATTTAATGAATGAGCGAAAATGACATTCACAAAGAATGTTGGATTGCTTTGCGATATCCATTGCCTTGTACATGGTAGTAAATGCTGGACAATCTCATCATGGAGAAGATAAAATTGGTGGCATTAGAAATGCGGTTCTACAGAAGGATGCTGAGAATCCATGGATGGAGTGAGTAAGCAACAAAGAATTCTCTGCTTATGCTCAGAAACTAAAATAGATAACTGAAATCCCTTGGACATATTATGAGAAAGGAGTGCTTGGAAAACTTAACCCTCACAGGTCATACTGAGGGCAAGAGAGATAGAAGATAGCAGCCCATTTACTTAATGAGCTTTGTGAATGGATGGCAGAACAGGGTAGTGAGGAGAAAGGAGCCTTATCAAAAGTAGAAAATCTGTTAAAGGCCACAAGGGATAGGAACTTGTGGAGAGCCATGGTCGGCCAGTTCCTGAAAGGATGCAGTACATAGAAAAATTTACTGGGTGTATTGTTTGAATAATTTCTGATAGTTTGTTGAGTTAGAGGTAATTTTTTTTTCTTTTTACTTGGCTGCACCCATCACCTCTCCAAGAAACTCCATTGCCATTAATGACTTTGAATAACATCTTAATGACCTATGGTGTATTCTGAACAAACCTGGATTTTAAAAGATTGAAGAGTTGTTTTCAAAACGGTTATTTGATTTGCATTTGTACCCCTTCTATTAGGTTGGTGCAGAAATAATGTCGTTTTCTAACATATGTTACTATGTGAGAAAACGACATTATTTCTGCACCAACCTAATAATTAAGCATAAGTAATATCTTTCTCAACTCTCAGTTAACATTCTATTGCTCTGTTAGTTTTCTATTCCCACAAATTAATTGATGTCCTTATAGAATGTAGAACACTTGGTCTAGATACCCACTCATTAGCTGAGAATTATATCCTTTACTTCTGTATAAATACAGGAGAAAATAGCTTCCTTCAGTTTCTCTTTTATCATCAATTTTCTTTCCTCCTCTTTTATTTATTTTTATATATTTAGGTTGGTGCAAAAAATGTCGTTTTCTCACATATGTTACTATGTGAGAAAACGACATTATTTTTGCACCAACATAACATAACATAACATAACATTATATATATATATATATATATATATATTATATGGTTGTATCAATCCAACCAAATACGTTAGCTCTATCTTTGATATTGAGCGCTTTCTAATAAGTACTGTGCATTTAATATATAAATAATAATATATTACACATACACATATATATTTATATATGCACACTTTTCATATATATATATATATATATATATATATACACTAGCCGAATTACCCATGCTTGCTGCATGTTACATTTTTTTTTTTTTTTTTTTTTTTTTTTTTTTTTTTTGTAAGAAAATGATGATTGATTGTAAATCATTGTTATAATTTGTGGAGAAAAATGATGCATTTCAATATTACTTGCTGATGTGACCTCCATCTTCTGGCTTTCTCCTATAGTTTGGATAAGTCATTCCCTTCTTTAAAGTTAATTTAAATCAAAGGGGAAAAGCTTTCAGTGTGGTGTTTGTGCACCCTGAGGAACCCCTTTGATCAAAATGGAATATACTTTTCCAAGTACACTGGGTAATGTTGTTTCAGAATATATATGTTTATCTCCAAAACCCTGGGAGGAGTTTGATAACAGACAGGCTACAACTTATATATATTGTTTACAATAAAATTAATGATGACATAGATTCATCTTTATATTTTTTTATTCTTATGTAGCATTTATATGCTAATCTTCTCTCGTCACTAGTTTTAAGGAAAAAATCCAATTGTCTCATCACATTTTTGAATTTTTAAACTTTAATCTATTTTTAGTCTTGCAGAACTACAAAACATGTATGTGTTAAATTTTAAATATTTATACTATTTACGTGCTGTTGTCTTTATCTTTGTTGTTATTACAGCATTTTGGCCATTATGCTCTCCGGCTTTCACTACATATATGTTGAGCTGGGTAACCTACATGGAATTTTAAACTGAACCCTTTGCTCTAAGTGGGCAGACTGTTCTTGTCCCACTGCCCATGTCTAGGGATATCTCCTCTAGTTCTTATTTTTAGTACTGCTCAGTTATTGCTTGCCCAGTTTTCACAGTCCAAGTCCACTAGTCAGCCCAGTAACTGAATTCACAATTACTGTGTTCCCAAAAACTAAGAATATATTTAATTGGACAAATATTAAACTTTGTATATAAAAACCAGCCTCCTTTTGCTATATAATATATAAAACATGCCACAATGTTTTTCAACATTTTCAGCATCAGTTCCGTGACCAGGGGTAGTTGTAAAGTGGCTGCATAATTAACTGGTAACCTAACATGTCTTGTGCAAGTAGACCTGGCAATGTCTCTTTGGATCAAACTGCAGCAGTTGTCGTTCAGTTTATTGTTTGCCTTGGTAATAGACAAGAAGCCATTGATTCCAGTGGTAGAACCCTCTGCCCTAGCTGTATTCATAGCTATAAAGATTAGTTTACCCAATTGTGTTAGATGGCTATTGAGCCTACAAGAAAGTCCATCTACCCCTTTGACAAATCTTGCATTTTAATACTTCTTGGTGTCTAGTTACACTTTTCACTAGTAAAGACTGTTTTAGTTTGCAAAAACCCAACCATTCAGTATATAGTATTAGGTTGTCCCAAAAGTTCGTAAACACTTGCGAAAAATTGAAATTTTATGCAACACAATCCAGCACAATCGAGACAAGCGATGGTTTCAGAAAGGGCAAGAGACACTGTTGGTTCCAAAACAAGATCGATTCGGCAAGAAAGTCATGTTGTGTGTTTGGAACTTTGAAGGAATCGTGCACTTTGAGTTAGTTCCGAATGGTCGTGCCATCAGTGCCAAACTTTACTGTCAGCAACTGGAGCGGGTCTACGAAAAGTTGAAGCAAAAGTACCCAGCTCTGATTAACCGAAAGCACGCTTTGATTTAGCAGGACAATGCCAAGCCACACACTGCCAGGAAGACCAAAGACAAGTTTGAAGAGCTGGACGGCGTTGAGGTTCTGCCACATCCAGCCTACAGTCCTGACTGTGCTCCATCAGCTTATGGCCTTTTCCACTCAATGCAACACTTTCTGAAGGGACACCAATTCGACTCGTTTGATGAAGTCGAGGAAGCGTGTCAAGAATTCTTTGATTCGAAGCTGGCTGAATGGTACTTTCACCAGATACGAAAGCTTGCAGATTGATGGCAGAAAGTCTTGGAAAATGCTGGTCCTTATTTTAAGGAATAATTTTTGTTGTTTTTGTTATTACTTGGCGAGTAAAATTTCAATTTTTTTGCAAGTGTTTACGAACTTTTGGGACAACCTAATATTAAATGGTATCTGTAGCACTCATAGAAGGACTTGATATAATGTGTTTTTAGCTTTTGTAATGAAATGTAAGGGATTTCTGGGTGGTGGAATTGCTATTGGAATGGGAAATGAAATCAGGTTGAGTTCAAATTCTAGCCAAGGCTATTGTGTTGTCCTTCTGCAAACAACCAGTAAATAGAGTAGACAGGGCTCTTTAGCCTTTGGAAGATAGTTAGTCTAACAGGACAACTCTGATTTCAAAGCCTCTTTTTTGACTCTGTGTACATGGTATGCTAGCTACTTCTCAGCGAGTACCTGGCATCAATCCCTTTGTATTTCACTGGTGAGGAGGAAATTCCACTCGGATAACTTTTTCCCCAAAACAATTACTTTGTGGAATGGATTCCTGAGAGCATTCTTCTCCAATCACTACAATCTTAACCTCTTCAAGACTAGGATCAACCATTATCTGTCTTACATTTCTCTATCTTACATTGCACTTTTTACTTTTACAGTTTAAATATGTGACAAGTTTTCATACAAAAAAAAATACTGATAATAAAATCATATACATTTTTCATCACTTACCTCTATTGCATTCAACGCATAATCAAATGTAATCATATCACCATAATATGCAATTCCTACTTCTCTTTATGCCTTATTCTACTTTGAGTGGCTTTCAGGCCTTGTATCAAGTGATTAATAATATTAAAAAAAATAGCTGTGAATTGCCATATCTTCCTGGAGATGATATTGGAATGGATTCCTGTTATTTCTCCAGTTTTGAATTCAGTAGCTCTTCTAACCTGGTGCTGCTCAAGGCTAGAGTCAAGTCTACCCTGCTATTTAACCCCTGTGTAGAAGAAGAGATGATTCATACTTTATACAATTAATAGGAATTGAATGCAACAGATAAGGCCAAAATTTGAACTCAGGTTGCCAAGTCCACTTTTTGTGCTGGTAATAATTACACGACAAGCACATCCTTCATGATACTATTATGCAGATTAAATTAGAGAAAATGACTACTTCGATTGTTACGAAATATTCCTATACACCTTTGGCTTTGTTGCATTTTCTGTCATCTCTTACTACACTGACCAGACACTTGAGCTTCTATACTTACTTGATTTGGACGTTCCCAATGCTTAGCATTGTCTTTGGACTGTCTCTTTTTCTGACGATCATGCATGCCGTCTTTTAACAGTTAGTCCTTTCTTCTTGCTTTCTTTTACTACTTTGTGTAAGAGTCCTTTCAGTTTTTCTTCTGAGTTTGCTATTTTGCCCACCTCAGTATGTCAAACAGAAAACATGTCTTTAAAAATATGTGAAGTTGTTACAATCATCTAATGGATTAAATCTTTGGTTTGTAAATTTGGTGATAATAATTGCGAGTTCAATCCCTAGGATTGGCAGTGTGTACTTTCTGGAAATAGGATGAGAAATAACCGAGCAGTACTAAATAAGAACTAGATGAAATATCCTTAAACTTGGGCAGTGGAATGAGAATAACCTACCCCTGTGGATTAAATAAAGGCAGAAAGAAATTTCCTGAAAAGTTTCCTGGATTGACAATTACCTGATGAAGTTCAAAGAGCACAATAGTTGAAATGCTGAAATAATAACAACAAAGAATAATAGTCTGAGTATAAATAAGGTAAATAATGATAACCTTTTATCCTAGAAACTCGGACTTTTTTTTTTTTTTTTTTTGTGGTAACATTTCTTTTACTGTGCAACAAAATTCTTCCTGTACTCTATCAGTGATGTTTTAAATTTTAATATATTGCTAGTTACTTATAAGACTGTCAGTAAACGGATAGTGAGAGGCAGCATAACTTTATATTAAATACCTATACAATGAGTAAATAATTGCTGGATGAAGCTAATTTTGGTGCAAGGCTACATTTTTGGTAAGGAATAAATTCACCATTGGCTTGTGAGACTAGCATACAATACATAGGTCAACTGCAGAAAATCTTTGCCAATTTACCACCTATATATAAACTAGCTGAAGGTATCCATCTACACTAGATAGGAAGTCAAGATTTTGATGGATGTTGCCCATGACAATAAAAGTTTTTTTTTTTTTTTTTTTTTTTTTTTTTAATGCCATGTCCCTTCAAGACATGGACAATCATCCATTATTTAATTTTTTTTTTTTATCTAAGGATTTCCATACTTTCTAGAGAAAGATAGTGGAGTTGGTTTCCTGTTGGAATTCAGTTTTCCTTTTAGATTGTTGCCACCCGATGCTAGAGAGATTAGTCTACACTGCTATTTAACCTAGAAGATATGGATTTTTACTTTTTCCAGGGTTATTTGTGTGAAACTGAATGTAAGAAACTACAGAAGCATTTGAATTTCACTCACCAATTCTGCTTTCCATGTTAAGTTTTATGACTTACATGTGCAATAAAATGAATATTTACTCCTGAAATGTAGGGTTATGTAGCCTTTTATATCAAGGTGACAAAATAAACTGAAATGTCTATCTGAACATGAAGAAGTTAAAAAAAAAAAGATTTTTGGGAAGTGTGTGGGACCAAGAACTCTTCATCATGCTTTTTTATATATATATATATATATATATCATTGTTGGGCAATAGAATGACAAAATATCCCATGTAATGTTTGTTGGTTACAGTCTATTGGGAATTCATTTATAAGTAAATCCTGCAAATACATGCTGGGATTTTTTCCTAATTAATAAAAATGGTTTCATTCCCATTTTTTTTTTTTCTTTCTTACCTTGAAGTTAGAATGTTATAATCTCTTGACTGTATCCCTTTTTCATGTGAACAAAATTCTTAAGTTGGGAATATTTTGCTTTATTACTGTCACTTTGCTATGCTTTTTGAATTGTAGTTTTTAGGAATTACATGGTGGAGTAATGGATAGTGCTTCTGATTGAGGAATTGAAGAGCCAAGTTCAAATTCCAGTTGGATCCAATACATTCACTTATGTGCTAATACCCTTGGGAAAAGTATGAATCCTTTTCTTCTCCCCCCCCAACCAGCTAGGGATAAATAGCAGGACAGGGTGGGTTCTATAGCCTTGGGTAGTAACCAGTCTACGAGAAGGAAAATGAATTTAAAACCGGCATGAAGAGGGTTGATCTCTGTCAGGCTATCTTGCCCAAGTAGCACCACTTCTACTGCAGCCGCAGTGCATATGGTGCCCCTATGACCCTAATAGATCATGAGATTTGCGATAGAATGAATAGTGGCTTGGATTGAGAAATTGGAGTGTTCAGTTCAAATTCCAGTTGAGTTAATTACATTCACTGATGTGCCAATACCTATTGATAATTACCAGGACAGAGTAAATCCTAAAACTTTGGGTGGCAAGCAGTCTAAGAGAAGGACAATTGTGAATTCAAAATTTGAGGGTTGTTTGGGGACCTTATGGTACACTGGTTTGTTGTATTCAGCTCTTCCAAAAAGTGTGGTTGGCTCTGTACAAGCCTGCTATGTGTGTGCGTAATTAAGCTGCTGGACCCTCATCCAGTGAAACATGATGGGGGGGAGTCCTCCATATATATATATATATATATATATATATATATATTAAAATGATTGTCAAATCTGCTTAACCATGCCCAATTATTCCACAAATGTGTTTTGTCCTTCAAAATAATTTCTTCAGACTAATGTTTTTATTGACGGAATCAAACATATATATATATATATATATATATATATATAAATGTTGGGAGGGAATGAAAATATAAACAAATGTTGGTTAAAATTAAACATGAAGAGGAAATGCTGAAGAATATGCAAATTTAAATTTTAAATTCCTAGCATTTTATGTATCTAGATATACAGACTAGCTAATTTGATTCTGCCTCTTACCATTTTTGTTTTTATAGTTGTTGTTGCCCTTGAAGAATAACATCTGTTACATGGGATTTTTTTTTTTTTTTTTTTTTTTTTTAATTTGTCATTCAGTTACCCATCTTTAGTCTGATATATAGAAATTATATATTATTTTCTGGCAATCACTGTTGTCAAAAGCATTCTTGTCATTCATGCATTAAAGTTCTTTTCTAGTGACAAGTTTTATGGGAAATGATGATTTTTTTTTTTTATTTATGTATAAAGATATACAACAAAAGGAAACCTAAAATAGATGAAATTTATCCCTCATATATTTCCAATGCTTATAAAGTGTAGAAAATATACTTTGGGAGGGAAATTGTTCAGTGAAATTGCTTTTTCAAAACAAACATTTTTCTTGTCTGGACATTGACAAAAGAAAAATTATTGTCTTGTACTCACTGGTTGCAAATTATATCTGTTGCTAAGATATTGATTTATAAAAGAAACAAGAAACCAAGATTTTTTTTTTTTTTTTTTTTTTTTAAACCTATTTCATTGAATAAATATTCATGCCAAATTTGAGAACTATATTTAACAGGCTAAAATACTTTCCAAATATATATATTATGTAAATATTAAAATATACTAATGTCTTATTATTTTATACTAAAAATACTTGCTATACTCTTAAGTGTTTACTCATTTTCTCTTTGTCATTGCTTGAGTATTGGATGGCATCTTACTTATCAGCCTAGCAAATCTGTGAACCAGATTGTTCATATCAATTTCACAATCCCCTTCATAAACCCAAAGCTCCCTTCAAGGAGATATGAACTCAGATCTCCTAGTACTCTGAGTCACTCATTGTAAATATAATCATAACATTTTAATTAAAAAACAAAAAGAGTACTAAACTGTTATATAATATCAGTCCTCCTATATAGCACTGAATGTTAGACAATCTCCTCACTGATGAAAACCCACAGTAACAGATTCAGTTCTGATTTACTCACAACCTGAATACAATTACTGACAATAACGTAGATACTACTACCAATGAACTTGTATATAAAGTAGTGTGTGTATGTTTGTGTGTGTGTCCAAGCAACTCCTCTGCTCCCACTGGCCAATTTCATTGATTCATAGCTCATTCAAAAGCCCTAAAAAAGTTAAGCACAGGGAATGATTTTCTTGAGCTCAGATTCAAGGTTGCCAGATTTTGCATGGTTAAAAATATATATTAATATATTATACTACCCATTATCATTGCTTTTATGGTTCAAGGGGAGTATTATTTTCCTTTTGTATCCAAATAGATTACTTTTGGTAGGGATATTTAATACAAGTAAAATACAAATTTCAAACATTTTCTGCATTATATAAAACAATATTCTGAAACAGAACTATTTTTGGTATGAAAATCAAAACACTCCTTGAATAAAAGAACATTAATGAAGGACAATTAATTAATGAAATATACTATTTTAGAATTGATATATAATTTATTTAAACCTGAAGAGTGATATTGCCTAGCAGT
>OZ010571.1:46040026-46050026 GCA_963932145.1 Acanthosepion lycidas | reverse complement strand
CCCATCAATGACTTCATTTGTTTTGGTTTCCTTCTTTATATATTTCATGACTTTTTTTTTTCTCATCTTTTTTTTTTTTAATTTCTCTTGCATTATTTACTCTTAATCTTCAGTTCTTGTTTTTCGAAAACAAGAAGTGAAGATTAAGTAACAGTTTTTGGTATTTTATTTTCATCTCTTTCTCTTTAAAATTATATACAGTGTAACCCGGATATAAGAGAGTTGTCGGGACCGGAGAAGAAGTCTCTTATATCCGGGTTTCTCTATAATATTTATTTATTATATAAGGCATTATTACGTGTTTTGCTTTTCAGATGAGCATGTTCATCTTACTTATTGTACTTATAACATTTCAGTCATTTTAACCTCCAGCCTTCTATTTTCATATTTGGTAACTTTCTGGAAATTTTGAGTCAAACACTTTATTCAATCCACAAGGGAAGATTGTTCTCATTTACTTTCCATGCTTCCATCATTTAATCCCAAGCAATGCGATAATGGTACTAAGATGCGTGTGTTTAATGAGCTGTAAAGAGTTTATTAAGGAGAAAGGACAATAAAAGAACAGGAAGACAGAAGATGGCAATTGACATTGTATTTAAATTGTTTGTTTCTTGCATTAAATCATATCATGAAACTTTCTATTAGTGTTTCTGGGGACTTTTTATGGAGTTAGTTGGCTAATCCTATTCCTAATTGCCCTTCCGCATCTCTGCTTGGGACCAGCTTTGGCAAAGATCTGTAATATATTTTGTTAATGTTTTCTTTAATTTTTTCATCTTAATCTTCAGTCCTTATTTTTAATATTTTATTTTCTGATCCCTTTATATTATTATTTATTTATTTATTTGTTGCTCTTTTCTGTTATTTTTTGTCTTGCTTTTTCTTTCTTTTTCTGCCTTCTCGTTTATTTTACATATTGTTTGTTTACCTGGTTATTTTTTAAATTTTTTTCTTATTTCTTTTCCCTCTTTCTCTTCTCCCCACTTTCTCTTCTTTTTTCTTCTTCTTTCCTTATTTCTTCTTCTTTCCTTATTTCTTTTTCCACTTTCTCTTCTTTTTCCACTTTCTCTTCTTTTTCCACTTTCTCTTCTTTTTCCACTTTCTCTTCTTTTTCCACTTTCTCTTCTTTTTCCACTTTCTCTTCTTTTTCCACTTTCTCTTCTTTTTCCACTTTCTCTTCTTTTTCCACTTTCTCTTCTTTTTCCACTTTCTCTTCTTTTTCCACTTTCTCTTCTTTTTCCACTTTCTCTTCTTTTTCCACTTTCTCTTCTTTTTCCACTTTCTCTTCTTTTTCCACTTTCTCTTCTTTTTTCTCTCTTCTTTTTTTTCTCTCTTCTTTTTTTTCTCTCTTCTTTTTTTCTCTCTTCTTTTTTTTCTCTCTTCTTTTTTTTCTCTCTTCTTTTTTTTCTCTCTTCTTTTTTTTCTCTCTTCTTTTTTTTCTCTCTTCTTTTTTTTCTCTCTTCTTTTTTTTCTCTCTTCTTTTTTTTCTCTCTTCTTTTTTTTCTCTCTTCTTTTTTTTCTCTCTTCTTTTTTTTTTCTCTTCTTTTTTTTCTCTCTTCTTTTTTCTCTCTTCTTTTTTCTCTCTTCTTTTTTCTCTCTTCTTTTTTTTCTCTTCTTTTTTCTCTCTTCTTTTTTTTCTCTTTTTTTTCTCTCTTCTTTTTTTTCTCTCTTCTTTTTTTTCTCTCTTCTTTTTTTTCTCTCTTCTTTTTTTTCTCTCTTCTTTCTTTTTTTCTTTTCTTTTTTTCTTTTCTTTTTTTCTTTTCTTTTTTTCTTTTCTTTTTTTCTTTTCTTTTTTTCTTTTCTTTTTTTCTTTTCTTTTTTTCTTTTCTTTTTTTCTTTTCTTTTTTTCTTTTCTCTTTATTTAGTTTACATTTATTGTTCCTTAGAATATATTTCTCTCCATGGCATTATCAATCCATATTTTTCCTTCTCTTTTATTCTCTTACCTTCATTCTATTCCTTCTTTTACAACCTATTTTTCTTTTTTCTTTTCAATTTTAGCTCCCAAACGTTTTTCTTTTTTTTTTAATTTCTCCAATTGTACTTCTTTTTTTCTTCTTTTTCTACTTATCATTCCTTAACTTTATTCTATGCTTCTTGTAATCCCACCTTTTTTAATTTAACATCTTTTCCATCTTCTTTCTCTTTTTACACTTCATTCTTTCCCCTTGTCTAAATATATAACTTGTTTTAATAAAATGTATTCATCACCATACATCTAAATATGTTTTACATTTCTAGTCTTACATCCATTTCAACAGTATATTTTGAATTTGATAAAAATGCCACTAGACACACCCATAAAACAAATTATACTAACATATAAACAGATATTCTCTTTGCTGCACATTGTCTATAGAAGCATACAATTATTGAAAGTTAAAAGTGCAGTATAGTAACTCATAAAGTCTAGAAGCATCCTCGACAGAATGCAGAAAGCATTGGATGGCCATTTTGTGTTGTACTGAAATGCTCTGGGTTTGATTATTGGTAGTGTATGCGCACTGCTGATGACCCCATGTAGGATAAAATGTCCGTCCAGTGCTTTCTGCATTCTGTTGAGAATTCTTTTAGACTCTGTGAATTACTATATGATAATTCTAATTGCTCAAAATTCTTTCACTTGTATATCTTTGTTTGACCCAGTTAATGTTCTGTGATGGAGCAGGTCTTTTCAGGAATACTTACTGAAAGCCTGGTATAATGGTAATATTAGTTGTTTCCTTACAAGGAAACACTCATCATTTATTGACTGGGCCAGTTTGTACTATTTTCAGTTTAAGTTTATAAAATCTATTTTCCTGAAAAATTGTTTTATCAAGTCTAATCACTGTTACTGATCATTCTACTACCAATGGTTTCCTTCCTAACCTTTTATTTGAAGTAGTGTGGAATGTGAACATCTTTATTGTCATTATTTTCTCTTCAAGTTATATGTGTACACAATGTTCAAAGAAGGATGGTTTTTGTCAAGACCTGCAAGCTTCACTCACTTCTTATTGAACTGCTACACCACACCCATCCAATGTTGCACCCAGAGCTTAGCCTAGGGTGTTAAGGTTTCAAGGTTGTTTATTTTGTGTGGATCGTCAAAACTGGAGCAGTAGTTCCATAGTTTGTGATTGCTCACATCAGCAGTTGTGATCAATATCAGTGGCATATCCTCATTTCTGAAGGCCACAGTGACCATCAGCTATTCAGAGGTGATTTAGACAGGACTAGAAGGGTCAGGTATCACTGGAGCCAGTGGAGAGGGATTCTGTAAGACTGAGAGAGCCTGTGTTCCATGCTATTAAGGTGGCTATACCACAGGGACAGACACTAACTAAGAGCTATGTGGCTCAGTGGTTCAGTTGAGTGTAAAAAGCTGTCTTGACTTGACCCTCTTTGTCATTGATTCCCAGCTGCTACTTGACCCACTTCACTCGCTAAAAGCCATTTTTAACCATTGATCTGAGAAATTGGTTGTATACAGCTGAGTTTGTTTCTGCATGTCATTCATATGGAAATCTTAATCTAATGAGGCTTTTTAAGTACATGACTCTAGTATTAAGACATAAATATTCTTAAAGAAGCTTTTCATCAATTGTGATTACCTTTAATATTTTCGACTCGTATGATGAGTGCTTAAAAGTTCTTGGCCCAACCAAGAAGCCCATTGAAAGGCATCCTGGGTAAGACGATAAACTACGTCCAATAGCAAGGCCTCTGATTGGGAAGATTTGAGGAGCATGGAACCACCTCTTAATTGCTGGTGTTCTCAGGTGACTCCTGACACAGGGTTGTAGCATCTGTTAGGGTCCCAGCTATGGGTAAATAGTTAACCCACCAATCTGTGATCAAAAAACTATGAAAGTGTAAAAATAGGTTTTAATATCAGAAATACTTTGTAAAAAATTATTACCAGGGATAAAAATCTTGTCGGCATTAAATAACCCATTGAATTTGATATGCTGTAAAACAAACCAAACCAATTGAAAAGCAAATAAAATCTGATGTTTATTCATTTGGTTTGTATTGGGAAGTGTGTCAGGCAGTGAAACTTTTCAGCAACCATTGTATTTCTTTTATTTTAATTTTATTAATCATAACTTTGAGATTGAGCAAGTGGCATGGATGATGAAGAATTTTTCCAGGAAGATTTAAGTTTGCATCCAGGCATTTTTTTCTAAATCTTTCTTTGAGAGTTGTGATAAGATGCAATGAAAATAAAATGAAAATCATACTCCCCATAATTAGTAATTGACTGTGCTTCATGTAAAAAAAAGTCAACTGCTGTTACATTATTTACATTCAAACTGTTCTTCTCATCTTTGTTATTAAACTGTTATATTATGGTGTTATTATTATTATTACATTGTTACATGTTATTATTATATTATTATTATGGTGTTATTATTATTATTATTATTACATTGTTACATGTTATTATTATATTATTATTATGGTGTTATTATTATTATTATTATTATTACATTGTTACATGTTATTATTATATTATTATGTTGTTATTGCAAAGCTTTGACCATTGTGCCCTATGACTTTCATCAGGTGTTATTAAAGGGTTCACTTTGAAATTCCCTGAATGTTACCCTGATTGACAAACACCTTGTTTTGTTTTACAGTATATCAACCTCAATGTGTTATTTAATGCTGACAAGATTTTTATTGCTGGAAATTTTTTTTTTTTTTTTTTCAATCAGGGTAACATTCAAGGAATTTCAAACTGAACCCTTTAATGAATTTATAAGGGGTGATTGTTTTTGTCCCACTATTCATATCTAGGGATAGCTTGTCTAGTTCTTATTTAGTACTGCTTGGTTATTGTTCATCCAGTTTCTACTACACTATTATTATTTTATAAACATAAAAAAATGATTTTAGCTTAAACAAACATTTATAAAAATTTTCATAAAAAATTTTTTTTTATTATATTGCTAGTAAATATATAAAAAAAAAAATATATTTACACTTTTGTGAGGTGGGTAAGAGAGAAAAAAGGGATTTTGACAAATCTTCTGTGTAGTGTCTTGAACCACCACTTCTAAAAAAAATACAGTTCCAGGTTCAATCCTACCTAATGGGTAGCACTACAGTTTTATATTGTGGACATGTGGGCAACATCACATTGATATGGAAAGTGGAATTAGCATTCCAAGTTCAAATTCTGTTTCATTCAATTTACACTAATGCATTTGGAAAGGGCAATAGATCCATCTTCTCCCAGTTATGGGTTAAATAGCAAAGCAGACAATGCTCTCTTGCCTTGGCTGGCAACTAATCTGGGAGAAAGAAAACTGAATTTAGACCCATGTAAATAATACAGAATAGCATGCATTTTAGCCCTGGTCGAACAACCAGTTGAGGAGAGCAATTTAAAACTAACCTGAAGAGGAATTTGCTCTGTCAGGCTATTTTGCCTTAAAGACACCTATTGCTGACCTTAAATGGTTATGGTACCCATGATTGTGACTGTAAAAATAAGAGATAACTTCATAGCATAGGTAGTGGTGTATTTACAAAAAGTGAAAAAGCCAATTTGTATGACTGGACAAACCTTTACTACATGGAACACAACCTTCCTTTTCCACTTAAAACCCTGTGTTAAATTTTAGCTAAGCTTATTCAAGGGTGGATCTTGAAGTCCATTGACTGAAATGTAGTTATTAGCTGATATTAGATTTTAAATTTTAAGGTATTAGCCAAATAGCCATCCTATGAATATTTTTTTTATTAATAATTCAAAAGACAATGTTAATTTAATTATTTGAATAATTTTCTAATGTTTGTATTAATAATAATTAATTTAGTAACTTAGTGTTTTGTTTTTTTTTCTTACTTTATTAAATAATTCAGGACTGTTTAAGAAAATTTAATTAAAGAAATTATTTTGACTTAGATAATTCCATAAATTTTTTTTCTGACTCCAATTCAACTACTCTGTAGTAATGGAAAATGTTAGATAAACTTGTAACTTAAATTGCTGGACCTAAAATTATAGAGATCCATAAAAAATTTAATACTTACTATGTCCACTTATTGAGGGGAAAAAAAAAACAAAACAAAAACTCATTTTTATTTTTTTTATTTTTTTAAAGCAGTATTACCCCATGCAAGGTAGTAAAGTCACTAAGACATAAGGAGTTATAGGATGTGGAAGAATTAGGAACAAAAACATTAATAATGAGCTGAAAGAAAAAAGAATAATCAGGAGGACAATAGATAGTGATTGATATTGCATTTAAAATTTTGCAGATTAAAGTTGGCGGGAAAGCATGGAGCTGGATTGGGAGTTCCACAAATAAGTAGTATGAGAAAAGAAAATTTTAGCATAGAATTTATGGCTACATATAGTTAGCTTAACAGGTAATTGATATTTCAACACCGGCCAAGTACTGCACTTAAATTCAAAAAGTATAGGTACCATAGTGAAGAGCTTGTAGTGAAAGAGATAATCGGGTACCCTGAAAAAAAGTTTGTGTTTTGTGTGCGATCTGCCAAAGAAAAATTACCAAAAAGTAGTCAGCAAAAATCTACATCAATGACTAGAAGCTATGCTAATGTTCTTCCCTCCCCTGAATGGCGTGACCAATCAGAAAATTCTCTCGATGAACAGAAGTCGTTTTTCGCTTATAAAAGCAGATGATTTTTTTGAGCTGTGGGACGAACACGCGTTGTTGTTGGCGAGAAGTGAAGGTTGGATTTGTGACCCCATTTTGTCGTCTCTACGGTGTGTGTTGGACTGTTACGTCAGACTATCGTGTGAACTGCGATTTGGCTACAAGTGTTGCGGCCGAGAAACAAGAAATCTATTGCTGTTGCTACGATCAGTTGACAGTCTTTTCTTTACCCCAACAGAGCTCATCTGAACAATTGCCATGAAAGTATTTAAAAGACACAGAGGCAACCTTCCAGCAGTGGGAAAGTGACTGAAGTCAAGCTGCCAGATCAGGACCAATAATATTGCTGATTTGTCTTTGACCTACTCAAGGTAAATAGCAGGAACACTGGATCATATGTGACAGCAATATTCTAAGCATGGGCAAATGTTAAACTTGTAGAAATGTAAGATAGATTCTGGAGATAAAAATTGTCTCGCGCAACACAGTGAACTAACTTTCATAACAACTGAATCAATGAATTCAATATAGTCTTTCTACTTCATGTCAGCTGAAAATGTTAGTTCCAGAAGGTTGATATCTTTAGTATTGATTGTCATCTTCTGTCTCCTTGAATCCTGTCCTTTTATTTTCCTTTCTCTTTAATAATTCTGTTGTATTTTTTGTTATTTTTTTTTAGATTCTTTTACATTCAGTAGCTTCCTTGCATCTTATTGGCTTTATTGCCTTGCTTCAGGTGAAATGATTAAAAAGAAAAGTATTCCATTTGTGATGCATAATAGGTTTTTCTTAAATGATCACAGGGTCGTCTATTTATTAATGAAATCAATAAGACTGGGGTTGGGGGTGTGGGAAAGGGATCATATGACATTCCTCATTCCACTATTTGAGTAGCATCTTTGATGCCCCACCTCCCCTTCATACACTACACACACACACACCATATCATAAGTCATTATGACTACATGTTTAAGCATAATGGAATTCAGTTGACGATTATGACATTATGCACTCTCTTCATCAAGAAACTGCAACTAAGGTTCACTCAGTACAGTTTCAGCATAATACACAGGTGTGCTTGGAAAACAAGAATAGTTGGCTAAGATCAAGGTTCAAATCTTGATATGCTTAATTTGTCAGAAGATGACTATTTGATGTTATTGCCATGGCAAGATGATGCCAGCATGTTTCACCTTTGGAAAGGGCTTAAAAACCACACCATGGGCTGACCCAATCCTTGTGAGTGAATTTGGATAAACAGAACTGTTGCTGGTTGTACTAGTAAAAAGTCACAATCATCATGACAGTTTTTGAGCATGCTGTTCTTGCTTGTACTGTTCATTGTACCAGATGATGTGCTCTCTTGCAGAAGGTGTAACTAAGGTCTGCTCAGCATAGATGTAGTATAAACCATCAGTTATGTTGAACAAACATGTTCCTGAGCAGGAATCTGCATCAGGGATTAGCAAGATGCCCTAGTAGACAAGCATACTTGAAAAAAAAGATAGCCTAGCCATTATATATATATATATATATATATATATATGTATGTGCGTGTGTGGTGAGAAAGAGGAAAGATATATGACATATTGGAAAAGGTTTTGGTGTGACTTATTTCATCCTTTAGGACTGCACATGAATGAGACCTGAGAGATGCAGGTTTGATTTCTGCTGAAGAGTAAAAGTTTTTCTGTAATAAGATTTCTCAAACATTCAGGCCAGTAAGTGAAAATAAATAAATGGATCATCTACTCAAATATGAGTATTCACTAAAAATAACATTTAAGTGATAAAGAAATCTATGTGTATACATATACATTGCCCATCCATACATATCTGTTCACATAATAACACAGCATACACATCATGGGACTTTTGAAGCTAATTTAAACGAGGTTGCATCCTACATGAGATATAAAATTAATATATGTACTGCTGGCCCTGGGTATGCTTTTGACAATACTATATATCCATTTACTGTTGTCAAAAATACAGCTGTATTTAAAATAGACATCACACGTGTGTGTGTGTGTATATATATATATATATATATATATATATATATATATATATTCTCGTGCACCATCATATACATTCACACACACATAACCACACCACCATATAATATCAATATACAGAAGATCCTCAGTTTATGTCAGACTCAGCTTAGTGCTGTAAACCATGAAACACCATATCTCATGATATAATACGTTGTTATGTGTCACTATATAAGGAAGATGGCATTGTTTCTTCATCAGCTGTATGCCATATTGGATAGTGCTACATTCAGTATCTCTTGTTTTGGGGGGAACTTTTTGCCCTTCATTATAGCTCCAAAGCATAAAGCAGACTTGTGGGTGCATACCCGCATATACTCACACTACATATCCACATATATAATCTTAGATTTCTGAAAAATTCCTGAAAAGTACCCAAATTATAGTTAATTTCTGTAAAGTTTGTCTGTCCTGTTTGACAGCTGATATTATCTATAATAAAAAAAAATTGGTATTTCCATGTGAAGTAACGTTTCCCTGGTATCATGTGAAGGTTTATGGAGCAAAGAGAATTGACTTAGACTGTTTTGATGATTTTCATTGCCTCGTGATAATCGCAGGATTAAACTGCATTAAATCTGTGTGGATTAATTTTTATCTACTTTATTACTTCTGCTAATACCACCACTACTCATTGCAGGTGGAAAGAAAAAATGCTTGATTTAGTAGAATTTTATTTAAAGTATTATAACAATTTTTTAAGAGTTTTAAATTAAAAAAAATGTAATTTTATTTCTCTGTCATTGACAAGGCAGGCACACCATGTAAATTGAATATTAAAAAAAATAAAAGGATTCTGGATTGCTAAAAGGAAGCCAAATTTAAATATACTAATTCAATTTTATATAAGTCCTCAAGATGTAAAAATAATTTTGTAGAATTATAACATCTCTTTGATATGCAAATTCATTTTTTTTTTTTTTTTTTTTTTTTTTCTCTTTCCAAGAATTTTGAAGTATTAGGTTGGTGCAAAAATAATGACGTAATAATGTCGTTTTTGACGTTAAAAATACGTCAAAAAACGACATTATTACGTCATTATTTTTGCACCAACCTAATACTATTATAAGTCTTGGACATTTACATTTGAACTGAAAATTAACTTGATGTTAATCTTTGATGATGAGAATAGAAGTCCTGAAATGTATCAACATTCAATGAAAATCATGTTATATACAGTTTTTGTCTACAATGTAAAAAAAAATAAAGTGTGAAAGTTGTCTAAATTGGCAAGGGAAAGCATAAAAATAAGATCCTTTTTCTCTCAGTTTAACCTCTCTTTTTATATGCATTGCATTAAACTTGCCATCCACAACTCCC
>OZ010571.1:45962526-46035026 GCA_963932145.1 Acanthosepion lycidas | reverse complement strand
TTAATAAACAGGAGTTGACCGTAGTTAGGATCATCGAGTCAATGTGAATGATCCTTTCCTTAGTTGCATAATGCAGTTTTGAGTTGAGTTTTTCTTCTAGACCAGTTGCCACGCAAAGCTATAGAATCCAGTTAGTCATACTATTTACACATAGCTGGGGAGAGAAGAGTTGCATTCATACCTTTCCCAAGCAAATAAGTGAATATAATGAACTTGACTGGAATTCAAACTCAGCTGTCCAATTCTTCAATAATAAACTAAAATTGTCTTTTGTTTTTCTGTGAGTTTTTGGTTAACAAACTATAATGAACTACTAACAGGTATCATTTATATGTTTTGTTTTCTACTTATGATAAACTAAACTGAAATGTGCAACTGCTAACTGTAAATCTTTGTTCATGGCTCTCCTGTTCAGCAATACAATACAAAGAAAGCAATGACCAAGTGGTGGTGTAGTGATTGTATGACATGGAGACCATAGTTTAAAGATTTAATAGATCAAAATATTTACTTCCTAAATATTTTAATGGTGTTTTATTATACTACTAACAACTATGAATGATAACAAACTTAAAAAAAAAACATTTTTGGCTGGATTAAAATATTTGTGGACGGTTCTGGAATGATGGTTAAAAAAAAAAAAAAGGAAAAAAAAAAGAAAAGTTAGTTTGGAACCTTGCAGTGACTATTGGTCTTGGTTCTCTGATTTGTATTTGTTTTCTTTTCATTTGCCTTTCCCTCTTGATCTGTTTTTGGCTGTCACCTGCTTATAGAACTAGTCGGGTATTTTTAGCTTTGGAATATCAAGACTGTGTATAGACAGAGGGACATCAATACTTCCACAGCCTAATGGTGAAAGAAGCACTTAAACAAAAAATATTTATAATAATTATATAATTATTAATTTTTGACTAGTATTTTTCAACTTCGTTTTAATTATATGTAGTAATTGATTCCCTCCAAAATCACTGTCTTAACACTTCTAAAATCCACTGCTTCCTCACATCTCAATGATGGGGTAAAACTAAAATTGATTATAAAAATAAATTTGATTTCAAAAATTGGAAAATTTGGTACTTTTTCAATTTTATTTTAACACATTCTTAGATTATCTTTCTTACACTATTTACATTATTCGGACCATTGTCCTCATCTTTATCGCAATGTTTCAGCCGTTGTATGCTCCAGCCTGCTGATCATTCAAAGTAGCATCCACGCATTTGCTGTCATGGAAAACAAAAATGGTGGTTGTCACAGATGAATCCAATATCAAGTACGCTTAGTCCTGTTTATTACATTATATAAAATAAATCTATCTATATAGCAGTGAATGCTAAACAGTTTCCTCATAGAGGAAGAGCACACTTTAGGCAACAAATGGGATTCTCTATGGATGGAGCATCTAAACAAGTTTTAAGAAAAATGGAAAAAAAAACAAAACATTTAGAATCAGAGAGAGGAAATTTCTGGGAGCATTTATGGTTTTGAAGAATTTGACACTCACAAGATAGAGGGATAGAAAAGTAGGTATACAGTAATGAAAAGCAAACCTATTGTATTGATAATACAAGAAGCATATCAATAATAATTCATTTACACTTCTCATCCATTAACTTAGCAGCCTTTGTTAAATTACGACTTTACCTGTAAAACATTTATTTATGAAAAAATAAAAATTATAATAAATGTATTATAATAAAAATTATGATAATAAAAATATTAAAAATGATTTTAATGAATTCTAGTATTAAATGAATCATGTAACCACTATTATGATAATGGCATAATATTTACTGTATACCTACTTTTGCACCCCCCCCCCCCCTCTGTATATTGAAGGCAAGTGGGTCAAAGAGGAAACATTTAATCCAGACAATAAGTTTGTGTAAATAGATAGCAGAACAGTGAGTGGAAGGGTTGTTAAATGAAAAACATTATTAAGAGCTACAAAGGATTGAAGTTGTGGAGAGCCATGATAGCTGCCCATGTCCTGAAGTGACAGAGTACATAAAAGAATGAAAGGAAAAAATACTAATCAAAAATTAATATTGACTGACAATTCATCATCAGATATAAAATTAAAATATTTCTAATTTTAAAACCATTAGTGTAAAAACAAAGACATATATAGCAATGATAAAGATTAAGGAATGAAATGATGGTTTTAACAGGTTATGGTCACATTCTCACAGCTTATTTGGTTAGAAGAGTTTGGCATTTCCCTGGCTTATGTGGTGAGTTCTTATCTTACCAAGGTTTTTGTCTTTTATTTCTTATTTGTTCTGTCTATTCACTTGCATAGGTTTGATGGATCAAGTAAACTCATGCTAAAAAGAAACAACTAAGGTGAAAGTTGAAACAGTTTATAGTGTATTCTCAAATTTAAAATAAATTTGATTTCAAAAATTGGAAAATTTGGTACTTTTTCAATTTATGCTAACACATTCTTAGATTATCTTTCTTACACTATTTACATTATTTGGACTATTGTCTTCATCTTTGTTGCCATATTTATCACAACATTTCAGCCGTTGTATGCTCCAGCCTTCTTCAGGTGGTTGGAATGCCGAAGTGAATCCTTTATTTCGCTTGCTGGGGTAGACTTTTCTAGTTCCACGTGCCATGTCTAATGGATGTCAGTTATCTCCTGTTAATTCACCTCCACAAGTTCTCCACTGCTTTAACCAGATATTGCACTCACAACTCTTTGGGTCTTGTCACTGGATCTAACCAACGCCTTTATCCACTGTGCCATGTGTCCTTAAGAACACATGGCTAAGTGAAATAAAGGGGTTCAGTTTGACATTCCAACCACCGGAAGAAGGCCAGAGTGTACAATGGCCGAAACGTTGTGATAAATATGTCACCAAAGATGAGGACAATATGAACTATTGTCCTCAATAATGCAAATAGTGTGCATAATACCTCATCTCAGAAATATAGATTGAATTATCTGTTTTTAATGACCACAAATGATTTAGTGAGAGTTACTTAAAAGTAAAGCTTATCTTTTTTTTTTTTTTTTTTTTTTTTTTTTTTTTCATTGTTCCAACTGGAATGAGAATATTGTACATTTTGTGAGGGTAAAGCAGTATATCTTCATTGTCAGGAGAAAGAAAATAAAACAGGTTGGCAGGTGGCAGGTCACAACATGAATAGCATTGAGGTTGCTTTGAAAGAAAGAAATTAGAGACCTGCTGCTTGATAAGTAACCCCATATATTTGCATCTCTGTAAAAAGTAAAATGGTGCCTGTACGTACATACATATGTACGTTTTCACATTATCCTTGTTTTGGATGGTTAGCCAAAATTTCAGAAGAATAATTTATTGAACTAAAATATATAAATAAAACATTAAAACCATTTGCTACAATGTTGTGAAGGTTGTATTTAACAGCTCTTAGAATGGATTGTACATTACCTATTTGTTCAAGAGTGGCAACATCTATTTTTTTGTCAAAATGATGATTATCTGATTCAACAAATCAACTGTTTACTGACTATGCATATACTGTGGACCTCAGCTAAACTGATGTGAGAAGACTTGATATCAATATTGTGATAAGTCATCTTTGTTGATATTTTGATTATTTCTATCTTAGGGAAAAGGTGATTACTTGGAGGGAGCTGGACCATGATGGAAAGGATGGTCACTATGTGTTGAATGAGCTATGACTATGTTCTTAGACAATCATCCTTCAACAAACCAACTCTTCTGTGATAGAATTTAGTAGATTGTGATCTGTAGGTACTTCAACTCCTTGTTTTCTATACATAAAAAGGTTTTAAGGTTCTGAGATTAAATACAAAGCTATAGCTAGGCATCCAAACTAATCTATATCAGTTTTTCTCTCTCCTGGTTTGTATGTGTTTCTGCATGTGACAAAATAAGATTGCAGCTTGAGGTTGTCTCTTTCGTTCTCTCATTTCAGTGTAAGGATTCTATGGTGATTTTCTGTTTTGTTTCCCAGTCTAAAACAGCACCAAAATGTAATAGAAATGAATGACACTTCAATTTAACTTGACTAGTAGAATTAACATAATACTTGAATACAGTACAAAATAAGGCATCTGTTTTAAATTATATTTTTCTTTTTTTTGCCTTTTCTTTTTTTGCCTTTTCTTTTTTTTTTTTTTGAGTTGCTTAAGCCACACTAATGTCAGTAGTGAAATTTAAGATTTTTCGAAATGGAATACAGTTAGTAATTTTCTAAAGCTTAGATGTGGCACAAGGCTGAAAGTATGCAGCATCCAGTAAGGATTGAACTCGCTACTCAGTAAGGATTGAACTCGCTAATTGTTCTAGCAAGACAAGCTTGCTAACCATTACACCACCTCTAGGTACCCATTAAATAAAGCTATATATATATAATGTTGCTTATTGAATAGCAGTGGTGGATATTTTGTGTATGCATGCATGCATGATGATGATGATGATGATTTATATATATATATATATATATATATATATATATATATATATATATTTTGAGAGCTCAGGATAATTCAAGCTTTAATCAAAATGGGGGGAAATATGAAGAAAATATCTCTTTGGTCTGACCAGTTGCAAAATTAATGATTCTATATAGCAGCTAGAATTAAAATGCTCCCACCTCAGAATTTTATATCACCTCTTATCAACTTGAAGGTTCAAGGTCTCAACATATTAGGCAATAAAGTTAAGACAGATATATAAATATATCCATAGAAAGACATGTATGTAATGGTAAATATCTTGTAAGTTGCCAGGTGCATCTATGCAGTTCAGTTTGGCATCTTCACAGATGTCACTGCGTTAATCTGCAGAAAGCAAGCATACCAACATATTTAGATGTTTCCTATATGAATTCTATGTGCCTATCCCAACATTCTCTCTTCTTATTCTATACTTCCTGTTTTGCATTATATTTTGTTTTGTTTTCTTTATTTAACATTCAGTTTGCTTTTTTTTTCTCTCTGGTCTTCTATCATTCGTACTTAGCTATGCCAGTGCTAACTGCATAGCAACTGTATTCTGGGAAAAGCCCTCAATACTAGTAACGGATTGCTATAGGTAAGTGCCAACAACTATTATTTATCAAATGCAAAATATTTTATATATATATATATATATATATATATATACACACACACACACATACAACACCATCACTTGATAAGACACCAGAAATGTTGAAACAAAATCGCTATATATATATATATATATATATATATATATATATATATATATATATATACACACACACACACACAGGCAGAGGAATCCCTCGATTAGTGCAACTAATGTATACATTGAAAGATATGCATTAATCAACTGTAAACAAAGTTGGCAAACAAAACAGTTACCCATTTTTAAATTTTATAAAATTTTTAATTCTGGGAGGGATGCTGGTTCGTATCCTGGTTCTTGGGCAGAATACACACCAACACCCCTCCCCTAAGAACAAATATTTTTCTTTAATAAGACTTCTTGAATAACCAGGCTTGTAGGTGAAAATAAATATACTGTTTAATAAATAAATGGAGCGTCTACTCAACTATGAGTATCCACTAATAATAATTTTTAAAGTGATAAAAATTTGTTGGATTGATAAATAAAAATTCATTTTATATATATATATATATATATATATATATATATATATATATTAGTCTACGTATTTTCAGTTGGATCCTTTCATATTCATGGACAAGCTTTTCGGTGTCATTATTGGAAGATAAGAGAAAATCCCCGTGTTGATACATATTTTTTTTTATTATTCCAAGTACTTTTAACATACCATAATGTCATCATCAGGGTTTTGTTTATTGCAAGACAAGTGTTGTAATGTTCATTATTTTTGAAGACAATTGTTATATTCATCTGAAAGTTACATTTCTTACTTGTGTAGTGATGAATGCAGAGTCAGTGCATGATTGCTGACACCGCTTCAGGGGAAGTAACTTAGTATCGTTGTGGGGAGTTTTTACAAAATGAGTAGTAAAAACTATTAGTGTAACCTTGGCATTCAGTAGTTCAAGTTAGCAGTAGTTTCCTTAATATGCTAGGCTTAATTTTAAGATGGATTATTGTATATGTTTCTTATAATAATATCAATAGTTTTGGAAACGGGGACATTAGTGAATAAATTTTTGACATCAAGTGAAGCATTGTTGGGTTTTCATTTTTTAGAATTTGAATTACTTCAAGGGTTTTTTTATGCTGTATTTACTAGGAAGATATGGTGTGATAAGTTGAGATCATCAGAGGTGTAACCAGAAAGAGATGGAAAGTACTTGCAGGGAAATAAGTCATTCTCCTTGCCTCATTCATTTGTGATATATGGAAAAATATTTCAGTATGAAAAGGATTATGATAAAAATAAGCAGACATGTTTGTAATTTATTCAATCGTGCATATCTTTGTGTACTTGAATATATATGTATAATTCTTTAGTTATATCATAATTACTGTTGTATGAACACTCTGACATGGTGTAATGGTTAGCAAGCTTGTCTTGCTAAATCATTTACGACTGAGGAGTGTGTTTAATCCTCACTGGATGCCCCATACTTTTAGCCTTGTGCCACATCTAAGCTAAGCTTAGAAAATTGCCATAATTACCGTTGTAAATTCTTTGATTTTTTTTTTTTTTTTTCTTACTTTCTTTCTTTCTTTTTGATTGCTTTTTTTTTTTTCTTTCATATTCTGTTCTTTTGAAAATAACCTTACCTTAGTACAATGTTGGTGGGGAATGTTGGTTATAAACATTGTGTTCAGTTCTTCAAAGTGAACTGGATCACCCAGCTTTGAAAATCAGCATTTGAAATCTTGTCTTTCCCCTTGCTTAAAAGCCAGCTTACAACTCTGCTCATAAAAGTACAATCATTTTAACCATGAGGCAGTTTTTTCTTCCTGTTATTTATTACCAAATATAGTAAAATCACCTGAGGGATAGTGACCCATCTCTTATAGTGCATCTTAATATTGCACTTAAAGGGTAGGGTCAAGCTATTCCGCAATATCTAAAGCTTGACTGTTACACTTTGAAATTTAGTGGAGATCAGAGCTGACATTAAATTCTGTAACCAAATAAATGGTCACAAATCCGTGATGTAACAAAATCTACGATCAGTATCAACCGAACATACAAAAGTACTGAAAACCCCTTCGTATTCATATATAGCAGTTTATATACCGACATTCAAGGTGCCCATGATTGGTCAGTATTATAACATCATCATTTAATGATGATTTTTGTAAGGACTTCTGGTCCCATTAGGGAATGCTGGTATCAAGATGGATCCAGCGGGGAGTTTAAATAAAATATCTTGTTGAGTTTACCATTTGTCATGTCATCTTTGTGTTGCTTTGACTTTCAATCTCGTATATCTTTCCACCCTAAGCCAAGTGGAACATGGTGTCAGGGAGGCATTCTTTCTGTAAGAACAAGATCAAATTTTGAAAAAAAAAAAAAAATTAATTTTGCATCCAAAAAAAAAAAAAAAAAAAAAAAAATATAAAAAAATGTTCAGATTAACTTCATTAGATTTTACAAACCCACAAAATTGGTAGAAATGGTAGCAGAGATTTCAACATTTTTGAGAAGCATCGAAACTCTGGGAAGACAACAAAACTCAAATCAGTACATTATGGGAAGTGAAGCCAAAAATATATTCTGCACATTCTTTCTCACGATGAGTAGACATAAATGTGTACAATTCAGTTTTGGAAAAATTCAATGCCTAAAAGAAATATAATTCATGAAAGGGCAAAATTTTATCTTTCAGTTCAGTTACCAGGAGGATCAGTGAAGACCTTTGTTCATGCATTGCATGAATTACCAAAAGCATGTGAGTTTCCCAAGAAAAATGAGCAAATCAGTGACCGTCTTGGGATAGGACTACAGAATAAAGACTTATCCGAAAGATCACAATTAATTTCTGATTTTAAACTTGAAAAAGCTACGGAAATGGCCAGGAGCAGTGAGCAAATAAAATATCAAATGGAAAAAATCTATGAGAAAAATGTAGACGAACTAAAGACCTAGAGAAAACTTTGCGATACAAAATTAAAAAGACAATGTAGAAACAACAGTAATTGGCATAATACCTGTAATAAAAAAAAAAAAAAAAAAAAAAATGGTAAAGTCTGAATGTGCGTAGATTTGAAGAAGCAGAATTTAGCAGTGAAAAGGGAACATTACATGTTAACAAATTTAGATGATATTTCACTTAAACTGAATGGAGCTAAACTTTTTTCTAAATTGGATGTTATCTGCAGATTCTGCCAAATTCCATTAAGTAAAGAAACCTATCTACTCACAACTTTCATTACTCCATTTGGAAGATATTGCTTCGAAAGATTACTTTTTGGTATAACATCATCTCTGGAAATCTTTTAAATATGTCAGAATTATTAAAACATATTCAAGGAGTTGAAACGATTATCGACAATGTTCTAAACTATTGTAGAACTATAAAGGAACACAGCAAAAGACTAAAAATTGTTCTTAGAACATCACTAAAGGCCGGACTCAAGCTTAATAAAGAAAAGTGTGAATTCAAAAAGACACAATTAGAATATTTTGGATACATAATTTCTGGAGACAAAATTCAACTCAACATGGAAAGGCATTTCAGGAGTTTGACTAAATTATGTTGTATAATTGGCATAGTCAAATACTTAGGAAAATTCTTACCAAACTTATCTGAAACAATACTACCAATGACCGAATTATTGAAAAAGGGCACTGTATTTGTGTGGGATTACCCACAAGAGAATTCTTTTAAAAGAAGAAAGGAATTATGAACTTAAGCAACAATTCTATCTTACTATGATCCAACCAAACTTAGAGTAGTTAGTGCTGACACTAGTAGTTATGATTTTGGAGCAGCTCTATTTAAAAAAAAATAAAATAAAATAAAAAAAAATAGATGGAAATTTAAAAATAATAGCATTTGCCTCACGTGCACTCAGTAGCACTGAGAGGAAAGATGCACAAATTGAAAAAGAGTATTTGAACTGTGTATGGGCATGTGAGAAGTTTGAAGGATATGTCACTAGATTTGAATCCTTTAAACTGTTAATGAACCATAAAACACTTATGTTAAGAAACACACATGATTTGTACAATACTGCATTACGATGTCAACAACTTCTGATGAGACTGGGAAGATATAACCCAGTAGCAAAATATGTTCCAGGGAAGGCACTAGTACCTGGTATACTATCAAGAAGTCCTTTATCTGACATTCATTGTAACACCAGCAAAGATGTGGGCGTATACACAGACTGCGTGGCAAGAACCAGACCAGCATCGGATAAGAAATTAAATGAAATAAAAATAGCCACTCAACAGGACACTTACAGTAAATAATGCATCATCACAATAAATGGCTGGACACACAAAGAAGAAAGAATAAAAGGCGTAAGGTCGTATTTTCCAAATTGAAATGAATTGTCAGTTCATGATAGTTTACTATGGTTTCAGGACAGAAGTAATGATGATTGCAAGGAGTTGCAGTCACATCAAGATTGATCCAGTGGGGAGTTTAAATAAAATACATTGTTGAGTTTGTGTTGTATCATCTTTGCGTTCCTTCGACTTTTCAGTGGCCAGTCTTGTATAATATATCTTTTCACCCTAAGCCCAATGAAAACGTCTTTTCCACCCTAAGCGTAATGAAAATCACCTACCTTGAAAAAGTTTGTGTTTTGTGCGTGGTCTGCCAAAGGAAAAATAAAGAAAATTGTTAGCAAAAACCTACCATTTTAAGTATCAGAAGAACTATGCTAATGTTCTTTCCTCCCTGACTAGCGTGGCCAATCAGAAAAATTGCTCTATTGCAAGGTGTTGCTTTGATTAATGAGGAGAGTATGATTTTTTGAGCTTGATGAATGAAAGTGCATTTCCTCTGTTGTGAGTGGAAGGTTGGATTTTTGACCCCTGATTTTGGTATTAATTTACCTGCTGAACTGTTTATGACCACTTTCACTTTGATTTTGGACTTTTTGTACATTGATTTGCTATTGAACTTATTGTTGATACACAATTTTTTTCTTTTCTTTTTACTGACCCCATTGGTTAATATTCTCTCGCAGTCAAATTAAAATTTGCATGTCCTGCTAATTTCCATAATAAACAAAATAAAAACACAGCTTGGGTTTTCTTTCTATCTTCTACAGGGAAAATGTGTGACCTGTGAATATTTCATTTATTGAGGAAAATAACTACTTTTAGTACTATAAATTCCAATGTAATACCTGCATCACGGTTGTTTGAGGATCCTTGATATTAAATGACTCTTTGGGTAGAAAATAAATAAATCTGTCTTCAGTCAGAAACCATGTGGCAAAATGTCAGACTTTTCTATTTCTTTTGCTCTGGTTGTTTTACTTGTGTACAGTTGCCCTACATATAGATAAATTATGTAAGTTACTCACTGGTGTGGCATCTGTATATCTGCTCATCCCAATGTATGTTTGCTTTGCTGGCAGGGCCGAAAATACACCAAATGCATATTGTTGAAATAAAGATCCCCATATTGGGAAAGGGGCAGGATCATAGTTAATGAATGCTAAGTAATCCTGCCATCACACTGCATGATATCCATTCTCAGCCTATTCTTGAATAAACAGGAGTAGGTGTCAAATAAAAGTGTGTGTGTTTGAGAGTCTTTCAACATTTTAATTTTCCAAAAATTTAATAAAACAGAGGGTTCAAATAAAAGGGGTTGTACTTACTTCCCCCCCCCTAAGATAGAAATAATTAAAATTCTTTCCTAAGTATGTATAAAGTCAAATAGTATGTGTTGAAATTTTTTACATAATAGAATATACTACTAATACTGAATGAATATGAGTAAACATTAATTTTTCATGACCTGCATTGTTTACTGTTATGGAATTTTAGATGTTGGGGAGGTCTCTTGATTTTTTTTTTTTTTTTTTTTTTTTTTTTTTCAAAATTTTAATGATTCCCACCTTATTCAAGAGGCAGAAGTAAGTATCTCTTACCTGTAATTTTCTTTCTGCTAATGAATTGGTTCTGAATCCAAAGATTGGGAAGTCCTACATATTTAATATCAGGATTGAGATTCTTGTGCAAATTTTTGGAGCTGTTGTACACAGAAAGATTACAATATAAAAAATGCGTTTAGAATTTTCAATCTGTTTTACATGTCATGTTTTTAGTTTTAAATATAACATTGGGGTCCGTCTTTGTTGCTTCTTTTTTAATCATTGGGTATACTTAATGTCTGTCCCTAAAATGAATGACATTTTATTTATAATTGTTTTTCTTATGATTAATGCTTCTCATATTTATAGTCTAGTCAGAAATGAGGAAAAAGATAATTCTTAGAGAAGGAAGTTTAATTAGTCTTTAATTAAACCAATGTTAATGAAAAGCTGTTGCCAAAATACACATGCACACACCTTTTTATATATATATATATATATATATATATATATATATATATATATATAATTTGCTGCCTAACTAAGCCATGTTGGGAGAAACCATGGTTGCAAAAAATGTCAGTTTTTTTGTATGTTTTATATCTTGGCCTACATTTTTGTTTTGTGAAAATCAAATTGAGCACTCATTTAATGTAGCTGTTCTTTTGGTGAATATCATTTTTGCCAAAGATTGAACTCGTATACGAGAATACATTTACTTTTCAGCAAGTTTTAGATTTTCTATCATTTCACATAAACACCAATTGTTATAATTTGCTATTAAAAAAAAAAGGTAACCTATTAGCTGTTTTCATGGACTTTAGTTATGCGACATAACTAAAGTCCATGAAAACAGCTAATAGGTTACCTTTTTTTTTTTTTTTTTTTAACCCAAAGTTAAGTTAACCGAAATTAAGTTTTTTTTTTTTTTTTTAAGTTAACCCAGAGTAAGGCATTAAAGCCACTGGAACACAAAGGTAATGATGGCCAGCAACTGCACACATTTGCATCAGAAAACTATGAAAAAAAATTTTTATTTTGCATTCAAGACTTTAAAAAATACTTTCTCTCAAAGTTTTTGTTTCATTTGAAGTAATGAGTAGTTTTGCATGAATGAATGAATGTAAATATATGAAAGTGAAGATATGTATTGTTCACATGTAACATTCACTTTTTATATAAACATATAATATATATAAGTGAATGTTACATGTGAACAATACATATCTATATTTATGGATTAAAATTCTCAATATCAGGGATAATGTATATAAAAAATAAAAATGGACTTTTTTTGTCCCTGTTAATCCCTTAAAAACATCCTTTACATTCTTATTAATCCATTAAAGGAGATCCTTTTTGTCCTGACTAATCCATAAATCAAAAGTTTACTGTCTGTATGAAATATTTTTCTTCATATTATTTATCAGCGTGCAGATACATAATTAAATGCATATATAGAATATTTCCTGGTGTATCAGAATGTTTTTGTAAGCCAAGTAATGATTTCCTGTTTAATAAACAGTTTAAAGAAAATATAAGCAGACCAATTTTAATTTCACTCTTAAACTGCTAAAGACCTAATTCTGGGGTGGCATTAATTCCCCTCCCCCAGCTCAACCATGCATACCATATACTCTGTTTCAAAATAAATTTTTTCCTTTTTTTTTCTCATCATTTACTAATACATTTTCCTTTCTCCGACTTAAGTTTTTCGCAATTCTGTAACT
The DNA here is from genome assembly GCA_963932145.1 of Acanthosepion lycidas. Classification (NCBI taxonomy): domain Eukaryota; kingdom Metazoa; phylum Mollusca; class Cephalopoda; order Sepiida; family Sepiidae; genus Acanthosepion; species Acanthosepion lycidas. Next base: position 46,022,353 of record OZ010571.1, on the reverse strand, counting down.
AAATAATAAATTCTCTTGAGTGCCATTTACAAATATGACTCATTCTTTTATATTTCTGTGAAATGTTTTTACAAATAAACACTCTGCATATTTCTCTTGAAATGATTAAAAAAAAAAAAATCTTTTTCTAATTCATAACCTTAAAATCAGCTGTTAAAATATGTCTAGCATGTTAACTCTTCAAAATAAAGGGAAAAAATATTCCCTTTACTTTCTCAGTTGCATCTTTGTTTTCTCCTATTCTGTTTACATATGGCAAATAAGAAAAGGGTACTGAACTGCTATTATAAATCTTTCTATGTAACTGTGAATGCCGGACAGTTTCCTCACAGATGAAGAGAAAACTTGAAGTAACAGAGATGTGGTTATACAGAAAGAGTGAGAATATCACAAAAGAGAGCAACAAGGAAGTTTTAAAGAGAATGGGATAAAAAGGATATATGTAATAGAACCAGGAAGAGACTGTGGAAAATTTTTGGAGTCATAATAAAAAAGAGCACTTGGAGAATTTGATATCCACAGCATATATTGAAGGCAAGAAGAGAAATGAAACCTTGAGAACCTTTTCAATTTTACTCTTTTTGTAGTTCTATAACTGAAAAGAAAGAAGAACCTTAAGGTAACAGATGTGGTTTTACAGAATGATGTGGAGAATACCACAGATGGAAGATGTATGCAACATGGAAGTTTTTAAAGAAAATGGAAACAAAAAGGACACTGTTATGGAGGTAGATGGATAACCTGGAAAATAAAACTTTGTTGTTACTGTTGGGGAGGTTAATTCCTTCTCAACCTTGGCAAGTGTAAATCTAAGGATCAAACAAAAGTGGACATTGAGTGGAGGTAAATAAATGTATAATTTATTTACATATATACAATGACTGGTAACTTGCTATTTCTAAGGCAGCAGGGAGGGAGTGGTGAAATTAGAAGTGAAATGGATATTTAGTGATGGTCATCAGTCAGTGGTGTTTCTCTCACACCGTATCAGTGTCAACATCAAATACTGGTCTGTGTTGAGTCTTTGAATTTGGGTATATATAGTTTTTAGTTGGCTTGATATTAAGATTTTATTTTTTTTGACTGGGAGTGGCTTTGACTGGTCATAATATATTATTATTCTGTTTTGGTTAAAGTGGATGTATGTGTTGAGCTAGCCTCATATATATATTAGGCAATTTTGAAGTGAAGGTGAACAGAGTGAAAATGTAAATCCAGCAGGAGTTTAACAGTATACAGTGTGCTGATGCACAGAAAACGTTTTGGGTAATCCAGCAGTCAACATTTGGTTTGTGTAGGCATCAAATAGGACTTGATGTTTGTTATATACAAATATATATATTTTTGCTGTCATAATGTACACAAACAAAAAAAGAAACACTAAGAAGCCATACCAGTAGTGAATAGTAAAAATTGGACACAATTACATGCACTGGTATTTTGACTATGTAGCTGTCCTCATCAAAGTTCAAAATGGATAGATATGTGGGTTGAATGAGTAGTTTCCATATTCCCTGCCATCTCACAAATATCATTCTTATAGGTTGTCAAATAGCTTATCATGTTTGAAGCTTTTGCGCACATACTTACATTAGAGTATGAAATTACAATATAATAAGGAAAATATTTAACATCATCGATATGACTCTAAAAAATAGATTCAAAACATCCCATTCAATTTGACACAAAAATAAAACCTTTAATTTTGACAAGACTACTGATATTTGCCAAGTGAATGTAATTTTTTTTTTTTTTTTTTTTTTTTTTTTTTTTTTTTTCATTTTTTCAATCTTCACAAGTGACATGAATGTTTCATGAAGGGAGAGTTATTTTACACAAAGTTCAATAAAATAGAGGGGGAAAGATGAAAACAATTTTTCTTCCTAATACTAAATTTGGTTTTCTCACCTGGATCAGCTGATCTCAATGTCACAGAGAATTTTGTTTCATTCCCTAATACAGATTCTTGTCTATATATGCAATTGTTTAATGATCAAAATGCAGTGGCTTGCGCAATTGCCAGTGAATCATCCTTACCACCCAATCATGCCTACTCTTGTATTATTTCGGAGTCAATTTCACTACATTTTCTGATTATTGCTGTCTCGTCTTTTTCTATATCAGCTGCATTTACAGTTTTTTTTCTCTCGTTTTTTTTTTTTTTTTTTTTTTTTTTTTTTTTTTTTTTATTGATGTTACCCCTTTTTATTATTTTATACTTTTATTTTTGTTATTTTATCATTTAAATTTTTTTAAATATCTTATTTTTTTTTATATATCTTTCTCATTGTAACATCTTTTTGCATTTTTCTCCTTAAAAGGAGAAAGACAGATTAACATCTTTCTCATTTTAATATTTCTTGTACATTTTAAATTTTTGGTTTGTTTGTTTTTTAAGAAAAAAAAGTTATTTTTTTATTCAAATGTTTTGTTTTTATTTTTTGTAAGAAATATTTACTTTTGTGAAAAACTCTTTCAGACTTCATAAGTAAAAAGATGTTTACCATGAAAATTCTTATGAAATTTACTGCTTCAATTGTTAGTCTCGTTAGTGTGCAATATGAGAGTCATATTTTACCACATGCTTCTTTATTAGTGAATATGATATGCAGGAGAGTGATGTCAGCTGTAATTATAGATAATTGGGGCAAATACCAAACTAGATACCGATATTAACACTTGTGTGCAATATGTAATTCTTTAACTCTATGACCATAACAATTCATTACTATTTTGAATGTATTTGTTTTTATCAGTGAAGCAGTTAACCTTTCTTTTTGTAAGAGTTATTTATGTTCAGATTGCTCACAATTTGCTAATTTTTTTTTTTAAATTTAAAAAGGCCTTTTTTTTATTTCCTTCCATCTGTTCTAAAACTGATTCTCTCATTCTACAGGAAAAAAGTGTCCTTCCATTGGGTTTCCATATCTGTTTTTTTCTTTTGCCATAAATCTGTTTTGAGGTTTTATATTAAATGGCATCTGGTTTACAATTACAAATCCATTGTTTGGAAATAATGCTTAATGATTAATTCAGACCACAAAAATAAGTGTAGAAAAGCAAAAATAAAAAAAACAACTTTTTTTAAAATTTTTTTATTGAAATGAAAACATTATTGTTGAGGTTCAGTTAAATAAAAAAAAAAAAAATAAATAAATGGTTTTTCACTAAAATTATTTTTGGTAATAAAATTCAAGTTAAAAAAAATGGCTTGCTGAAAACAATAGAACCAATTCTTTGTGTCCCAGAAAATAACTTCATTGTACATTTATTGCTGATTTTAGGTTTTCCAAGACTTTATAAATTTCAAAGTAAATTTTAAACAATTTTTATGCAGAAAATAATACCAAAATACAAATGTGTCAAGAAGAATAAGCAGCAAGGAATACCATAATATCACATTCTTTCTAGTTGATTTGTCTTTGGTGTGGTATGCTGTTACCATAATTTGGATGGATTTAACCCCCAAACAAGGATTTAATTACTAACCCTTTTTTTTTTTTTTTTTTTAAGCAAAGATTTTCTCTATATTCTGTCATAAAGGCAAATTATATGTAAATGTGTGTGTGTGTAAATATTCAGATATATCTATAGTTGGTTATGTACCATGCATGATACATGCTTAGGCGACCATGTATCTTTTGATACATGACTGACGAGGCAGATTTTTCTTGCAGTAGGTTGCTATTTCTTTCTGCGGTAGACCGGTTGCCATCCAAGGTTATAGAACCTGGTCTGTCCAGCTATTTACGCATAGCTGTGGGGAGAAGAAGAGGATTCATACCTTTCCCGAGGGTATTAGCACGTAAGTGAATGTAATGGATTTGAGTGGAATTCAAACTTGGCTATCCAATTCCTCAATCCAAGATGTTATTCATTACTCCACCGTGCATCCAGATATATTTTTAAAAAGCCAATATAAATAGAGACAAAAGAAAACTTATTTTAGCCAACACATTTTCTCCTTTGAACATTATCAAGACAAATGTAAGTATTTTATTTTGCAACAAGTATTTAGACGTGAATGAAAATGTTAGTTTTTCAGAATTAAAAATTAAGAATGCTCATAGATATACTTCAGGCTAAATGAAAGTTGAGATAAATTGCAGATGATGTGAAGTGATTTAATTTAATGTCTAATAAATGAAAGTGAGAAAATGTTGTTATTGACTGTTTTTTATAATCATCATTTATATTATTTTAACTTGAGAAGTTAAGTTATGTATTATATATTTTAAATAATAGGTTTTGAATTTAGCTGATTTCTTTCAATTTAAAATTTTTTTGTAATCATGTATGTTGGCTGGGGAATGTAGTAGTTCTTTTTGGAAAGGAAACATTTGAAAATAAACCATGGCACAAATTTATATTTTGGTAAGATTTGAGTAGTGGCACTCTAAAGAATTTTTCATCTAAGTAGGTTACTTTCTCTTTTAGTAAGTATGGCATTCTTTAGATCAAAGTTATGTCATAGGGATGAAGGTTAAAACTGGTTGAATTAAGGAATGTAATTCGTCCAAGTACTTTCCATGGAATTAGAGATAGAGCAGTGAGAGTCTTTTTCTTGCACTTCTCACCTGTGGAACTCTCTTCCAGCTTGTTGCTTTCCAACCAACTTTTATGTTCAAAAATTTTAAATGCAATGTCAATCATTATCTACTGTCTTCTTGATTCCTCTTTTTTTTATTGTTCTCACTCCTTAATGCTTTTATTGTTTTGTTTTGTTTTTTTTTTGTTTTTTTTTATTCTTTCGCAATCAATAACCCTTATGTCTTCTTGGCTACATAACATTGTTGGAAGTGAAATGATAAAAAAAAGAAAAAAGTATTTGCAGACTTTAGAATTTGTTTTGGTCTTCTATTTCTTAAAATGTTAAATTGTTTTTTTAAATAATTTTATTTGTCTTTTATATTTGACTATAATAAATAAAAATAAATGATTAATTTAAACACAAAGAAAATAAAAAAAAAAATAGTAGTGTAATATCATTTTTGTATTGTCCAAAAATTAATCTGAATAAAGTTGTTGACCTGATTGGCAGAAAGAAAACACAAATAGATGGGAGATAATCAGTTGGATTTGTTATAAGCTTGGATGAAGTAAAGTATAAAAGAACAAGTGATTTGAAGCTAAGAATTGCTCAGAGGCACTAAAGCTTGCAAAGTCAAGTAGTTCTGGAGAGTAGCCTTACATTTGGAATTTCAATATGAGCGTCTTGTCATTCAGGATTGTATCTGACAAGATATAATGCATAAATTGTTGTTACATCTGTTACTATTTGTTTTCTGTTTGCATGTTTTTAATTCGCTTACACACATACAATGTGTGTGTGTGTTTTGAAATAATTAATGGATTTATCTTTATTCAGACATTTTTTTATAACTTCAAGCATTATTATAGTGGATACTTAGTATTTCAAATAGACATGCCATTTTTATTTATTAAACAGTGTGTATTAAATCTACCTGTCTATTGACCTACTGGACCAAATGGTGGTTTCACCCTACAAAAAGGGAAACAGGTTGTATCCCTGTGATCTCTACTGTGAACATATTTCTTTACAAGATAAATGGAAAACCAATGCTCAGGCCGATATAATAAATATAAAATAAATGAGGTAACTATTGCAATTACAAAGTATCTACTATAATGATATATAAGAATAGTAATTGTTGGTTATTGAAATTCATTCCATATACACCAATCATATACTTGGGTATATATATATATATATATATATATATATATATATATATAATAATAAAATGAAAGAATATAAATCTACAACCCAGTGTGTCTGAAGATTTTAATTTTTTAATATTTTTTTATTGTTCAAAAAAAAAAAATAAAATATATATATGTGTGTGTGTTAATGATACAATATGGTAATACATATAAAATTTCCAGGAGGATATAGATTTAGGGAGAGCTCTGTCAAAAGACAGAGTAAAATTATTATTTAAAAAATATCAAACACTTAAAATCCCATTGGTAATAAATTTTTATTTCATGAGAGCTCTTTAAAATCAGCTCTCAATCTTCAAGACCTACAAACAAATCACAAATGAAATGGAAAATTTTTTTTTTTTCTATTTCATTTGTGAATTATTTGTAGGTCTTGAAGATTTTAAAGAGCTCTCATGAAATAAAATTTATTACCTATGGGATTTTAAGTGTTTGATATTCTTTAATATATATATATATATATATATATATATATATATATATATATATATATATATATATTAGAAATTAATTGATTTAAAATGTTTTTTTTTGCTACACAGTTCTAACCATGTTTCAAAATTGGAAGCTAAAAGCCCCAAATTTAATTTTGTAATTAAATTAAAGACATTATTTCCATTTCATCCTCAAGCGAATTTAAAAAAAAAAAAAATTTGCTTGAGTATGAAATGGAACTAATGTCTTTAATTTAATTACAAAATTAAATTTGGGGCTTTTAGCTTCCATTTTTGAAACATGGTTAGAACTGTGTAGCGAAAAGAAATATATTTTAAATCAGTTAATTTATAATATTAATGCTCTGTAAATTTACATTGAGCACTATTTTGTAAAAAATAAAAATATCTCTAAGAACACCGGATTATATATCTTACTGTTCTTTCTTTATATATATCTGTGTATTACTGCAAGGTAGTACAATCACTAACATGCAAGGGTTTACAGGGTGTGAATGATTTAGAAACGGACTATTTAGTAATGAGTAGAAAGAGAAGAGCAATCAGTAGGACAGTAGATAACAATTGACATTGCATTTAAATTTTTGCAGATTAAAGATGGCTGGATACCATGGAGATGGAAGTGAGTTCCACAAACAAGAAGTGTGACAAAAGAAACTGTCAGTATTGAAGTTATGGCTACATCGAGATCAACTGTAAATTAACGAGATTTCATTGTCAATCTAATATTGTGCTTAAGTCAGTCTAGGTACCAAAGCAAGGAACTCATGTGAACAATTAGCATGAAAGTATTTATATAAAAAAAAAAAAAAAGGCAGAGAGGCGATCTTACAGTGGTGGGTAAGTGAGAGAAGCAGTGTGGCCAGATTAGGGCCAATTATATTGCTGACTCTTCTGTGGAACTTCACGTAAATAGCAAGGGCATTGAACCATATATGACGGCAATATTCTATGCATAGACAAATGATAAACTTATAGATATGCAAGATAGATTCCAGAAAGAAAAATTGCCTCACTCGGCACAGTGAACTGACTTTCTTAGCAGCTGACCTAGCAATGGATTCAATATTGTCTTTCCACTTCATGTCAGCTGAGAATGTTAACCAAAGAAGATGCAAGTAGTCAATTTCCCGAAGGATAGCATCAGCCATGCTGATAGAAGGTAGAAAGGGATCTCTCAGATGATTAATGGAGAGAAATATAGTTTTGAGGTGTTAAAATTGACAAGCCATCTTTTGCCTCAGTTAATGACGGTTTTGAGGTCGCTTTAGACATCAGCTGCCATATATATATATATATATATATATATATATATAATGGTGGCATCCTTCTGATTCCCATGAACTGATTCTAAAATTTTAAAAAGTTTAGTGAACTGGTTATTGGATTATCCAAAAATAATCTTACATATTAATAGCTGATGGTGTAGGTAAAATGTTATGCTGTGCATGTGGGCACACCTAGTGAAACACTAATAGACACACACCTCTTACCATTTTGAAGTTAAACATGTGACAAATCTTCTAGTCATAAATTTGATAGGCTTTCCATTGGATTTTTGTGACTGGAGCAATTCAGTTTGAATGTGGCCAAGATACTGTTGTAACCTAGAAAAGGTTACTGAATGAGGAATAAGTATGAACTTCATATACTGAAATCAAATATGCTCTCAAAAGCTTATACATGTGATTTATAACCAATGCTTGCTGTTCCCACAATGAAATATTTACTCTAACATACTTTTACATTTCTACAGTGCCAGTGTTCCACCTAATAAATAGTTGTTATTGTTTATTCTATAAATCCATCTTTGTGTTTATATATGTTTCTGCAGTTGCACATGCTACCTAGGGCTGATGAAACAAATCTTAGCTATTATATCCTCTACAAACCCTAAATGCGTTAATAAACCATAAATAAATAAATTAATCAATTTAAAGTTCATATTAGAGTATTTGTGTGTGCCTGAGTGTGTGGGTCTCTCTCTCATATATATATATATATATATATATATATATATATATATATATATATATGTGCGTGTGTAAAATGATTAGTCATTTGGAAACTTAGAACAACTTGGAACATTTAACTTGAGAGAATGTTATAATCAAGATATTGACATTCCACACTACTTTGAACAAAAGCTTAGTAAGGAGCCCCCCCCCACTAATCAATTCTAAGGTTAACTGTTATCTTCCACACACATCAGCATAAACTGTGCTTCTTACACTGTAACACTCTACTTTGAGAGCCTCGTAAAGGTTGAACATCATGATAAAAAAATACTGGAAAGAGAAATAACAGTGGCCTTAAACACATTTTTCCAAACAATTGTTTTAAGAGAAAGATTTTATAAATTTCAACAGTAACCCTGAGTGCTTGGTCAATGAATGCTGAATGTTTCCTCATAAGGAAATAGCTAATATGACGTAACTTGTACTCACCAAGAAACTCTAGAAGCAATGCAATTCAAATGGTTGTGTGGCGGTCAGTCAAAGTAAAAAGCAGGGAATCTGTTTTTCTTTGTCAACCAGTTTTTATGTTTACTGTTGTAGTAGATCCTATCTGATTGGTTGGCTTAGACTACAATACTTTTAAATGAGAAAGCTATAAAGGAAATCACTTTCACCCTCCAGATACTTATTGTTTTTTGCTAGTTCTCTTAGTCTGTTACTATGTCATACTGTTACACAGTATTAGATATTGTTATGAATACAAGGACAGATGTTGCTTGTAAGCAATGAGGCAATTTGTTGCAATCTCAAACTATTATTACCCAGGGGACACTGAAGTGCTGCTTACAACAGGCAAGAATTTTATCTTTTTTCTCCTTTCAAATCGAGTTTTCGGGTACAATACTTCTGAGTTGCCTAGTTGTCCAAGTTTCTCTCTCACCTAATCTGTAGGCATAAAAATATTTTTTACAAATATTACCATTATTATCATAAGATTATCATTAGCACAGTGGATCTCAACCAGGTTCTGTGATGTCTTCCTCATGGTAGGAGGAATTACGACTACAGATTCAGACTCTTAAAATAGGAATTCCAAAATTACACACCTTGAAAGTGGTGAATAACTTTCTGACATGATGAAAAGAGTACCTAGTTAAAAAAAAGAAAAGAAAAAAGTTGAGAACCACTTGTTTACTCAGGTTCAAGCATATTGGTAAAGCATAATTTTCCTGATAGTCATGAGGCAAATCTTAGTCAAGAACAATTCTTGAGAAGCTGGCAATAAATCTCAACCAAATTCTATGTTTATACTATTCCCCTTTCCTTATTTTACTTATATTATCTTCCTCCTTTCCAACTTGCATAGCTTTTATACTGACAACCTCACCCTATCTATTCTGAACTGCCTGACACAGGCCTGTGCCCTCCCTATCTGTGCCTGGTTTACTGGAAAGGAACCCTTTTAGTGTGTCCTGAAACTAGAGGGTAGGGCTTTGAATGAGTCATATCAAACTAACCTTGTTTTCACCTCAGATAAATGTTGGAAGAACTTTTTTTTTTCTTTGTTTGCTGTGTAACATCACTCATCCTTACTTACGAATTAATGGATGCACTCTTATCTAACCTGTTATTCCTTGACTTATTCTTAAATCCATAAAGGTGAAGATAATGGCTTTTGCTTCAATGATTATTTCACCAAATCTCAAGTCAGTTAATGGTCTTGACTTATTTATCATCTTTTAAGTTAAGGAGTGAATATGTGATATTTGAAAAAACAATAACAAACACACTGGGATATGACACCTAATTGATGCATAATGATGTGACAACAAAACAATCAAAGAAATGCTATACATTCTTCTAGACACTCAAAAATAATTCTTTCTTAATTACGATAGTCTGATGTTTTTGGAGCACTTTCAGTTATGTTCAGATTCTTGCTGGAAGCTAGAAAACCAGATTTGAACAATACAAAAATGAAGTTAAAAAAATCTAAAAGAACTTTGTATACTACCCAAATACACCTGATATATACCCAATATTTTTTACCCCAAGTAAAGTGTTAATGCCACTAGAATGCATAGGGTTATAGGGGGTAAAAGTGAAAGAAAATAAGACTGAGAATGGCGAGGATTGAGGAAGGCACAAAAAGAAAATGGAAGATGACAATTGACATTGCATTTAAATTTTTGAAGATTGTAGTTGACAAGGAAGCAAGAAATCGGTAGGGAATTTCACAGGTGGGAAGTGTGAGAAAAGAAACTGTTAGAGTGAAAGTAACGGTTGCATCTAGCTAGTTTAACAGTATCACTTCAATATTAATTTTTATCAGATACCCATATTTGATATGCTCCATTTTTTTTTTTTTTTTTTTTTTTTTTTACTTTTTAAACAGTGTGTGTGTGTATGTATGTATGTATATATATATATATATATATATATAAATGACAGTAGGAAAACTGTTATGAATTTATTTAAACAAAGTAACTAATAACAAAAACAAAATGTCCTTAGCAACTGGAAGAATTTAGAGAACACTATTTTCATACTATTACAGTTTTCCTATTGTCATTTATATTTATAAATATTGTATTTTCTACAGGTTAACTCTGAGAAATTTTCATATATATGTCATTTGCAGGCAATACTGTTTCACTGTATCACAGCTCCTTAGTGTGATTAGACATCCGAATGCCTCAAGCCAGGATCGAAACCCAACCGATTTGGTGTCAGTTTCTACCACTGAGCTATCTTCATTTGACAAAGAGAAACAGCTAAATCTATTGTATTGTTTTTACAAATGTAAACAAATGCCAATCAGCCGGAGTGCTCCAATTCATTTTACTGAAGAGATTTGAATTAACACAGGTGGTTGTTGTTTATAGAATTAGCCTATCACTCAACAGTGATCAACTGAAATATATATATATATATATATATATATATACACACACACACGCACATATTTTTAACTAAGCATGTTTTTCTATAAATGTTGTTGAATATATTAAAAATATGTATATTTTCTAAAATTATTCTTCACTGTGTTTACTGATTTATATAATTTCTTTTCACTTGGCATTGCACTCTTGCCATCTACAAGTTTTTGGCTCCCTAATTAACCAAATATGAGTGCAGTACAAATGTAAAAAGTAATGCAGTGTAAATAACCACAAGAGGTACTTCAAGCTTCATATTTTCTCTAAAGAAACTTAAATAAACACCAGAATGAACGTTTCCATCAAACCCCCCAAAATAAATCTGAATAGACGAGAAGAAGCAGAGGAAGAAGAAATACAAATAAAAAGAGAAATGCAATTTAAGAAAAGTCTTTGATGTGGGGAAGATTCTGAAAAGATAAGATGCTAGGAAAGATGCTCACGATAATTGTAAAAATATGATAAATTAGAAAGTAAATATTAAGTTTTATTTCATAAGCCATAAACTTTAGGTGCATGTGAGTGCTTGAGATTCACACTGACACGCACATACATTCATATGAATTGGAATCAAATATGGATGAAAATCTAATAGAATTGGTAGAAATAAGGAACAAATGTTCATTAGTTTAACATGTTTTGCTTTTATTTAAGTTTCATCATAATTTTATGAAAATGAGTTATGAATGAGAATGTTCCAGTACATTTGAATTCTGTCTTGTTTGTTTTTCATTGATCAAGTAGTTCTCATGTGTTTGTGCCTTAATGTGTGCATGTCTGGATACTAGTAGACATTTTTGTGGTTGTCTGGTTGTGTCTGTGTTTGATTCCTGTAGATAGTACTGGGAGGAAGCAATTGATGGAATTTTAATCTGCCATTAATTCTTATTGCATTTTATATATATATATATATATATATATATAGTCTAATGAAGTCTTAAGAAATGAAATGCATCATGTGGGATAACGATATATAAATTTTTATATATCAAGAGGCATTTTGGAGGAAAGATGTATGACAAAGTGTAAAAAGTTTTCTTATGCATTTTGTCCTAAAGTACAAAATGTGTCACAAGAAAACATTTTCTAATTTGTCATACATTTTTCCCCAATATTGTTTATCTCTCTCTCTCTCTCTCTCTCTCTCTATATATATATATATATATATATATATATATATATATATATGTTACAGAAAAAATACTTCCCACATAATGATAACACATAGATAGATGAAGACACCATTGTCACAAATGTCTTTCAAGACAAGCAGTCTTTGTTATTTATAGTATTTAATATCAAGAGACCGAGGACTAATAGTAATAAATAAAATTAAATGTTCACTTGTTTCTTCTCTAAGTTTCATGGAGATTGCATCCACTCATCAGAAAACTTTATTCTCAAACTGAATTTATTTAAAAAAAATTATAGGAACATGATAAGTGAACATTAAATATTATTTATTACTAATATAAGTAAAGAATGGGTATGTAGCAGAGTAGTTAGAATGGTAGCATTCTGACCACAAGGTCCAGAGATGAATCTCACCATGGTTAATTTGTCAAGAAAGTGACTTTCTTGAATATATCAGCTTGGAGAGATGGTCCCATCATGTGGCACTGTTGACCTTATACTGTGGGTTGACTCCAAGCCTTCTGAGTGAAATAAACAACAGGTGGGCTCTGGGTGTTGAGGAAACAAATATGCCTGAGCAGGCAGCAATTATAGAAGTAAAGTTGAATGAAAATGAAATGATAGTAAATATATGGAAAATTTCTATTTGACATGTCATGCTGTTTTTACCACTGACACTTCATTACTTAATCTGTTTGCTTCTAAGGATGAGATAACCTCATCTTACAATAGTTTATTATTTTTGTAATCTTTAAATGAGATGAGTTTTCATACAATGAAAAATAGTGATAATAAAATCATGTTTTCCATCACTTTCCTTGATCATATTCAAAGCATATTCAAATATAATCATATCCACACAATATGCACTTCCTACTTTTCTTTATGCTTTTATAACAATCTTATTCAGTAACTTTCTACTTTGGATGTCTCTTGGGCCTTGTACTGGGTGAAAAATATTATTAATATTATCATTATTATTATTAAAATCTTAAAAAATATGCATTTGGCAGTAAACAAATTTCATAAAGGCAAAAAGAACCTTTTTTTTTTTTTTTTTTTTTTTTTTTTTTTAAGCCAGAAAATATTTTTAAATTACAAGAATTTTTTTTTTTGAGATAATAATGATTAAGTGATACAAATATTACTAATTAACCCATAGCTGATATTTGCACATGTTAATATAACAAACCTAATTGGAATTGGAACTCAGTTCTCCAATTAAAATTCTTAGCCATTATCTATTGCATGGCCAACATATCCAAGTTTACAGCACCTGGTATTTCCAAGTGGTTACCCATCTAGACACTAACCAGGCTTGATGTTGCTTAACTTGGTGATCGTATGGGAAATGGTGTTTCAACATGATGGTGCCATAAGCCTCAAAAATATGAAATTAACAGCGAAATTCATTCAGAAGGATCAGAGGAAAAGTTTAGACTGATTAACTTATTGCTAGCGTATTAGTGCTTTGTATAAATATTAAAATGTTAAATCTAAATGTACACTATTTTAAATCTTAGATTTAAAATAATTTATATTTATTTTAAATAGATTTCTCCCATAACTGTATTATGTTGATATGTACCTGATGTAAACTTTTTTTTTTTTTTTTTTTTTTTGTTAAAACTATTTAAATCCATCAATCATTCTGTTGTCCTTTGTTTGTCTGGAGTGTTTGTACATGTATTTTATTCAAAGGAGCTATTTAAGATCGGTATGACAGAGAAGAAGAGATTTGAGGCAATGAGTATTCTTCTAAAGGAGGATGCTGAGAATACTAGGGACAGAATATGTGAGAAAAAAAATTCTTGTAGAAAAATGGAAACAAAAATGTCACTTATATTTAGTATCAGAAAGTGACAGTTGAAATTTCTAGAATGCATAATGAGGAAAGAGAGTTTGGAGAATTTGATACTCTCAGGACACAAGAGGAACAGAACAATGGTAAGCACACTTGTGTAAATGGGTGGAAGAACATATTAGATAGATAAACCGTTTATATCCTTTGTAATTCTCAGCCCTTAGTTTATTGAATTTGCATCCCTAAATTTATTTAAATTGTATCGGTAGCAAAATTAGTCTATACAAATGAGAGCAAAACTTTGCACTGATTAGCATATTGTTAGCTTATTCCTGTTTTATCTAAATGGAATTCTCTTAAATATAAATGCAAAATATTTTAAATCTTAAATAGATTTCTTATGTAAGCTTATACCATTCTGTTATCTTAAATTGCATTTTAAGAAAATCTGCATTTGATGCAGTTAGATAAGAGCAAAATAATAAAAAAAAAATAACAGACAAAAATGTTATTTTCAAAACCCTGCAGCCTTCACCGAATTCTGTAGAACTGTTGCAAAGAATATTCAAGTGATGATGTCCCAGGCACTGGGCGGAGCTTGTTTGTGAGGGTCAGTGTCACAGAAAAATCTTGTCTCCACATACCCTTTCATATATTGTTCAGTTTCTTTCTTTCTTCATTTTTGTCTTTTTCCTTTCAAAGCCTGCAATTTCTACCACATTAGGCTTACCACAGACATTCGTTCTTTATCCTACCTTCTACTTATGGTTTTTCCTGCCACTCTAAAATCCTGTCTCCAATTCCATATTTTGGAAGGAATTCTTTTTCATGCACCACCTCAACTTCCACCCCTCATGTCTGACTTTGTCACTTGGCATTCTTGGCTTTTTAGGACACCCACTTTTTTTTTTTTTTTTTTTTTTTTTTTTTTTTGACTCAATTACTTATGCTATCTAACATTTTTCCATCTTTCACAGCCTGCTTGACTTTGTCTTCACCTACAAAGAAAGTTATGTCATTCACGATTCTTTGGGGTGGGGGAGACATATTTTCATATTCTCATTGTCATATGTTTAAGATTTTGAGAGTACTGATATTATTTTTAATGTTTGGAACCACATTGTAACCAAAAGTGGTCTGTTGCTATTTCACTGACGCTACAACTTTTACCGATGTCATGTAATCTGTGTATAAATGAATATAATTTTAATTATTTTGCATTAAAATATTTCTTCCATGCCATAGACATAAAATGAACAAAATATTCTTCAGTGTGGAATGAGCAAGGGGTTGGATTAATTGGTAGTGTGGTTGGAAATCTTTTCAAGATTTAATGTGAAGAGTGGGTACAATTAATTGAGAATTTAGTTTATTTTAATTTCAGCATACTACAAATTATTTAAAGAGTTTTTTTTTTTTTTTTTTTCTAATGTTCACCCACTACAAGACCAAAGAAGCACTCAAAGTAGAGGGTTACTGTATTGTATTAACATAAGAAAGGGCAAGATGACATGAAAGATAGCTAATTCTAGACTTGAATAGGTTAAGATTTAATTAGGGAATAAAATTTCAGGGTACAGGTGGAGATGTTACAAGTATAGAGTTGAACAGAAAACCAGGGATAAATCTCTACTCCTGTTCAAATGGCCATTTTGTTCCATATCAAAATTCTTACCAAAAATAAATATAAAACTTATAAAGTTACTTTCTGGCAATATCCATCATTAGTTATTTCTTTCTTCATGGATTGTTCTGCATTGTTGATGAACTTATGGTGTTGATGATGTTGATAAATAATGCTGAAGATTCACACTCATTAAGGACTCCAGATGCCATTTTCCATATTTTTTTTAAGCTATATATTTTTTTTTTTTTTTTTTTTTTTTTTTAAGAACAAGGAAAGATGTGGCACACAATTAAAATATTATTGTGATTTATGATGCAAATGAATTTTACAATTGAATGAATTATCGGTTAAGGATTTAGATTGTCTCAAATCAATTTTTCAGTTCCCAATGATCATAAAATTGAAATTTTTTTTCTAGCATGTTCCCATGAGAATGAATAAATTAGGTGTGGTGTTGGAACTAAAAAAAAAAAAAAGAATAATAAATTGGGTTATGTAATTATTATATAGATATTAGCTTAACTGTCATAAGATGGAATCAAGTGTCTGAGAAAATATTACCTTTTTAAATTTAAAAAAAATAAATTAAGAAACAAGAAAATTTTGTTTGAAACAAAGAAGAGTACTGAACTGTTATGTAATATCAGTTCTCCTCTCTGGCACTGAATGCTGGGCAATCTTCATATAGATGAAGAAGAGACTTGAAGCAACAGAAATATGGTTCTACAGATAGATGCTGAGACTATCATGGTCTGAACATGTGAGCAATGATGGTTTCAGAGAGAATGAAAACAAAAAGGTCACTTGTACTTATCAGGAACAGACAGTTGAAATTTCTTTTGAGGTCGATATTATTGTGGTGTCAACATTTTTTTAAATTTTTGTCTCTAGTGTTTATATCTATTTTCTGTTTGTAGAAGCCACTTAAGATCAATAAACTTATTTTGATTATTTCACTTTTTAATAATATAATAACATAACAATAGCCACTAAAAATAACATTTATAGAAATGTCTATATATCTATCTTGCATTGTGGTATGATGGATATCAGCTTGGAGTGAAGACTCGGAGAGCTGAGTTCAAATTCCAATCGAGTTCATTAGATTCACTTATGCAAAAATACTCTTGGGAAAGGGGTGTGAATTCATCTCTTCTCCCCTCAGCTCTGGGTTGAATAACAGGACATGCTGGCTTCTTTAATCTTGGTTAGCAACCAGTCTACAGCGGAAAAATATCTGTCTCATCAGTCATGTATCAAAAGATAAATGATTGCCCAAGTATGTATCATGTATGGCACTTGACTGCTTGATATAGCTATCTATATATCTATCTCTATCCAACTATCTATCTCTATCCAACTATCTATCTACACACACACACACACACACACAGGGTGCCCCCCAAAAAAAAATGTACTCTCTTTTTGACTTTGTTGTTTGAATATTTATAAACATGCATGAAATTTAATACAGTGTAACCCAGATATAAGAGAGATTTTCTCTGGTCCCAAATTAGAGCCATACTTACCTAAACAAAATAGACCATACCCGGATATTAGAGAAACCCGGATATAAGAGACTTCTTCTCCGGTCCCAACAACTCTCTTATATCCGGGTTACACTGTATTTAATTTAAACTGTTAATCGTCAATAAACATTAGTATTTCTTAATTTAGTAAACACAGCATTTATTGTCATTTGAAGTGTGTGTGTGTGTATATATATATATATATATATATATATATATATATATATATATAATATAAAAGAGTAAATTGGAATCCAACAGGATGATAAAATAAAAGAACAAATATTAAATGTACATCGATTTAATGTTTAACTTTTATTAAAGCTTTGCCAGAGATTGAGAGTAAACAGACAAAAAAAACAAACAGAAACACTGGTATTTTTAATTGTTTGGGTCAGTTTGCATTGGTCAGACATGTCATAGGTATTAAAACAGGCAGGATTATGAATTTTGTGTAATTTTTGTTAGAATTGTTAGTGGTGGTGTCTGTTTTTTGGCTTTGTGAATTTTGAGTTTGGCTTTTTGTGTTGAAGATAAAATGATGTGCATAGATGAGAGGTTTGAAAGTTCTCTTAATATATCTCTTCTACATTTTGGTATCCTGTGACTAGTCCAGATGTTATTTTTTGGTTGTGGTGGGAATAGAAGTTGATTAGATCATTTTTGTTTGTGAGTTTGTGATTTACCTTAAAATCTAATTTCTGATTATTGTGTATTAGTGACATATCGATGAAAGGTATAGAAGTGTTTATTTCAAATTTATATGTGAATTCAATGGTAGCTTCAATATTATTGAGTTTCATTATTATAGATAATAGGTGTGTATCTTGGAGATATATATTTTTTTTTTTTTTAAACTTTTCACCCCAAGTAAGGTGGGAGTGTCACTAGCATGCAAGGGGTTACAGAAAGTGGGAGCAAGAGTAAAGCGGTGTGATAGAGGAAAGGATAAAGAGAAGGACAGGAAATAGATCAAAGCATCTGGAGATTGACAATGTATTTTAATAGTTGGAGATTATAGCTATCAGGGAAACAAGTAAGAGGAAGGGAGTTTCACAGACAGGAAGTGCGAGCCATGAAGCTATTCGAGTAGAAGAGATGACTACATTTAACCATTTTGACAGTGAAAGTGTGGGACCAAGATGCTGACCTAGTGGCACATTTAAATTCATACAGTTTGGAAACTAGTGAAATGTAAGGTAGTAACTGCTCCGACAAGCTAAATAGCTTGTCGGAGCAGTTACTGTGAAAGTATTTGTAGAAAAGACAGAGGGAGGTGACAGCACATCTGTGAGAGAGCGAGTGATCAGGGCTAACCACATTGCATATTCATCTCTGGATTTTGTCGAGGACCCTAAGACGAACAGCGTGGACTCCAGACCATATATGACAGCAATATTCCATGCAAGGGCAAATGGTTCATTTATAGATTTGAGGGATGAACTCTGGAGGTAAGTAGAGCTGTTTGGTATGATGTTTCTAAATAGACTGGATTCTAAGAATTCTAGAAAAAGGCAAGCAAGAACACTGCTGAGAGGTGACCTCATAGGTAAGCTGAATTTTTGCTTGTAGAGAATATTGTTGAAAGAGAAGAAGCAATGGTTAGTAATTAGTTTGCATATTTTTATAATTTTGGGGACAGGTAGAGGAAGCTTCTTTTTTTTTTTTTTTTTTTTTGTTTACGTGGTTTCTCAATACGTTGAGGCATTTCATGTTGGGATATATATGTATATATCTCATAGAAATTAGGAGGATTTGAGATAATTATAATTAATTCAACGAGTCTAGAAGAAACCTCAAAGAATGCAGAAATCACTGGATGGCCATTTTGTCCTATATTTGGGACTCATCAGCAGTGCGCATCCACTACCGAGAATTGAAACTCGGACAGTTATCAGGCAAATGTCATACCAACTGTACCAATGGGCCTCGGTGATGAAGAGGTAGCAAATTAGACTTGATATAGCACCGCTCAATCACATATTCCAATCACACACACACACACACATATTAGGTTGGTGCAAAAATAATGACGTAATAATGTTGTTTTTTGACGTTAAAAAATACATCAAAAAAACGACATTATTATGTCATTTTTGCACCAACCTAATACATATATAAGTTTATTTTCTCTTTAAATGACTGCTGAATACCTTCCAAGGCTCTTAATTGTAATGTTGAAACTTTTTGTCTATAATACCAATGTACTGAAAACAGTGTAGTACTTGGATACTTTTTAGATCTTTAATTTTATTCTGTAAACATCTGCTCTTTTCAGTGGAAGATTGTTGCTAATTTTTGTGTTATTTATTGTGGATTCAATTTACATTTGCTCAGTAGTAACCTTCCCATAATATCAATGCCCAGTTTTAGTTGTGATTATGCAATGGAACAAGTCAGCCAGAAATGAATGAAGCTGAAAGCAATTAAAATGTCTGTTTGTGGTACAGTAGAAAATGATACTGCCAAAAAATATTGGTTTGTTTACAAGGATATGTCAAATAAAATGTCCCATTAAAAAGGGAAGAGAGATGTGACTGGTGGTTTCCTATAGAACATTAACAGTTGTAATTATTATTTCTTTCTTTTGTATATAAAATAAAATGAACATTTCTTTATATACAGTATGTTTAATACCAAAAGGCCAGATGTGAGGAAGGAAACGAGTTGAATAATTGGATTATGCCAAACCAGTTGGGTCTGCTTTTTTAGAAAATCTGTGTTTGAAATGTTGATATTTACCTGAACAGAAACATTGATTTCTGGCAATAATGTAAAATATTTGGCTACCTCAGCTATGAGGTAGACTACTATATTATATGAGGCAGTGCTGAAAAGTTCTCAGGCTGACCAAAAAGCTCCCCCCCCAAAAAAAAATATATGTAAGTTATATTTGATTATATTTATTTTAGGAAGAGATAGAATCCAAAGACTTTTCAGTACCCCCATTGTGTGAATATATATATATGTATATATATATATATATATATATGTTTTTCTTGTATCTCTGATTTAATCTCTATACCATATAAGCATAGAAGCTGCCTGAAATTATCAGTTCCGGCAGATGGTATCTGCCCCCAAAAACCTTGGATACTGATGACTCATCTGTGCCAGTCTAATAAGGACCTTTTTGGTACATGTTATCACTGATCCCAACTTTCTTCAAAATTAGACTCGGTTTAGCAGACAGAATTATATTTTGGAATGAATTAAAAAAATAATGAATGAAAGTAAAATTATAGTTAAGGTTAGCTTGCTCTTTTCTGAACTCGCCACCATAGCATAAAAAAGTGACCGATGTTCCTTCAATAGTGGCATATATACTTCACATATTCTGATTTGTTTTCAACTGGTTCAGGTTTTGAGAGTTTTATTTCTAATATACGTATTGCAAAAATTAAAAACAGATTTTTGTTTGGGGCTTAGAAATTAGGGCAAGCTTATATATAAACCATGGCAGGAACCTTAAGAATATATTCATGATTAAAAATGACATCTTAAAAATTTAGGTCTATATTTTTGATTGTGACTCAAATATTGAATACATACAATTTGGGGGAATGTTTTATTTGGGTTTTACAATTTATCACATTTAATGCTATGTCACTTGAGGACATAGGTTATTATGGATATCTGCACTTTCTCTTTCTTTAATATCAACCTGCAATGTATGTTTTTTTTTTTTTTTCCTCTTTCAATTTGAGTAAATAGGTTTGCTTGCTGTCTGGTTCACACTCCTCCATGGTCTTTTGAACAGTATTAGAGGTTTATCCTTTGTTTCCTGTTTAGGATTGGATTTCCTGTTCCTTATAAAGTCTCCTTAAGCTCTATCCTTGTAATGTCTCCAACTAAGCTCTGAGATTTTAATTTTTTACTTATTTTTTTTCTTCTCTCCTGTTAGGAGCAGATAGGTTCACTTATTGTACAGTTTTTGCTCCTCTCCAGTCTTTTGAACTGGAGTTTTTTGGGTAGATATTGGTATGGCTTTCCATTGTCTTCACTGTAGTTTTGAATTGCTATTCTAGACTGCTTACCAAACAGGAGACCTCAGTTTTTTTCTTCTATTTTACGCAGTGCTATAGAGATGAATTTAGTTCTTCACCAAGGGCATTGGCGTAAAATGAACGCAGCAACCTTTACCAGGAATTGAACTCTACTTGCTGTTTCCATTTTTTGCACTGTTAACTGTTACACTGACTGTGCATTCTACACATTTCAAATTTTCTAAACAGGCATTTGACACGATTATTATTATTATTATTTTTAACTCTATTTATCTTTCAGTAACTATCTTAATACTGCTTGCAGTTTTTACTTTTAAATTGTTCTCACTTTTTTTAATTTTTACCCTGCTTCTTTGGTTTAAAATACATAAGTGCATGCTGAAAAGTTCTCAGCCCAAATAGAAATTATTCCACCCAAAATTCTGATATTTGGTTAGATTTTTGGAAGTGCCTTGAGCTGAGAATTTTTTAGCACATCTTTGTCATATATATGTGCATGTGTGTGTATATAATAAAATATAGTTTTAAGGTATGCTATATTTATGGATTAAAAGTGCTGGATATAACGTATGAAAATATAAGCACTTCAGACAGAATTCAACACAAAATGAGAACAATCTGTTTGATGCTTGAATGCTATATTCAGATCATCCTAGCACAGAACAGTCTGTCGCCATTCTGTATTGATTTGTGTTCACACAGCTTATGTATTTGGTTTGTGTGGTACCGGTTATCAGCTTTGAAAGGAAATTAGTGATTGATTGATTTGTTTTTTAAAACCCTATCAACCTTTTTTGCCGGTTATTTAAAACAAAAAAATATTTTTAGATTGTAAAAAGTTTTTGGAGATAAAATTGATTTACTGATCAACGTCCAACTAATTAACCCATAGCTGAGGAAAGAAGAGGTATTTGCTCGTAAGTGAATATAACAAACCCAACTAGAATTGGAACTCTGCTTTCCAATTTCCAATTCTGAACCATTATCCATTACACCACCTGCACATACAAACTTACAGCACCTGGTATTCTCAAGTGGTCATCCAACTAGGTACTGACCAGGCTTGGCATTGCTTAACTTCGGTGATTGTACGGGAACAGGTATTTCAACGTGATATGGCCATAAGATGTTAAATTAGTGGATCAAATTTGAACACAACTTTGAATAGACTATAGTAATATGCTTTCATATATTTCTCTTGTTTATTTCAGATGGATCCATGCAGTTTGATTGCCTGTGATTGGAGGTAGCTGCTGGAGAGATCAGCACAAAAGCAAAAATGTATGTAGATATTTTGATTTAGATAATGAAAAAAATTCTACCTATTGTCTATGTAAATGTTTGCATTTACGTCTCTGTTTTATATGTGATGCTAATTCTATTAATTATGAGTTGTGGTATTAAACACTGGGATGATATAGAACAAAGAATAATCTTTTGGTGAAACGGAAATTCTCATCTTTCACATGTATCTGTATTTGGCAATCTTGGACCTTCATGACTGCAAAAAAAATGGAGTGTTAAAAAGACATTTTCTCCTTGACACTGCTATTATTTTAACTACCTTCACTCCTCGTCAATGTTTATTGATTAATAAAACCTAAAAATATGAAAGTGAATTTATACATTTTCTTTGTTTTTGAAAAAACAAAAAAATATTAAATACTATTTATTTGTTTATCAGAATGGTTGGCAAAACATTGACTAATTGCCAATCAATTCAAACTTTATAAAATGGTAAATAATAAGGATTTTTTAAGTATTTCACCCCAAGTAAGGCAGGATGCCACTAGCATGCAAGGGGTTACAGAGAGTAGGAGCAAGAGTAAAGGTGTGATAAAGGAAAGCATGAAGAGAAGGACAGGGAATAGATCAAGGCATCTGGAGATGTCGATTGACATTACATTTGAATAGTTGGAGATTATAGCCATCAGGGAAACAAGAAAAGGGGAGGGAGTTCCACAGATGGGAGGTGAGAGACATGAAGCTATTGGAGTAGAAGAGATGGCTACATTTAACCGTTTCAACAATGAAAGTATAGGACTGTAATGCTACCTTAATAGTACATTTAAATTCATGCAGTCTGCAAACTAAGGAAGTACCTTGTCGAAGCAATTTATGAATAAAAAATTGTTTTCATATTAATTTCTTTATAAATTGGTAAATGATAAATATTACATTAATTTTTTATTCCAATTGTATTAGTTTTTAAATTTTTAATTGTAGATATAAAAATTATTCTTGAAAATAATGAAAAATGTATAAATTTATTTTCATCATATGTTTAGGTCTTGTTACAATCCTATTCATTGCTTTCTAAAATGATAAACATTGCCAAAGAGTGAGATAGTTAAAATAATAGCAGTGTCTGATAAAAAAAACATGTTTTTGACAATGTTTTTTTTTTTTTTTTATTTTCATGCACAATGGTCTAAGTTTATCCTGTATTTTATATTTATATCAGTACTTTCTCCACTTTGATCATCATGGCTGTTTGTGGAAAGAAGGAAATTCCCAAATGTTAATACATTGAATCATTGACCTATGATTATCATTATCGTTTGGTTCTTATCACTATATACAGTGAAACACTTCCTGATTGCCTGGAGATTTTTGCTCTCTCTAGATCTGTCATTGGCACCCTTTTTCAATCAGTGGACTGCTTGAAATATGGCTCATCATAAGGCTGGTCATACTACTAAAAAATTGAAGTTAAAATTTTCATTGAAGGTACCTCAGCTATTTTCACTATGGAAGACTATCTGTGTAAGTACTTAGAAATCGGAATTTTTTTTTTTTTTATTTGTGAATATACTCTTTTAAATAATTTAAGTCATAGAATAATATCATTACTGACAGTGTGATTAACAGACGTATTGTGAATGGCTTGTTTCTAATTTCTTATAATTTTCCTTAGTGAAAATTGTCAGTGGCTTAAAATGCTGAAAAACATTATCTTCAATGAATTGTTAGAAAATTCAAGAAACATTGAACTTTATCATAATGTATAAGAAAGTGGAATAAGTGAAAATGAAAAGAAACAAACAAAATTTCAAAAAATGTTATTTAGGCATAAATTAGGTGTGTCATTCAGAAATCAGTTTACCCATGACTGCTTTGGACAGTGATTATGTAGTACAAAGCAGCATGAGAGACCTATTTGAAAATGTCAGTGCAGATGACCTACTATTCTTCATAAAGAATATGGGTCGATACTCCAAAGTGTTATAATCTGACTAGATGTGTATTACTTGAAAATTGTTAGTATGATATATACCATGTGTAAAAAAACTCAAGAGTTGTACCAAATGGTGAGAAACAATATATATATATATATATATATAAGAATTAATGGATTCATTTTTAATTCAGCATCTGTATTACTTCAAACATTATTTTTAATGGCTACCCATGTTTTATTTTAAACTGTGTGTATTATATCTATCAGTCTGTACATAAACATTTTTTTCTCACCAGTAACACGACTGAGTTTTATGCATGATGCAATCGTCAGGTGCTGAATGTAAACTGATTGTTGCATAATTTAAATATTGATATTTAACTTATGAAACTGTCAGTTTTCATTCTGCACCTGACAATTGCATCTTGCATGAAACTCGGAGTTGTGTTACTGGTGTGGAAAAAATGTATGTTTATTAAAGTTCATTATTATTTGTGAAACTAAATGTCAGCTTTGAATAATACGAGTTTTTATTTACAGATTAGGCATATTTTTGGAATTAACTAACATTATCTGATGTAGTTGCTTCTGATTTCCAAAGCTATTTAATAATAAATACTTATTACCATATTTTCTGTCTTTTAAATCACACCTTTGTCCCCTAAAATC
Organism: Acanthosepion lycidas; assembly: GCA_963932145.1. Classification (NCBI taxonomy): domain Eukaryota; kingdom Metazoa; phylum Mollusca; class Cephalopoda; order Sepiida; family Sepiidae; genus Acanthosepion; species Acanthosepion lycidas. The sequence continues at coordinate 45,997,305 of OZ010571.1, read as the reverse complement.
CCTTGGCATGTGATACTCTGATAGTTCTGTTATGGGTACAGTATTTTTCTCTGAACATACTTATCTAGATGAGACTACTTGGGAATACCAGGTGTTGTAAGCTTAGAATCCACCTCCTTCCCACAAGCTATAGGTCAATTAGTAGGACTTGTGTCAGTAAATCATTATCTTCAAAAACTTCTTAGAATTTAAAAAAATGCTTTCTCTTCTCCAGTTCACACATCTCTGGTCTTCTGGTTTATCTTTTGTTCATTGATTAGGATTGTATTTCTAGTTCCTTCTAAAGTCTTTTCATTCTATTTCACTCCAAGTAACCATTTTCATCTTAGTGGCATTATCACCTTGCTTGGGATGAATTGATTTAAAAAAAATGCTGATAAGCTGTAAAAAAACAAAAAATCTTAAAGAATTTTGATGAAAGGAATTCCTAGTTTGTTTTAAAAAATCAAGAGATATTAAAATATTCTTAAAAAAATCCTCTAGAAGTTTGTCAGCTGAGACAACAATACTATTCTTTCCTAGCTTGAGATTAATTAATCTCATTTATTTAGTATGAAATGCATAATCATTATTTACTTTTCTTGGAAAATGATAATAGAAAAGAATCTTCGTCAACCCAGGATGAATAGCCATTATTTCAAGCCTTCTCACCCAGGTCATGTAGCACACAGATAATTTGGTAATGAATATTTAGCAAAAAAATAAAACCCTGATAATGCTTGTGTATAATTGCTACATATTAACATTATTTTGATTGCAAACATAATCAATTATAATCATTCTGGGAACATTAGATGACTAATGTGTCAAATAAGGTTTATTTTCAATTTTTTTATGTATGCTTTATATGATAGAAAATATGATAGTTATTAATTTTTATAATCTTTTTTGCCTGATTATCTGTCTTGCTTTTCAGACTTGATTCAACTAGGATTTATTCTAGTTTATAAAGTTATTTCCTGTTTATCTAAAGAGTCTAATCACAATGACAAGTTGAAGATATTTCAAACCATGATCACTGTGAGTGGTTGAAAGGCTGGTATTAAAATGAATACAATTATTCTATTAAACCAGCAAGGCCCAGAAATTTGCTTCTGTATATTGTTGGCTCTAATAATAAAGACATTTGAATTGCAGACTTAAAAACTATTCAGCTTAATTTTGTGATGTAATGAAATAACCTGTCACCCCCATGAGTAACTACACTATAGGTATCGGTAAGTCAACCGACTACAGAGACTAGCTGTGATCTGTTCCAGCTAAACAGTCGAACTCCCTGACAGAGAGGAACCTGGACGAGGCTCTGCTGAAGGGCAGTCTCTTGTTCGGGGAGGTAGATTGCCCCTGAACCCATCCATAAAGGTTCGAAAGGGAATATTTTTGGCCAAGCCTACGGGCATGGAGAACCCATGTTAAACCAGCCTTGTGCCACATGCAGCCCTTGTGGGTGGGTAGCTAAATATACGAGCTGGGATCTGTTGAGTATGACCCAGATTTAGGCGAGAACTACCAACCTCCAAATAGTAGCACTCACTACTGGATTGACTTGCAATGACCTTGTGCATAACTGTTACCTTTATTCTTATTGTACTGGTTTTTTACAATAAACCTTTACTTATTTTATCCATCTTGTTTTTCAAGTATATATTCCTATTAGTATGGAATATAACATTTTGTTAAAAATCTTAATTGTTCCTTGAAAATCTTTGATGGTCTTTCATAATAGTTATTCTTTGAGAGAAAGAAGGAATATTTGCTGTCTTCTTTTTGGAGAAAAATACTTTCATTAGCAGAACACTAATATTTGGGAATAGTATTTTTTAGAACAGCATGTTTGTGATTGTTTTGGATTGGGATGTTTTGGATTGGGATGTTTTGGAATTTGATTTTTGGGTTTAGGATATTTTGGATAAAGATGTTAGCATTAAGTATCTTTGGGATCAGGATGCTTTGAATCAGGATTTTTGGGATTTGTGTTTTTGATCTGTAAGTCTGGAATTAATTTTTGGGACCAGGATGTTTGCAATTAGTATGTTTCTGTGGAATGGTTAGTTCTCACAACATTCCTCAATTACCATATTTCTTGGCAAATCTTGTGCTGAAGAGAATGTTTTCTCAAAGAAAAAAAAAGTATATCCCTAAAAAGAGCCATACATTCCTTCTACATACCCTAAAAATTTGAAGCTTTGTGAATATCAAAGTTTCTCTTGTTTCTATTTTTCCTTTTTGCTTATTCTCATTTCTAATTTGCTTTCCAGCTAAGACTATTGATTTCTTTGTAAGTTTGCTATACTGCGTAAGCAAATTGGCATTTACTAAAAACTGAAATTGATCCCCTAAGCTATATCTCAAATATTGTTAAGACTTACATGCGTAAACTGAGCAGTTTTTGTGTATGTAGAAATTCACATATAATTAGGAATATTTGAGCCAGATAAAATAGTGTTTTAGCTTGTAAAGAAAAAATGAAAAATTGATTTGTTTAATTTTATAGAATATATGTGCTGGTAGTGTAAACATTGGTGTGCAAAATGGAAGCAGTAAACCAAATTCAATTTCCATCCATGCCTGTTGCATTTGTTTTGTACTAATGGCTTTGGAAAAAGTATGAATATATCTCTTTTCTTATCAGTTATGGATTGAATAGCAGGATAGACTGGGCTCAGTAGACTTTAGTAGCAACCAGTCTAAAATGAGGACAATGCTGAATTCAAAATGGTGAAAGAGGTGGGAGTGGAGAAACTATTTTACTGTCCTTACCAAGACAGCATAGCAATTTGCAGATATTAACCCATATCCGTCTGGTGTCTGGTTTTTATTCCATATGGCTGAACTCTAATTATAAAGTATAATTTCAGAAAGTAATAATTTTACTGAAACATTTTGTTTCACTGAAATTTTCTTTTTGAAATCAAGAAAATACAAACTTTAAGCAAGTTGGTCACAATAATGGAAAAAAAGAAAGTCAGTTTAAACAGTCACCTTCTTTTCAATAAATTTAAATTATATTTATCAACTATAATTTTATGAAGTGAAAATTTCACAGAAATATGATGGAATTCTGAACTACAAGCAAAATTGTATCAGTTTAAACTGATAGCAGGTGGATATCGATTAAAAAAAGGAAACTGTGGAGAGCCATGATTGTCTACATTCTGAAGGTTTCTGTGAATTTGTAGAGTAATTGGCCATGGTTAAATGTAAGTGATTAGGGAGAAATTTGTACAGTTTGTCTATAAATTTAGTGTGGGGTGGGGATGTTTTTGTTTTTGTAGTCATTTCCTATGGGATTGGAACAAACATAATTATTTGAACAGTTATCTCTATCAGAGTTGTCTTTATCACAACATTTAGGTTTGTGTGCTCTCCAATATGCTTCGCAAGTACAGTCTGATATAATGGACTAATCTGGTTGGAGTGACAAAGGTTAAAAAATGGAGGTGAAAAAAAAAACATGAATTATCAGCAGGCCGTTTTCAAATCCTGGTTGAGGCTGTTGCATTTCCTTTGTACTTATGCTCTTGGAAAAGGCATGAATTCATTTATTTTCTTTCCAACTATGGATAAAATAATAGGGTAGATTTTGATATCTAGCCTTGGTAGGGTAACTAGTTTAGGTAAAAGATAATTCTGCATTGAAACCTTCTTCCAAACTGTCATGTATCAGCATATCAGGTTATGGCTAATTACTCCCCCCATGACCCCTGGCTTATGGTCATATCATGTTGAAACACCAGGTCCCATAAAATCACTGAATTTAATCAATGTTGAACCTTGTCAGTACCTAGATGTGTGACTGCTTGAGAATATCAGGTGCTGTAAGTTTGGATATGCAAGTGGCGTAATCTATCATGGCTAGGAATTGTTAATCGGAGAGCTGTGTTCCAATTCTCGTTGGGTTCATTATATTCACTTATGTGCAAATACCCTTGGGGAATGGTATGAATCCATCTCTTCTCTCCCCAGCTATAGGTTAATTATTAGGTTGGTGCAAAAATAATGACATAATAATGTCGTTTTTTGACGTATTTTTTAACGTCAAAAAACGACATTATTACGTCATTATTTTTGCACCAACCTAATATTAAGACTTGTTTCACTAAACTATTATTATCTCTAAAAAATAAAATTTATTAGAGTCTAAAAATATTTTCTGGCTTTAAGTAACCTGCTGTAGAAAATGATTCAATGAACAATGAAACAGCCCCCCCACCCTATTTCATCTTCCCATCTTCTGTCTGGTCTTTTCTGATTGTTTGCTATCCATTGTATACCAATCAACCAACCAATCTGTTTCTCTTCATTTTATCATTTCTTCTTGCTCAGTTTCCTGCCCAACTCTATTTATACCTTTTAAAAATTTCTGTGATATTTCTTATCTTAGTTTCTTCTCAGATCCATATTAACCTCTTTCTGTTGCTTAGAGTTTGCCCTAGCATTGATGTTTGTGCATTTCTAAGTTAGCCTTTAAAGTGATTTTGTAGGAATTTTTCCAGGTTGCGTGTGTGTTTGTGCTCCGCTGGGACAGTGGAATGAACAAAACCCAAGGATCAAAATAACTGTTCAACAGCTTTTATTTCTGGTTAAAAAGAGTGCAAAATAGTATTTTTCAATTGGTAAAAAAATGGGGTTTCCTAGTTAAGTTCTTGAGTAGTTGTTTTTGTTGAGAGAAATTTCTCTGCTAGTTCCCACAGTAGGGACTGAGTGTGAAACTGCTAAGACCTGCAGCAAGGGTTGTGTGTAGTTTTCCTTTGGTAGTGGTCTTGCAGGTAGATTTCTTCACTGGTTCCCATGGGAGGCATGAGAAATCTGAGTCAAACTCCCAGGACAGGGCCTTGTGCCTTCTGCAAGGATTGAGTAGACTTTCATGCTAAGCTTGAAGGTTACGACTGCTGTAAAGGAAAAGTGGAAAAGTGTTTGCCTTGAATGTAGAGGCTACTAAAATAGAAAAGGGAGCTGGCTGTGAGGTAGAGGCTGCTGAAAAGGAAGAGAAAAAGGAGATTGAACAGGGTTCTGTTTGTGTTTTTATGACTTCTGGGACTTCTGCTTCTACCCTGCTGACTATTTCCGTTGCTGCTGAATCAGGCAAAGTAAGGAAGCCCCAACATGCCACAATAGCCAACAAGTGAGATAGTTTAGATAATTTTGCTAGCTGCCAATGTTCTGAAAAAGATCTTTAGAAATGAGGACAAAGAACTAGAAATTCACCAATGGGTTTATTTATCACAGTTTATTATTATTTTTTTTTAATTGGAATCACTCTATACAAGGCAGTAATGTCACTAAAACACAAGGGGTTACAGTGTTGAAGAATTAGGAACAGAAACATTAATGATGAGCAGAAAGAGAAGAGAGTAATTAGGTGGACAGTAGATAGTGATTGATATTGCATTTACATTTTTGTAGATTAAAGTTGGCTGGAAAGTATGGAGCTGGAAGGGAGTTCCACAAGCAAGAAGTGCAGGAGAAGAAACTCTTAGCATAGAATTTACAGCTACATCTAAGCAACTCTGATGAGATTTCTATGCCAGTTTAGTGCTGAGCTTAAATTTAAAAATTCTATATACCATAGAAAAGAGCTCATTTGAACAATTACCATGAAAGTATTTATAAAAAAAGACATAGAGAAACAACGATATGTTGATAACGTTAAAGAAAAACCATGAAAAGGAAATGAAATGTTTCATATGAATTTACTGGAAAGCATTTGATATTAATGAAAATAAATATATGTTAGAGGTTCTTGCTAAAAAAAACTAAAGAATCTGCATTATTATTGGTCCTGACCTGACATCTCAGTTTCAATCACTTTCACACCACTGTAAGATTGCTTCCCTCTGTCTTACCTAAAAAAAAAAAAAAAAAAAAACTTTCATGGTAATTGTTCTGATGTTCTTTTTGCTAGGATACCTAGACTTTATGAATTTAAATGCAATACTAGATTGGCAACAAGGTGTCATCAATTGACACTCGAGTTGCCTAGATGCAACCATAAGTTCTATGCCAACAGTTTCTTTTCTCACTTGTGGAACTCTCTGTCAGCTACATGCTTACCTAACTTAAATCTTCAAATATTTAAATGCAATGTCAATCATTGTCTACTGTCTTCTTGATTACTCTTCTATTGTTCTCGCTCGTCAATAATGATTCTACCTTTTCTTATTCTTTCACTCTCAGTAACCACTTGTGTCTTAGTGACTCTATTGCCTTGTTTGGGGTGAAATGATTAGTTAGGATTGCAGTGGGGTGTTCTTTATTTCATCACATATTGAGAAGCATGCTGTGAATATGCTTAAAATGAAAAAATATGGGCATGAATTCTATAACCTTGAGAGATTGCATCTATAAAAGGGATCTACATTGGAACCACCTTTTAAACTCACCTGTGATACACAGGAACAAAACTGGCCGTAACTTTCATTTCACAAATGCCACTCTAATTAAAAAAGAACATAATTCTTTGCGTCAAAAAATACTTCAAGGGAATCCTGATAAATATTTACCTGCTATAAACATACATCAAAATCAGTATATTACATTCTCCAACATTTATTAAATCCATTCTTTAAGAATCTAATGTATGTTTATCTACAACTTGTGTTTATGTAAAAAAAAAACATCCCCAAATGAACATGTGGACAACCACTAAACATAATGTCTACTAGACACACACACACACATTATCATCTGAATTCCACATATACAAACTAAAATTATGATACTCTTACATACATAAAGAAATATTTGTTCCTTTCAGTTAGGCTTTGGATCTGTTAAATTCTTTTGACCTTTGAAGAGACCATTGTCTCTCCTTTAGTTTGGAATGCCTTAAATTATGCTAACACTGCTTAACAAGTCAAATGCACATTAAGCCTGCTTAACCAATGAAAATCAAACAAGGCAAAAAATAAAAATACAAGAATTTTTTTTCTCTCCATATCCCATTCTCTGATGAAGCTTTAATAAAAGTGAAACCTGTCATTGATAAACGTTTCCTGTTTGTTCTTTATCCTATCATTCTGTTGGATTCCAATCCATATTTGATCTGTATTTGATCCTAATTCAGACATTTTATTGTATGGATGTTAGCTTTTGCAAGTTCTTTATTTAGAATAATAGTAATTGCAATATGCTCTTTCTTTTACACTTCAGACGATGGGAGTTCAGCATTCAAAGAAGAAGAAAGAAAAAAAATGGAAGAAGTATACAGACAAGGTGCCACCCAGCTTAACTAACACAGATTATGGACAGTACCAATTACATCGAGCCAAAGAATTTTATGGTCGACCTGTAAGCAGTGGACCCAAATTCTACTGCTCACAACCCACGGACTACCCAGAGTCTAGCAGCACACTGAAAACGGTAGCGTCATCAGCGCCATCAGAAAGTATGCTGTCAATGTATAATACTGGCACCCGGCCGTGGTCCTCATCACTTGGACATTTTGGCTCGGACACATTTTTTAAATATAATTTAGACAACCATCCAGATGTGACTAAACTTCAAAATGAACAAAATGCACGTCGGGAAAATATGGAACAACGGATAAGCAAAATACGGACAAGTGCTATCCAGGCAGCTGAGCGGCGGAAATTTGCAGAGATGTTCAAGGCAATTCCGAAGGAATCATCACCCCATCCCCCTTCACTTCAGCATCGGACAACACGGCTATTGCAAGAGGCCAGTGCTGCTCTAAATGCTTTTGTGACTATGGACACGTCAAATAGCACAACTACCCTGACAACAAGTGGGGTAGGCTCTAGCTGTGTGAGGGGGCAACAGAGCCCTGCAACAAAATCACGAATGCAGTTGGAGGAGGAGGATGATGATGACAAAGGAGAAATTATACCTGTGCAGATTCTTACTAAAGATGAAAGATTAGCAAAAGAAAACCAAGCATTAAATTTTGGTGCCTTGAATTTTAGTAAGTATTTTTCAATTTTGATTGGATTGATTAATGTAAAGATAATAATGAGAACTTTATAAAGAATTAGGCATATGTAGGAGTTTCTTGTGTTCTCTTTTTTTTTTTTTTTTTTTTTTTTTTTTGAAAAATAGAAACTGAATACATTAAATTTTTTTAATTAAAAAAAAAAAAAAAAAAATGTTTCCAAATGGTACAGAATATCATGGATCAAAATGTTTCTGGATTGGTGTCAGGATATCCAGAATTAGTATGTCTGCAATGGGTGTGTGTTGGATTGTGTTGCAAAAAAAATTCTAGTTCTGTAGAAGAACAAGAGATTGGTCAGGTGTTAACTTAATTTCTTTAAAAAATAATAAATAGTAATTGTACAAGAAGTGGATTAATTTATAAAGTTTATGAGTGCCAGCTTGGAAGTATTTCTGAGCTGTTGAGAACTTTTAATAGACATAAACAAATATTTGGGTGTTTCAATTGTATTTTATGTTGCTTTTGTTGGCTGGAAAAAATTGCTTAATACAGCCATCTTATCAGGCATTTCTGTATTCAACATGGTGTGTTTGGTCAATATGCAAATTTTCTGAGATTTTACATTTGGTGTTCACAGTGGTGGGTATATGGAACCAGCATAGCAGTATGGAGTGGTACATATAAAAATAAATAAGATAGAAACAAAGTTCATGAAATAAGCTTTTATTTGGTATGCATTATTTTTATATGGAGATATTGAATGAAATAGCATGGCAAGTTGAATATATGCCTTTTCTAGTGTTAAGAATTTCATTGGCTGTAAGCCGAGTGCTGGGATACCTACTAGCATGCAAATTGTAAGGTAACCAACATTTTTGTGGCTATGCTGGTTCTATGTACCTGCCACAGTGAACCCAAAAATGAAAAATCTCCGGTTGTATAAATATATAAATATGTCTCTCTTCTGGATGGTCATGACTATAAATTTCAGGTGTACAGTAGCATGCGATTGTCAGGCAACTGACATTGAAATTTATTAGTGGTGACCATCGAGAAGTGATGAAAGAAATATATTATTATATTTAGTGGATATGCGTATTTGAGTAGATATTTTTTAAACAGTATATTTTTTTCTACAAGCTTGGGTTTTTCAAGATTCTTTAATAAAGAATATGTTCCCAGTAGTGTTTGAAGCTGCAGGTCCCTTATATAGGGAAAACCTCTCACAGAGCTCAATGTACTTCAGACTCCGTCACAAAGAATTGGCAAAGCAAGATTCAATTATCTTTATGAAAGAAAACACCTCACATTAAGAACTTTCAAAGTCTATACCGCTTAACTTTATTTCTGTATCCAAAACAAACAATGCAGTTTTTATTTTAAGGAATAAATGAACTTTTTAAAGAATAGATTTTTTTTTTTTTTTTTTTTTTTTTTTAAGAATTGACTTTTTTAAAGAACTAATTGATTTTTAAAATGAATTAATGGATTTTATCCTTAATCCAACATTATTTCTTATTACTATATGCCTTTTATTTAGTGGTTACATATATCCAAAGAAATAAAATTAAAAGTTTACTTAGCTGTTCCTACTCTGAGTTTCACTCAGATTGCATTCAGTCATATTTTCTTAAAAGGCATTCATTTTTCTTAAATATACATTAATAAGTAAAAACAGATACACAAACATTTAATTTTATTTATTATTGTTATTGTTTCTGCTCCTTTAGTGTTAGCCATTAACTGTGTATAACTGAAACACAAGTAGGTCAACAGAAAATCAAAAGTAGAGGTGGGGGAAAGTTCTAAATCAAATGATGAGTTTTAAAGATTTCTGCGATGAGTGATTAAATATAGTAGTTGATGGAAAATGCAATGAAGAAAAATCGAAGGTGAATTGGAATTGAGAAAGATGTCTTCCAAAAGCTAAACAAAATATTAAGAAAAAAATAAGGAAAATGTTAAAAACAAATGAAAGATTTTTGAACTACTATGCAATCTTAATTCTTTATGGCAGTGAATGCTGGACAATTTCTTCACAAATGAAAACGAGATTTGAGGCCACAGTAAAATGGTTCTACAGACTGGTACGAAGAATATATTTTGTCCATTGGTAATGGGAGGTTGATTTTCAATTTTTTTTAAACGACTTTGTAAGATACATAATATCAATGATCCTCACAAAAGCAATAGCAAAACAATGAGAGCTAAGAGAGAACTTGAATCTCAGAAAATATGCATGAACATGTGAGCAAGAAAATAAAAAATAACAAAAAAGACACTTGTACTTAGAATCAAAAAAATTAGCTGAAATTTCTGGGACACATAATGATGGAGGGCTTGGAGAAATTGACACTAAAAGGACACACTGAAAGTAAGAAAAACAAGTAATCAAGTTTTTGTAAATGGATAGCAGAATGGAGGGATTTGTGAAGGGGACAAAGACTGTTTAGAGCTACAGCGGGCAAGAAGTTGTGGAGAGTCATGATCATCCACTTCCTGAAGGGACACTGCACATTATAGAAGGGAGAACGTTGTCTACATTGTCAACTAGTCATAATAGAAATGACATAACGGACTGTTTTTGCTTTCAGATGTAAGGGAGATAACTCATAAAAATATCAGTTCCATAATTGTCTTTCCCCAATGATAGATGGAGAAAATATTTTTGGAAAGATTTTCAGTAAAGATTACAGATATAGTAAATTGTGACTGGAAACTCAGGAGATATATATATATATATATATATATATATATATATATATATATATATATATATATATAGAGAGAGAGAGAGAGAGACAAACGGAAAACTTAGCCAACATGTTTTATCCTCTGAAGGATTTTATTAAGGTAAATGTAAGGATTTTATTTTGTAACAATTGTTTTGCAAGAGAAAAAAATGTTAGTTTTTCAAAATTTTTAAATTTAAGAAACGCTCATAAATATTCATCAGGTTAGCTGAAAAGTCCCAGTAGGTTATGGAGGATGCTAATTGACATAATTTAATGTCAAATAAATGAAAGTGAGTAAAGGATATTCTTCAAATCTTTTATGAAAATTTAATATCTATATGATTTCAGTTTGGAATTATGTTTTATATATTTTAAATAACATGAGGTTATGAATAATTTAAATATTAATTTTCATAAAAATTAGATGACTTCAAATAGATCTGATTTTTTCTCTCTTGGCTCATATACCGTATTGTTTTACTATTGCTTTTGTGAGGATCGTTGATATGTATCTTACAAAGTCGTTTAAAAAAAAAAAAATGGAAAATCAACCTCCCATTACCAATGGACAAAATTATAAAAATATGCCATCTTATTACAAATCTATTTTACTTTCAATCGTAATTTTTTTAAACAGAAACTTGGCCAACAGAGGAGCTTGTCACTCAGCAGAGTACTGGCATACCTCTTCCTAGAATTTTTAGAATCCCACCCCTTTCATCATATTCTGTCAAAAGATGCAATATATTTTTAATACACTGATAATGCTCTATTAACATTCCAACACTACTAACAGTGGAGCTTATATAAAAAAAAATATTATGTCAGCAACTTAAGTTTCAACCTGTGAACAGGGATTGTCAGGCCAGGATCTATGTTTTATCTCAGGATGATACCTGAAACTTTGGTAATTAAATATTATGAAAATTAATTTTTTTTAATCTTGATCCTGGATCTAGACTTCATCCTAGTTTCATATTTGTCAATAGGTATTTCTTGGGATGTACACATCGCAAAAGTATTTAAGATTTTTCATCTAATACCACCATCTTTCCCCATGAAACAATTTTATCTACTCACATGGCCACTTCATCGCTGTTCAAATCTACTCAGTGGAGAGTGGATTTTAACCAGTGATTGGTTGTATTTTATGCTACTATATAAGCACTTATTAGTTTATAATAGAAATGCTACAGACCAAAATTTCAGGGTGTCATGAAAACATGTGTCAACAGCAGGCAATGTAACTTTTGTAAAGGTGTAGAAATACGCCTAAAATAGCAGAAGTGTTAATAATTCATTTTTCTTATTTTTATAACCTTGAATTACAAATAACTTACGTTCTTTAACATGCCATATTGTTTTATATACTTTTTGTTTGTATGTTTCGTATGTACATTTTAGATGTTTTTATAATTATTTATATACATTTTGTATATTTTTAAATATGTTTTATATATATTTTAAAATATATTTTTATGTATTTGTCAATGTATTATTTTTTATTTTTATATATTTTTAAATATATATTTTTGTTTATTAAATATATTATATTTTATAGTGTATCTTTTTTTAAATATATTTATTAAATATATTTTTTAGTATTTTTTAATATATTCTTAATATATTCTAAATATATTTCAAATATGTTTTTTAAATATATTTTTGTTTTTTAAATATATTTTTATTTTTTAAATATATTTTTATTTTTTAAATATATTTTTATTTTTTAAATATATTTTTATTTTTTAAATATATTTTTATTTTTTAAATATATTTTTATTTTTTAAATATATTTTTATTTTTTAAATATATTTATTATATTTTAAATATATTTATTATATTTTAAATATATTTCTTAATATATTTTTTAATATATATTCTTTTACATATTTGTTAATGTATGTTTTTTTATATTTTTTTCTATGCATATAAATTTTTTAACATACATTTTTATATATTTTTCAGCAGACCCTGTTATGTACTTTTTACTTCCGGTGCTCCTGCCCATGTTCATCATTGTATGCATTATTCGAGGACTTGGCCAACAATACCACCCTGGTGGTGGGGTAGGCATGATATTAGGTCCTGGCGGTTCAGGATCCTCCCTTTCGGCCCCATCATCGTCATCTTCCTCTTCTGGCAATTCGGGTTCTGCTATTTCTACCACTGTTACCAGTATGACAGATGGCGAGACTCTTGTCATGTCATCGTCCTACCCAACAGATTCCCTGGTCGGCAACCCTGATTATCCCTTTGGCACCTCAGCAGCCACAACCACAACATATTCTACTACGGCTTCTTCAGCTAATATACCAAAGAAAAACAAAAAGTGCAACTGAGATTTTTAAAAAGAAAGGAAAGGTTTAAAGAAAAAAGAAAATAAATCAAAGACAGAGGAATAAAACTGATTAAAACTGAAAGGAAAAGAAAGACTGGGAAAATTACTGACAGGGTTTTCTTAAAAAAAAAAAAATCGTGGAAGATGTGAAAATATTTGAAATAATCAAGTAGGAACAAAACCAAACAAAGCACATTATAATCCAGAATCCAAAGTATGAATAGCATGTTCAAAAAGGTGTAAAGAACAAAGTTTGGAAAGGTTCATTTAAATTTGATGTGCATTTCAGCATCATAAAATATGGCTTTCATGGGCTCTCTTTTGAGATTAATGCTTAGGAATTAATGACCCACATATTATATACACACTCATGCATAAAAATACAGCTTTATTATTCCATTCATATATGACATAACCTATGTATATTCCCACCAAATATATATATATATATATATATATATATATATATATATATATATATATATATATAAAAATTCATTTAGTTTGGTACAAAACCTTTCTAGTGAAGCATTCAGTATCGGACATTAATGAATGATCTACAAAAGGGGCTAGCTAACAATCACAAATGTTTTATATATATATATATATATATATATATATATATATCACACACAGAGTTTTAGGGTGTTTGAAAAGTAATTACATATTTTACTGTTATGAATTATGACTGCACCAGTTAAGTCAGAGGTAAGTATTTAGCAGTGAGTGCATTTCAGATTGAGTAAACAAAGCATTATGTAAAGAGAGTTCTCCTTTGGTAAACAGATGTGTTGCTATTCTCTAGCATGACTCTGCAAAAGCACACTCTGGAACTAAGAAATAAGATTGTTAATCATCCTTCATAACCACCAATTTTGGCATTTACAGATTTTCATTTGTTGAAATCATTAGGACATTTCATAAAATGGCAGAATATTTGGAAACAAAGAAATTAAAAACAGTCTTTCAAACTTTTTTTCAGTAGGAAAAAAAAAATTCTTTAAACATGGAATTGAAACTATGCCTTCCTATTAAAAAAACCCCAGATTTCTGTAAATGCGGAATTGAAAATATATCTTCTCTTCTCATTTAGTTGTAGTCATTAAAAAGTTGATTACAATTTTGATAGTTAAATAATATTTAAAAGAATTTCACTTAGATTTAGTTTTATATCCTTTATGATGAAATATAATTTTCTTTCCAAACACCTTAAAGCATACACATATACACACACACACACACACACACACACACACAGTGTGGGTGTTCATGATATAGCTGGATGTACCTATTTTCTTTATCATACAGACTAAGCTTTGCTTAGTAATTATATTACATATAGGAGGCACTAATGTGAGAAAGCTATCCAGGCAGCATGTTTTGACTCTTTATGGCAGATGTTTTCCAGAGCCAGAATCTGACAGAATCCAAACTGAAGATGTCTACCATAAAAAGAGGCATAATGCATTATCTGGACATCTTTTCCACTTTGTCATATTCTCCATTTATCTTCAGATACCATTCTACATGTTACTAACACACATATTATAATTATATGTCTATATGCATAATATATTTAAGGTTTTGATAAAAATGGAAGAAAGGTTATTGTTGCATTAGTGTGGGAAATCTTTGGTGCCATAATTCTCTGGTATGTTTCCAATATGTGAGTGCAGGCATAAGATGTAAATAGTTAAAGATTTTAGATGAATGGTGTGCCAAATGATTTTATTGAAACTGAATAAAGAAAAGAAATATAAGAGTCAAAAAACAAATTACAAGCCATTGTAAAAAGTTGTATATAATATAAATATATATATATGTATAAAAAAAGGGGTCAGCAGAGTAAAAATTTTTTTTTTTTTTTTTTTTGTGAAGAATGATAGAAGCAATTAATTACCCAGGAAACTGAATGTGTTGTATTCTTTCTTTTTCTTTTTGGAAGAATGTAAAGAGAAAGGTATTAATGGCTTAGGGTTTCTGCTTTTTGAGAAATAATGTTCATCCATTGCCCAAACTCTAGGTATTTTACCTTCTGTAGAATCAACGTGTAAATACTAGTGGTCTCCAACTTCCACAGTGTCAAGATATTGGAACATTTTAAGAAGGCTAATTGTTCAAGTGCAGGGAAAAACAAAATAGGAGGCTGAGGGAAGCAAAGGGGATAAGTTTATTTTTAAAGGGAAGCCAAATGAAATATGAAACATAATTTTTTAAATGAAAAAAGAACTTTCTTAAAATCCAAAATGATGTTTTTTTTAAATACAAAAAGAAACATTTTTTAATATAAAAATAACCATTTTTTCCTTTTTTCTTTTTTTTTTTTTTTTTTTTTTTTTTTTAAAGAAAAATAACATTTTTAATATAAAAAGAAGCAACCTGTTTTGACTACAAAAAGAAAAATTATTTTTTAATACAAAATAAAAACAATATTTTTTTGAATGCGTAAAGCAATATATATATATTTTTTTTTTTTTTTTAAATAAAAGAAACAAAATCTTTTGGAATACTAAAGAAACAATATCCCTTTTTTCTTTTTTTTTTTTTTTTTTTTTTTTTTTAAATAAAAAGAACTATTTTTTGAATACAAAAAATTACTGAATAAAATGACTAAAATGAAGCAACAATCAAAATAATAATCATTACTTAAAAAAAAAAAAAATGGAGAACAACAGAGCTAAGATGGATGCACTGATATTTATTGAAGTGTTTTTATGAAGGGATGCATTTGTATTTATTGAAGTGTTATTGAAAAGAAAAACCTGTAAATGTTGGATGCCAAAAAATCAGAAGAATTCTGCAAAGATCTTCCAGATAAACCCTAACACAACCAATTTTATTCATTTTATTTTTTTTTAATTTCTTTTGTTTTGTCAATGTATAAGAAAAAAGAAAGGATAAGTGTATATTTTTTGCGTTCTGCTGTATATTTCTATTTTGCATATTTGTCAGATACAGCAAAAACAGTTAAAAGCATTTTATTATATATATATATATATATATATATATATATATATATATATATATATATATATATATATATACACACACATTTTTTTCTAATGATTGATTCCAAAGAGTGTATTTTTCCCCTGAAAATAACCACTGGAGGGACATCCTATCCTTTTGATCGTAACCGATCCATCTTTTTCAGAAAAATCAAGACTTTAGTTTGATTGTGACTTTTGTAAAACAACGACAAAATCCTGTATAAAATATATTTTCAGCTCACTGTTTTATTTATTTTTTAATGAATTTGGCTACAAATATAATTTCGAAATTATTATTTCATGCATTTTGAAGTTCCAATCCTCAATTTCTTCCAAACATTAACTTTGATTAAAGAGTAAGGATGGCCTTACTGTTGACAAGAGAAAAAAAAAAAAAAAAAAAAAGTGTAAGAAACAAAACGACAAAAGGAAAATAAACCTGGTTGAGATAAGATGAAAGTGTTTTTATTTCCTGTAATCTACAAGGTTCGATTGTTTATACATTCTGGGGTAGTGCATAGCAGTAGTGGGAGACTGATAGTTCATCAGGGTATAATACAAGGTAATAACTGAGATAGACACAGGGAGAAAATCAGCATACTTATGTAGCTGAGTGAGGTGGACACAGAAAATTAACACACCTGTATAGCCAAGTGTGGTGGACACACCTATGTAGCCGACTGTGATAGATATGTAAGGTAAATATCCCACACATTATTGCATTGTAGTATGTTGAGAGTTAGTTGCTGCTGCTAATTTCATTGATGACTGAAAGCATTGCTGCTGCAAAAACCGTTTGGGCATTTATTTTCTGATTGGATTGAAAAGATATTTTATGAGCATGGTATTTTTGGATGTTATCCTGAAAGAGGAAGTACAGGGCAGGACAAAATTAAGCTTAGTTTTTGTCATATGAGCTATGGATGTTGAAATTAGCACTTCCTGTTTTAGTTAAAGAATTGAAGTTCAAACTTGGTATGACAAAAGCTATCATTTTGGTGATCACAATTCTTGATGGTGGATTTTTTTTTTTTTTTTTTGTTTTGCATAGTAACAATAATTTTGTTTGCAACAAATGCTTAAAATATTTCACTGAAATTTCACACTGAATTTTTTGGCAATGTTTAACCTTCATGTCTGAAAAAAATATGATGTCAAAAGAACGTTTATTCTGTTAACATCACTATTACTGTAAACTCCCTTTACACTCTTGGCAATGTTTGTTTTAAAAAGTGATGATTAAAATTTTAATAAAGCCCAAACATAAAAGTGGATTTATACATTTTATTTATTCTGAAAACAAAGATATTAAACACAATATTTTAGATTGCTTATTTACATGAATAATTTAAGAGATTATAAAAATATATGAACCAACTATAATGAAATATTTATTATTTACCATTTTAAAAAAAAAAAAAAAATATATGAAAATTTTTTTATTTGTAAATTTATAAAAATGTTTGGACATGAAAATTTAAATAAATCCAACGATGAATAACTAATTATAAATTTTTGAAAAAAAATGTATTTTCTAGGCTTTTCTTTCATTTATTAATTCACTAAAATATTCATGATTACCTTATATACTTGTATATCATATGACTTTTGAAGACCTATTTTTGAAGCTAAATTTAAGGGGGTTGCATCACAGATGAGATAAAATTTGCACATGTACTACTGGCCCTAGATATGCTGGTAACCAAACTTTCCATTTACTGTAGTCAAAAAGTACAGCTGTATTTAAAATAAACATGACTTTGATGAAACTGATGTTTTATTAGGTTGGTGCAAAAATAATGACGTAATAATGTTGTTTTTTTTTGACGTATTTTTTAACATCAAAAAACGACATTATTACGTTATTATTTTTGTGCCAACCTAACACTTAACACACAACAATAATAATAATAATAATAATAATAATGCACATAATATTTACATATTAGTATCTTATTATAAAAGACAAACATAACAAACATGCATCTTTTCCATTGTTTGTGTATAAGATATTTACTCATTTCTAGTTGTATGTATTTACACAAAGAGTATAGTGTTACTAATGATACTTTTATCATTCTCTTTTAACTTATTTAACTAGAAGATGGGATAAACAGAAAGGAAAAGAGGTTAGTATTTTGTAATTTTGTCTCTCAAAAAAGGAACTCTCATGAAATACGAGATACATGATAAAATAATTTTTTATGAATGAAAATTTTAGGGGTGCATGATATGCGAGTTCACGTATTACATGCGTATATACAATACTTATAAAAGGGTAAATCATAAATATTGCATTGTAGTTTACATATTTTTATAATTTTGTAAAATTTTTTTTTTTTTTTTTAAATGAAATTTTGAATAAAAAAAATTTCTTTTCAAATTTATTTCATAAAATGGTAAATCTTTCTAAAAGGTAAATAAATATCACATTCTACTTTGAGGGAGTCAAAAGTGTAGGCAGTAATAGAGCTGTCGAGGGAAAGACCATCGTTTTGACACAGTGTTTTCTTTAAACATTGCCAAATTTTCTTTCTATTAGGTGTGCATCACAAAAGCTTTCATTTCGGTGCTCATAATTCATTATGGTGGGTTTGAATTTTTTTTTTCTTAGTTTTGCACAATAATAATTTCCTGTTTGCAACAAATGCTTAAAATATTACCATTTTAAAGTCTGTATATACTTTATTTATACTTGACAAGAAGTCGAACACAAAATGAAATTTCAAATTTGATTACGTGATAACACATACTGTATGTACTTGTGTATAAGCCAACTTTATGTATAGAACAACCCCTGAATTTATATGAAATTCATATTCATTTACATGCAAATACTTTTGGGAAAGGTATGAATTCAACTCTCCTGCCCCCAACTATGGGTTAAGACTTGTATCACTAAACCATTATTATATTAAAAAAAAAATGAAATTCTTACAATCTAAAAAATATTTTCTGTATTTAAATAACCTGCAAAGGTTTATTAAGCCATAGAAAATCAATCTATGGGGTTAGATTTGTACTCGCCTTGTTTCCACTAACTCTAAGCCTGTACTACTAGAAGCAGGGATTGAACTGTCAATTCCTATGTCAATACCTCTAAGCTATTGTTCGAAAGAGATGTGCAGTGCAGTGTGGTGTAACAGATAACAGGTCAACATGAGAAATTGGAGAAGTGAGTTCAAATTCCAGTCTGGCCTTTTACATTCACTTACGTGAAAATACCCTTGGGAAAGGTATTATCTATCTCTTCTCCCCTCAGCTATGGGTTGAATGGCAGGACAGACTGGGCCCTATAGCCATTGTTGGCAACCAGTCTGCCACAGAAAGAATTGCCAAACTACTGTAGGGAAAATAAAGTGTATGAGGCATTATTGCCTAAGCATGTATCACATTCAGCACTTAACTGACTGAAATGAATGTTGTGAATATTTTTCAGTGAATATAATAAAGTTTTGTTTTAGGACTTGAATGCTGATTATTTTTGCTAGGAAAATTTTGCATAATGAACATATCTATCAAGACACAACTATTAGATTGATGCAAAAATAATGTCGTTTCCTCACATTTTACTATGTGAGAAAACGACATTATTTTTGCACCAACCTAATATGTTAAAAAAAATGTTTGAATTATGGAAATTAAAAAAAAAAGTTGTGTGTTGGTGTCTGTTTTAGGTGGGATGTATGTTCATATGTAAACTATCAACGAATAAACATACAAAAACATGGGTTTCTACCAAAGGCCATCGTTTTATTTTGGTGTTATATATATAAAAAAACTGTAGCAAAAAAAGTTCTCAATGTCTCTTGAGTATGTCTGTTTTCTTTTTGGTCCAGAAGTTAAGGTAAGTTGAAATGTTGATAGCAGGCCCAAAAATAAAGCTACAAACACTCCTACAGAAGGTAATGGCCGAAAACAAGAAGAAAAGATTAAACATCAACTGTATGAAGACAGAACTCATGGTTGTTAGCAAAAGGATGGGCACAAAGTGCAAATCGGAGATACCAAAATCAAACAAATGTGGAAATTTAAATATCTTGGAAGTGTTTTAATAGAGGCTGGAAAGTGTGACACTGAAGGCGTGCTGGTATAGCCAAGAGCACATTCCAAAATCTACACAAAGAACTAAGAAATAGCAAATCTTTGTTCGCTAGAAATAAGGAAAAGAGTACTAAACTGCTACTATCCTCCTGTGTAGCAGGGAGTGTTGGATGATCTTAAAGATGCAGAGGAAACTGGAAGCAACAAAAATGTAATTCTACAGAAGGATGCTGAGGATACCATTTAAACTGAACATTCGAGCAATAACAAAGTTTTGGAGGAAACAGAAGCAAAAAGGAAACTAATACTTAACATCAGGAAGAGACAGTTGAGGTTTCTGGGGCAGGTAATGAGGAAGGAGGGCTAGGAAAATCTGATACTCACTGGAAAGAAAACATTTCAAACTTAGCCTGAGTAAATGGATGGTAGAACAGGGGAGAAATAACAGAAAGACAAAATTTATTAAGATCTACAAAATACAGAAATTTGTAGAAAGCCATGATTGCCTACCTCATGAGGGGACATGGCACATAAAAAACGTATAAGCATTGTATTAATGATCCAGCTCCAGTCAGCTTTGTGTGGAGTGGGAACAACCAAAGAAAAGTTTTTACTTGGTTTACCCTTGGAAAGTTTAAACATGGTTATGGTTCATTTTTTTTCTTGGTTCCGAAGTTAGGGTAAGTAAGGATAAGCATCATTATAATGGTCGAGCTCAAGTCAGCCTTGCACTGTGTTAGAACGACCAGAGAAAAGTTTAATTTACTTCATAGGCAGAGGTTTTCAAAGACCTGTGTGAATGCTATGCATTGTAAAGTAGAAAGAAGAGTTTATTATTAAATGAACATATCCCTGTGAGATCATCCTTTTTCCATGTTCTGCTACGTCTTGGAGCAAAGAGGAGAAAAAGAGAGACAAAGGAAAATGTTTTACTTTTAATAGCCTTAGGCAGCACTATCTAAAGGCATTTGATGAAACCAAGTGATATAATCATATTTCCGGTTCCTTTACTATTAGCATCATGGGAAAAGGAACGGAAACAACAAAGACGTAAATATGTGTATTACTTAAAAAGTAGTGCATGATTAGCAATGAAATTTTTACCGAATAAAGATTAGGGTGTAATGCATAAATATTATACAAAGTTTCAAAAATTTACATAATAGTTTTTTTTTTTTTTTTAAATAAAGATTAAATGGAACAAAGGAAATAAGCTACTGGACAAAAGTTAAGGAACGATGTTAATAATTTGCATAAACTTTTAATTTACATTGTTAAAAAACTCGATAGAGCTTTTCAGCAACAAGTAAAAGTTCATTTATCATTAGGACTTTATTTTTAAGCAATATAGCAAATTCTACACGCAAAACGCTCTCTTTTGAAGAAAAAAAAAACTCATTATAGCTAACTATCAAGAAAAAATGTCAATTTCAGAAATTTCTGATATTGTTCATAGGTCTAAAAGTGTCGTTCATCTTGTAATTAGCAGATATAAAACCGATAAAACGTTAGATGCTAAACCAAAAACCGGCAGACCTCCAAAAACATCGCAAAGAGAAGATCGAAGAATCGTTAGGATATCTACAAAAAAAAAAAAATACAGTTTGAATTTGCTACATCAATTGCTCATAAATTTAATGAAGAGACAGATAATAAGATCTCAAGGTTGCTCGCAGGTTAAAAAATGCAGAATTGCATGCCCGTATTCCAGCTTCGAAACCTCTCATTTCAAAGCGAAACCAAAGGGCACGCCTGGAGTATGCGAGAGAGCATGTTGTTTGGACTGACGCACAATGGGATACAGTTCATTTCAGTGACGAGTCCAACTTTACTATATTTGGTTCTGAGGGCAAAACTTACGTACGCCGTAGAACAGGTGAAAGGCTGTCTTCTCAATGTGTCAAGAAAACCGTTAAGTTTGGTGGCGGCAGTGTGATGGTGTGGGAATGATTTCATCTGTAGGAGTTGGCCCTATCATCCGCTTACATGGCAATATCAATGCTGAGATTTAACAAAGGCTTGTTCAGCAGCATGTGGTACCAAGATTACACCATAATCTTTATGAATCTCCTATTTTCATGCAGGACAATGCACCTTGCTACAAGGCTCTGAAGGTTATGGCTTTATTTGAAGAAGAAGGAATCGCCCTAATGAAGTGGCCAGCCCAGAGCCCCGACCTGAATCCAATAGAAAATGTTTGGAAGATAATTGGAGAAAGGGCTCAGAAAAGAAACCCGGAAAACCAGGATCACTAATGGGAGTTATTGAAAAACGAATGGGAGGGAATTACTGCTGATATTTGCAAGAAATTAATTAGATCATGTGGTCGACGATGCAGAGAAGTCATTGAAAATAAGGGGATGTTTACCAAATATTAAATTTTGTTAATAATTTGTTCACAATCAAGTATTAACAAGATCGTTCCTTAACTTTTGTCCAGTAGCTTATTTCCTTTGTTCCATTTAATCTTTATTTAAAAAAAAAACAAACTATTATGTAAATTTTTGTAACTTTGTATAATATTTACACATTGCACCCTAATCTTTATTCGGTAAAAATTACATTGCTAATCATGCATTAATTTTTAAGTAATAAACATATTTATGTCTTTGTTGTTTCCGTTCCTTATATTATGACCGCTACTGTATATTTGTCTTTTTTTAAAATTCATTATTATTATTTTATTGCTTTTTTTAATCATTCCGTTTGATTTTTGTGATGTGAAATTATTGATATGCACAAAGGAAATCTTCAGAAGTGGTACAAACCAATTGTGATAACCAAATGTCAAATTCATTTAACACTGTATTTAAAGGCCCTAAAAATACACATCTGATGTCCATTGAGGTGGTGTCATAGTGGATATAAAAACTGGTTAGGGAAGTATTACTGTAATCTCGTGGTTTGTGAATTCAACCCTTGGATCAGGTAGTGAAATAATATACTCTGGTTAAGCAGAACTGAACAAGCTACAGTACTAGATTGATGGATAGGTCTCATAATTTTACAGTTGGAATGTCTAGATGTTTTTATAATATATAATATAATTTTTTTTATAATTCTGATAATCTTTTGCGTTAGATTTCAACTCTCTAAATTGATTGTACGCTGTCTTTTACAGACATTAAATTTTGCTTTGATTTTTGCACAATGTTCGATTTTTTATCTTCAAGGTTGTAATTTTTTTCCAGTCAATTTGGATTCAAAAACCGACACTGAAGAATTATCTATCAAAGAAAAAAGAATTCATCGAAATCGGGTGAAAACTGTGGAAACGCATAAACAACATTCGATCACACACACACACACACACACACACACAAACATTTTGAGTATTATAGATATAGATACATAATACAATGAAAATGAGAAGAGAGAATTGCTAAATATATTCCTTTTGCAGTCAATGTCATGACATCAGGGACAAAGTACAAATATATATACCTGTTTGAAATTGATTGAAACACTTATCTGAAGTTGATCATATCTCTTCTTCCGATGTCTGCTTGTTGATGCATTATTCACATTTGCTCATGGCCAGCATCGACTGTCCTTTGGTGTAGGCTAAAACACGTCCTATCACCTTGGTTGTCTTCACCTTTGACAGTCAAATCTATTTGGCGCCTAAATTTGGGGCTTACCCATTATTATCGGTTAAATGAACTCATCTTTCCAACCAAGGGTATAACGTATATGTTTCATAATATTAATAATTATTTTTCAAATTAAAAACAGAATTTTCTTTTTCATAAGTTTTAAAATATAACATATTTATTCATCAACATATATCTTTACACTGTATTGTACTGTGACAACAGCTTATCTATATATGTTTTGTATGTCCATAAACACATTACACACAAGGTGTCTCAAAAGTCGCACTACAATTGGAAAATACTTTATACTTGTAAACATCGACTGAAGGAAAATTGTGCGGCATCATTTTCAACAAGTGAACTGATAATATTTATAAATGATATCGTATCCCATTCAAAGACATTATCTCATTTAGTAAATAAAGATGAAAATTATAAAATTATACACAAAATATGTAGTTGAACCCGTAAAATTGCGTTCAAAATATTTAGATTTCGGCATTAAATAACCCAAACAGGTTAATATGCCGCCGAACTAAATCAACCAATCAAACCAAACATGAAAGTTACAGTTTTTTAGTGATAGTGCAAGTTTTGTGTGTGTGTGTGTGCGTGCGTGCGTATCTGTGTGTTCGTGTTTGTGTATGTGTGTGTGCGTACATGCATTCATATGCCAGTTGATGTTAGGCAGATTATAAATTACTTTGTCATAAGCTTCTTTCCCTAAAAGTACAGGGTGGCTTCAAATGTCACGCAACGATAGGCAGAAAACGTAAACTTGTGAACCAAGGAAAATTTGCACGACACCATCTTTTATATTTCGACCAATAAAATTCCTTAATAATGTATTGTCACATACAAAAAACATGATTACATTTGGTAAATAAATAAATTTACAAGGGTATCAATGGTTATGTGACTTTTGGAACATCCTACACTGACATCGGTTCAAATGTATTTTTTTAGATAATTTCATCTCATGCAAGGCGATAATGTCATTAAGATGCAAGAGATTTAGCGAGAAGAAGGGACAGTAAGAGAACAAAATGGCAAGTGACATTGCATTTAAATTTCTGAAGATTGTAAGTAGCAGGAAATTAAGAATCTAGAAGAGAGTTCCACAGGTTAGAAGCGCAAAAGACTCTAGGTAGCAGGAAATCAAGAATCTGTAAGAAAGTTCCACAGGTTAGAAGTGCAAAAGATTGTAGGTAGCAGGAAATCAAGAATCTGGACGAAAGTTCCACAGGTTAGAAATGTAATAAAAGAAAATGTTAGAATAGAACTTACCGTTACGAGTAGTTTCAGCAGTTAAACGAAAATTTGTTACCAATTTAGTATGTTTAAATGAATGCAGTCAAGGTGTCGAGGCCGCCATTAGACCTTAGAAATCCTTAGAAAAACGACCTTGACCTTCACAACCACTGATCGCACAGATTTAAGTCCAGCAGCATGCGAGAAACTGGACGACTGGCCCAATATGGTTGAGTCCAAAACCTCGTGAACAAATAGTTCCACATATTGTTAGCGCCCCTACCACCTTTGTTTTAGTCCAAACTCAGGCTGCTCGGCCCGGTGGCCTGGAAGTGTAGTATCCTACCTTTGTGAACTTTCGGTGCTTCGTCGAGAGAATACTCTTCGGCGTGATTCCGTTTCCGCTGTCAATCCGCCCTGTCAAGTGCTACCCGTCGGCGCGATCCCGTCTCTGCGGTCGATCTGCCCTGAAAGTCGTAACACTACAGTACACTAACTCGGCCCTATTTAGGGATTCCGCCTTCGTCAAGTGCTACCCATCGGCGTGATCCCGTTTCCGCTGTCAATCCGCCCTGTCAAGTGCTACCCGTCGGCGCGATCCCGTCTCTGCGGTCGATCTGCCCTGGAAGTCGTAACACTACAGTACACTAACTCGGCCCTATTTAGGGATTCCGCCTTCGTCAAGTGCTTCCCATCGGCGCGATCCCGTCTCCGCGGTTGATCCGCCCTGGATGTCGTATCACTACAGTGGCGTAGCTAGAGTAAACGTCACCTGGGGCGGTCTGCTCAAATGTTACCCCAATGACCCCGATTCACCCTATGCTGAATGGTTAGCTGTAGCTAAATTTTCATACATGCCCTAACTCTACTTTACTCTACTGACCGGTACGTTACTGTTTAGTGTTTATATGTATGATCCAAGACAAAATCCAATACCACAAAATAATCAGTTCAAATCAAAAGATTTTAAAAATGCAACTGTTCACTTTCAGAACAACTAAATACAAAACACGGCAATACACAAAAGAATGACATTCGATACTATGGTCTTAGAATGAATGTTTTCTTGTTTTCATTGTGGCAAACTGCTCAATGACCTCGTAAAAATCTGTTTGTCTTGTAAGCTCGTTTTCAATGGACAGTACAGCCAGATCCGACAGTCTCGACTGGCTCATGGTTGACGTAATTTTCTGTTGCTAATTTTCCGGCGTCCAATTTTCCGTTGCATCATTTTCTGGGTACCATTTATTTAATTATCAATGATGTTTGAAAGTATTTTTCTTGACAAAAATGTTCTATTTAATTTTTAAGCATTTTTCGGAACATTGTAAATCAACTGCATTCTTTTAAAGGTTACCTATAGAATTTAAACTAGAGAGTTTATTTTTTTGTTTTTCTTTATAAAAGTAAAATAAATTTACATCGTATTTTGATGTTATTATGATTTTAGTTTTAGTGATAATTTAAAAACAATAAATATTTATCATTAGTTCTAATAATGGAAAATTAATTTAAAAATTTAAAAGAATCGTTTTTGGAATCGGAAAATAGGCACAAATTTTTCCGATTCCGATACCGTTTCCGATACGCCAAAAAGTTCCGATTTTTCTGATTCTCGATTCCGATTCCGATTAATCGTCCCAACACTAGTAGATATATTCAAAAAAGTATATCGCTCACTCAATGGAAAATTGTATCTCAGCGAATTGATACACAGGCAAGAGTACAACATTCCGTAATTATCGACACTGACTGAGAGAGATAAACACTACCAAGTCCTTTTTTGAAATGGTAGTGGTGATGGGGAACTTGAACATTCTTGTCCATACCAAAAAAGCGCTTAAAAAGTTAATTAATTTAAATTATCTTATGTTTGGTTATATGGTCAGATAATTATAAGCGAACTTAGTCAAACATTTATCTGGAACTCCACATTATTTTACATTATTCGGACTATTGTCCTCATCTTTGTCGCCATATTTATTACAACGTTTCGGCCGTTGTACGCTCCGGCCTTCTCCAGGTGGTTGGAATGTCGAACTGAACCCTTTATTTCGCTCACTGGGGTAGACTGTTCTAGTTCCCCAGTGAGCGAAATAAAGTGTTCAGTTCGACATTCCAACCACCTGAAGAAGGCCAGAGCGTACAACTGCCGAAACGTTGTAATAAATATGGTAACAAAGATGAGGATGTAGAATGCTGCTTTCTTAAGTGTTGCGGTTACCAATTTAGAAGTGGTGTTTGGTTGAATAGATAAATGTGGCTGCGTGTTGAATAAGCATTTAGCATTCATACATAATATTTAAAAACATCAAGGAAAGACAATGAAGAACCAATTTGTTTCAACGAATAAACATATATATTAAAATCAACAATAAATACAAGGTAGTTGTATAATGTCTGAATAGGGAGAAAAAAGTAGTTTCCCTTTATCTGTTAGGAAATATTTTTAAGCAAGTTTTTCTGAGTATAAATTTCAGAGTTCTGTGTTAAAATAGAATATATCTTTAGAAGATTGTTCAGTTGTGTTTGTAACTAACAGAGTTGATTCAACTTATTTTGTTCACAGAGAACTGGTGGTGTATCAAATTAAGTTCTGTATCTGTGTGTATGTACGTGCGGAGTGAGTAGGATGAATAACACGAGTGAGTAGTCGAGATCTATTGTCTCTGCTCTGTACTCTACTGTGGTGCTCGAACTACTACAGGTTTTTGGAATGCATCCAATATTTATATTACTATGGGTGGCTCCCAGCACGAACGCGGGATAAATTTTGAAGGTATACGAAAAATACTCGATTGGATGAAAAATGAACCAATCGGTGATTTTAGATTCACTGAATAAAAAAGTCCTGTCCTCACATCTCTATTTCAGTCACTTTCCCACTACTATGACGTGGCTTCCCTCTGTCTTTTCTATAAATATTTTCATGGCTGTTCATCTGTGCTCTCATCTTTAATACCTTTGTTGCCGGACCGATAAGGATGTCGCCCCCGCAAGCTTTTAGAAGAAAGGCGTGAACATTGGCTGTTCATTTGACAATGAGGAGACAAAGGCAGAGGTTTTAAAAATAATAAACGTCGATTTTTATTTATCCAAAAAATGTACAAGAGTGTACTTTCTGGAGAAATATGTTTGTATCGGTAACGGGTCCGGTATGACTGGTTTCCTTCAGGGGAAGTTGATTCGGTTGTATCGGCGAAACGAGTGTAGAGTTGATCGGCGGCGGTAGCTGGTCGACTGCCGGATTGGAGAATTGTCGGCGGCAGTAGCTGGTCGATCGATGACGCACGAAGACTCGTTAGGTCGGTTAGGGCGAGTCCCTAAACAGGGCTGAGTCAGTATAGTGATACAGTGGCGTAGCTAAGGGGGGGAGGGGGTGACACAATGTGACCCGCAACAAAATTTTTCAACCAGGCTAAGGTGCCAAAAATAGTCTGAAAACAGTGGTAGAGACACAGGGTTTCGTTTAATTTATGACCCCCCCCCCAGTTTTGTCCCCTCGTCAGAAATTTTCTAATAAATTGTCGGGAAATTTGTGAGTAGGAAAAATAGCAATGTTTTCAGCTTCCATGTGTTTCAGTTGCTACAATCTTGGTTACTAACAAGAGACATTGTTGTAACATTTTATCGGATGATATGGTGTTTTAACTCTGCATCATTAATAACAACAAAGCGAAATACGAAGCCAAAAGTGCAACAATTTCAGTCTTAATGTAGTGTATACCATATTGCTTTCTGTTTTTCACTACACATACTATACTTATTCTAATAACGATACAAATTTAAGTCGGGAATTTTTTCTCTATACATATAAAATGTAATACAAACATGTACTATAACAGAAATAGCGTCATCACATTAAGACTGACGAATAATTATTTGTATCTTTGTTCTACAACAATAGCGAAGTGTTGCTGAAAAATTCTTTACTCGAGTCAATTCCACAAACTGAAATAAACATTAGATTATTTAAGAAATTTTGATCGGACCGATAATTTTGTAGTACTCCCTCATACTTTTATTCATTTATATATTTTATAGTCTATGTATTTAATTTTGACTTAATATTCACCCTTCAACTTTTCAGAATTTGCAGGATGTAGTAAAATGTGATTATCTCCCCTGGTTCATATATTTTTATCTTTCCTTCATAGTTGTCTCCCTTTAGCAATAAAATTTATTTCCTTTCGATTGTTGCATATTTCTTAAATGTATAGATATACAAGGAAGAATAGAATAATGTTATCTGGAATGAATTTACGAACTGTCCCCCTTGCCCTTAATATGTCCTGTAAGTGTCAAATCTTCTAATCCTATGGGGACATTATTATTAACAAATAAAAATATAAAATAATAATAATAATAATGATAAAAATATCATAAATAAAACAAACAACATAAAACTTTGTTTTAAAATTAAATTAATAAAATAAAACGAAAATATTTTTTCCAGCAAGCAACGGAAAACTGTCCTGTTTGAAAACGGATATTTCTCGCCAGAAAAACGCCGAACTCACTCTCTTCGCTACAGAGCCTCAGGGGATCCATTTCCTTTCCTCCGCACATTGCTTGTCAGATGACGACTTTCTTCCTGTATTACATACAACCTTAAAACATATAACTGAAGTACACAAACACCAGTGCACAAAAATAAATACAATTATATGATTTTAATTTACATTTTAACATGCTTTTAGTGTTATTTCCTTGTATATTATTTAGTGTTGAAAACACGAGGCTGTCCCAGCTGGTATGATGTGAGGGACTCCACTAGCCATCGTTACGTGACATAGAAATTTCAACTAAGTGTTCAATCAATCTGTTTTCATTTTCTCTAAAACTTTGTTGTTGCTAACAAGTTCAGTCCATAGTATTCTCAGCAACCTTCTGTAGAACCACATTTCTGTTGCCTCAGGTCTCTTCTCCACTTGTGAGGAGATTGTCCAGAATTCATTGACATATCGGAGGACTAATTGTTGCGCATTTGAATCAACCCACAAACGAAGAAAAAGGCGTTTAAAAATATAAGATATTTTTATTTTTGTGTTTTTTACAACTAAATTTTTCCTAATGTTTATGAGTGTTCTTACAGACTTTGATGAAAAGAAATGTTATTTCTTGCGTGTATGTGTAAGAAAGAAGGGAGAAGGTCAGGGGGTAAAGAGTGTCATGTCGTTTGGTGAAGATGACGGGTGAATAAGTAAGGGTCGTGAACTCTTGCTGTTTGTCTCTCATTTGTTTGTCATTCTAGAAACTTTAAATATCCTTCAAAGGCATCAAGAAATATGTTTTTATTATTATTACTATTGTTGGCGGGAATGCCACCCGTTGTTTGAAAAATGTTAAATAATTATTTTCAATGCATTAATTTATTAACCGGAAAGATGCACGATCCTTCGACTCAGAAACTATTTTTTGTCATTTGGGTTTGATTGTCATTCTGTTTATTTCCGTCTTCGCTCAAATTGATAATTACATGACAGTTCAATATTTTTTTTTTAGATTTGGAATGCATCTTTCTAACATGCCTTCGGATTCCTGTAGTTTCATTCTGTGTCTGTTATCAACACTTTATCTTATCTTTTTAAGATTGTGGTTCCAAATAATGAATTCTGAGAAGATTTCTAATTATAATTAATGTTATTAATGTTATTTAAAAACACTTTTGTAAGAATTGCAATCTTTATTCTAAAATAGATTTTATTACTTTTGGGTTATTGTTAGAGAATTATTAAAAATAATATAGATATCAACCGGAAAATGTTTTTTATTTAAACATAAATTTTATTTTTATTTAAAATATATATTAAGCATATATTTCATTTTTGCTTTTATTTAAATATTTTAAATTTTTAAAAAAGGTTTTATGTTTTAAATTTTTAATATTAGAACTTAATTTAAAATTTAAATTATAATATTTGATTATTAAAATGTGATAAGTTTTTAATTTAAACATATTTTATTTAAAGCATATTTAAACAT
Organism: Acanthosepion lycidas; assembly: GCA_963932145.1. Classification (NCBI taxonomy): domain Eukaryota; kingdom Metazoa; phylum Mollusca; class Cephalopoda; order Sepiida; family Sepiidae; genus Acanthosepion; species Acanthosepion lycidas. The sequence continues at coordinate 45,966,469 of OZ010571.1, read as the reverse complement.
ATATTTTAATTTTATTTAAACCTATATTTTTATTTAAAAGATATATTTTGTTATTTGAACAGTTTTTAGATTTTACATTCCTCTTTATTTAAAAAAAAAAAGTTTTCAACGAGTTTATCATTAAAGAAAATGTTTTTGTTAATGCAGTGATTGAGGTTTTTTCCCTTTACTTATTTTCAATCCGTTCCTTTCTATGCGAAATTAATTATTTGTTCTTGAGGACCTTTTCACGTAAATAGTTTTCTTTATGAAATGAGATTAAATTTTTAAAAAATTACGTATTTCTTTTTCGTATTATCCTATCCTAAAAATAACATCATATTTATCAAATATAAAAAATCTATATAAACACTGGGCTTTTTTTTCTATATGTAGCCATTAAGTATTTTATATATATTTTCTTATGTATATTTGTGTATTTAAAAAATATTTTCGCTTAACATTTTTGTCTAAAGGGAGATAACTCTAACATTTTTTAATTTTCTTGGCTCTGGTGAGCAATGTTTTTATGAAAATGAAAGACTTGGAGATTTTTATAAACCTTGTATGTTGAAAAAAATCTTAGAGCAAAGTACAACAAAAATAGAAAAATTATATATAAATATTTGAGTATAAAGATAATTCAAATAAAAATAATAATACATACATATATATATATTATTATTTGAATTATTTTTATACATTAATATTTATATACATGGTTATCGTAAAAGAAACATACGTATATATATATATATATATATATATATATATATATATGTGTGTGTGTGTGTGTGTGTGTGTGTGTGTGTGTAATGAATTGGATTAAGTACGACGATTATTTAATATATTTTCTGTTTATACGTTATTTTTATAGATACAGTTTATCTAGGTAAATGCTCTGTTTTTTAATTAAACAATATTAATTACATTTATTGGCCTAAATGTTCGAGAAATTTCGTAGAAAATATACATTCTCCGACAGGAATCGAACCTGTCTTTCTATACAGAAACCATCATTTGATTTGACGTCCTATACCATAACTACAGAGAAACGTTTAGTTAGCAAGGTTCAAATTACTGTTTTTAAACAACAATCTTCGACAATTTTTATCGATCGATGATATCTGCTCACGAAATGTATCTTAATGCAAACAATGACAACATATAATGAAACTGATTAAGTCGGACAATTATTAATATATTTTCTGTAAATTATCTATGAAAATAACGTATAAACAAAAAATATTATGTGTGTGTGTGTGTGTGTGTATGTGTGTGTGTGTATACATGCATATTTATATGTGCGTTTATATACTTGCAGATATATATAGTAGAAAATGCATGTGTAACCGAAGAAATAAATTTTAATTATTCTATATTTATTCAAGTGTTATTTTTCTTTCAAATAGAAAAAAAAGAATTACACACAAAATATATTTTTTGTTTCCGTTCTTAAAAGAGGAAATATTGGGTAAGTTAAGTGCGTTGTTGATGGAGAGTATGTCATTGTATGTGTAGCAACGTTGTTTTATGTCTGTCGATAAATTCTAGTCGTAACTTCCAATGCGAACGCACGACAGGGGAGTGGAAGAGGAAGGCGAGGAAGATACAATATTGTTATCATTTGACGATTCAAAGGATACCACGCGTCTCATTTGAAGCCGCTGATTGGCTATATACTATTGCAAAATTTAAATATATGGATTTCCTCAATGTACAAAAATTGAGTTACTTTCTGTGAACAGATAAATCCATTAGCGTTCTTCTACAAATCTGAAACGGGGCTCCACAAATATGTTTGTATATATGTGTGTATGTATACATATATATATATATACATATATATATATATATATATATATATATATATATATATAATTACTTATTTAAAAAAAAATTTATAACATAAATATGTTATAAAATCGCTACAAAAATAGCCATTTTGTTTCAACACCCTCGGTGTCTTATCAAGTGATGACGTTGAATGTAAAATAAATGGTTATATATATATATATATATATATATATATATATATATATATATATATATGTGTGTGTGTGTGTGTGTGTGTGTGTGTGTGTATCCATGCATATATGTGTATATATGTGTGTGTATCCATGTATATATATATGCTTATATGTGTGTGTATGTATATATATGCACATCTATCTATCTATCTATCTATCTATCTATCTACAAACATATACAAAAGTAAAAATCTACTGTTCGTAGCATTTACTTTTTAAAAAGTGCTCAATACAAAGTAGAGCAACATATTATTATTATTATTATAAGAGATTATAATAAGAGATTATAAAAAAATATTTTGAAATCGCTACACAAAAGCTCTCATGTTTCAATACTATCATTGTACTTCTTCAGGCGATGGTAAGTAACTGGTGATTAAATTATTTTTAAGGAAATTTAAAAACAAAGTGTCACCTCTTTTCCGAAAGTTAAAGTGGTGGGGACATAAGGTCAAAATTAAAAATAAACTTGTGTGTATGTCTTTATTAACCAATTAAATGTCAGATCTACGGTAAATAAAAAAAGTAAGCTCAGAGGATGGAGGTGGGTTAATTATGTTTTCATGTCATGATAAACCGGAACATAGACCCGCCATCATTAACGATTGCGGAAAATATGCCAGCGAAAAATGTATTGTGATGGTAAACAAATATGGCAGTTTTTTGAAATGGCGTTGAAGGGAGGGGTGGGTTAATCAGACGTAAAATTGACAGAGAAAATTTAAAAAATGTTTTTTTTTTATATTCAGGAAGCTTCGTAAAGAGGCCTGTAGATAAAGGGGCAGTACATAGCAATATTTAAACTGAATAAACAAAATAAGGTAATTACCCGTAGAGAGTGGGCCATTATATACGAATAAATTTTAGCTATAAGAAATGGTAATACGTAATTTAAAAAAAAAAAAAAATTTAAGGTAAAGACAAACTGTGTTGGCAATGTACATTTAATTCGCTCCTTTGTTTCAACAGCTTTTTTTTTGCCAGCAAATTTGATTATTTGTAATTTTTCATGCAAACGTAAGAATCACAATTCATTTAAAGATTTGTAAGTTCTATTTTTTTTAATATTCTCCATTTTACCAATAGGGATTTTATTAACTTCTTTTAAGTTTCAAAATATTTAGAAAGGGACATCCTATTTCTGTACGCGTTATTGGAGAAAGATAATACATATTAGTAAACTTTTAAATTCTCTATGTTGAATTTCTTGATTTTGTCAGCTTTAATTTTGTGGAATTTTTCACCACTATAAGGCCATCATCTCCACATAACACTATGTCATTATTGTTGATATCTTGGTGGACACTAAGATTATATATATTTAGTGCCCACCAAGATATAACCATTGATGACATAATTTACAAAATTTGGGAATTGAAGGAGAAAGGTTTGAATCCACAGATAGTTTGGAAGATTATAGGTTCTGCACATGCTCCTTAATAGTTTTATACATAGGTGTGACTTATGTTTAGAAGAAAAATTAGAATATTAAAGTACAATAATCAAAGCCAACTATTGAATCAGAGGAATGAATTAATATTAAAATGTCGACATAAAAACAAATTCAAATTTCGATAACATAGGTTTTACTTTATTAGCTACTATATTTCTCTAACTCTTCAAATGCCGAATGTATAACTAATTCTAATTTCTCAGTTCTAAGTGGAAAGTCATGTAAAAATGCTCCAGATGAGTCAATATTATAATCTGACAAGAATTTACCAGCAAAACATTTACCTATAGAAGAAGAATGGAGAGAAAACTTACTCTTATTTAAGACACTGTTACAGAGCCGCCAGGTGTTACGAAATCCAAACATTTTAAAGGTTATGAGGTGTCCCATTTTATCCTGCCTAGCCTCTTTGAGGATACGTTCACATTTGTTAAGAGCAGACACAAACTGGCTTCTGTTGTGATAGATACTATCACACCCG
>OZ010571.1:45780026-45955026 GCA_963932145.1 Acanthosepion lycidas | reverse complement strand
TAATGCCGAAATCTAAATATTTTAAACACAATTTTATGCTTTCATCTGCAGACAAAATGTATTGTTGGTAATTCTACTTTAAAACGCATTTTGCTATAAATATGTTATGTTGATAATTTTACTATGCAAATATATTTTTATACTTTCATAGTGTTTTGTTTTTATTTGGAGATTCACTATTTGTTCACAGGTGCTGCCATCCCCGGGTCAGAGTGGCCCTGGGAACAATAGCAGTTATGGCCGGTTTCCAGGCTTCTCAAAACATCTACCAATCTACCAATCTGTATTGCTGCCGGATGTAGTTTATCGTCATACCACGTAGCTTAGATGTGGTACAAAGCAAAAATTATGGAGCACCCAGTGAGGATCGAAGTCAATATTCAATCGTAATTAATCAAGTGAGAAAAGCTTGCAAACTATTACACCGTGTCGAAATGCCCAATTTCGTTTTATAGCGACTTACTAAGCGAAGCTCAGTTTGTGGCACAAGGCCGAAAGTATGGAGCACCGAGTGAGAATCGAACACGCTACTCAGTAGTAATTGATAAGGTGAGATAAGATTGCTAACCATTACACCATATTGTAGTGCTTCATTTGTGTTTTATATAACGATTTACTAAGCGTAGCTTAGATATGGCCCAGAGCTGAAGTCATAAAGCCTCGTGTTAGGATCGGACTCATTGCTCTATCATAATTGATCTAGAGTGAAACAAATTTGCTAATCATTTACATAACGTCGAAGTGCCCGAATTGCGTTTTATATATGTCAGTAATTTCGATCCAAATTTTGCCTTAAGAGAACAGATTAACAAGTGTCGTTAATCCCCACTTGTATTTTGGTTACTATTTTGTTGTGAATGTCGCTCAATTATTGTTATTTAACTTGAACATTCTATAAACCTTTTGGCACAAACACCGTGGAGAACCCGGGACATAATATGATAATATAATTTTATTCAAAGGTTTTAGCGGCAGCTTAAACTAGTCTACAAGGAAAATATCTGTCAGAAAAAAATAGGCCTGCGGAAATGCAGACAGAACGAAACACGAACTATTTTCATCGAATTAGTCTGTTTACGAATCCGCTGTCAAAAATAGAGCTAAATGAAATCATCATTGCAACGCTTCAGACGAATAAAAAAAAACTTCGATTTAAATGAATTAGATTCACGAGAAAAATATTCAATAAAAATATTCATTCAGATGTAATTGAAGTTCTATTTATTAAATACATGTAAAAAGTTGAGCTATACACATATGCAGAGATATAATCATATTCAAATGTTTTATTTCCATCAAATTCACATAGAAATTGTGAATAAAAATAAATAAATCGAATGTCAACTCATTCAATTTGCTTGAGTGAAAATTTGATCAAAATTGCCGTTAGTAGTCGTAAGATTTTATATATTTATTTGGCAGGTTTAAAATAAACTATCAGTTCGATTTCAATTCCGTCACCTCAAAACCACAACAGTGAATGTTTTCTAACCTCTAAAAATAACGTTGTTTTGGGAAAAATAAAAACAAGAACAAAGTTGTAATAATTGCATGAAAGATGAGTGACGAATTTACAAAAAACATATATACTTTAAACTTTATATACATTGTGCAAGATTTTTGTTTTCTAAGCTTAATTAAAGGAAAAATAATAAAAATAAAACAAAGAAACAAAAAACAAAAAACAAACAAATTCCTTGTAATTTAAATCATTATGTCTGAATTTATTTTTTATCGATCGTTCTTGGAATAAAAATATTCAAAATGTGAAGGGAATAGTTATAAATTTTCGATCGGCGATAGAAGTCAGTTTTCGAGCTCAAAAAAAAAAAACCCAAAACAAAAAAACAAAAAAAAACAACAACCCCCCCCCCAAAAACACAGGATTTCAAAATTTGATTTTCAAGGCAATATTAGCGTTTATAATACTGGAGTGGACATTGCACGCATTTCACAATTGACATCAAGGAAACTTAATGATCCCGGCCGCCGGGGGAGGAAGAACTTGACCTCTCATCGGCATACAGTTTGCATGCGTAGCAAAACATTTGTAAATACACGCGTTTATATAAGCAATCATCAGTGATAATGTAAGGACAAGGGTGGAGTCTCTACGGAGGCCACATACAAAGGACTAGTCAAGAGTGGCGGAATATTGGAGTGAATAAAATATTAAGTAAGAAAATTCAATTCTAGTGTTATAATCACGCCGACTTCATTACAACAGTAATCGTAAATTTCTAAGATCAATGTTTAAAATAGCTTTGAGCGAGTCAAGTATGAGGATCTTGGCGAAGACCATCCTTGTTTGAACATTGTAGACTGACGCTACAGGTTCACAGAGAACTGTAATAACAGAAAGAACATCTTGAGGCGGCAACTCTTTAGCAACAACTAAAATAGATTATCAAATGTAACACAAAGAAAAAAAAAGTAACATACTTAAAAATTTTGACATTACATGCTACTTTAGATATAAGTTGAAGAAAGAAATCCTCATCAGTAGTGGAAAGAGCGAAAACAGCTACTGAACTTTGCTTTGAAGACAGATTTAACTCCTTCTCTGGTGTAGACGTGTATATCCCTTTTTACCGAAAGTGTCAATTTTCAGACACCGACGAGTGAACACGTCCAAAACGTAAGTTCTTTTTTTTTTAAGCGTTTCACCCCAAGCAAGGCGGGAAGCCACTAGGACGTTACAGAAAATTTGAAGCAAGATCAGATAGGAGTGATAGAAGAAAGGATGAGGAGAAGGGTAGTGGATAGATCAAGGCAACTGGAGATGTCGATTGACATTACATTTGAATAGCTGGAGATTATAGCTCTCAGGGAAACTGGAATAGGGAAGGGAGTTCCACAGGCGAGAGGTGCGAGACATGAAGCTATTGGAGTAGAAGAGACGGCTACATTTAGGAGTTTCGACAGTGAAGGGGGGAGATTGGGATGCCAGCCTCGTAGGGCGCTTGAACTCATGAAACCAGCGAATGCAGCTCCTCGGAGCAATTGCCATGAAAGTATTTGTAAAACAGACAGAGAGAGGTGATGGCGCGTCTGTGAGAAAGTGACTGTAGACGAGATGCTAGATCAGGACCAATTATATTGCATATCCGCCCCTGGAGTCTATCAAGAACCCCGAGGCAAACAGAAGGGGCTCCAGACCATATATGGCAGCAATACTCCATGCAATGGCGAATTAATGATTTGTAGATCTGGAGGATCGATTCCGGGGAGATAAATTTCCTGGACGTTCAAAACCCAGTTACAGTCATGTTTAAAGGTCAATTTCGATTTTTTTTAATGCTCTTCCGAACTTGAAACCAATCCACTTGTTAACTTATACGTGTGCTTGAGGTGCCTCAGTTTCTTAGTTACTATATTAAGAACAAATAAAAAAATCGTCTAAAAATGAAACGTTTTCCCCAAAATAATTGGCGGGGATGTGATAAAGAGAAAGATTTTATAGATTTCGTTCGACAGCAATACTGGCTGCTCGTTCAATGAATGCCAAATTTTTCCATATAAGGAAATGGCTGATATTAGCAGTCAGTCATGCGCCATGCGTGATACACGTTTATGCGATCATGTATCTTTCGATACACTACTGATTAGGCAGATTTTTTCCCGCAATAGGTTCCCATTTCTTTCTGCGGTAGACCAGTTACCACCTAAGGCTATAGAACCCGGTCTCTCCGGCTGTTTACCCATGGCTGGTGTGGAGGGAACGTTGGTGGGTAGAAGAGGATTTATACCTTTTCTAAAGGTATTAACACGTAAGGGAATGTAGAGGATTCGACTCTGAATTCAAACTCGGCTCTCCGTTCCTCAATCTTACCATTACCATTGTATGTCATGTACTGTATTTGGTTTTGTTGATTAATTTAACGATATGTCTACCCTTGCTGAGTTATTTAATATCGGATATTAGTTTTATAACACAAAAACAAGAAAATACAAAACAATAAAAGAAGTTCGCGTGAAACTTGAATTGCGTCTCGAGAATTGCTCCGTTGTGAAAAGTTTTTACTATTTGTAGATAGTGTAGGCGTTTAGCACCTTAATTTACCGCGTACATAAGAGTTTTCCGTTTGGTCTTTTAGTTTTCTTTTTTCTTTTCTTGTTCGGGATTTTTTTTCTTGTCTAAGTTACTAGGTCTTTTGGCACTTGTCTGTTGGTTACACAAACATTGTTGGATACTTTAATATATATATATATATATATATATATATATATATATATATGAAGAAATATAGTTTTAAGGTGCTATATTTATGGGATATAGTGCTCAATATCAGAGATAGAGCGTATGTAAATGCAAATTTAAAGTGAACATTGAAGTCAACATTCAGAGGCGACAGGCTGTTTCATGCTGGATGCAATCGTGAGGCGGCCTGACGATTGCATCCAGCATGAAACAGCCTGTCGCCTCTGTGTGTGGACTTCAATGTTCACATTTTATATTTACACACACAAACACACACACACATATATATATATGTATGCATATGAAAAACTTCTGCTTTGTCATGTTTCAACGTCAAACCAGCGTCACAGCAATTTTTTTCCTCGAAATATCAAGAAAACGTCTACTTTGAAATGTTTCGCTGGCCCATCGGCAAGATAAGTCAAAGTAGAAGTTATCCAGATTTTTTATATATACGCCATTCTGTCGGATACTAACTCAAATTTACTCACACTCTCTCTCTCTTTCTCTCACACACACACGCATACGCACTCGCGCGCATGCGCGCACACCCATATATACATAATAAAATTCTAAAAATTATTTAAGTTGGCATGTTTCATCGATGAACCGGCGGAATAAGAGTTTTATTTATTTATTCTGATGACGCCAGACATTGCGAAACTTTCTGAAAAAATTACCATTTATATTTAGCATTCTATGGGATTATCATTTTATTATACTCAAATATATAAAAATAATTAGATAAATAAAGACCAATATATATATATATATATATATATATTTTATATATATATATATATATATATATTTATATATATATATATATATTATATGTATATATATTTTATATATATATATATATATATATATATATATATATATATATATATATATATATATATTATATATATTTTATGAATATGTCCTGAAGATGGTTTATTAGACCGAAACGTCCGACGTTGACATTATATTAACATTAAAACAGCATAATTGCATATAAGGATTTTTGTTTGTTTTTTCCGTATATTTTTCTTCATATATATATATATATATATATATATATATATATATATATATATATATATATATATATAGGTATGATAAAAAATATACGTATACGCACATATACATATGCTTGCACGTACATATATATTTCTTTCTTAGGTACTATGAAAACAGTGCTCAATAATATATAACAGAGCTATTAAATATATATTAGTGAATGTACATAATATCCTACGTCTATGGCACGATTCGGAGTTTCATTCAAACATGCTATGTTCATGTGTAAAATATTTACTCATAAGTATAGATTTCGTCTTTGCATGATATTCCTAGTCGTGCTATCGACGTGGGATATTATGTATATTCACTATTATATATTTAATAGCTCTGTTATATAATATTCAGCACTGTTTTTATAACACCTAAGAAAGAAATATATATGTACGTGTAAGTATATATATATATATATATATATATATATACATATATATATATATATATATATATATATATATATATATATATATATATATATATATATATATATATATATATTGTGCATTTCGGCATCAAACTCTTATGCAAGTTTCGTTGAAAACGACTGAAAAGGTGTGGTGGTTGAGTTTTTATATAATTTCTCATGTGTTCATACAATTTTTTTTCCATTCAGGACAGAAATTATATAAAAATTGTCTGAATGTTTTCCAAGCGCTTTTGGCTATACTTTTAGCCATTATTAAGGATGCATTTCATTCTAATTTTAACTGAATATATCCATTGTTTTCGCTATTTTACTTTAACTGAATATATGCATTGTTATATGTATGTCTCTAGAGGTATATGAATGTTTTATTTTCCAAACACGGCCAGCACATGTTGGCCGCTTTCATAGGTAATATTATTGCGTGTTGGATTTTCTTTTTTTTTTATTATTAATAATGCCTCCGTTATTTTTAGCCCTTTGTACATTCGGATGAAGCTATTATATTTGTATTAACAACGAGTATGTAACAAATAGTATTTGGTAGATCTCCACGTGTATTTAAACGAGTCTTAATTGAGCTATGAACAGAAAGATGTAATGTGAGTCTTCTTGTTATACGTGTTGTAGTGTATCTAATATAATCATTTACAAATTTGGATTGGTCAGTAACGTAGCTCCATAACGGGCATATAAATTCGTAAAAAATATTGTTTCTCTCTAATACAGATCTTGTAGGTAAATTATTATTTTTGACCATGAGCTCAACAGTTTTGAGATTTTTGTAATAACTTAATTTTCTTGTTTTTGTCGACTGGAATTGTGTATTTCTTTACGATGTTTTTAAGTGAAGATTCGTCTTGCTTATAGCTGCTATGCATTTGATTTTGTCGAAAATGTTAATGTTATTGTTTTTTTCTGTGTTTATTGTTGTTATTGGTTACCTTAGAAAGAAAATGCCTACTATAGTAATCTATAAGATAATTAGGAAAACCGTTATTAACAAGCGTTTGTTTCACGTCGTTAAGTTCTTTAAAGAAAAGCGAATGAGAGGATGAATTCTCGTGCGCTCGCATAAGGAAATTTTAAACAACACCTATTTTACAGCTGAGAGTTCAATGACTAGTAAAATTTAGATGGCAAGTATTTTTATTTCTGTTTATATATATATATATATATATATATATATATATATATATATATAATGAAGTAGTGAATGTATTATTACTAGACTCCACAAAATCATCCAAGAATGGGAGTTTATTTTTGGGCTAAGTTCATAATTAAAGTTGAGGACGGAATTGAGATTATCAATTTCATTGTTGTTCTCAGGTAAAATGAAAATATCGTCTACGTAGCGGACACATATTTTCGGCTTAGTAACTTTTTTTTTTAAAACCTTGTTTTTTATGTTTGTGTATTTTAATATTTCCGTATAGATATCCAGATTGGTAATTTCCAATAATTTTATTGATTTTCAAGGATCCTATATCAGCATTGTTGGATGTTATGAATTTGTTGACTGATTTTTTTAGAGTGTCAATTGTATTTTTACTTAATTTTGTAAATTTTGATCAATCATCGATGAAGTGCTATAATTTTCTGTAATAATCTAATATATTCAAATTTACGCATGTATTGGATTTATCAGCTCTTCTAATGACGATATTAGGTTTGTTTTTAGTTCTTTTGCAGCCGTTTTGAGTTTTGTTGTTGGAATGTCATTATAGCTATTTCGATGAGTACGATCTTTTAAACATTCTACCTTGAGAAGATCTCTGAAGTTTGGATGGAGTTTTATTAATTTGTCATTTTCCAGTTGGGATAATGACTGGTATAATATTTATATTTCTGTCTTCTTTGTGAGAAGGTAAGATTTAGGCTGGAGATGGCAATTTGGACTTAGATTTAGGAATTCTTTCTGATCATCTGTTAGCTTATGACTGGATAGGTTTATATATTTATCACTGTTGTTGGGAAGTAGAATATTTCCTTGTTGTAAGTTGCAATACGTTTTCGTAATTATTTGTTTGTGTTTAAGTTCATTGTTATTAATACATAGGTTGATATGATATTTGTACAACGTTATATTCGGGTTCAATCAAAGTGTTTTTAAGTATCACATTTTTTTTCATTTTCATTATTTAAACATTTGATTTAATTTTTAGATGTTGTTATTTGTCGTAGATTTTATACGAACACATGACAAATTATATAAAAACTCAACCACCACACCATGTCAGTCATTTTCAACGAAACTTGAATATATATATATATATATATATATATATATATATATATATATATATATATATATGTATATGCCAGGACAAACACATCGAAGAAATGCTTGAGGACATTGTCGTGAGCGACATTCTACGCGTTATCGCCACTGGGAATATCTGCAAAAATGGTAAGTATATATGATTACGTGTGTCGCTTGACTATGTTTGTGTTAAGTGCAAAATCACTTGAAATATAGTATCATCATCCTGACTTGAATTCTAAAAAAAAAAAAAATCCAACTTTCCCTGATTGTTACAGGTTGCCACATATCGGTTTCAGCAGAAAAGCAAGTATCCCTCAGGCGTGCCCTAGAAATTTTAAGGGGGAGATTGGTGTGTGTGTGTGTGTGTACGTGTGAGATAGAGAGAGAGAGAAAGAAAGAAAGAGAGAGAGGGAGAGAGAGAGAATGGGTGTTTCTAGGTTGAGTCTAGTAACAGTTTTTCTCTACCCTGCAAAAATTGCACTGTCTGGCAACAGACCGTGAGAACAACTTTCTAAATATCTCTTTAGGCAACCACAGAGATATTTGTTTTTTTTTAACAATGATGTTCATTCTTTACAAGGCATGAGAGCCGCTCGAGTTAGAGTGTTACAGAGGATTTTTTTTACAGAAAATGGACCATCTTTTCGCCAGTCTTATTTGAGTGAGCTGATGGCTTTGTTAACAATGAACGCAATCAAGATATTTGCTTGAAACGAACTTCCAACAGCACAACTCTAGCTAGTTGCCCTGATACATCTGAGGAGCCAAACGTCTCCCTTAAACGTAACAATGTCTGCGCAAGTGCTAACCAATACTCAAAGGCAGACGACCAATCATCCTGGAATCAAACACAGCCAGCTAGGTAAAATGAAATTGATTTAACTCGTTGTATATTTGTTTTTTTGTTTTTTACATTGATGTTCACCCTATACAATGCTCGAAAGTCACTCGAGGTAGAATTTTACAGAGTAAGAAGCACTGTTAATGCGGATGTGGGAGGAAGATAATGGTTAGCTTGAACAGATTAGGATTGCAGTGATTGGAGAAATATCGTCTTGGAAAGAGGCATAGAAGTATCCTATATCATCAAAAATCAATACAATAATACGAAAGCAAATACATGGCGGGTTGAAATTTTATGAAATATTTATTGCATAAAATACAAATCAATATTATATAAAAAAGAACTGATTTTCTGTCATCCACAATCTGCATGTGACTTTGTAAGTCCCTATGTAATGAATATGCGTATGAGTTTTGCGTTAGAGACTTAGATGTGATTGTACACGCATATATACATACACAATTTGATTGAAAGTGAAATATTAGTATAATTCCACTTCCACCCAATCAAGACAACTACTCTGGTCTGAGTAAGTAATTCATAAATCTCTATCTATAAAAGGCAGGATGTGTGTGTGTGTGTGTGTGTGTGTGTGTGTAACGAATTCACAGCCGCAATTTTTGACGGATTTACACCAAAATTTACATGCACATGCTCAAGTTAGCGGGAAGACCAAGACCGACTTTGCATTTCCCAACTCCCATCGATAGTGGAAATAATCGATTTTTTCGTGCTTCTACAGCAGTTTTCATGTAGTTTGCGGCAATTTTGTACTGGCCAGAGTGAGAACCAATAGTTGGCTGCCACGAATAGGTAGGAAGATTCTATTGGCCAGCGTGAGAGCCAACAGCTGACTGACACGAATTCTGACCAGCATGCTAGCATGCAAAAAAAATAATAAAAAATAAAAAATAAAAAAAAATCGATAGCTGCATTCGTCACAAGTGGAAAAATTTAAATCTGCATGGCACTTTACTCCAATTGGCTCATTCGCTTGCTTAAACTCAACGTTGATTCTGATTCCGCAGAACTGGGTTGGGTGTGAAAAAGTATTTGTTTTTAACATTCTTTTTTCATTCGGTTTTTCCAGTTACGAGTCCTGTTTTAAAGCTGATCGTTTTGTGCTCATTTTGTTTAGTTATTTTTTCGAAACAGATTTAATGTTTAGTGTAGAGCTTGGGAAAAAATCGCTGTGTGAGATAGGCAAGAAGTAAGGCATGTAGCAACATCAGCACACCAAAGGGCACTACTTTATTTAAAGGCAAGGAAGTGCAAAAATATTTTAAGTCAAGTGATAGCGATTGCTGTATGAGTTGTACGATTTTTGAATCAAGCACAGCCAACGCCGGGCCATGCTGCTAGTTCGTATATATAAAAAAAGGAAATAAAAAATATTAAACCCTAAAAATCAGTTAATTATAGAATTTTATTGATATTTTTGGAAATAAATACAATTATTTTTTAACGCTATTTAAAAAATGCAGAAAATTGTTTCTGTTATTGAATTAAGATATACATATACTTCAGGTTCAAGAGACAACTTCAGGACGTTGGCTCTATATTATTAATCTATACTCCAAACTATATAACCATTGTCTCGCTGTTTCCTGCTTTTCAGACTGTTGGAAGTCCTCTGTAGTCCCTGTTTTTAAGAACTCTGGAGAACCCCCTGACCCCTCTAACTATCGTCCTGTTAGTGTTCCATCGCTTTTTGGCAAAGTCTTCGAGGCTTTAATCAATGCCAAAGTGGTTAAGCACATTACCTCTCATGATCTACTCTCTGACAAACAATATGGATTCTGTTTTGCCCGGTCTACCACTGATGTGCTTACAGACTTAACTGAATATGTATATCAAACTATTGATAATAACGGCGAAGCTCGAGCTGTGGCTCTAGATATCTCGAAAGTATTTAACAGAGTTTGGCATGCTGGTAAGCTTCAGGGTTATTGTATTACAGGTCGATTATTTAGTTTAACCCAATCATTCTTAACAAATTGTGAAATGAAGGTAGTCCTGAACCAGTTTCTGAACCTCTTCCAGTTTCTTCCATACGAACGCAGGAGTATCGTGGGCCCTACGCTATTTCTGATCTTCATCAATGATCTCCCTCATGTAATCAGTTCTCAAGTTGGCATCTATACAGACGGCACTACCATTTACTCTTGTCTCAAGAATAAATCCGGCAGCTCTGACAAAGTTAACCTGGCCGTTGCTCTTGAAAAGAATCGCCAATCAGTAGTTAACTTGGGCAGTAAATAGCTTGTAAACTTTAATACCTTCAAAACTAAACTGCTTCCATCTAACCGCCACAGAGAATCTTCCCTGCACACCCCAACATCAGCATGGTTGATGCTCGACTCCATGAGAGTGTCTCACTGCGTCTTCTTGGCCTCATGTTTTCAAATGAACTAAGGTGAAACAACTACATTGAATCAATAAGTGCATCTTCTGTAAGGAAGGTCGGTTCACTGTGTCGTGTCAGAAGGTTTTTCTCGTCAGAGTCCATCTTACACATCTACAAATCTACCATTCGTCCATGCATTGAATATTGTTGCCATATCTTGTCTGTCATCCTTGCTGATCATCACGAGGTTCTCAACAAAATCCAAAGAAGTATCTGCAATGTAATCAGTCTTGATTTGATATTTCGATTTCAGTCACTCTCTTCTAGACGTGATGTGACTTCCCTCTGTCTTTTCTATAAATATTATGATGGCAACTGTTCCGATGCGCTATCTTCCCTGATGCCCCGACTACATGAATGAGCGTATTACTAGATTGGCATCTAGATTCCCCACTTTCACTGTCGAAACAGTTAAATGCAACCACCACTTCTATTTCAGTAGTTTCTTTTATCTCACTTCCCAACAGAGGAACTCCCTTCCTCTTACTTGCTTCCCCGATAACTACAATCTTCAAAGATTTAAATGCAGCGTCAATTGCCATCTTTTGTTGCCATGATCCCCGTTCTTCTTTTATCCTTTCTTTAATCCCCCTCGATACACAGTCTTTTCCCCTCACTTTCACTCTTTGTAACCACCTGCGTGCTAGTGGCACTCTCGCCTTGCTTGCGAAATGTTTAAAAATATCTCTATCCTAGATGATGTTCATCCTAGTCCTGGGTATGACGATAAGCTACACCCGGCAGCAAGCTTTTGATGGGAAGATTGAAGGCTTTAAGCAGCATGGAACCCCTTCTTAATTGCTGTTGTTTCCAGGTACACTCTGATTTGGGGTGGTTGCACCTGTTAGGGTCCTAGCTATTGTTAAATGTAGAACTCCCAAGTAAAAAACAAAACACTATAAAAATATAAAAAATGTAATGGCTAGCATGTTTATCTCACGCTAGATCAATTATGATAGAGTAGCCAGTCCGATCATCACACTTGCTTCAGAATTTCAGCCCCCGGGCTATATCTAAGCTACGCTTAATAAATCGTTATCTAAAACGCAATTAGAGCACTTCGACACGGTGCAATGGTTAGCCATCTTGTCTCGTCTTATCCATTAATATTAAAAAGCAAGCTCGATTCTCACTCGGTGCTCCAAATTTTCGGACTTGTGCCACACCTATGCTTCGTTTAGCAAATCGCTATATAACAAAATGAGGCACTTCGACACGGTGTAATAGTTTGCAAGCTTTTCTCACTTGATTAATTACGATTGAGTATTGAGTTCTATCCTCACTGGGTGCTCCATAATTTGGGCTTTGTACCACATCTAAGCTACGCGGTATGACGATAAACTACATCCGACAGCAATACAGATTGGTAGATTGGATGTTTTGAGGAGCCTGGAAACCGGCCTTAACTGCTATTGTTCCCAGGGCCACTCTGACCCGGGGAAGGCAGCACCTGTGAACAAATAGTGAATCTCCAAATAAAAACAAAACACTATGAAAGTATAAAAATATATTTGCATAGTAAAATTATCAACATAACATATTTATAGCAAAATGCGTTTTACAGTAGAATTACCAACAATACATTTTATCTGCAGATGAAAGCATAAAATTGTGTTTAAAATATTTAGATTTCGGCATTAAATAATCCATATAGGTGTTGATATGCCGCTAAGCAAAATCAACCAACCATCCTTCATCCTACTCAACGAATTATGTTTCAGCAAGTATATATTAGGTTGGTGCAAATATAATGTCGTTTTCTCACATATGTTACTATGTGAGAAAACGACAATATTTTTGCACCAACCTAATACTAATGTTCTATATTTTGATATTTTTATTCCTAGCTGGAAGGATTGAATAGAAGTGGATTCCACTTCTTGGTTCTTCTTGATTGGCTATTACCCAAGACTGAAGAGCTCAGTTGGAATTTAAAATCAGATCGACGATTCCATCTTACGTTTTATTAACAGTTCCCAGCCTATGATATAAGAATCTATTTCGTACGATTTTATACAGGTCTCCCAAACGAAGAAGAAAACGAAGGCAGTAACGAAGGGGAAAGAAAATCCATTTTTGACAGACACACTAAGAAGTATAAAAGTTACACTCTACAGCATACATATCGAACAATTAGATAAAGAAATTTTTGTCAGGCTCATTTAGCAATGAAACATTTCATTCCATCGTAAGCAGTCGTGTACCCAGATTGAATTACTGGCGACAAGATGCAATAAGTTTTAATTATTTTAAACATTATCAAAAAGTGTTAATGTAATTTGCCTTATTTTGTTATCCATACATAGAAGGATACTTGTTTGTGTAAAAGAGTTTTCAGGAATCAGGAAGCGAGTGAGTCCATAGAAATTGTGAAAGCGCATTGGGAAGTGACAAACACGTTTATGTGCGCTTTTAATATACTTATATATACACTATATAAGAATACATGTGCTGGAAAAATACATTTCAGTTCACACACACGAGCTCAAAACGTACCTGATGCTGTTGCATTCGCCTTTGTATAACAAATCTATAACGAAGCAATATATCTTTGAAGGGGATGCACTTTCATTAAATAGGGTGAAAGGAACCTTGCGTAATATGAAGTCCTTCGTGACCTAGCAGTAAACCAAACCGGATCAGGCGGATAGTCCCTTCACAAAGGAGGACACGGGTATTTTACTTAGATTTCTCGAATGCGTAACTTGATAGACGTATTAATCACTGTTTAATAGATAAATAAATATGAGTCATTTCTTTCGAATGAAAAGTGTCTACTATAATAATGTTTAATAGAATAAAAAGTCCGATTGATAATAAATGCATTAATTCTGTTAGAATATATATATATATATATATATATATATATATATATATATATTTATGAATAAAAATGACAATAGGAAAACTGGTAATTGCTGACGTGTTTCGTCCAATGTGGACTCCACATTGGACGAAACGCGTCAGCAATTACCAGTTTTCCTATTGTCATTTTTATTCATAAATATTGTCTCTCTACTGATTAATTCGGAGAAATTTTCATATATATATATATATATATATATATATATATATATATATATATATATATATATATATATATATATAACTTTATTGCTTAGATGATTGACGTTACCTTCAGCTTCCCGTCGACTCCAGAGTTTTTTACGCGGCGGACCTGTCAGTACACTCTTTAGTGGGTATCAGCAGTTTTACTGCTTATATCTTTTGATTTTTTCTTTGTTAAATACTTATCATTGGAGTAAATTCTTTTCTCGTTTTGTTTGTGTTCTTGTGTGCGCTTGAGCGCGTGTGGCCATTCGCCCGTCTGTGCGGATGTTCAGTCAGAGAAGGTCGATAGTATTAGCAGGCAGTCGTAGGCGAGGGTAGGTGGTTGAAACCACAGTAATCCACAAGCTGATGATCGATGGTGATCGCTGTTCCGGATACTTCCCACTCACCAAGATAAAGTTGAAAAGGGCATTCAGCTACTCACGTCTCCCTTATAGTTGGCGTCATCTAACCGGGCCGGGAAGCAGACACGAACGAGGAAGAGGCAATAAATAATCTTCATTATGTGCCACGACCAAATGATTGGTGATTATCACATTAACATCAACTACTTTTTAAATTTAGTCTGTGGGTTATTTCCACATAGCTTTACTAGTTTCGACAAGAAGCTGTTAAACGTCTGTAAAAACGGGACACTTCCTGTCCTCGCCCTCTTCTCTTTTTTTTCCGCCCAGCATGCTTTAGCGACAACGCCAACCGAGACTTACTCGGGCATCGGGATACCTTTCCGCTTAGTAACTGAACTTTGAAACACACACACACATACACACACACACACACACACACACACACTTGGATCCTAATTATAGAGATCCAATATTATTTACGAACTTTCATGTCCCTTAAGGAACTGTGTTTCTGACTAATTCAAATTTGTAAATAATTATATTGGATATAATGCAACATGTTTAACAAGACACCCGTTCCATTTCGTTGATCATAGCGCAATTAGGTTTCATTTAAATACACATGAAGACCTACCAAACTCTATCCATAACATACTCGTTGATAATACACATATAATAGCATAATCCGTATGTACAAAAAGACAAAAAATAATGGAAGCATTATTAATAAAAAAGAAAAAGCCAGCACTCAATAATATCAACCACGAACCTGGCCACAATGTACTGGTGTCTGAAAATAAATCATTCTTATAACACTAGATACACACACAAAATATTGCATATATTCAGTTAAAAGTAAAATAACATTCATCCTTGATAATGACTATATGTATAGCTGAGAGCGCTTGGAAAATATTATTCGGGCAATTTTATATAATTTATGGCCTGAAAGAATAGAAATTATACGAATACATGAAAAATTATATAACGACAGCACGTTTACAGTCGTTTTCAAAGAAACTTGCATATATATATATATATATATATATATATATATATATTAAGACATTTTATGTTCATACATTCTTTTTATAGATAGAAATATTTAAGTAAATGCTCTGTTTTATAATAAACAGTATTAACTTAAATATTTCTATCTATAAAAGGAATGTATAAACATAAAATGTCTTAAAATAATTGTCGGACATTGCCCATTTCATACACACACACACACACACACACACATATATATATATATATATATATATATATATATATATATATAAAGGCTTAAACATTGATATTCCATGGTCATAATGTATTCCATTGGAATCGTAAATACAATACAATTCATCAGACCTACAAATTAAAAAGAAAACAGAACAAAAACAACTCTGGGAATAAAAAATAAAATTTAGTGAGAGTGTGTATATATATATATATATATATATATATATATATATATATATATATATATCATTTCACTCCAAGCAAGGCAATAAAGCTACTAAGATGCAATCGGGTACTGGGTCCCGGAGAATATTAAAAACAAAAAAAGCACTATCAAGCTGAGAAAACAGTAAAAGAACAAGAACAATAGATTACGATTGATATTGCACACACACACACACACACACACACACATATATATATATATATATATATATATATATATATATATATATATATATATATATATATATATATATGCGTGTGTGTGTGTGTATGTGTGTGTTTACACGCACTCGTGTGCATACATTCCAGCAGTATATAAAATAGATCACAATTTCCAAGAACAATGTCGACTTTAAATATATATATATGTGTGTGTGTGTGTGTGTGTATTTCCAAGAGCAATGTCCACTATATATATATATATATATATATATATATATATATATATATATATATATATATATATATATATATATATAATCATTTCACCTCAACCAAGGCATAAAGCTACTACGACACAATCGGTTATTGAGTGTCGGCGAATATATAAAAGAAAAAATTAAGGAGAGAGAACAGTAAAAGAACAGGGAATAAACAAGACAGTAGATAACGAATGATATTGGATATATATATATATATATATATATATATGTGTGTGTGTGTCCGTCTGCGTGTGTGTTTGCACGCGCGAGCGTGTATACATTCCAGCAGTATATAAAATAGATCACAATCCCCAAAGTGAAGTGAAATTAATTATGCAACGTTCAAATGAGAAAAATTTTGATAATGTTTGGACGAATTTCTCGACTAATTGGCCACATTTTGGGAATTCTATTCCTAAGAAGCAAATATTTAAGAAGGAATTGCTTTTGTTAAATGAATTATCCACCAATATATCTGATACATATTTTAAATAGTCTTTTTTTTCTGTCTGATTTTCTCTCTGTTGTGAATAGATGTGATGCTATTCAATTCTTACGCGACTTACAGACTTAGACATATTTTCTATTCGAAAGAATACGTAAATGGAATTTTTAACAGATTGAATTGATAACTGATAAATACATGATTTCAGTTATATGTAGTTGTTATTTTACCAAGCTTAATTTGGCACATCGACACATGTATGGGACATTCAGTGAATAAAAATCTCTCTCGTGATGATCAACTAGTCTTTACTACGTTGAGACGGCATTTCAGTTGTTTGTAGTAAAAAAAAATCGTTTATCGTATTCTTCTATGTACCATGTCCATTTAGGAGCTGAGCAATCATGGCCCTTCACAATTTCCTGTCCTTTGTAGCTATTAGTATATTTGTCTTTTCGTTATCTCTCTGAATCCCTGTTCTGCTGTGTTGCTTTTCTGTGAGTGTCAGACTTTTTAATCCCCCTTTCCTCATTATGTAACCTAGAAATTTCAGCTGTCTCTGATATGAAGTATAAATGTTATTTTTGTCTCTTTTCTCTCTAGTCATTTCTCAATATGTCTCGTCCATGGTATTTTCAACACCTGCCTGTATAACCACATTTCTGTGACTTCAAGACTTCATATGTGATGCGATTATCCAACCATATTCATTGCCAATATAGGAGGACTGATATTATTAGGTTGGTGCAAAAATAATGACGTAATAATGTCGTTTTTTGACGTATTTTTTAACGTCAGAAAACGACATTATTACGTCATTATTTTTGCACCAACCTAATACATAACATTTAAGTACTCTTTTCTTTATTTCTAATATTTTCCTGGTTTTTAATACTTTGCCGAGTTTCTGGGAAGCATCTTTGGCCATGCCAATGTACCTTCGGATTTCAGTGTCTCATTTTCCATTCTCTGTTAAAATATTTAAAGATATTTATGCTTTTGTACTTGCTTGATTTTGGTATTTCCCATTTGTAATTCACACGTCAGCCACTTCTTTTTGCTTACAGCTATAAATTGTCTTCTCATAATTGGTGTTTAGTCTTTTCTTTTCGCTTTTCTTTTGTAGGAGATCCTGTATTTTTCTTTCTGTGTCTGCAATCATCTTTTTCGTCTGCCTATCTACTATTGTTAAGATTTTGGCTCTCAGTTATGAATAATGTTAGTGTTGTGTAGAAAGACAACCGGCTTTCTCTACACTAATTGTTGAATATAAACTCGTTCATTCACTATGAGTATGACGTCTACTCATAGAACAGGGTTGTTCGCAAAGTAGGTAGCAAGGCGTCGCGTTGAGTCGTACACATTGCCGCATTAAACTACGGTATTGGCTATTATCGTTTTATTTATCCATGTCCCTCATGTGATTAAACCATTTCTTCACTAATTTTCTGTTCCAGTGTTTTACTCACAATATTATTAACAAGAAACTACGAACTTATCCGAGAATTATAACAGTTAGGTGTTCTTATTATCTGAGAATCAATTCACGGTAAAGGTTGAAAAAATTTAGTAAGAAGACACAATTTGTTTTACAGCCCCTTTTATTTTTGTATATTTACTGAATTCATTTTCTATCCATTTAAAGGCGGTTTGCACCCAGTATAAGTTATCGATTATTCGAATATCCTTCCCAAGTATATCAAGCTTACTTAGCAGTTCAAACAATTCTTTGTGACGTACTTTATTAAACGATTTTCCATTAATACTTTTAACTATAAAGCGTCAATATTTCCGTTTCATTGATATGAGAAATCGCAGCGTATTGTTGTTTGATTTTTTTCATTGGCTATTTTTACAGTTTATTTTTTACAAGTTTTATTGTGACTCTCAGGTCGTTTTTATGTTCTTCGACCATTCAATAAACAGTATGGATCAGAAATAAAGCATTAAACTCCAAATACTTTATTTTTGACCAATCATATATTCGAGAAGCAAATATTTAGTATTTTCATGGTAAGTGTCTTGATGAGCTTTCTTTTTTTAGTATCTAGAATTTATGAATGTAAGCGTACTACTACATTGGTAACAAGGTCCGCTTATCATACTGCAGAAATGGCTACATGTAAGCGTAAGTTCTATGGTAACAGTGTCTTTTCTCACAATTCTTGCTTATAGAACTCTTTTCCGGCTTCTTGCTTCCCGTTTAAATGCAGTGCCAATCGCTATCTTTTGTCTTCTTAATTCTAGTTCTTTTATTGGGCTCTTTCCTTAATGTTTTCCTTTTCTTATATTCTCATACACTCAATAAATCCTTGTGTCTTAGCGGCTATATTACCTGGCTTGTGGTGAAATTATTAAAAAAAGAGTACAATATTAATATACTACTACTACTACTACTACGACTAATAATAATAATAATAATAATAATAATAATAATAATAATAATAATAATAAATGCCTCGTACCAACACAAAGTATGGTTCTCATATTTGATTTGGTGGAGGTTTTAAAATGTACATATGTTATCTTGGGGAATTAAAATTGGCTAGATTAAATGAAAAGATTGTTTGAGATTAGCACAATCTTCATTGATGCTATATCAGGTCCAAGTAAAACAAACAAACAAAAACAAAAAAAAAACAAAACAAAAATACCCCCCCCCCCAAAAAAAAAACACGTTCTAATAGAAAATATCAGTAATTTCGGGCAAATATTAAATTTATTTCATCTGTTTGTCGATGAGTTGATCACACTTTAGTGTATTACAGTTGTACAAAGGTCTAATAAATTAGTTTCTGAATAACGAGAAAAAGGACATTTTTAGTACTTTTCCAGCATCAAACAAATGGTAATCTCTTTAGTAATTCTATCAAATAGTTCACATACGCTTCTCTTTGACTTTGGGAGGAAAAAAAATAATTACTGCATTGTTTCGCTCAGTTTGGGAGGAGCAGCTGAGTTACACATTAGGTAAGTAGACGGTTACGGCAAATATCCCGTTCACAGATTTGCTTGTCAAGTGCCTGACCTAAACCAGAGACCAACACACTCTGCATATCTGATAATGAGTGAGAGTCGTAGCGAAGCGTCGTGGTCTAATGTCAAGAATGTTTGTTTTAATTAGAAGGATGAGGTAGCTAAGAACAGGGTTGTTCGCAAAGTAGAATAAGAATAGCAGAATTTAACAGCAAATGTTGGTGATATAGTCATATCTATATACTTGGTAGCATTATCGCTTAGTGGCCGTCTGCGATGACTTGGTTATTCGATCTGAAGGTGTTTTAACTTAAAACTACCTGCAAGGCTAAGTGGGAGGTACGGTGTAGTAATGGATAGCGGCTCGGATTGAGGAAGTGGAGTGCCGAGTTCGAATTCCAGTCGAATCCATGCAATGGATTCGGGAAAAGGTATTAATCCTCTTCTTCCTTCCATTTATGGGTAAATAGCAGGACAGACCGGGTCCTATAGCCTTGGGTGGCAACTGGTCTACCGCAGAAAGAAATGGCAACGTATTGCGGGAAAAAAAAATCTGTCTCGTCAGTCATGTATCGAAAGATCACCTAAGCGTGTAGCACGTATTTCAAATAGCTGACTGATAGGCTTTTTATCAAAACCTGTCACCATATCGCACACTGGTTCACTTTGTTGGTTATCTGTTCTCTCAGACAATAATATTATTATTATTAATAATAATAAAAACAATAATAATATTAATAATACTAATAATAGTACTATTAATAATAATAGCAATAACAATACTATTAATAATAATAGTAATAATATTACTACTACTACTACTAATAATAATAATACTATTAATAAAAATAAAAATGCTGTTAATAATAATAATACTGTTAATAATAATAATAATAATAATAATAATAATAATAATAAAAATAATAATAATGACACCGGGCCAGAAGAGACAGAATTTGATATAATTAAAACAAAAAAACAAACAAAAAAAAAACAACATATTAGTGTAATTGGTCATTCTGGTGGATCCTTGAAGTTGATCCTCGAGAAATAGAAAAATAGATAAATATCTCCATCTTTCCAGAGAAGTGAGGAAATAGTGGAACATGAAGGTGACAGTCATGCCAGAGGTTACAAGAGTGCTGGGAACGGTCTTAAAGTGCTCGAGAAAAAGACAGGATTGAGTGGAAATTAGAGGAAGTATTAGAACCATTCAGAATATGACATTGTAGCAAACAATCCGGATACCGAAGAGGGTGCTGGAATATTGATATCCATTATAGGTCACCTGTTAAAACTAATATGAACACTCAATAAATAAGGATAGTGGTAAAGTTGCAGCTATTAATATTGGATTGCTTAGAACTACGCTGGATCATGTTACTTGGAAAATGGAAGGATAGCGAATACGATATCTCATATGACAGTACTATATCGGATGCAGCATAAATATATACTCATTATTTAAGCATAAAAATCTACCCATTATTTACACATAAATCAAAACATACGTATTCATAATGCTTCAAATTTTGCATAAAGCTTCCTAAAATTCTATCGTATTATTGTTTACAGCTTAATTTAATATGACTAATATGAGAGATGTGAGGTGATGAAACAGTTGAATGTTTGCAGAAGAGACCGTTTTTAATGCATGGAACAAGTTTCAAGAGCAGCAACCAACCTCAGCAAATACAATTCCAGGGAGAAACCGTTTATTTCGTACCAGGAGTCATTGAAGCTGTCAAGAAGAAGATGGAAAATCCATGTAGAAGCATGAAAAAGATTTACAGAAAGAGCTGGATAATTTGAGTAGGTTGCTAAGGATTGTGAAAGGTGATTTAGAGCAAAAACCGTACAAAATTCAACGACGACAGCTGCTACCAAGTGGCTCCAAGCAAAAATGGTTTGGAAGAAAATGTTGGATGAGATTAAGCATGCTGCAGACAAAGTCTTCATTGGGTTGGATGAGAAGTTTTTCACTGTGGAAGCTGTGGCCAACAAACAAAACATTAGGGTTTACGCCACTGCAACCAAAAACGTTTCAAAAGTTGTCAGTACACATTTCAAATAACAAAAGATAATTATGATTTAGTCTGCCATTGATTCCAATGGTTTGAAATCGTCCTTGGTGTTCTTTGATGAACAAATAAGAATAGCAGAATTTAACAGCAAATGTTGGCGGGAGATGTATTACTCTGGTTGTGAGCCACATCTGGAAGTCGCTTGGTCTTAACTGAAGATAGAGCTTCTGTAGATACGGCAAAACTTGACGCAGAACTCGTGCAAGAGACATGTCCGTGTATATTTTGACTACTCTGTTTAGCATCCATCATTAACATTAATCCCATGGACTTTCCAATGTGGCTTATATTGGTGAGGGATGTTTCCCGTATCTATTACTCAAGTGTGCCAGATCTGAAAGAAGCTTTTAAGACATCGTGGTAGAACTTGAGCTAAAGGGTGGTGAAAATGTCATTCACTTTAGTTGAGAAGAATTTAAGGGTTATGATGAAATCAAAGGCTGGCTATTTTGCATTATATATATATATATATATATATATATATATATATATATATATATATATATATATGCAACATCGATATTTATGCTACCAGAAAACGTATTATAAAAAAGGTTGGTTTTTCAATTTTTTTATATCTTAAATTGCTCTACATTTTCGTTTTGTGAAAATTGTATTTAGCACACTCTCAATTTATATGTTTTCTTTAGCAAATATCACTTTGGACAGTGACTGAATTCATAAAGTATATATATATATATATATATATATATATATATATATATATATATATATATGGTGCGGCAGAAATACCTCGCCAAAATACCTCGCCAAAATACCTCGCACATAATGGTAAGACATTAATAGCAATAAAATCTTCATCTAGCTAATGCCTTACCATTATGTGGGGGGTATTTCTGAGAGTTCTATGTGGGAGGTATTTCTGCCGCACACACACACTATATATATATATATATATATATATATATATATATATATAGAGAGAGAGAGAGAGAGAGAGAGAGATTCTCCCATTGAGAACAAAGGATGAGGGTTCAGTAAATTGAAGTTGTGCCCTACCTGCAATGCACATACTCAACATAATAGCACCATGTCCTGTACTGGCGCTCTTTGTGCTAGATGTTAGATGATTGGTGATAGAGATTTCCATTTCCCTGCTGCATGCTGGCAGTTGGCCCTTCTCAGAAGCTCTTCAAACCTTTGCCAACACCCTCCAGGCTGGTTTGAATTTCGGATTTTAAAGGAACCAGTCTGTCCTCCTATTTATTTACTCATAGCTGATGTGGTGGGGAAATGGATTCATAGCTTTCCTAAGGGTATTTGCGTGTGAGTAAGTCTAAGGAACTGTAATTTAAACTTGACTCTTCGATTTCAGCCATTATTCATTACATCAACCGCACATCCAAGCTTACAATTCCTGGTAATCCCAAACAGTTGCCCATCTGACCAGACACTGACCAACGTTGCTTAATTTAGGTGATGATACGAGAACAGGTGTTTCAACGTGATATTTCTGTAAACCCATATATATATATAGTAACCACAGTAACCACAGAGTAACCACAAACCTTTTTGGTTGTAATGTGGATTTAAAAAAAAAATATATTATGCTTTATTTTTCATAATTTTGCTACACATGTTTCCGGTCTCGCGACCTTCATCATGCAAAGAGTGAATATTACCACATATTATTAAAAGGAGTTAATTTTTCTTATCTTTTTTGATGTTAAACATTTTCTCTTTTGTGTTACTAACACAAATGTCTTCCTTGAACTGGCAATGAGAAAGTTCTGCGTGAAGGGTAATAAAACAGTTAAGATTGACCCGAGAAAGGTTGAGGAAAATATCCGTATTCTTATCTTTTAATGACCCATGTGAGTTCTTAGATCTATTTCCATTATTTTGTATTTTGTCAGCATATATATATATATATATATATATATATATATATGACCAATATACTTTTGTAAATTTTTTAAAACAGAAATATAGTTCTACAGGAGGATGCTGAGAATACCATGAACTGAATATGTGAGCAACGAAGAAATTGTACAGAAAATAGAAACAAATAGGATATTAATGCTTATCACCAGAAAGAGACAGTTGAAATTTCTAGGACACATAATGAGGAAAGACGCTAACAGGACATACTGAAAGCAAGAGGGACACAGGAAAAGAACTTATCTAACGAGCTTGTGTAAATGGTTAGCAGAACAGGCTTTAGGAGAGAGAGCAAATGACTAAATTTACTACGAGCTACAAAAGACAGCAAATTGTGGATAGCCATGGTCGGCCACATTCCGAAGAGGCATGGCCTATAGAATAAAACCCTGATTGCTAGTTTGGTTGGAAGTAATATAATCTTTATTCTTTATCCTATGGCCCTGTGCCGTACGAAGCTAAGATTATTAAATCTTAAGACCTATCAGTAGAAGATGAATTATGACTGGTAAAGACAATTACAATTCCAACAATAGCAATAACATCGACTAAATGAGTCTAGTTTAAGAAATGATATGAAAATGATTTTTTTTTAGCTTCTGATGATTTCCCTTTGATCGAAAAAGAAGAAAGTGTCCATAAATAAAAAAAAGACAATATGAAAATTTGTTTTTGGTCGAAGAAAGAATGCTTGGTGTTTTCTTTTAAGAAATGTAAATGGTAATTGTTGACATTATGAAACAAACGGTGGATTTCATTATTTCGTCTTTATTTTTCAGTAGCAATTTCTACTCCATTGTTACAATAATTCTTTTTCTCTTTATGCTTTTCCATATAACTTTCATTTCTTTTTTTTCTATGTGACTTTATCTTCATTTATCTCAGGCTACTTTTAAACATCTTTTATTTCTGCTTGTAGTTGTTAATGTCTCTGTTTCGTCCTTGCTTTCCTGGTTATTGTATTTTCAATGCATAAGACGCAATTCTATTTTCTGTAAAAAAAAAAAACACCTTTAAAAAATTAAAGAATGACTGTGAATGATCTTAGATTTTACTGTAAATGACGCGATCTGTTTCGTATAAGCTTCAGTATATTAAACGAAACAGCATTTTGAACGATTTATTTATTTATTTTTTATTTGGCATATAGAAGAATATTCATTAAATCAAGTGATTTATCTCGTTACACGATCCAAGACTTTCGCGTTGATACGCTCATCAGGGCCAGTTGTATTATTATAGTACAACCTCAGTTATCGAGCATCGATTCGGTTAAACTTTTTTTTAAGACGAATATGTGCCTCGGAAATTGTAGATCTCGTCGGTTATCGAGCAAAGAAAGCCACCCGTTATGAACCTACACATTCCCGTTCGCTAGTTGTCCTCAAACACAAAGAGACAGAAATAAAAGCCTTAACTGAAGTCTTTATAGAGGGGATTGCTCCTCATGGTCTTACATACGCCAACAAGTGTCTATAATAAAGTTAAATATTCATTTAATCTATTTATTTGACATTTATAATTATTTCTTCTAGTTTTATGCTAATAAAACAATAATTATCCTGTATAAAATGTGTTTTTGTAAATATCTTTCGGTGTACGGAATGGATTAAATAGATTTACATTATTTTTTATGGGAATATTACCTCGGTTTTCGCAAAGTTTGGTTTTCGGCTGAGTTTCTGGAACGGGTTATGGCCGATAACCGAACATCCCCTGTATTATGAATACATAGAATAATGTAATAATTGTAAAGATTAACTCATCCTTTACATTATCCTGACTATTGTCCTCATCTTTCTTGCTATATTTATCACAACGTTTCGGCCGTTGTACACTCCGGTCTCCTTCAGGTGGTCGGAATGTTGAACCGAACCCGTTTTTTTTCGCTCGCTGGGGTAGACTGTTCTAGTTCCACGTGCCGTATCTAATGGATGTCAGTTATCAGTTTCCTCCTGTTAATTAACCTTCCAAGTTCTCGACTACCTTAGCAACAAAGATGAGGACAATAGTCCGAATAATGTAACTATTTACATTATTCGGACTATTGGTTAAGGCAGTGAAGAACTTAGAGAGGTGAATTTTTGTATATTTACATAATGCATCTTCTATCTCTATTCAGGCGCCTTGTTGCCAGTATAGAAACAGAAAAATATGATTATAAATAGATGAGAATTTTTTATGGAAAAGTGCCCCTCGTTCTCTTTTTTAACATAGAGATGTGGCTTTTTTGTTTGTTTTTTTTTTTGTTTTGTTTTACGGCATATCAACCTTAATGGCTTATTTAATGCCAACAATTTTTTTATTGATGGTAATATTTTTTCTTCAAAAATATATTGTTGGTAATAATGTATTGCCGCTAATAATGTTTGACAAAAATTATTTCCAGTTTTAAAACCTATTTTTACACCTTCATAATGTTTCGACCACAGTCTAGGGGTCAACCACCTGTCCATAGCAGGGACCCCAACAGGTGCCATCACCCCGGGTCAGGGTTGACCTGGGAACACCAGCAATTAAGAAGTGTCTCCTCAAAACCTCCTGATCATAGGCCTTGCTGTCGGACGTAGTTTATCGTCTTACCCAGGACGGTAGTGATGTGGCTTTATCTGTAATATATGTTATTTTTTCTCTTATTATTACTGCCAACGTCTGTTGTATATTTATGTAGTATGGTGAAATAGAGTTAGTGTCCCGATGATCATTGTATCCATCATCGGAAATAAAAAAGTATTATCTGACTGTGAGTACAATGATTGACATTAGATGAGGTCATGTGTATGTTATGGTAGTGGGATTACACACGGTCGTCATTCAAGTCCATGTTGAGTTCAAGTTGATGCTGAGAATCTCAGGAGGGGGGCATTTGAGAAACGACGAAATTTTAAGGGAAATGGAAACAAATGGGACACTTATACTTAATCTGAAAGAGACAGCTGAAGAAAGAAGGCTTGCAGAATTTGCCACTCACAGGGTCAAGACAGAGGGAAACAATAATCAACCTACCGAGCTCCTGCAAATTGATGTTATAACAAGGAATGGAAGCGATAGTAAAAGACAAATATTTCTAAGAGTTGCGAAAGAGAGGAAGTTGTGGAGGGCCATGATCGCCTCATAGATGACGATGTATTGGATGTAGTCATCCTTAATATCTAACCACAAGTCATTTTTGTTTATACTGGTTCCTCTCTTTCAGTGTTAGTGTATATTTATTTATTAACGTGGATTAAAGTCTCACTGAACTTGGAGGAGGCACGGTGGAGTGATGGATAGCGGTTCGGATTGAGGAATTCCAGTCGAATCCATTACATTCACTTACGTGCTAATACCTTTGGGAAAGGTATGAAACCTCCTCTTCACTGACTGACTGTACTTGTTGAATTTGAACCAATCTCACCCATTGGTTCATGGCTGGCATAAACAGGGAGTCATTTTCTATTACTCGTAACTTCCATATATTTTAAGATTTCTAGCTGTATCAAATTGATAAAGCAACATTCTGGAGTAAAGCTGACCACTCTCAGACTAGCGTATCTTTATTCGAAGATTTGATCAGATGAACTTTACACGCTCTACGTACCGACCTTAAGATCGTGGTTATCGCATTCATTCCTCGGAAGAAGATTTCATATCTCCATACATACAATCACCGAATCAAGAGGGCTTGAGTGACAAAAGCAAATGTCGAGCGTGTAAATTCAGCTGGCTGACTTGAATACAAATGATTAACGCTTGAACGGAAATACGAGCGGAAGTAAAAAGCATGAAAATATTTTTTTGGTGAATGTTTTAAAAAGTTCGTTTTGACGTTTTCATCGTTGTTATTTACTGTTTCATGGATTTATAGTCCCAGATCGGTCAAATCACGCAAAATTATAAAACAACTGATTGGGAGTACTTACGTTCAAAGAACTATATTTTGAGAGAGACAGAAAGAAATTTAAATGTAAATCTAGGTTCAAGACCCATTCTCTTTACTCACGGGTTTCGTACTTTTAAACTTTGTAAAAGCTCTTAAACCAATTCTCGCGAAATTCTTACTGTTGCAGTCACGAATTGAATATTATGCAAATATTGCTTTAATTAAGCAGATATCAGAACAATTAGAAATTTATATTTATACAACAGATAATAAAAAATAAGGAGCAATATCTTTAAAAAGTAAGTGTATTTTTAAAAGACAATAACACTTCTCATGAAGATATTTCCAATTCGTCTCAAGCTTGAATTTCAAGCTACACCCGGCACCAAAGACTCTGATTGGGAGATTGGAGGTTTTGAGCAGCGTGGAACCACCTCTTAATTGCTGTTGTCCCTATGTTCACCCTTACCTGGGGTGGTAGCACCTGTTATGACCCCAGCTATGGGCTAATAGTGAACTCCCCAACAAAACAAAACCCTATGAAAGTATAAAAATACATTTTTACATGTTTATAGTAAAATACCAAAAATACATATTTATAGTAAAATAGCTAACAATACATTTTATAACAAAATGACCAACAATATATTTTAATACATTTAGATTAAGCTATTCATCCAATCAACCCACATGACATCAGTTCATATAATATCCTACAATTTCTTCAAATCATTATCTATAAAAGGCAGGATGTGTGTGTATGTGTGTGTGTGTGTGTTTGTGTAACGAATGCACGGCTGCAATTTTCGACGGATTTGCACCAAAATTTACATGCACATGCTCCAAGTTTAGCGGGAAGGCCAAGACCGACTTTGCATTTCCCAACTCACATCGATAGTGGAAATAATCGATTTTTTCATGCTTCTACGGCAATTTTCATGTAGTTTGCAGCCATTTTCCTCTGACCAGAGTGAGAGCCTATAGCTGGCTGCCACGAATAGGCAGGAAGATTCTATTGGCAATCGTGAGAGCCAACAGCATGCAAAAAAAAAAAAAAAATCGATAACTGCATTCGTCACAAGTGGGAAAAAAATTTAATTCTTTAATTTTATTCACTTTACTCCAGTTGGCTCATTCGCTTGCTTAAACTCTCAGAAGAAGAGGAAACTTGAGACTACAGAAGGATGGTAAGAATACCCCTGACATAACATGTGACTAACGAAGAAGCTTTAAGGAAAACGAGAACGAAAAAACACTTATAGTTAGAATAAAAAGACACAGTTGAAATTTCTACGATATATAATCAGGAAAGAGGGCTAGGAGAGTTTGACACTCACAGGGCATATTGGAGGCAAGAAAGACGGAAAGAAACAGTGAAAACCTTCCTAACGAGCTTGTAATAGCAGAATAGGGACTCTGAGAGATGATTAATAGACAAGCATTACTAAAAATTACGGAAGATAGGATATTGTGGAGAGTCATGATCACTCACGTCCTGAAGATACACGACATATAGAATAAGAAGACTCCAGTAAACTATGATTGGTATCTGTTCGATTAGGTTCATGTAAATGTAATTATCTACGCGAACTAAATGGTTTCGAGTTGACTTCAAATATTGGAAACGGTATAACAACGAATATGACACTAGAATCGCAAAACAAAAGTATTGAGCACACTACAAACACAAGTAAAATCAGAACTAATCCAAAATGTAGACAAATAAATGCAACAAAATGTGAATAAGAAAAAAAAATTAAAGTAACTAAAAAAAAAAATTTAGGATTAAATCAATGACAAAGAAACAATTCAGTAACAATTGTTTAACAATAAACAAGATATTAAAGATTAGATAAAACAAACATACAAAAATCACCACATATCAACTAAAAATTATAAAACACTGGCAAAATATTCGACAACAAAACAGAAGATTGACGTGACGTGGAAAGCTATGATGGAGTATATTTTCGCACAAAATACACACTACACAGATAAGCTAGGGTAATTAAAAGACAAATATATAGATATATACAGAATGGACTAAATAATGTAGCATCAACAAAAACATAAAATGAAAAAAGAAATAACATTTGCAAAGAAATAAAATTTGAAATTGACATAAAAGCATGCCTAAAAAGTTTTCTTTGATAAAAATTTCAACCTCGAAAGATGAATACAAACCGTACAAGAAGTACGAGTCACTTTACATACTTCTAAAATTAATTGTCTGTTAAATGCCATGAGAATCGAGTACATACCACAATTTAATCATAGTGTTAGCTGACATATTTAGCGAACATGTTTATCAAGAAATATCTTGACATGTTTTCTTAAGATATTGTTTATTCAACGTATGTGACCGTATTTTTAATATATTTCGGGATAAATAACTTTTTAAAAAATTATAGTACGGTTTTCAAATGTTAAAAAATGTTTTCTTTGAAAGATGTTCATCATAACAATTGGCCTAATGTCAAAATGTTAAGTGATATACTTTTGAAATATTTTTATTTCTGAAAAATATGATATTCTTGAAAACTGATAGGATGATCAATCTTTGTTTTTATGATGGCAACCAATCACCAAAAAAGGGTAACTAGAAAAGATGTTTTGATCACACAATACAAAGAAAAATGGCGATACTTAAACCTCATGTCAGTCACGCACACTCTGGTGTTTAAATTTCTCTGCAACTCATTGAATTTCCTTTTATTTATCTATTTTCATTTATAAAGATATATTGTTGCTACCATTAAATATAATTTGATATCAGTCATTCTTGTTCTGAGAGCAATACTGTTCTCTAATTGCTTTTCCTGTAAATCATTGTTTAAAGCCATTAATATAAAGACACACACAAATATATATATATATATATATATATATATATATATATATATATATATATATATATATATATATATATATGTATATATATGATCCATTATATCTATATAAATCATCTAAGTATAAAAGTATTATTTTCTTACCAAATATAACGAACGTATAACATTTTAACATACTCTCTCTCTCTCTCTCTTTCTCTCTCTTTATATATATACTAGCAGCATGGCCCGGCGTTGCCCGTGCTTGATTCAAAAATCGTACGATTCATACAGCAATCGCTATCACTTGACTTAAAATATTTTTGCCCTTCCTTGCCTTTAAAGGAGTGCTCTTTGCCGTGCTGATGTTGCTACATGTCTTACTTCTTGCCTATCTCACACTGCGATTTTTTTCTAAGCTCTATAGTAAACATTAAATCTGTTACGAAAAAAGAACTAAACAAAATGAACACAAAACTATCAGCTTTAAAACAGGACTCGTAACTGGAAAAACCGAATGAAAAAGAAAGTTAACAACAAATACTTTTTCACACCCAACCCAGTTCTGCGGAATCAGAATCAACGTTGAGTTTAAGCAAGCGAATGAGCCAATTGGAGTAAAGTGCCATGTAGATTTAAATTTTTCCCACTTGTGACGAATGCAGTTACCGATATTTTTTGCATTCTAGCATGCTAGTTAACATTCGTGTCAGTCAGCTGTTGGCTCTCACGCTGGCCAGTAGAATCTTCCTGCCTATTCGTGGCAGCCAGCTATAGGCTCTCACTCTGGCTAGTAGAAAATGGCCGCAAACTATATGAAAACTGCCGTAGAAGCATGAAAAATCGATTATTTCCACTATCGACGGGTCTTGGCCTTCCTGCTAACTTGGAGCATGTGCATGTAAATTTTGGTGCAAATCCGTCAAAAAATTGCGGCCATGCATTTGTTACACACACACACACACACACACACACACACACACACATCCTGCCTTATATATATATATATATATATATATATATATATATATATATATATATATATATATATATATATATATTACTTATTATAAAACGCAGATTGTGTGTGTCTGTACGTTTATATATTGGATCGGATTTCTTACATTTTTCAACCGATTTCAACAAAACTTCACAGGACTACGTAAACTTACCTTGCAGTGGTCATAACAGCGCCCCAAATTGGAAAAACACAATTGTTTTTGCACGAAATCAATTTGAAAGCACGGTTAAGTGTATCGCATCCGGCCGGAAGTTACTGACGGCTACTTAAACGTACGAATGCCGTTAACATCCGGTGACTCAGCGTTTATTTTCAGAGAACGATACACAAAAAGTAAACAAATTAAATCTAAACATACACAAGTCCTCCTAACTAAAAATAATAACCGGAAACTACTTTAAATACACATGGTGTCCAATTTTTTTTACTGTATTCAATAAGTAAAAATCATGAATTTTAAAAGATTACAGAAAGTCTACTGAATGAATAAGATTTGTTAGATCATCTTACTTATTATAAAACGCAGATTGTGTGTGTGTGTATCTGTTACGTTTATATATTGGACCGGATTTCCTACACTTTTCAACCAACTTCAACAAAACTTCACAGGACTACGTAAAATTACCTTGCGGTGGTTCTAACACCGCCAAAATTTGGAAAAACACAATTGTTTTTGCACAAAATCAATTTGAAAACACGATTAAGAGGCATTAATGAAAGGGGGACAACTCACTTCAAGTTATACTTATTATAAAACCCAGGTTGGTTGTTTGTGTTTGTGTGTGTGTTTGTGTTCGTTTATATATGGGATCGGATTTCCTACATTTTTCAACCTATTTCAACAAAACTTATTGTTTCTTATTGTCTTGCACACTTTTTTCTTTATTTTTACATTCAGAATGCTTTAAAAATTCCATTTACAAGACAATTGTTTATGATAAAATTCTATTCAATCGGTAGACTCATAACGATCGAAAACAATGTTTTTGTTTGAGTTTGGGTTTGACCAGTTCGTAAAAAAAAAAAAAACTAATTAAGATATGCGTGTCCGTCAACCTTAAATAATCTTTGTCAATTTTATTTTTCCGTCTTTATGATGGTCGATACTTGATCAATCTCTTACATCCCCGAGCAACGCCGGGCTCTACTGTTAGTATATATATATATATATATATATATATATATATATATATATATATATATATATATATATATATATATATATATATGTGTGTGTGTGTGTGTGTGTGTGTGTATTAAAGTGAAAGAAGAAGCAGCAAACGTTTTTGATTGCAATGTGGATTTTATTGATATAGTATACTTTATTTTCTATATTGGAAATAAAGTATAATATATAAGTTGGAAATAAAATATAATGTATAAAAAAGCCAGATTATCACCAAAAACGTTTGCGACTTCTTTCTCGTTTAAATGTACACTTTTCTCTCATTGGAACAAGTATAATCTCTCCCTTATATATATTAATTAACTAAATATATATCAATATATATAAATATCTATCTATCTCTCTCTCCCTCCCTCTCTCTCTCTCTATATATATATATATATATATATATATATTGATATAACCGCATGCACACATATATGTGTGTGCGTGCACTTATTTCTAGCACAAATGAAACAATACATAAGTGTTTATATATAGCTTTGGTCAAATAAAATTGGCGTACGTCTTTCAAATTTATAAATTTCATAGAAGTATTTATGTATGTATGTATGTATGTATGTATGTATCTCAATGTGTTCATATATAGCTATCTGTTGGGTTTATTTATTTGGTTTATTTAGTTTATGGCATATCAACAGCTCTGTGGGTTATTTAATGCCAACAAGATTTTTAGGATAGATTCATATGAATAAAATATGTATCCTTTGTAAGAAATCATTTTGTAGATCAGGTTTCATTGATGTATTTTTGTAAAGATGGTTTTTGTCGAGAGTCAGATATATTGCTGGTAATATTTAATTTCTCAAAAATGTATTGCTGGTAATATTTTCACTATAAAAATGTATTTTCATGATTTCATTGTGTTTTGAATCAGTTTGGGAGCTAATTATTTGCCCATAGTTGGGGCACTAACAGGTGCTACCACCCTAGGTCAGGGTGTACCTGGGAGCAATAGCAATTAAAATGTGTTTACACGTTTCTCAAAACCTGACGATCTTGATGCCGGATGTAGATTATCATTATTACCAGGACGAGAGTTCCTTCCCAACTATCGTTGGAAGTCACATGTCTACGGAAGATAAGATGCTGAAGAAATGGTTATCTCATTCTATCTCTCCAGGAACTACCTAATTGTTTCTGCTTTTCCATATCTTTACAAGAGTCAGATAAAACCAAAAGTGGAATATTGCGGTCATCAATGGGTTAGAGCTGTTCACTCCTCACATTCCATCTTTGATATTCTAAACCGTTTACCACGTCTCATGGTAATTACTTTGTCTCCAACTCTGCAAGTTCTTTTCCGCGGGTACAACATTACACGCTTATCGCTTGTCTATCGCTATTTCCATGTAAAATGTTCAGATGAGCTCCATTCTTTAGTTCAAACTGTTAAGATATTTACAACTAAAAGATGACCAGCAACTTCCAATCTCCTCCATTTTCTCCGTCAAACCACCATCATTTTATCCGTATTCATCACGCATAGAAGGAGAGTAACCGAGGCAGCTTTTTTGCAAGAACTACTTTGTGTGACGAAATGCCACGTATCTTTCTCGTATCCTTATCAATCTTAATCTCTACTCGTTAAATCTCAGTCGTTATCTATCTTCCGTATCCTCATTACTACTAATTCTTCTTTCATTCATCAAAAGCCTTTTAACGGTAACCATCAAACTTGAATTGGGTAAACCTTAGTATAAAAAATAATTCACAAGTACATCTTGCCAGTTATTTCTGATTTCGATTCTCACAAGGTGCCTTATAAGTATATATCCTTATGGTGTTTATAATTAGGACATCGTTCCCAAAATAACCACTGCCACAATTCATACGACGTTAGTAAGAATTTTCAGATTTAGAATATGTAGGACTTCGTCTTCGGAGAATTAAAACTAAGAATATTTTTACAAAAAAGCGCCTGCTTTTTCCTTTTTATTTCCTGAAGTATACATTGGTTTACTTCCATCCCAACCCCGTCCAATGCCTTACAATTTTCTCTGACAGCTAAAAGTAAATTTGACACAAAACTCCACTGAGATTTCTCTATTCTCACCTCCTCTCAATGGCATTGCGCATTTGAAGAGTGATTTTCAGAACCTTGTCAATCTTTATTTATTGGATCGATTTGGGAATTCTTGAAATTCTAGTTACGTTTCCTTTAAGGTTGAGTTTTCAAGTCTTCAAATCAAGACAACATCACTGCTCAGCAGTCGTAGGTTAATTTCTAAGACTTTCTCTGTGTGATGTCTCCCTTCTTGTTATTTCTGCGTTTTCAGTTTAATGGTTACTTTTCCTCAATTATATTGCCCTTATATTCTCTATTGTTTTATTTTTTTAAATTTCTTCTTCTTCTTCTTCTTCTTCTTCTTCTTCTACAACGAGTACTATTACTAACACTAATTATATTTTTAGTGCATAGTGCTAATCGGAGAACTGGGAACTTTCTAAAACCTCTGGAGAACACTGAAATAAACAGAAATCTCTTGTAAATCAGAAATTATACAAATAACAGTTCTTAAGGTTATAAGGTGCTGGTTAGACTTAATCACTTGGACTTTTACATAATCAACGTCCTTCCTTCCTTCCTTCCTTCCTTCCTTCCTTCCTTCCTTCCTTGTTACATTGTAAAACTCTTATTCAATGGATTGCTTTCAGTTAAGCATTTTGGTTGAAATCTAATGCTTCAGATATCTCTATCGGTTTTGAAATCTGAGTTTTCCTTCTCCTAGACTGGTTGCCAAACCACACCGATAAACGCGCATATCTCAAGAAATAATAATAATGATTTTATAAAAAAAAAACAAAAAAACAAAACAATAATGATCAGTTCATTTCATCTTAATGCAATTATTATTTAGTTTTATTTGGTAATTTGGATGGCGCATGATGTGCCGGGTTACGTTTTGGATTGAGAAATCGGATAGCCAAGTTCGAATACACTCTCAAGCACATATACCCTTGGAAAGGTATGAATCCACCCAGCTATGGGTTAAATAGCAAGGCTGGTTGGTCTCTCTAACCGCCGTTGGCAACCCTTCTACGAGAATGGAAACTTTGAATTCACAACCGACAGAGATACCGTTAGCATTTCTTAATCATGTAATAATTTCAACATTATTATTATTATTATTATTATTATTATTATTATTATTATTATTATTATTATTATTATTATTATTTCTTCGGGTGTATACGGTTATCGGCGCGGAAAGTGTATTCGGCATACCGAGTTCAAGTTCTGGTCGAGTTTGTTGCATTACGTTTAACATAAATACTCTTGAGAAAATTATGAACCCATCTATTGATTCTATAAACTTGGTTGGTGACTAATCTTGAAGAAAAACACCTCTGAATTCTAAACTCCAAGTCTATCTAGTAAAAACCTTCTGCAAGTGAATAATGCCACTAAATTTACTGAGTGACAAAGAATACAAGAAAATTTTATAAAAAATTATTATCAAGAAGCGAGAACAAAAAACCCCCAAAAAACAGGAATTCAGAAGACAAGATAACGATTGATATTGCATTTAAATCTTTGAAAATCAAAGTTGAGCAGAAAGCAAGAAGCCGGAAGAGAGTTTCAAAAGCTAAAAAAGAAACTGTTAGCATGTACTTTTTGTTTCCATCTAGCAATTTGAACAGTAAAGTGATGAGACCTAGCTACTAACCTAGTATTGTGCTTAAAGCGGAAAGATCATCCAGAAAAATGACTATGAAGATGTTCATAGAAAAGGCAAAGAGAAGCTATGTTACAGCGGTGAGAAAATGATAGAAGACATGATGCCTACTTGCTACAGAAACCATAGCAGCAACATTTAGTGTAGTATAGCTGTGGTTCGATATTTCGCCTAAGGAGGAAGAGGAGGAGGGATTAGTTCATGAAATAGATTGTAAATATTCTTTAGTAATTACTACAATATAAACAAATAACAACGTTTTTCTTTCCCCAAATACTTTTCATAATATTTTTCGGTACAAATAAGGAGTATTCAGAATTACGTCATCTTGGTATGGAAAATTGCATGTTTTTATTTTTCTTGTTTTAGTATGATAATAATAATGAGGTATAATTTAGTATAATAATAATAATGTGCGTGTAAATACGACAAACACACACGAAGAGAAAGAGAGCGAGAGAAAGAGAGAGAAAGAGAAAGATAGAGAAATAGAAAGAGATAGAGAGAAAGAGAGAGAGAGAAAGAGAAAGAAAGAGAAAGAGAGAGAGAGAGAGACACAGAGAGAGAGACAGAGAGAGAGAGAGAGAATGAGAATGGAATCCCACTTATGAGCAGCTGCGAGAACCAGTGTACGAGAATTATATAAAAACTAAGTTGGACAAAATATGAGAAAAATAGCAAATGTCACCTCGAGGTGGTGTAATGGTTGGCAAGCTTGTCTCGCTAGAACAATTACGAATGAATAGTGAGTTCGATCCTCACTGGGTGCCCCTTACTTTCGGCCTTGTGCAACATCCAAGCTACGCTTGGAAAATCACTACAATAGTGGACTGTAGGGCAGCTCGCGTTCTTGTGAAACAAAATTAAGATCTGTCGGATATTAAATGCCGTTGTTTGAAAATCTGGTAAAATATCTGATTTTTGGCAGAGAATTAAAATGTGTCGAATCTGAAGGTAGCTATTTTATCCAAAATTAAAAGACCCAGAGAATTATACCACAAATAAAATAGCTGGAAATCCGTGAATGTGTTGAAAACATTTCATTGAAAGTATTTAAAAAAAAGTTGTCTTTTTCGTCGTTTCGCCCTAAGCCAGCCGGTAATACCACTAGAAATGCATAAATATACTCTATTACACGATGGAGGAGGCACGGTGGAGTAATGGATTGAGGAATTGGAGAGCCGAGTTCGAATTCCAGTCGAATCTATTACATTCACACGTGTGCTAATACCTTAGGCATGAATCCTCTTCTTCTCCCCACCAGCTATGGGTAAACAGTAGGAAAGACCGGGTTCTATAGCCTTGGATGGCAACTGGTCTACCGCAGAAAGAAATGGCAATACAAAAAAATCTGCCTCGTCAGTCATGTATCGAAAGGTACATGATCGTAGGCGGTCATGTATCTTTCCATACATGGCACATCACTGACTAACGCCATGATTCGAACTCAAAAATGTCTTTTCAAAAAGACTGACAAGGATTCCATAACTTTATCTTGGCACCATCCTAATATCTGGAAAGACCTTTACACCGTTTAAGAAAATTACGAAAAATGAACGCAACGGACAATTTTGAACCCTGCTCGCTGATTTCACTCTCTGCACCGATAAGCGTTACGCTCTCTGCACCGATAAGCGTTACGCTCTCTGCACAGAAATAGAAAAGAAGATGAGAGATTGAGCACGTCGGCAAACCAATAACTATCGCCCAAGAAAT
Source organism: Acanthosepion lycidas (assembly GCA_963932145.1). Classification (NCBI taxonomy): domain Eukaryota; kingdom Metazoa; phylum Mollusca; class Cephalopoda; order Sepiida; family Sepiidae; genus Acanthosepion; species Acanthosepion lycidas. The sequence continues at coordinate 45,916,820 of OZ010571.1, read as the reverse complement.
ATTATATTTAGAATATTCTTACCTTATTATAAACCTTGACAGGCGACACCATGAAAGCAATAACATTACTCAAACACCTTCATTTTCTTTTAAAATCGTATTAGTTGATAAGTTTCATGACGGACCAAACATCGATCCGTACCACCAGGTGTGACAGAAATACCTCCCACATATACCTCGTAGGTATACCTCTCAGATAATGATAAGACATTAGCTCGATGAAAACACCACAGCCACTAATGTCTTAACCTTTTGTGAAAATTGCGAAAATTGGAAACAGAGATTATAAACCAATACTTAAATTGAGAGCATTGGCAAGAAATACGAAGAGATACGAATAAGGGAGGAAGATTGGCTTTGATAATGTCACAAAAAGATCTGATTAAAATTAAAACGGTAATGACAAAGGTAAGTGAATTAACCAACAGGAAAGTAATTGAAGAATCGGCGCTTACGAATGTGAATAAAGAGACAAATGCGGATAAGAATAACATAAGATTTTGCTATTAATATTTTCTAATATTCTTAGTTTTCTTTTCGGAAAAATTCCGGTGTTAGCACCATTATTCTAAAGAAATATATCTACCGACGGCGACTAAAAATTATCGAGGTTATACTATTTATTGCCATTAATACAAAAAAAAGCATCAATCTTATTTAACGATGGTTCGATTGTGTTGCTCTTTTAAGAAAACACTTTGACATAAATCATAGCCGCATCCTTTCATGTAGCCTAGGGTTAGTATTACTCCTATACAATACACCTTAGGACACAAACATTGGAAAAGATTAATAACGGACTCCATAAAGATGGCTTATCAGTTGGTCGAAAGCATTTGGGGCAGTAATTATTACGGACAGGTTTTGCATTCCCTTGCAAGAATATTGTCTGCCACATTCAATGAAACGTTTTTAAAAGAAAGTTTGGTATCCAAATATACTAGAAATTCATTCTACATAATGGTCAGACATTAGCTAGTTGAAGTCAACATTGCCATTAATGTCTTACAATTATGTCGAAGGTATTCTTGGGAGGTGTATGTGGGAAATATCTCTACAGATCTATCTATCTATCTATCTATCTATCTATCTATCTATCTATCTATCTATCTATCTATGGAGAGAAAGAGACAGAGAGAGTGAACTAGTGATGCAGTCATTTTTATGTCACTTCCCTTCCGCACGTATGCGATTATAACTTACCACAATTTTCTTTATTATCTGTAAAGGACCATGCAAATGACAGTCGACATGGTTTGCGATTGCTTTCTCCATAATACCGCCCAGGTCTAGAGAACCTCATACTTAACCTATACCTGGAGAAGAGATGGCTCCAGGTTTTTTCAAAGGACATTAGTGTGAAAGCGAACGCAACTGACGCGGTAAAATTTTGAGCTCGCTGATTCCACTTCTCGCACCTATAAATGTTAAGTATCCAGCACAGAAAAATTAATCGGTTATGGCGTTCGATTCAAACTTTTGGCGCATTCTTATTATCTTTGACCCCATTCTTATTATCAGTTATCTTGACCCCCCCCCGCCAAAAAAAAAAACAACAACAAAAAAACGCCCACGAAAAACAAAGCCTCTAACATGTCATGAATGTTGACAAAAAGAGAGTGGCTGAGTGAGCACGTCTTCTAGGTGCCGTGTACCTTCAGAACGGCGTCGATCAAGGCTCTCCACAATCTCCTGTCCTTTGTCGCTCTTAATAAATTTTCTCTTTTTGTTAATTCTAAACCTTGTTCCGCCATTCATTTGCTCAACTCTCTAAATAGGTTATGCATTGTTTTTCTCTGTCACTCTTGTTTCCAGACGTCCTATGTATGTCAAAACTTACATGACCTCTTTCCTCATTATGTGCCCTAGGAGTTGTTAACTGATGTTAAGTATAAGTTTCATTTTTGTTTCCATTTTCTCTAAAACTTCATCGTTCCTCACATGCTCGTACCATAATATCCTTATCATCCTACTGTAGGACCACATTTCCGCTGCTTCGTGTCTTCTCTTTATCTGTGAGGAGATTGTCCAGCATTCAGTCCTAAGGAAACTAATAACTGTCACTTGGACGGTAGTCGCTTTAAAATCTTCTTAAACTATTGTAAACGTTGACAAGTGATAACGTATAATGCAAATTTATGTTGGTGTGTGTGTGTGTTTCATTTACTTCAAAGCTGACTTTATAAAGAATCTCTATTGTTCATTGTTCGATTTTCCAATCACCATATTAAATTAAAAAAAAATATCTGCTTCGGAAATAACGGAACATACGTTAATCTATTGCGTTTTCAGATTCTTGGATTATTCAAATTTCAGGGTTTCCAGTTTACACGAACTGAACGCAGAGGAAACTTAAAAAGGGACTAAGTATACGTAATAAGTTTTTTTGATTATTTCTTCATTTGAGAAAAAGATTACTTTGTTCACTTTTATTTTGTAAAGTCTACTTTCATTTCTTCAAGTTTAAAAAATATTAAATAAGCCAGAACACACTGGAACATAGATTCAAAATTCAATGAAAAAATTTCTAAAAAAATCAATATAGCTTTAGAAATGGCAAACAAATGTAATATTTTTAATATATCTCTTGTAATATAAACAGTTTATATGTTGTTGAAAATATATTTTCTGCTTTAAGAGCAGAAAATATATTTTGAACAACATTAAGAGCAGAAAATATATAGATGCCAAGATTTAATTTTCTTGGCAGCATTAGTAATTTCTTTTACAAAAATGTATTGCTGGTAATTTATTTTTCCTTGCTAAAATGTATTGCTGGTAATTTATTTTTCCTTGGTAAAATGTATTGCTGGTAATTTATTTTCTCTTTCTAAAATGTATTGCTGGTAATTTATTTTTCCTTGCTAAAATGTATTGCTGGTAATTTATTTTCTCTTTCTAAAATGTATTGCTGGTAATTTATTTTTCCTTGTTAAAATGTATTGCCGGTAATTTATTTTTCCTTGTTAAAATGTATTGCTGGTAATTTATTTTTCCTTATTAAAATGTATTGCTAGTAATTTATTTTTCCTTGTTAAAATGTATTGCTGGTAAGTTATTTTTCCTTGCTAAAATGTATTGCTGCTAATTTATTTTTCCATGTTAAAATGTATTGCTGGTAATTTATTTTTCCTTGTTAAAATGTATTGCCGGTAATTTATTTTTCCTTGTTAAAATGTATTGCTGGTAAGTTATTTTTCCTTGTTAAAATGTATTGCCGGTAATTTATTTTTTTTGCTAAAATGTATTGCCGGTAATTTATTTTTCCTTGTTAAAATGTATTGCTGCTAATTTATTTTTCCTTGTTAAAATGTATTGCCGGTAATTTATTTTTCCTTGTTAAAATGTATCGCTGGTAATTTATTTTTCCTTGTTAAAATGTATTGCCGGTAATTTATTTTTCCTTGTTAAAATGTATTGCCGGTAATTTATTTTTCCTTGTTAAAATGCATTGCTGCTAATTTATTTTTCCTTGCTAAAATGTATTGCCGGTAATTTATTTTTCCTTGTTAAAATGCATTGCTGGTAATTTATTTTTCCTTGTTAAAATGTATTGCTGGTAATTTATTTTTCCTTGTTAAAATGTTTTGCTGGTAATTTATTTTTCCTTGTTAAAATGTATTGCTGGTAATTTATTTTTCCTTGTTAAAATGTATTCCTGGTAATTTATTTTTCTTTGTTAAAATGTATTGCTGGTAATTTATTTTTCCTTGCTAAAATGTATTGCGGGTAATTTATTTTTCCTTGCTAAAATGTATTGCCGGTAATTTATTTTTCCTTGTTAAAATGTATTGCTGGTAATTTATTTTTCCTTGCTAAAATGTATTGCCGGTAATTTATTTTTCCTTGTTAAAATGTATTGCTGGTAATTTATTTTTCCTTGTTAAAATGTATTGCTGGTAATTTATTTTTCCATGTTAAAATGTATTGCTGGTAATTTATTTTTCCTTGCTAAAATGTATTGCTGGTAATTTATTTTTCCTTGTTAAAATGTATTGCTGGTAATTTATTTTTCCTTGCTAAAATGTATTGCTGGCAATTTATTTTTCCTTGTTAAAATGTATAGCTGGTAATTTATTTTTCCTTGCTAAAATATATTGCTGGTAATTTATTTTTCCTTACTGAAATGTATTGCTGGTAATTTTTTCATAAAAATATATTACTGGTAATTTATCTTATCCTTACTAAAAGTTATTGTTAGTATTATTTTTCTTACAAAAATGTATTGCTGGTAATTTATTTTTCCTTGTTAAAATGTATTGCCGGTAATTTATTTTTCCTTCCTAAAATGTATTTCTGGTAATTTATTTTTCCTTGTTAAAATGTATTGCTGGTAATTTATTTTTCCTTGTTAAAATGTATTGCTGGTAATTTATTTTTCCTTGCTAAAATGTATTGCTGGTAATTTATTTTTCCTTGCTAAAATGTATTGCTGGTAATTTATTTTACCTTGTTAAAATGTATTGCCGGTAATTTATTTTTCCTTGCTAAAATGTATTGCTGGTAATTTATTTTTCCTTGCTAAAATGTATTGCTGGTAATTTATTTTTCCTTGCTAAAATGTTTTGCTGGTAATTTATTTTTCCTTGCTAAAATGTATTGCCGGTAATTTATTTTTCCTTGTTAAAATGTATTGCTGGTAATTTATTTTTCCTTGCTAAAATGTATTGCCGGTAATTTATTTTTCCTTGTTAAAATGTATTGCCGGTAATTTATTTTTCCTTGCTAAAATGTATTGCCGGTAATTTATTTTTCTTTGTTAAAATGTATTGCTGCTAATTTATTTTTCCTTGGTAAAATGTATTGCCGGTAATTTATTTTTCCTTGTTAAAATGTATTGCTGGTAATTTATTTTTCCTTGTTAAAATGTATTCCGGGTAATTTATTTTTCCTTGTTAAAATGTATTGCTGGTAATTTATTTTTCCTTATTAAAATGTATTGCTGGTAATTTATTTTTCCTTGCTAAAATGTATTGTGGGTAATTTATTTTTCCTTGTTAAAATGTATTGCTGGTAATTTATTTTTCCTTGCTAAAATGTATTGCTGGTAATTTATATTTCCTTGTTAAAATGTATTGCTGGTAATTTATTTTTCCTTGTTAAAATGTATTGCTGGTAATTTATTTTTCTTTGTTAAAATGTGTTGCTGGTAATTTATTTTTCCTTGTTAAAATGTATTGCCGGTAATTTATTTTTCCTTGCTAAAATGTATTGCCGGTAATTTATTTTTCCTTGCTAAAATGTATTGCCGGTAATTTATTTTTCCTTGTTAAAATGTATTGCTGGTAATTTATTTTTCCTTGCTAAAATGTATTGCTGGTAATTTATTTTTTCTTTCTAAAATGTATTGCTGGTAATTTATTTTACCTTGTTAAAATGTATTGCCGGTAATTTATTTTTCCTTGCTAAAATGTATTGCTGGTAATTTATTTTTCCTTGCTAAAATGTATTGCTGGTAATTTATTTTTCCTTGCTAAAATGTTTTGCTGGTAATTTATTTTTCCTTGCTAAAATGTATTGCCGGTAATTTATTTTTCCTTGTTAAAATGTATTGCTGGTAATTTATTTTTCCTTGCTAAAATGTATTGCCGGTAATTTATTTTTCCTTGTTAAAATGTATTGCCGGTAATTTATTTTTCCTTGCTAAAATGTATTGCCGGTAATTTATTTTTCTTTGTTAAAATGTATTGCTGCTAATTTATTTTTCCTTGGTAAAATGTATTGCCGGTAATTTATTTTTCCTTGTTAAAATGTATTGCTGGTAATTTATTTTTCCTTGTTAAAATGTATTCCGGGTAATTTATTTTTCCTTGTTAAAATGTATTGCTGGTAATTTATTTTTCCTTATTAAAATGTATTGCTGGTAATTTATTTTTCCTTGCTAAAATGTATTGTGGGTAATTTATTTTTCCTTGTTAAAATGTATTGCTGGTAATTTATTTTTCCTTGCTAAAATGTATTGCTGGTAATTTATATTTCCTTGTTAAAATGTATTGCTGGTAATTTATTTTTCCTTGTTAAAATGTATTGCTGGTAATTTATTTTTCTTTGTTAAAATGTGTTGCTGGTAATTTATTTTTCCTTGTTAAAATGTATTGCCGGTAATTTATTTTTCCTTGCTAAAATGTATTGCCGGTAATTTATTTTTCCTTGCTAAAATGTATTGCCGGTAATTTATTTTTCCTTGTTAAAATGTATTGCTGGTAATTTATTTTTCCTTGCTAAAATGTATTGCTGGTAATTTATTTTTTCTTTCTAAAATGTATTGCTGGTAATTTATTTTTCCTTTTTAAAATGTATTGCTGGTAATTTATTTTTCCTTGCTAAAATGTATTGCTGGTAATTTATTTTTCCTTGTTAAAATGTATTGCTGGTAATTTATTTTTCCTTGCTAAAATGTATTGCCGGTAATTTATTTTTCCTTGCGAAAATGTATTGCTGTTAATTTATTTTTCCTTGCGAAAATGTATTGCTGTTAATTTATTTTTCCTTTTTATAATGTATTGCTGGTAATTTATTTTTCCTTGCGAAAATGTATTGCTGGTAATTTATTTTTCCTGCTAAAATGTATTGCTGGTAATTTATTTTTCCTTGTTAAAATGTACTGCTGGTAATTTATTTTCCTTACTGAAATGTATTGCTTGCAATTTTTTCATAAAAATATATTACTGGTAATTTATCTTATCCTTACTAAAAGTTATTGTTAGTATTATTTTTCTTACAAAAATGTACTGCTGGTAATTTTTTTCCATACAAAAATGTATTCCTGGTAATTTATTTTATCCTTACAAGAATGTATTGCTGGTATTTTTTCCTTACAAAAATGTATTGCCGTCATTTTTTCCTTACAAAAATGTATTTCTGGTAATTTTTTTCCTTGCTGAAATGTATTCCTGGTAATTTTTTTCCTACAAAAATGCATTGCTGTTAATTCATTTTTTCGTTACAAAAATATATCGCTCGAAATTTATTTTTTACTATAAAAATGGCGTCTTCACTATAAAAATATATTTCGTCTCTTTCATAGTGTTGTGATCCGCGATTGGAGGTTTAAATATTTATCCATAGCTGGGACCCTAACAAGTGCTACCATCCCGGGTCAGAGTGGACCAGGGAACAATAGCAATTAAGAGGTGGTTTCCCGCTCTTCAAAATCCACTGACCAGAGGAAAAGGCACTGAGATGCTACGTTACAGCGGCGGTGAGAAAGTGATTGAAACTGAGATACCAGGTCAGGATCGATAACATTTTTGGTTCTTTGGATTTTGTCATTAATCCCTAGAAACATAGTAGAAGCACTAAACCAGATGTTGTAGCAATAGACAATGTATGTAAGAATGGTAGACTTATAAAGGTGCAAGAGAGAATTCTGGTGAAAGAACTTGTATAGCATGACACAGTGAACCAACATTCATAGCAGAAGACGGTAGCAAATGAATTCATATTGTCGTTTCAATTCATATCAGCGTAAAACGTTAGTCCGAGAATGCGCAATATTTTTTGGCCTTACTCGGCTGTGCCATAAGTTCGTTCCATGTTGATTATTTTGGGCCAGGCACTTATCATATAATTACATATTTTTTTTTTGTTATCAAGACGTAGAAATGTTCTACTCATAACTTCCTTATCTCAAAGTATTTGATTAGCAGTGATAATTCATGTGGACAATATGTAAAGCAAATTACTCATGAAAAATGGGTGAAAAAAATAAAGAATTTCTTTCTTGAACGCCGACAAAGTGTTACAAAGAGGAACTCATCGAATACATAAGAAAAAGGAAAAAAAAAAAAAGATGACGCAAATTTTACCATGTTAATAATAATTGCTTTCATTTATTTGTGGAATGCAAACGCCTTTATTTGAAAAATCTGTTTAAAGATATAACAGTTCGAAATTGAATAATCTTTTTTGTATACTATTAACCCAATACTACTTGAAATCTAGAATGTGGCCCAGTCCCAATTAGGCGTTTAAGACACGGGGTCTCACTATAGCCACTCAAGCTAAAGTTTTACTGAATGAATAAGTGTGCAAGAGTAGAAACTAAGTAGCGCATATTATAAGGATACGTAGGATAGATAACGCCTGGTTATAGACGTGAAGAGGTTATGATTGTAGTGATCGGGGAACTATCCTATCAGGTGACAGTTATACAAAATAACAGTTATGGGGAAGAAGCTGAGTAGAACTTGATCCTTAGCAAACGGATGCAAAGGCAATGGGGATGACTCAACTTTGTGTACGTGGCATAGCGGATCCTAACCATGAAAGTCTGGAATGGTGGATCAAAGTAATGCAAATTGCGAGAGGTCAACAATGTTTTGTCTGTGGGAAAAGGGGTTGTAGAGTAGAAAATAATTCATCCCCCACAAGGATGTGTAGACACTTTTGAACTCTTGACGGGAAAGTGAATATTTTGGCAGCAATGCTCCATTATTTGGTTATATCTGACTCTTGTAAAGACAGAACGTGTTAGGTGGAGCCAGGTTCTTTCCGGAGCGCGACAAGGAACTAACTATTTTCCATCTTTAAGAAGAGATCGTATATGTTCTACTTGGTGTCTGGAGTGAGGTTGAGTCCCAATAGACGTTCAAGGCAAGGATCCTAATTAAGATTACAAGAGTAAATCCTGACTGGACCACATTGGGGGTCTTCTTGGTGATACTGAAACGTTACTAGTTTGGCTTTGGTGGCATTCAATGTTACAAATATATAACATTGATTGATTTACACTAGACCTAGAAATGATAAGACTTTGCCAAGTTTGTCTGTGTGAAGAATAGATGTTTATTTCAACACCTTAAGTAGTTAAGGTAATTCCATGAGAGCGTTTTCGTCAAATTCACAAATGTTCTCCTCCAAAATTTAGTCTCGACTGATCTAAAAGATACAACTGGAGTCATGGCTATCCCAAAATAAATAGAGCGAAATTATCCGGTCATCCCATAAGTTCTGTCCGAATTTTAACTTTTTGTTAAAATGAACGAAATTTAAAGAGTATTTTATAATTTCTAATGGAGTTGAACATTATTTTTATGTTTAGATGCATTTAAACTGATCAAATTTGATTTCAGAGAACAATAAAATTAAATTTTGTTTGATTAAAACCCTGGTAACATGGAAGTACCCAAGAATCATTTGAGGCACATAATGCTTTATGAGTTCAAGAAAGGAAACTCAGCAGCCAAAGTGGTTAGAAACATTCACTCAGTTTATGGAGAGGAATGTGTGAATGAAAGAACTTGCAGAAGATGGTTTGCAAAATTCAGAGATGGAGATTTCACCCTTGAAGATAAAGATCGAACCGGACGTCCAGTTGAGTTTGATGAAACGCTTCTTGAAGCAGTCCTTGAAGAAAATCTTGCTTTATCAGTTGAGGAATTGGCAGTGGTTCTCAGTTCAAACCATACAACTGTTCATCGTCATCTTCAACAACTTGGAAAAGTTCCTAAACTTGGAAAATGGGTGCCTCATGAATTGTCTGAAAACAATCTCAAATCCCGAGTTGACATCTGCTCTTCTCTCCATTCTCGCTAACTTGTTTCACCTTTTTTGGATAGACTTGTGACTGGTGACGAAAAATGGATCTTTTATCGAAATGTTAAGCGTCGTAGACAGTGGCTTGGTAAAGGAGAAGGACCCCAGCCACAGCTGAGAAGGGAACTTCATCGGCAAAAGGTTCTTTTTTCAATCTGGTGGGATCGCCAAGGAATAATCCACTTTGAATTCTTACCAGTTAATGCAACAATTAATGCTCAAATATACTGTCAGCAATTAGAGCGTTTGAACCAAGCTTTGTGGAAAAAAGACCTGCTCTAGTGAATCGAAAAGGGGTGATGTTTCATCAGGACAATGCGCGACCCCACACAGCAAGAATCACGTCACAAAAGATCGAAGAACTTGATTAGGAGAAAATTCCTCATCCACCTTATTCTCCCGATCTTTCTCCTTCATACTACCATTTGTTTCATAGCTTACAGAATCATTTGGAAGAAACAGATTTTGTAACACAGGAAATGGTTAAAACTGACATTTGTGAGTTCTTCGAATCAAAGCCAAAAGAAATTTACAGTAATGGAATTAATAAGCTTGCTAATAGTTGGAAGGATGTCATAGATAATCAGGGAAAATACATTGTTGATTGAATCTGTAATTAAATGTAACATTTGGTCACTTGTTTTCTTTATTCAAAATTGGACAGAACTTATGGGATGACCTGATAATATTTCTTTTTTATGTATTCGATCTCGATTCCTCAAATCCATTTTCTAGGCCGACCTAAATCTTTAGCCCCTAAACGTCTCTACTTAATATTAAATAACAAAGAAAAACAAAAACATGTCGTTGTGTTTCATGAATTATTCACAGGTGTGTACTCAGCTGAGAAAAGTAAAGAACGAGACTATATAGGGACAAACTAGACTACGGGAATCTTGATGCGCCAGTATCACAAGTAGGGAGAGCAAACCTGTTTTGAAAACCAGAATTTGAAGTCTTGAATTTTACAGTTATTTACCAAACCTTGCTCTCAGTAAGACCTTTCGTTTAGGTAGCTTTATCGCCTTGCTTGGGGTGAAATTATGAGAAAAAGTGTTCAAATACGAACAACTGATGTGCTTCCATAGAATGACGGAGGCAATTTTCCACAGAAACAAATTTTCATTAAAGCATTGAAACATTGAAACCTTGTGTCAATTCCAAAAAATATCCTGAAAATGTTTATGATATCGGAATCGAATCCAGCATAAGAACGTCGCAAAAATCAATTTTGGGCACGGCAATTATCTTACAGCAATTACTTCTGTTGTTTAATAGATTGATTGATTGATTTATAATTGATTATCAAGCTGTTGCAGGTTATTTAAGACTGAAAATATGTTTATAACCCAGCATAAGAATATTGCAAAAATAAGCTATCTTTGTTCAAAGTCGAAAATGGTGTCGGTGAGAAATAGCAAATTATGTGACAATCAGGTTTAATTGATCTAGAACAAGGTCAAGGCCATATGGATTAACTAATTACCTATTACTACCCGGAGTGGCGGCCAAATAAATTTATTACTGCTTAAAAATAAATTACTTTACAACGTAAATACGTCAAGGCATCTCCTACATTTCAAAATTTCGGTTTACGCCATTTCACCCTGATACTATTCGAAATGGTATAAATCGAAAACTAAATTATCTATATTTAAATATCAATATATATCTCAATATATATATATATATATATATATATATATATATATATATATATATATATATATATATATATATATATAATCTTATAAGTATAAGAAATTTCGGTGTCTTGATTTGCAAGTAATCAAACGAATACCAAAGGGAAAAAAAGGTATAAAAAAAGAAAGAACCAAGTACATGTACGTTAGCCGAAATAATCGTCTAGCATGCAAGTCCAAAGCCCCCCCCCACCAAAAAAAAACCGATACGAGTACGCAAAACAAATAAATAAAGTGCTCAATATAGTGAGTAGAGCAGACCTAGTTAAGCCTAGAGAGCCCGACAAACCTACCAAAGTTTAACCTAAGCGGATCGTCAGCCTTCCCTGACGATCAGCTTAGGTGAAACCTTGGTAGGTTTGTCTGGCTCTCTAGGTTTAAGTAGATCTATCTATCTATCTATCTATCTATATCTATATCTATATCTATATATATATATATATATATAATTATTTATTTAAAAATATGATTCCAACACGCATGTTGCGTGTTGGAATCATATTTTTAAATAAATAATTATATTTATGCTCTACTTTCGTATCGAGCACTATTTTTTAAAAATAATTACAAAAATACTAAGGAACTTCGGATTATTTACCAAACCAGTTTATTTCCTATAATATTTTCACATATATATATATATATATATATATATATATATATATATATATATATATATATATATATATATATCAATTAGAAACTTTTTTGAGCGTTCCTAGATAAAACAAGTTACTTTCTTCTATATCTTCTCGATTCTAAAGGCTGTTTCGATTTGAAGGCAAATCATTGTGATTTCCAATCTTCAACATGGCTTCTCATTCCCAAGCTTGCTCATACGCTTAGGCCCACTTATGTTTCTTCAGCATCTACAGGTCAAACCTGTGGATCATACTGAAACCTTGCTAAGCGGACCTTATATTTCAAGTATTTGCCCCGACAGGGCCACATGCGGCTTTGAATTCAGAAATGTTCTTTTCCTGTAGTAGTTGCCAACCACATCTACAGAGTATAGTCTGCCATACTATTTAAACACGTAGCTGGGGGAGTCAATGTCTGGATTAAAATAACAAACTTCACAAATATCAGTAGATTTTTAAGCAGATACTTTTCTATCGTTTGTAGAGAGAAAGATAGCATTTCATGCCCATTAAAGAAAGTTTATATCAAAATTGTTAATGATTATGTAACGGTCAAAGTTGATATTTTTATTATGACGATAGAATTCTTTAAATGTTAAATTCGTGAAAAGATTCTGCTGATCTTTTTACTTCCGTGACAATTGTGTGAACCTATGATAAAAGGGCGACTTCGTTAATCACGCAGTGCACTTCCTGCTCCCTTAGGTCTTCCGGTGTCTTTTGCTAACGTTCATATGTCTTTGTTTTGTTAGTAACAACGTTCATTTATTTTAGATATTTTCCTTAGCTTTATAGCCGATAATTTATTGAGATATTCTTGGCTGTAGTAATCGTCCTTACGTCTTGTTCGACTGTATGAGAATGCAGGGTATCTGTTATCGATTGTTCACTCAGAATGTTTTACTAATATGCATTACATGTAATGTGGAGAAAGAGTTGACTAACGGATACAACATAAAAATAGATTTGGTGAACCGAGTTCAAATCTTGACGTAGTCAGTTTGTTTATTTCGCATTAATTGCCCCTTGAAAGGTAGGAATCTATTTGTTTTCTCTCATCTCGCCATCTATGGGTAAAATATAAGGACAGTCTGGGTTCTCTCACTTGGTTTGTTAAGGGTGGGTTGGGTTGGTTAATTTTAAAAAATGTCAACTGTTGTTCAGTCATTTCATTTTGAAATAAATTGTTATTGTTATTGAAATTTGTGCAGAGATTCTTTCAAACACCGGAAGCCATCCGGTCATATTACGTTGAAACACGGGTTCTTATAGGATCACCGAAGTTAAGCAATGACGATCCTGGTCAGTACCTAGATTTGTGATCACTTGGGAATACCAGGTACTGTAAGCTTGGATGTGGGGGTTGTGTAATGGATAATGGCTCAGAATTGGAAACCGGAGATCCGAGTTCCAATTCCAGTCAGGTTCATTATATTCACTTACGCGCAAAGAACCTTGGGAAAGGTATGACCCTCCTCACCAGCCATAAATTAATTATTTGGAGTTTTATTAGTAAATCATTATTGTCTCAAAAAATTCTTACAATCTAAAAATATTTCTGTTTTTAAATAAACTGTAAATGGTCGATAAACAATTATGAACAAACCAATCAATCAATTAAACCCCAGAAGTAATTTTCTCACGACCTCGGACAGTAAGAACATTCAGCAAGGTATTTAAGAGTTCGATTCCAATGTCATAAAGGTATTCTTGAAGATTCTTTGTAGTCGATACAAGGTTTCAATGAAAATTTATGGTTCTGTGGAAAACTAAGTAAAGTTTGTAAACTGTACAAAAATGCAAAATAAAGTCTCTTCCCGTGTCACACAATAAACTTATGACAATGATTTCTGTCTCCGTCAGTACATGGAGTCACATCATTTGTTCGTATTTGAACACTTTTTTCTCATCATTTCACCCCAAGCAAGGCGATAAAGCCACTTAGACTCAAGGGTTTAGTGAGAGTGAAAGAATCTGAGAAAACGTTGAGGAGAGAGTGGGGATATTAAAAGACTTGGATTCATGGAGGCAAGATAGAAGTGTTTAACGTCTCCTGCCAATACCTCACAAATAAAGGACTATTCCGTCTTGATCATGTGGACGGACGGAAAAAGCATATTGGTTTCAGTGAAAGAAGGAATGAATGAAAGATAGAAAGGCAGGAAAAAAAAAGGGAAACTAGAAGTGTTTATCGTTTGCTTCATGGAAATTGAAAAAGTTGTAAATTTCAATTTTTTTTCCCATTCATAATCCCTTATTTCTTAAAATGACGAACAGCATTCACATTCACATTCATGATTGTTATTGCAATATTTTATTGAATTTGTTAAGCTCAAATGTTTAACGATTCGATAGGGGGGGAATTTCTACGGATATAGAATTTGCCATGAGCTTATTCAATCATTAACGGAAATATTAAGATTCATCAGAAAATTGAAGTAGAAAGAATGTTCCTGGGCATTTCTAGTAAGAATATAAAGTGGTTTGTATTATATATAAATAGGGAACTCTACCAGTAGTAATTTTTAATATGGTGGGTTGGAAATAATTCTTTAATATGCATACAGTGCAATTTGATTGTACATTTACCTTATGCATGAATAATTCCTGTCCTTTTTGTTCATAGGACAAATTATATAGCAATACCGCTACTTACTGCTTTTCGGAGAAAGGAATTAATACATGCTAAACACTTCAAATATTTAGGTGTATATATCAATTGTATTAAATGCAATATAGGAGATAATGAACATTGAAGAAGAGTAGTTTTGTCTAACACTTCAAGCTGCTAAAAATTATGTGGATGTCATGAAGAGTCCAACTCGTTCAGAAATATCTAAACAATCAAAGATTATTTCCCACTGATTATGATTAAAATGGCTTCACGCTAATAAACCCTATGAATTTGAAAGAGGAACGTCCTTCGTCAGATATCGTAGACTGACCTTATGTAATCATAAAGAACTTTGCTAAAAAAGACAAACTAAGTGACTTGAGGAATTTCAATCCATTGATATAATCTAGATACTGACTTTGAACGCGGCCTACAATAAAAGGTTAAGAAGGAAACGCCAATGAATATAAGAAAGAGCGATAACAGTTCAAGGAACGTATCTTCTTGAAAAAATGCTTTCAGAGAAAGTTTTTATAAATTTCTGTCCACTGAGTGAATACCAGTTGTTTCATGAATAGAAACGGCTATTCTCACATTTATCATTTTTAAGGGTTCTTCATCTTTGGCGAAAAATTCTAAGGAAGAACAGTTTCAGCCTGTTTTCGTAAGTATCGACTTTACCATAGTCAAAATACTGTGAAAACAACTAAAATTTCAAGTTTCGAATGGTTAATGACGGAAAATGTCTAAAATAAACTTTATGGGAGATTTGAACTTGTGTCAAACTCTACGGTGCCAAGCATTGACTTACACATGAGAATATAAAAGGTTTTTCAAACCAATTATCTACAAATGAAATATATTTGGGGAAAAAGTAGAACAAGAGAAAAGTAGCTCAGATAATCTTTCTTGCGCGCTTTCTGTTTTTATTTTTAGATTAGCTAGGGCTCAGAAAATTGTCAGAGATTATGTTATCACATCAAATCGGTATGTATATGGTTTGTGGTGGACAATACTCAGTAGACTGCCTTGGAAATAGCATTCATAATTGAGTCAGTTTTGTTCATAGTCTTTTTATTTTATTAATCAGGCTTTCTCGCGTAAACATGTTGAGGCCGAGTTTACGATAGTAAGAATATATAGTAAATTGTCGTCATAACTAATTTGAAAGCCAAAAGTCTTATGTCGAAATTAGATATGTCACTGCATAAAAATATATTCTTTGTTAAGTAAAAATTTCAAAATGGTGAGTTGAAATGAAAAAGAAAGAAGAAAAAAAATTGAACTGAGAAATACGAATCTGCTTTTAAAATAAATTTCATAAATCATGGCAATAAAAAAATATTTTCTTTGTTGAGTCTAAATTTCAAAATATTGAGTTGAAAATGGTGAGCTGAAATGAAAAAAAAAAGAAGAAAAATTGATCTGAGAAAAAGAATTTGTTTTTAAAATAAATCATGGCAAGAAAAAATATGATACATAATGACATTTACACGCGGACATTTTTCTTCATCCTTATTGTTGTCATTACAACATCTTGGCCGTGGTGTCCCCCGGCCTTCATCAGGACTTTGCTGGTCTGGACGATTTTTAAAATATAACTTTGAAGGCATTTCGAACTGAACACTTTATTTAATCTATGAAGGTAGACTGTTATCTGTCTGCTACCCATGACCACTCACTCCTCCCCTGCAATTAAAAAAAAAGTATCTAACAAAAAGAATTTTTCTGCAAATAAATTTGATAATTTGTGGTGATAAAAATAGAATTTCGAACTGAAGCATTTATTTAATCAACGGGGGTAGATTACTCTATTTCTACCTTGTCTACCTACCTACCTACCTTACGGAACAAGAAAAGTCTACGCCCTTCGATAACATAAAGGTTTCAATTCGAAATTCCTTAAATGTTACACGGCACCTGATGAAGGCCTGATTACTCAACGCCGAAACGATGAAGACAGTAGTACGCGTGTAAATATTGCAAATAATGTTAACTCCTCATGGAACAAATATCTCCACTTATTTCTATCCATGGCAATTCGCTCAAAGTTAGTATGAGACACATTCGCAGCTGAAAGGTTACACTTTAGTTTGTTTTTATGCGTAAACCACGGACTTCCAACAGACCTTTGTCCACTGCCAAGCTAGTTATACATGAAGATCTTAGGTATTATGTCGTCACTCATCCTTTCAACATGACCGACCCAGCGATGTTGTCACTGCATCAGGAAGCACTCAATTCCACGAAAGCTGCATTTTGTGAGATCGGCATTGGGCATTGTATTATCAATGTATAGTCACAAATACTTTTGTGGAAGACATTCAGCGGATTGATATGGGAACTATATGGGGTCTACGTCATTCAGTGTAGTCAAAACAGCCTCTCTATAAACTCGTATTTTGGTGTCCAGTTTGATCACTCATTCCATAGGCAGTGGTGAAGCTTCCCAGTTGCACTTGTAGCTCAGACGAACCATATATATATATATATATATATATATATATATATATATATATTTATATATATATATATATATATATATATATATATGTAAGGGTGAGGTTATAGTTGTTCCAACGAGAGAAAAGCGTACATTTTAAAGAGTAGAGAGAAACGGCAAACGTTTTTAGTTCTAATGCAGATTATATATATATATATATATATATATATATATATATATATATATATATATATATATATATATATATATATATATATATGTGTGTGTGTGTGTGTATGTGTCTGTGTGTGTGTGTGTGTGTGCGCGCATATATGTAGAAAAATAGGAAAGAACACGTTAGGTAAATAATCCGGAGTTCTTTAGTATTTTTGTTTTTATTTCTAAAAAACAGTGTTCCATACACAAGTAGAACTTAAATTATAATTATTTTTAAAAAGATATGATTCCTTCGATTAAGCGCATCCAAATGTAAACAAATGACGTTATTTGTTTACATTTGTATACTCTTTGAGCAGATATGAATGTACGTGAGAGATTCATGGAAGATTGAAGTTTAAAGGCAGTAAATTCGACCTTGCTAATCGAACGATCCTCTGGTTAAGAGCACGTCAAGCTAAATGACGGTTTCGTATAGTATACAAGTTCGATTCCTGTCGGAGGGCGAATATTTTCTATGAAAATTTCTCGGACATTCAGGCCGGTAAATGTTATAAATACTGTTTATTTTAAAACAGAGCATTTACTTAAATATTTGTATCTATGAAAAGAAATGTATAGGTCATAAAATAATTGTCGGACTTTGTCCATTTCCTAATATATATATATATATATATATACATATACACACACACATATATATATATATATATATATATATATATATATATGTATATATATATATATATATATATATATATATATATATATATATATGATTCTAAGGTTTGAATAAGCAGCTCTAAACAGAGTCTGCCCAAAATTCGCCTTCTAGCACAAAAGTGCTCCATGCCATAAAAATGACAAAGCACTTGAATATTTATTCAGTAATCAGGTAGGCAATAACTGGCCACTACTTTAAGTTTCATATGCTTGTTCATGGGATTTTTTATTAGCCAATAATATTGGCCAGTTTGCAGTTTCATATGACTCAGTCCCGATTTGTCTTGACTTATCTTGAAGTCAGAACCCTATGTTCGCATGTCCGCACTTGATTTTGGGTGTCAGCCTCAATTCTTATTTTGTGAACTTTTTGCCATATTACCGTTGATTTGCACTGCATATATTGTTTGCTTGCTTTATATTCTTTTTGCCCTGTTCTTTCCCTTTCTTTCTCTTGTTATTGCTCATTGCAAACTTTGTCAGTTATGTTTATTGAAGAGTTCTGTTATTTATTTTTTGCATTTAACCATGGTTTTTCACTCCCCATATATCAATAATAATTTCCAATGCCTTTATAACACTTAATACTTTATATATCAACAATAATTAACTTAATGCTTTATAATCCTCCTGCCTTTATAATATTCATTATATATCAACAACAATTAACTTAATATTTTAATTAACCAAATGGCGTCCTGGGTATGACGATAAACTAGATCCGCGTCCTGGGTATGACGATAAACTACATCTGCGTCCTGGGTAAGACTATAAACTAGGTCCAACAGCAAGGCCTTTGATAATACGTTTTTGAAAAATAATATTACCAGCTCTACGTTTTTGAAAAAAAAAACAAAAATATTACCAGCTATACGTTTTTGAAAAAAATAATATTATCAGCTATACTTTTTTGAAAAAAATAATATTATCAGCTATACTTTTTGGAAAAATAATATTACGAGCTGTACGTTTTTGAGGAAAAAATATTAACAGAAATAGATTTTTGACAAAACAAAAATATTACCAGGAAAAAAAAGTTGTCGGCATTAAATGACCCATTGAGGTTGATGTGCCGTAAAACAAAACAAACCAAAATAAACCTTAACCAAATGAAAAACTTAATCAAGCACCCAGTTAAATACTTTGAAAGAATTAAAGAATTTATCATATGTAGCAAATACTTAGAGGAAGAGATGAGAATCCCATAAAAAGGTAAGTTCAGCAGTGTTTCAAATTAGAGAGTCAATGAGAATATGAAAAGAAATACCTATAAAAATAGCATGAGTTAAAGAGTGAACATAAGTTTATTGTGTAATGAGTCAAGTTTACTGATATTGCATGAACCAGTTTCAATTGCGCATAGACTACCAAAGAAAATTTGAGTAATTGTAATTTTGATTAAATTCAAAATACACGGTTCTTCCGTGCTATATTTCAATCATTTATTCTTATTAAAATATGGTGGAGACAAAGCTTTAAAAGATATAAGCATTTAGATTCTTCACAGTATTTTATAAATGACAATTTAATTGAAATGATGCAGTGAACATTTTCTTTTCTTGCCATCGAACTTTGAAGTAAATTCTGTAGTATTATTCCAGTCTAGAAGCTGTCTAAACCAAAAAAAAAAAAAAGTATTTGACAAAAAAAGAAAAAGAAATAAAGTTGAAAAAAAAAAGTTTAAACTTGAAAAAATCAATAAAGGAAATTTGGAACAACATTGAGATCCAAACCGACAACTCCATTCAAGCCGGAAGACCGGATTTCATTGTCGCAAACAAAGAAATGAACATTTGCCTGATCGTAAACGTGACTGAGACAGAAGAACACAATGTAAAAGCGGAAGAAAGGCTAATAAAAGGTAAAATGCCCGGACCTTGTCTAGGAACCTCGAAAACTGTTCTACATCTTTCGTGGTTCTTGAACAAGTTCCGTGTATGTTTAAATTGCACATGGAGCTCCGACTCAAACACAGGAATAAAGATTTGCTCTCTCTCAGTTTCCAGTTATTCTTGTAAGATTCTAACATTTTCGTTCAATCCCTTTTTCTCTTTTTAGGGTTATTATTTAGAAGAAATGGTTTTTGATGTAATGTCCAGCATTTTCTACGTTTTGCATAGCCATGATCATATTACGAGTATTGATAAAGGTTCAGAAAATAATGAAAATTGCTTAAATGCAATTTATAACAATATATTATAACAAATTAGTATGGAAACATATTCATCGAGAAAAAAAGAAAAAAAAATGACTCAAATTTTGCAGTTAATATATTTTTTTTAAAGATAATTCCTTAGATAATTAACGTGAGTTTAGGCGTTGATTAAAATATCACTAGGCCAAATGTTTGTAAGAAGTTGTAAAATGATGAAATGCTAAATAAAGTGAAATTTTGCAATGTTTCAAAAGTCTTAATTTATTTTTTCCCTTAATTTTATGGTAATAATATTTTATTTTTAAAGAAAAATAAAACATTTTTTAAATATTTAAAAAAAATTAATCATTTTTTTTTAAAGATGTTGAAAGAATACAAAATTCGTTTTCTTCCA
The DNA here is from genome assembly GCA_963932145.1 of Acanthosepion lycidas. Lineage (NCBI taxonomy): Eukaryota > Metazoa > Mollusca > Cephalopoda > Sepiida > Sepiidae > Acanthosepion > Acanthosepion lycidas. Next base: position 45,896,433 of record OZ010571.1, on the reverse strand, counting down.
CAATCTATTTCATGTAATGAAATGATGTTAATTCAAAAATGATTTTATGTTGAAATCATACTGTTTTATGTTAAAAAGGAAGGCTTGAATTTATGGTGTCTTATTTAAATAAAGATTAGACCCTCTACTGACGGAAATTCGCAACCAGTTGTTGGGAGGGCATTTCTCCGCTTGCTATAGCTGTTTGGTAAATTAAATAAAAGTCCATATAAAAGAATAATGTATTTTTAGGAAAATAGATTTTTGTCAAGCTTCAGCTGAAATGTAATGTTTTAGACAATCTGTGCTGTACTTCGACGTATATGCTACCAATTAGGAGTTTACACATTTGCTTGGGGTGAAAAAATTGGATACTTAAACCCTTGAGTCTTTCGGATGTTTCAAAGAAAATTCGTTGGTTGAAAAATGCATGCATCTATGTTAGCAAATTTCTCATTGGCTGTAAAAGTTGTAACTTTTTTTTAAGTACAGACATTTCATCGTCTGCTCATTTTCGTGTCATAGCTGCAACTCACTCGATGAGAATAGTTTGACGGCAATGAGGGGCCATTTTGAATTGGTGCATGGATAAGTTATCTTTTATTAAAATTTGATATTTGCTATATTTTGCCTTTTTGTGACTGAGTGTAAATTCATGTACATTTGTTCTATAGAAGGTTTTGGAACGAGGACATGTTTGGGGAATGGAAGTAAAGGACGCTCATTTGCAAAGATTTGGTATATTAGCATGGTAAACCACATTCTATTTAATGTATTCTCCACTTCCCCGTGTCTTTCTCACCCTCTTTCTCTCTTTATTTCGTTCTTCCCCCTGCTCTCTCTCTCTCTCTATATATATATATATATATATAGATGAAACAGACTGTCGCCTCTAAGTGTTGACTTCTATGTTCACTTTTATATTTACACACGCTCTATCTCTGATATTGAGCACTTTATTCCATAAATATAGCACACCTTAAGACTATATTTCTTTATATATATATATATATATATTACTGAATGTACATAATATCCCACGTCGATAGTAGAACTCGGAGTTTCAAGCAAACACATAATCTTCAGGTACAATATACTAGCACTATTTTTATAAAAACCTGAGAAATATATATATGTACGTGCAAGTATATGTGCGCAAACGTATTTTTTTTAATCATACCCATATCTATCTATCTATCTATCTATCTATCTATCTATCTATCTATCTATCTATCTATCTATGTGTGTGTGTGTGTAAATACACATGTTTCATTGTCTTTGACGAACAAGGAAACATTTACGAGTTCTTTTAATTGTTTTTTTTTGTTTCCTTACAGTTACAGGGCTTGTAGCGTCACTAATAGGAGAAGTACTGAGGGGGCTTGAGTAATTGTTCCACGGTACTGCCGGTAAACCCATATTAAACCAAGACCTTGTCGACACATTCGCTAGCAACATGGCTGCACTGAAATATACCCTACAAAAAGTTTACTAGATACTGATGGAAAATGAAATTACAATATGAGTTTCCATTTAGTCAAAATTAAACACACAGTTACTGTGCCTAGATTACAGTAATTGATCGTATATACAAATCCTCAAGTCTAGAGGTTCCATAATAAGAGGTCTGTCAATAATAAGTGCTGATAATTGTCAGTTAGTCTCGTTTATCCGAACACATCCATCTACTAGTGCGATTAGCCAGTCCCTCTTACAGATATCTGCTGAGGGACATTTATGCTTGTTAAACACCTACTAAAGCCTACCTGTGGTTTATACTGCAGGTAAGCTAAGCCGACGTTAGTTACAGTATCAGGGAGAAAACATAATCTGGCACGATCTGCAGTTCGAATAATGCTAGTATGATAAAACCAACGATCATGGGGACTTATGACTCCATGGAGAACCACCGATAGTTTACGAAGAGTTTCGTCTAAGCAATTGGATTCGCATGGATTTTGTCAAGCCGTGGTATAGTTTTTAAGCCCTTTCCAAAGATGTTGCACGCTGTGATTGCCTTCCCCAGACCGATAACATCAAGAAGTCACCCTCCTGACAAATCAATCATGGTGAGATTTGAACTCGGGACCCATGGTCGGAAAATGAGCATTCTAACCCATAATCATCAGTGCTGATAGTCGCATATTAATATATTGTATATCTTCACTGAGCATTAATACAGGAGTGTACTTTCGCATGCATACAATCGTAGAGATGGCGAATATCATCCTGAGATATATAGTTCCATAGTTCTTGTATCTGTCAACGACGTATAGCAAGAGTTTTGGCGGGATAACTGAACGCGTAGTTTGACCTCGTTCCATCATGTATTATCAATGTTCAATGGGAGAGACGTCTGGCTGTCGTACCGTTCAGGGAACTTGTTGATCACCTTGTATAGTACGTAGAAGAACATGGAAATTATATGTTATATTATTATCATTATTATTCAACATGTCGAGCAGTTTTTCCTAATGACGATTCAGCCTTTGAAATGCACATATTCCGATTGGTCTCAAACGGCGATTTCTTAAAACAAAGTACCATGATACAGGCACTGGATGTTGTCACTACGTAAAGATCAAACACACATGTTGAACGTAACACGTCAGTGTTATTTGAGATCGATATCGATTGTCAAATGAACGTTCCTATACTCGTAGACCAGATTCTGGATGACCAAGTGGTACAGACAATATCTAAGCTACTCTCGAGTGGTTTGTAACACATCTATTTATCATCTTTCAGTTGTGTCTCTGTCTTTGGGCAGAGTGCACCCAGGGGCGACTCTGTGAAAGGACAGAGTCGCAAATGAGAAAAAATTATACTGAGGTGCCCAGCCCTGGGAAACAGCTGCCCGAGTCCGCGCCCTCTCATTGCACCAGAGAGAGGAATCGATGCTCGCACCGAGGCCAGCGCAACCGACGGGCAATTTGCATTCTTGGTCCTGGGTGTACGCGCTCGGCTCCCTAACTTAAAAAAGACCTTGTGTCACAACTCGTCTTAGTGGGGAGACAGAGTAAATACCTAGTAGAAACAAAATTTCGATGTATTTTAACAGCAGTAGTAGAATACCGTTCAAAGTTTCATATCCCAGAAAAGAACAAATATGTCCTCGGGACTCGGATCATTGTGGAGAAATTCTCCGAAGTGACCATCCAGCCCCTGAAAGGCCTACTACCTATCTCATCTGAAACGGCTCTAATTGAAAAAAAGTAGTCCGACCCTTGAGCTTTCTTGGACACTTTAATCACAGGGAACTTTATCGTAGTATGTGCCACCATCTACAGATCAAACATAGTGTATAATAGTGATAGTTAATACATAACAAGTTAACCTAAGATTTTACAAATTTGTATCAACATATCAACTAATCAATACATATTGTATACAGGCAGAAATTGCTATCATACTTCATGGAGCTGAAATTTTATTTTGCATCGGTGTATATAGTCACGATTACGATCACGATTCTGGTAAACCACTGAGGGTTGCTGGGGTCACAATATGTATCAGCAGTGGTGTATCTTGGGTAAGATAGCCTGAATGTAGCCCAACCATCTCCAGGCTTGTTTTTTTTTTAAAGCTTTTCAAGGGGTTACAGAGAGTTGGAGCGAGACCAAATAGGAGTGATAGAGAAAAGGATGAAGAGAAGGATAGGGGATAGATCAAAGCATCTGGAGACGTCGATTGACATTAAATTTGAATAGTTGGAGATTATAGCTATCAGGAAAAGAAGAAAAGGGGAGGGAGTTACACAGGCGAGAAGTGCGAGACATGAAGATATTGGAGTAGACGGCTACATTTAACAGTTTTGACAGTGAAAGGGTGAGAGCGAGATGACAGACTAGTTGAACGCTTAAATTCATGAAGTCTGGGAACTAGCGAAAGCAGCTCATCGGACAAGTTACCGTAAAAGTATTAGTAAAAAAGACAGATGGAGCTGACGGCACGTCTGTGAGAAAGCGACCGCAGACGAGATGCCAGAAGAGGGCCAATTACATTGCATATCCGTTTCTGGATTTTATCAAGGACCTTGAGACAAACAGAAGGGGCTCCAGACTGTATATGGCAGGAATACCCCATGCAAGGGCCAAGGATTGATTTGTAGATTTCAAGGATCGACTCTGGCGAGAAAAATTTCCTGGCCCGGCACAGGGAGCCAAGTTTCCTTCTACTAGACTGGTTGCCAAACAAGGTTATATGTACCAGTCTTTCCTGCTACCGATGATAGTGGTGAGGTAAACAAACGCATTCATACGTTTTCCATGGGTATTTGCGCGTAAGTGAATGTAACGCGATCAATTAGAATTCGAACTCAGCTCCCCGATTTCTCAGTCCGAGCCGCTATCCATTACACGACAGCTCGTCCATCAGAGTATATTGTTTAAGGTTGAAACTGATCTATTTTACACTCTTTGAATGAAATTGATCCTTATTTTTGTCTTTTTCAGACTATGTCAAGCTTAGTCAATACTAACGCACATTGGATGACGATTGTTATTAATTTAAATCTATACTAAGTGGACAACTTTTAGTATCTACTGACAGACTAGAAAATATAAATATTATAAGTATGAGAAAAATATCTACATTTTTTAGTAATGAACAGATTTAAGCTCAGAATATTTGGGCGACTCGTCGTTGTGAAGTGTGTGTCGAAAATTTTGCAGAGTCAATATGATGACATTTATTACACTGCAGGAACAGCTCATTGCCGTCTGATTGCAGAAAGCTTGACTCACAGCTTATTATTTCCTAGTATTGAATTCAGTTCTTACTGGGTGTGCAATACTTTTAGCCTCATGACAAAAATAAGCTAAGTAAAAATAACTACTCCTTTAAACTTCGTATTTTATAAAATATTAAAAAAATACATATATTAAAATACATATATTAAAAAAAGTTCTAACAGGTAAGAAAGAAAAAAGATTCTAAAAATGACCATTCTTATTTATAGTTAAAATATTTTTCGCTGAAGTTAAAAAATTTGAAATTATTTTCAAAAATATTATATATACTGGGTGGGGAAAAAGTAAAACACGTCTTATTTAACTTTTAAAATAAATTAAAGTAGTTTAAGTTGGTTTAAGATTAACTATGGTTTACGCGTTCGAGAAGGGTGAAATCTTAATTTCGAGCTGAAGTAGATAGGACGATGTGGAACAATTGAGTGGCCATCAGAATCGCCTGACCTAACGCCACCAGACTTTCTTGGGGTTGTACTTAAAGATCATGTTTACGAGCATAGACCGAAAACATTTCCTGAATTTCTGATACATTTTCTGAAATTAATGTAAAAATGTGTCAAATCGTTTGTAGAAGTGTTGTTGACAGGGTTTAGCGTTGTGTTGAATATGAAGGAAGAATTTTGAACATGTTAAATAATTTATTCATAACAAATGTATGTTGTTTTGATGAGACAATACTGACAAATTTTCTTTAACAACTGTAATTTAATTTTTTTTCATAAGAGATAATAAATATAAAAGGGCGTTATTTGCATCGTACCCTGTATTATTTTCTTATCACTTAAAACAATCATAGTAAATAATTTTTGTATCCTAACTTGTGAGGGTTGAAAATAGGACGATGGTGATTCTACGAAGACAGAAAATCAGGATTAGAATTCAACAGTTTTCGGAGGATAAAATCAAGACTAAGCGTGAATTTCACAAAGGTGACGTTACATAATTGAAATAATTTATTGATTAACAGCAAGACAATTGCAAGGAGTCTCTTGCTCCACCTTGAATCTATGATATAGCCGCTCAAATCTATGATACGTGTCTCCACACTCTAATACATGTCAATTTTCATAAGTATTCATAAAAAATACAAATTTTATGGTAACTGATATAATGGAATATGCATACACCTGAGTTCCCCACTCACTGGAATATGATTGGTTGATGTCAGTCATAAATACAGACGGACGTGTCGGTACGACAGAGTTTAAGTTTATGACGACTCCCATTGGACGACGCCATTGGCTATCCTATTGGTCTACACTTATTACCTGCGACTACGACGAGTACCAGTCGATTACTTCTACCGTGTACTACTTGGTTATAGTAGCCAAACCCACTTCGCTACTTCATTCAAATATATCCCTTTCCGGGACATATCAGATAGATAGATAGATAGATAGATAGATAGTGATATAATGAAATATGCATACACATGTGTTCCCCCTCACTGGAGTGTGATTAGCTGGTGTCCGTCATAAATACCGACGGATGTTTAGGTGAGTCAAAAGAGCCTTAGTCTGAGAGCTAAGTCTATAACGACGCCCATTGGACTACGCCATTGATCTACACTTCTTACCTGCGACTACGACGCGTACCAGTCGATTACTGCTACCGTATTCTACTTGGTTATAGTAGCCAAAACCACTTAGCTACTTTGTTCAAATATATCCCTTTCCGGAACATATCAGTAACTTAATTATGAACAATAATGGATCATGTGCAATATCGGAGAAAAATTTAGCTAGAAAAATTGAATATAAATACAATGTATCTAAATACAAATTAGACACGTCATAATAGATCATTGCATCTATATAATAATTGCGAATGTCAGTGTGTCACTGTGTGACACTTTTTCAACTTTACTCCTAGAGTCCGTTGCCCAACATATCATACCCTTGTGCGATTACAATTTTTATAACTTGGAAATAAATTTATGAATAATCGAAATTAATTGCGAAATGCAGCGGAAGTCACCCATGAAATAAAAATAATTTTTTGTACGAAAAGTAAGGACCTACGTACATCAAATGGTCTTTAAATTGTCAGCAGGTGAATTATCGTTGAAAAGTTAAGTTTAAATATTAATGCAATACTTAAATGCAGCGATCAATTTTGAGTTATTCTTTGCTGCCTATCACATCTAATCATCTCTAGCTATTGTGATGAAGATAAAATCAAGGGCCCTCCGCAGGAGCTAGCTTAAATGTCGATAATCTTAAATAAATCAACAATGTTTTTTCGACAATTTTTAACATCAACTTGAGAGTTTTCTTATTAAAAGTTCAAGAATTTCGATATATTCAACATTTTATATAGAGTTTTTCGAGACTTAACATGAACAAAGCAAATTCACGGATTTGGGTTTCAAAAATTGATGTCAAAATCCGCGAAAAATGTTCATTCTTTAATAGCCAGTTACGCTTAATTTAATTTGAAATATTTATAAATGTAGATAGAAAAATCACAAAGCACTGCCTAGGGTACCCAATCAGACTTGCCTCACCACGTTGGAGGGTTCGGGGGTAGAACGCATCCTCCCTGATTAACAGGTTGAATAACGAGAAAAAAAAAAACAAAACAAAAAAAAAAAAAAAACCCTAATTAACGCTGTTTAATGCTGAACGTGTTTGCATAATATCCGACCTAATTGTGACCCCGCTGGAATACGCTAAATGTTTAATAAAGGGATTAAATCTCAGGAAAACGTGAAACGTCGTCGACATTCAGGGCATTAGGGAGAAATAAATATCGCAACTGAGTTTGGATTTACGCAGTCGGAAGTTGAACAGAATTAGCATATCGACAAAATAGGTCACCAGTTTTCGGATGTGCTTTCAAACACGATTTAGACGTTTAACCTTTTCTAATGTGAATTATTGGTAAAGAGATCGAAATCAACCACCGAGTCTCACCATTGGCTATCTTTCGCGCATGGGCGCTTGTACATTAATTTTATCTTTTACTTGTTAATTAACATTTTCGTTATCTGGTTCAAACTGAGAAAAATAATGTTTTCACACCGTGGCCGCCATTGTCAGACTTCGCTTTCTTATTAAAAGAATGCGGGAAGTTAATGAAACTCTTTTGCATTTGTGTTTTGCGTATTTCAACGGAACAGTGCTTGTTGTAAGGGCAAATGTTAACAACAATTGAATGACCTCGCTGAATCATAAACATCTTAGAGGTATGTCAGCATCGTGTAGGAGAAAAGGAGACCACTCCCGTATTGCTATGCCCATTTTGAACGGCTCTGAAGTCGAAAATCAAATTAAATACCCACGTGTGCCATGCTTATACGATCGTGTAAGTGTTACTAGGAGTGGGCTGCGTTTGTCTTGGCGTGCGTTCTGCAAATAGGCAGATCCTGTAGTCTGTACGTTTGTTCCTAGCCATGATTGCATACCTTACGATGAGGTTATGAAAGATAGAGGAAGTAGCAAAATAGAAGAAAGAAAAAAGAAGAAGGAGAAAGAAGATGATAAAATAAAAGGTAAATTGGTAGAATGTTGAAAAAAGAATGAAAAACAACGCACACACACAGACACACACACACACAGACAGACAGACACACACACACACAGACAGACAGACACAGACACACACAGACAGACAGACACACACACACACACACACAGAGACAGACAGACAGACACACATACATGTTAATTAAGGTAATGGATTTTTATTTATTAGCCCGATAGATTTTTATCACTTTAAACGTTATTTTTAGCGGAATACACGTATTCAGGCCGGTAGATAAAAATAAATAAATATACCGTTTAATAAATAAACGGATCGTCTACTCAAATATGAATATCCACTAATAAAAACATACACATATCTAGTCTGGTGCTTCTGCTATGTATCTAAAATATTCTTGACAAAAAGAAATCTGCAATGTTATCAGACTTGACCTGGCATGTCGGTTTCAATCACTTTCCCACCACCGTCACGTACCTTCCCTGTGTCTTTTCTCTAAATATTTTTATGGCAATTGTTCTGATGATATTTCCTCTTTGGTGCCCCCGATTTCACGAATTTAAGCGTAGTGCTAAATTGTAGTGTAACTGTAAATTCTACTCTAATTGTTTCTTTTTTTTGCACTTGTTGTCTATGGAATTCTCTTCCGGATTCTTGCTTTTCTTTTAACTATCATCTTCAATAATTTAAAGCCACGCCGATCATCGGGAATCCAGTTCTTTTTATTGTCCTCTATCCTCAATACCGTTATCTCAGTCTCTTCCATTCTAACTAACCTCTTGCGTTTTACTAAAATCAGTTGTGGCTTGACAGGGTCGGGTATAATTTTGTCATCTGGTTATATCTCCACAGTACGTTTGTTTATCTCAAATGAGAAGAATTTTGTGGTAAAATAATTTTAAAAGGACCACTTTCTAGAAATCGACACATACACACACACACACACACACACACACACACATATATATATATATATATATATATATATATATGTATTGTCATCCACAGACAGACTGTTTCGCAGCTCATCAGTGTGGCTAGACGTCCGGTTGCGTCTAGCTAGGATGGAAACCTGACTGAATTGGCATCAGTCGGGGATTCTACTATTAAGCCGTTGGCGCACGGCAGGGATGAAGGTGAATTTAAGCGTATTTATTTTTATATAAACACACAGTGACTGAGAGAATTCGATTCGATTTACCGAAGAGTCTTGCATTATTAGTCGTAATAGTCACTGTTTACAAACCCACACTTCCTCCCCAGAGAGCTCAACCGAAATAAATTTTTCAGGAGCATATATATATATATATATATATATATATATATATATATGACAAAGTGGAAAAAGTTTTAGTGTGACGCATTTCGTCCCTTAGGATGTCATTGGACCAGAATTGTTCACATTGATGCGACTACGCATGCGCCCGAATGAGAGACGCTGCGGATTTAAAATTAAAAAAAATGTTATTATTTTTCATGTGTTTAAGGTATATAATCCAGCCAATTTCATTTAAATGCTTTTTCTTTTTGCTTCCATCAGTTTTGTTATTAAATATTCCACATTGCGATAACAGAAGATCTGCCAAGAACGATGAAACGTTGTAATAACCTAGAGGTAAATTTACTGTGGCTGAACTAGCGATTAAAGCACTTACTAAACATTTTCGTTTTAGTGAATTATTTTCTTTTTTTAACTAAAGTAACATATTTATATCAAAATTGTGGTAAGTCATGTTACGGTGGGCAACTAATGCGTTTAATATGTTGTTTTTTTAAATGTCTCTTTTGAGTTCATGTAATCTTTTATTTAAACTTCTTCCTGTTTCTCCAGTATATTTTTTCTGACAATCCTTGCGAGTGGTACAGTAAATCCCTCTTTCGAGTTTTGGTTCGTTGTTTTGTTCTGTAGTGAAACGCGTCACATTTTTTCCACTTTGTCATATAACTTTCCTCCAAAACGGTTCTTGATATATAAACATTTATATTGGGTTGGTGCATAATTATCGGGCGTTTTTTAGGCGAGTTATGTGTTAATAAAGAATTAGTTTTTAATAAAAATATTTATTTAAATTCAGGTTTTAAAAATGCGTGTCGATAATCATACACACCGGAATAATCATTTTAAAATGTTATTGTTAAATTGCTATGTTTCTTTTTTCATAATAAATAGTGTTTAAAAACGTCTGATAATTATGCACATCGTTATCATATATATATATATATATATATATATATATATATATATATATATATATATATATATATATATATATATATCATGAGAGAGAAGGATAAAGAGATCACTCGATGGATAGGTGTCCACATAACGTTTCTATTTTATACTGATGTTTTGGGTTGTATTACTTTAATCTATCACTTCAGTCACTTTATGGCAATATCGAATTTTCTGACAAGTAAATATTTCAGTGAACGACTTAACCATTATGATAGTTTTGGCTTTTTACATTAGCGGATATTCGATACTTAAGTTCGAAATAATGAGAATAATGATGTTAAAAATACCGAGAGTATTTTATAAATTTCTTTTGCAAATTAAAATGTTACTGATGTTAATAATGCTTATTTCATTAAGAAAATTAACAACATTCATCTATTTAAGAATTTATGGAATCGTGATAGTTTCTCACTGTTTTTCACGATTCTTTGCAATAGAAGGAACACTGAATTGAATGAACCTGTTTCGTATTGTCTATAATAGATTTGTTTTTTGTTTTCACTTTTTGCCTGTCTTGTATACCAGATCTTTTTGGAAAACTACTTCTGTGTATAACCAAGACAATCATGTCAACGCACGTTCGAACAAGTCTTATTATGCCCTTAACTATTTTATGTTTCCTTTCTTCTTCTTCTTCTTCTTCTTCTTCTTCTTCTTCTACTACTACTACTTCTACTACTACTACTTCTTCTTCTTCCACTACTACTACTACTACTTCTACTACTTCTTCTTCTACTACTACTACTACTACTACTACTACTTCTTCTTCTTCTTCTTCTTCTTCTTCTTCTTCTACTACTACTAATACTACTACTACTTCTTCTTCTTCTTCTACTACTACTACTACTACTACTACTACTTCTTCTACTACTACTTCTTCTTTTTCTACTACTACTACAACTACTTCTTCCTCTACTACTACTACTACTACTTCTTCTTTTTCTACTACTACTACTACTACTACTACTTCTTCTTTTTCTACTACTACTTCTTCTATGTGTCGTGTCCATCCATTACGTCGCAATCATGGCTCTCCACAATTTCCTGCCCTATGTAGCTCTTAGTAAAATTTGTATTTTCGCTATCTCTCTTAATCCCTGTTCTGACAACAATCTCGCTAAGTATGTTATACGCTGCTTTTCTCTGTTCCTTTTGTCTTCAATATGCCATGTGGGTGTCAGATTTTCTACGTCCGTTTTCCTCATTATGAAATAATAAGAAATTTCAACTGTCCCTTTCTGATGATAAGCATAATTGCTCTATTAGTTTCCATTGACTCCAAAACTGTATCGTTGCTCACATATTAAGTCCATGGTATTCCCAACATCCTTCTGTAGAACTACATTTGTGTTGACTCAAATCTCTTCTTCAGCATTCACTATCATATAGGAGGACCGATATTATATAACTTTTCAGTGCACTTTGTTTTGAACGAAATTTTCTTTCTTATTACTTAACTTTTGGAAAGTATTTTTCGTTATCCTAATGCGCCTTCGGATTTCGGTGTCACATTTCCTGTTTTCCGTTAAAACATTTCCTAGATATTTAAATTGTTTCTATTAGCTTGGCTTTGGTGTCCTCATTTTGTAAATCTCATAGATGAAGTCAACTAAATTGTTGCCACTTTTATATCTATTATTATTCCTTCATTTAAAATCGGATTTTTCAAACATGCTATGAAAATTTGACTTTGAAATCTAACTTCAATTGCAAAAAAAGTTGTATAATGGAAAACCATTAAAGATAAACAATTTCAGGACATTTGAAAAGCGTATAATCAAGATTACGGTATAACAGATTAAATAGAAATCATTGACTCTAAATAATTCATCTTTAAACTATAAACATTAAATAATTTAAAATATAAGTTTATGAAAACAGTAAAATGTACTATTGTTCATCCCTCAGTTGAAGCTTAATTACGTAGTCTGTATAAACCCCTGTCAAGCAACATTAATTATGGCTTTCTAATTTGTATAGGTTTATGATAATTTTATCTGTTAACAGTTACGAGTAGATAAACATTTAGCACAACAATGTAACACTGGATAATTATATATATATATATATATATATATATATATATAATAAACGGTTTCACCTCATGCCGCTAAGACACAAGTAATTACTTGGCGTGGAAGAATTAGGAACAGAAACAATAATAATGGGTTGGAGGAGAAAAGAGTAATCAAAGGACAGTAGATAACGATTGACATTGCATTTAAATTTTATGAGATTAACGTTGGCTGGAAAGCATGGACTTGGAAGGGAGTTTCACAAGGGAGAAGTGTGAGAAAATGAACTGTTAGCATAGAAGTTACGGCTACATCTAGCCAGTTGAACTGTAAATTGATGAGATCTTGACGCCAGTCTAGCATTGTGTTTAAATTAAAAAAGAAATCGGTACCATAGCTTAGATCGATATTTATTTTGTAATAAAATACAAAAATGTGGCACAAGGTCAAAATTGGCTGGAGAAATGCTGGTCTTCTTTTGTCTTATAATTAAATTTAGCTAGCCACAATCACTGACCCAAACATACCATAATATTTCTTACACCAAAACAACACATTCTTACTTACCATTCTTACTAGATAATACCTCAGAATCTCTATGAAGTCCTAACTAGTGTACAATTCTTGATTGTCGTGGGTAGGGGAATAAACAACTTAAAAATATAAACCCTAATCTGTATTTACAGTATGAGATAAGCTATTTACAAGAAACTAAATGACATAGTGTTAGTAATACCCCACCAACAATCCTTAATAGTGGCAGAAACATCAGTTAATTGGACGGAATTAATGAAGGACTTTAATAATATAAAACACTCATTCGTCCAATTGCTCAGCCAAACACACACTAATTAAAACACATCTGCAAACATGAAAAAGAGGCTCCGATATCTTTCCTCCTGAATAGTTCTTGATATGTATTGGGTTGGTGCTTAATTATCTGGCGTTATATTGGGTTGGTGCTTAATTATCAGGAGTTTTTTTATGTGTTAATAAACATTGCTTGTTTGTTAACTTTTTTAATAAAAATATTTATTTAAATTCAGGTTATAAAAATGCATGTCGATAATCATGCACTCCGGAATAATCATTTTAAAATGCATCCACCAGAGAACTGACATCTCTGGTCACTTAAAAGAGTGAGTGGAGGAGAAATTAAACTAAAGAAAGTGATGACAGAAATAAAAGAGACTAATGAGCATACATTCCCTAGCTAAGTTAATTTTGAAAGCTGAAACTAAAAAAAAAACAAAACGAAAAATAAACAAAACAAAAAAAAAAAAAAAAACAAAAAAACAAAACAATTCTAAACAAATATAATTTCGATCGGGTTTTCCAATGTTCAATCCAGCTAGAACAATTTCCTAATACATAACCAGCATCAAAGTGTCACTCAAAATCGGCCTCTTTTACTCGACACAATCAAGACTCACTCACCTTTTGTCAGATTCTGATGGAGTGACCCGCTAACTTTCCGTCCTAATCTTGAATTTAAGCCGATGCTTAAAGAACATGATCTCGCCCCCCATAGAACTCCTGAGGTGTCCTCCATATCACGACTCTCATAACGCCTACCAAGCAAATGAGCACACAGTGGTCAGCCTTCGTCAACGACATTGCTACAGAAAAAATGGCCTCAAGGACGAAAAACATTTCGCGCAACATGCGAACGACGATATCGTCAATAAACTTCCAAACGGGACTACAACGCTGCAATGAAAGGAGGTGTGACCCAATGTCTCCACCGCCACATCGCAGCAAAGGCAATTTGGAGATGTTTCCAAGCCGGCCGAACAGTCTTTTGTTGACCCAGCCAGGAGAGGGTTGCCTCATGATTGTTGAGACATTTCAACCCGGGCACCCAAGGCAATACTGAGCGGGCCTCCTGTTTTGTAAGACTGAGCTCGTCTATCAGATCAGCTTGAAAGAACTCCCTAACTAACACGTAATATAATTCCCTACGGTAGTTGTGGTCCGCGGACCGGTGCTGGTACGCGAATCAACTGATACCGGTACGCGGTCAGCGTCCAGGTCATGCTAAGCAATCATTTGAAGAACTGGTAGATGCCAGCCTAACGGTATACCGCCAGAACCAGAACTGTCAGAATTTGCACCTTCGTACCAAACTGACAAAGAAGCAGGCTCACCTTTCACACTAGTAATGATTAAAGTTATATATTTTTTATTTTCGTGTTAATAAACTGCTTATTTTTTTTTTATTAATTTTTATATGTTTTGATATTGAATTATTTTTTGCAAAATAAATGGAAGATATAAAAAAAATAGTCAACTTTTATTATATTTATTATATATATTGTTTCCGGTATAAATTAATATTACAACGAAATATTACAGATACGTGACACATTGAGAAAAAAAATGTCGGTCCGCCATATCAGATAGTTTGAGGAGCACTACCTTACAGAAAAACACCTGGATGTCGGAGAGGCCTTCCATCGCCCGTAAGAGGTATTTCAGAGCAATCTGGCATTCACAGTAGAAGGATAACTCGCTTCGGGGTAAACGATTCGCCCTCACCATCCGATTGCTGACACATTTGATCTAGGAGCGCGATGTGAAGCGTATGTTGACGAATCTCAACGCTAGGCATACCAGAACGCCTTGAGAAGGATGAAGGTAACAAATATCTCGAAGTACTTTGGGGGCCTTGCCTCCCCACAAGAAAGAGAACAAGAGCCTTATTAATGACATTAGTGTAGCAGACGGAAATGGACGTACGGAGAGTCGGTAAAAAAGAATCGGTTAGACCTGCGAGGCACATATTTCCGCCCTCCCCTATAAGGAAACATTTCTCCGGAACCACAGATGAACTGCAACTGCGGCTTTCTTCCACACTTTCGATCAATTCATTTCCAATAGGAGATCGGGACTGAACCAGATGCCGAGTATCTTGACCGGCCCGTCCAACCAGAGGAAAGGCCCGAGAAGAGAAACTCCCTTCCACACACCCAACTGCAAGCCAAAAGACTTATCGCGAAAGGCGCCGTTCGAATCCCTATTTACTTTCACCAGCGCATCGGGGACGCATACAGAAGTCGGATCCTAGTGCAAAAGTACTGGCTGAAACTGGTGAACGAAAAGAACAGCCTTCAGAAATCGATGGTCAACCCTATCGAATGCCTTGGACTGATCTAAATTGATCAGCGTACCATATGAAGGGTGTCCTTTCTTTCACAGCACAAGTCTGTTCGCAGCCAATCAGACTAGAGAGTACAGCCTGAAAACTGATGACTTAGATCTTGGCTGAAATCTTAACTCTGTCTTTAACATCGTTAAAGGCCGAAAGTTACCTATCCCGTCACAACAGTTCATGCCCTTGCGTAGAAACTTGATCACACCCCTGGTGAAACCTTGAGATAAAGACCCCTGTTTTACAACGTTGTCGTAAATCAGTTCTAGCAAATGAACAAGGACAAGCGACTGACAAGTTAAGTTCGTAGGATAGACCATATAATCCTGGTGATTTGTCTCGGCCAACCAGCTTCAGCGCTTGCCAGATTTCCAACTCTGTAATGGGACACTCGTACTCATCCGCTTCATCCATCTGGAGGCAGGGAAAGTCGGCCAAGTAGACGTTGAACAGTGCTCAAATCAAGTTCCGTCGTGAATAGATCCTGAAAATAGACACAGAAAGCCTCACATATATCTGCGTTTGTAGTCACGGCCCGTTTATTCGGCAATGTGACGCACATGACATGTCGATGGGATGCATTTTTTACTTCCTCTGCACTCAATTCAGCAGCCGTATTCGTTTCCTCAGAAGACATTCTTTTTGACCTAGTCCTAACTACCATAGGTTGATTCTCCTTGACAAGCAAGGAGGCCAACTCTGCCCAGCTAAGGTTACGTTCCTACTATCACGGGATTTATTCGCCCGATTAACTTTTTCCTCATAGGCCATTAGCGCCGTTAATTTAACTAGATTGAGCCGACGACTACAATCAGCAGAAAATGACCAAATTTTGGGTTTTAATTTATCCCACCACATATTCCCAACCATAGTCAATTCCCGTTGTATCATTAGTAGCAGTTGGTCCTGGAAATCTCACTCACCAAATAATGATGCGTTCAATTTGCCCTACCTAGCCTTAGGCTTATCTAAGTCTACACGAACCCGGAGGGGCCTCTGATCCGAGTAAACTATCGAATGAAAACGTGGACGACCTAAAAGCCCTACATCAACTCTCTTAACTAGAACTCGGTCGAAGTTGCTAGAACGCACCACCGTAGCCGAGCGGCCCTTATTCGTCCATGTCCACACTACCTCTTGGTGATGCTCATTACGATACTTATCGACAAGATCATTGTCGATAAAGTTCTGAAATGGTTTCACATCCCGGTTGTTAGCAGCCAATCTTGCCCTATACAATCTATGTCGGGGTCTAGGACGGCATTCCAACCCTCCACTAAAACTACCCAACTAGATGTCGTCAAAACCGGCTTGATCTACCGAAACAAATCAGGCCGCTCAACATGGTCTTTGGGCACATAAACCCCAAGGAGACAAAGAACCTTATCCTTATATAGTAACATTTAGCTCGCAAAGCCTACCCACCGGATCTTCGAAGAAAAGAGCACATACTACATTCAAAGATTTGCTCACCAGACAGGAAGCTGAATAGAGGGCAAACCCCCTAGACAGAATGCTTTTATGATCGCGAGTTGAAAACCGGGTCTCCTGTACTCAACATACATTTACTCCGAAATGCTGAAATTCACGAGTGAGCCACGCCCTGCGACACTCTGACATCAGGCCCTTGGAATTCACATTAGTCAACCAGCTAATCAGACCGATTAGGTTACTCTTCCGCATTGAACGTGACCAGGGTGAAGACACCACGGCCTGTTCTATTGAGCCTAATCCCATCAGGAGACAGGGCTGTATAGGGAGGGGTTACTGATAAGCGGGATCCTCCCTGAACAAAATTACTTCAATCTTCTTACATTGGCGTCGTCAAAGAACGCTAAAGAGGGAAACATTCTGAAAACATTGGTTTCCCTCCTCAATCATCACCCATATTTGTTGCGGTTTCACACCGGATCTCACCACAATCAATATTTTTTTAGCATTTCGAAGATTTTTGGCATTTTACAAACCCATTAAGTTCACCGCTTTCATTTTAAGTAAATATTTAGATTTTTTTATATTTCTAGACAGCGTCGCTGATTTTTCTTCCTGCTCCTTCATTACCCGGTACACGTTTTCCCCAGTATTCTATACAGGTTTAGACTTTTTCTTTGTAGCTGATTCATTTGAGTCTGTAGAGGGACTTTTTCGTTGATCGGATTTTTTGTGTATGCTGAAGGGAGTTTGGGCAGGGGATAGGGTAGGCGTGTTAGCAGGAGTCGACTTTTTTTGCTGGGGATTTGGTAATAGGAGCCTTTCTAAAGGTGGTCATTTTGGAAGGAGTGAGAGTTAGTCATTTTACTACTGGAGGTGGTGTCATAGAGTGTTGTTTGACTGTTGGAGAAGATGATGCCGACGAAGAATTGTTAATTTTTCGTGCAGATTGTTCATGTTTTGCTTTTAAAGCTTCTTTCAGTTTTTGTAATTTTTCAGCCTTTTCCAAACTTGGTTCGTAATTTAATCACTGTTTTCTGATTTGTTCGGCACAACTGACCGGAGAATCGCATTTGGACCGGGTAGAGGGTGTGGGGCTGGGTGTGCCTCTACGTGCAGGTACTTCCGGAGACAGAGGTTCAGCTGGCTGGGACTACTAATTGGTCTTAACAACGACCTGCCATTCCCAATTTTCCTTTTCCGCAACCGGACAAGCGTCGGGAAAAGACTTTTCGGTGAATGAGGTTTGCAAAGTTGGACCAACTGGGGATTTTACTGCATCAGTCCCGCTTGCTGGCATGTCCATTACAGGCGAGAGGGAAATAACAGACTCAACCAAAAAGGAATTTGGGTCGGAAGATTGCTTAACCCTAACTCCAAAGGCCTTATTTTCTGGGAAGGTAGAGAAGAGGGGACTAGTCTCTCCACCCTTGCAACATATTGGTTTACGGCCGGTCACAATGATCGGCATTCTCTTGGCCTCTACAGTTAGGGACGAAGACTTTACGATCTAGCATAATTTCGAAAGTCTATCGTCCCGTTCAGGTCGTCGGATGTAGCAATGAGTATCTGTCAAATTGAACCAGGTAAGCAGCCATGTGCTCCCCTAAGAATAGGACATGGACCTCAAATACTGAGACTTGGTCCCACGCCTGTCCTCATATTCCGTTCTAAGTATGACGTTAGATTTTACTAAATCTCAACTGGAGACGTTCTCACAGTTGGCAGACGTGGGTAACAGTACTTCCTATATAAATAATTCCTTTCCTTTTATAATTCTTTTTGGTTTAACCCCCAGGGAACTCAAAGATGTAATAACGGTAAAATGTGCGGTAGCCCTTGGCCCACTCCAGGAACTCTGTCATGTTTATGATGCACTACGGCAAGAGGATATTTCCCCGGCCGCTATATTGATTTTTGTTATTGCTGTCATTGATTTTGGTTTCCGATCTCTTTTCTATTTGTGAATTTTGGACATTCCGAGACTGCATACTCAATTTTTCGGTCATCACTTTCTTTTTTCTCGGCAATTACTTTTTAGTGTTTTTATCTGGTGGTTTTTTTTGACCCGAACAAGGCTTTTTAACCACTCGATGATTTTCAAAACGAAAAATAAAAACAACAAAAAATAAAGTAATATTAATAATAATCTTAAACAAATATACAGAAAGGAGAACAAAGTTAACGAAACAAACGATAAAATACAAACAAAAGATCGACGCAAGCCAGTTTGACGTGAAACCTTAAGTTAACTAAAAAATATACACAAATTAAAAAACACTCTTTTTACAAACAGACATGGAAAAATGAAATAACAAATTTAACAATGTCGACACGAGAAAAAAGAATGACGAAAAAACGTTGGACGTGTAAACGAAAAAAAAAAAAAAATTAACTCAAACATAACAAATAACGTAAAAAGGTTCTTTTTAAAAAAATTAGTACAGATAAATAAAATAAATTATGAAAAACAAATAGTACAAAAGGAAAATTAAAAAGTAGACACATGTAAAAATAATAAGTATTTCTGATTTAAAAAAAATGGCCGACATAACACGAAAATAAAATAAAAACAGATTAAACAATAAAGAAATGGAGACGAAAATTTAAACCAGAAAATAAAATAAAAAGCCTTTTCGCCTTGAGGAGATTAAAGGCAAAAAAAAAAAAAAAACAAGAAAAAAAGAATTGTTTATTAGAAAACCAAAAAAAAAAAAAAAAAATTTAGAAAAAAATGAACGAAGTAACACGTAGAAAATTTAACCACAAAGAATATATATATATATATATATATATATATATATATATATATATATATATATATATATATACAGAAAATTAACAGCGGGTGAGGATTAAATTAAATTAAAAGATAAACTAGAAATTCAATCTAATTTACACGAAAAATAAATCAATAGTCTAGTGGAAAAAAAGGTGTAATAAAATCTTACAGCCGGTGGGTGGGGTGAAAACTGAAAAAGAAAATTCAAACGTCTCACAAAAAAAACTCAGCAAATAAAATAAAAAAAATAGAAAAATTAAAGATAAAACTTGTAAAATTAACAGTTCTTCAAACAGAAAAATATAAAGTTCCAACCGGTAGAGTGACAAAATCTCGTCTGGCGCGTGCGAGACTTAAACAGGTCTGAAAACAGAAGCAATCTAACAACGAAAGTTCCATATCGAAGATCTCATCAGAACAATTACCATGAAAGTACTTATAGAAAAAACACAGGCAGCCTTACAGGGTTGGGAAAGGCAGTGAAGGACTGACAGCATTTCTGATTCTTCTTTGAATTTTATCAAGGGGATCAAGGAAAATAGCAGGAGCACCTGCTCATGTGTGTCAGCAAAATTCTAAGCATCTACTAATCATTTCCAAGCCCTGTGGCGATGGGAGAGAGGCGAAAACGGCAGGTGGAAGATGACACCGGAAGTTGCAGTCCCAATCTCGCATGCATTTGGCTCAGGATATTGATCGTCTGATTTTGACCTGGAGATGACAACATCGATCGGCAGCACCCTGATTAACCAAGCAGCCTTCTTCTAGGGACAGAACTGCTCGCTCCATATGAAGAGAGGCCTAGAAAAGGTGACCTAAATGAAGCTCATCTTCTATATTTCCCAGTTGGCTAACCGCGGTCAACAGGCCTCTTCTCATGCGGTCGAACGTCAGTAAAGAAAAGCTTCACACCGACCTGTAAGGATATCAAAAGACTACATGTAGCATGCTGGAACATCAGGACCATGCTGAACACGGAAGACAGTTCTCGACCAGGACGTCGCTCTGCTCTGCAAATGAATTGTCAAGACTAAATGTTGACATTGCTGCTCTCAGTGAAGTCCGTTTCCAAAAGGAAGGCAGCCCTACAAAAGCACGGCGCCACATATACCCTCTATTGGTCAGGCAATTCAATAGCGGTCTTTCGGGCGTAGGTTTCATGATCAGGAATTTCATTGCCCCCAAGATTGAAAACCTGCCATCAGGTTATTCTGACTGCATCATCTCTATACGCCTTCCACTGTGTAATCTTCAATATGTCACACTAATTAGTGTGTACTCCCCAACTTTACAAGCAGATCCTGTGGAAAAAAGATAAATTTTACTCAGATCTGCGCAGCCTACTATGAGACGCCCTTGCAGATGATAAAGTTATAATCCTTGGCGATTTCAACGCCAGAGTAGGCCAAGGTTTTGCGGTCTGGAAGGGATTGGTTGGGAGACACGGTGTTAGTAACTGTAAACACAACGGGCACTTGCTACTAGAGTTCTGCGCAGAACATCAGATCGTCATCACGAACACCATCTCCCAACAGAAAAACCGGTTGAAAACAACCTGGATGCATCTTCGGTCTAAACGTTGGCACCTCATTGACTATATCATAGTGCGCTAGTGTGACGTAAAAGACATCATGCTCACAAGAGTGATGCCTAGCGTAGAATGTCATACCGACCATCACCATATTCGTTGAAAACTCACTTCACTTTAAACTCAAGCCAAGAAAAGGAGGGACCTTCTGTAAAAAGTTCAAGGTTGGCAGTTTTAAATCAGATGAAGTGAAAGCTAACTTGAGTCAAGGCTTGAGGATGCGAGCATCCTCGAAGATTCCTCGCCTGAAGCACCTTGGCAAAAACTCAAAACAGGCATTCTGCAGACATCTACAGAAGTCCTTGGATTCTCTTCAAAAAAGAACAAAGACTGGTTTGATGAAAGTAACATGGAAATCCAAGAACTGCTGGTGAGGAAAAGATCAACTCATCAAGATCACTCAGCTCAGCCAGCTTGTCCTGCAAGGAAAACTGTGTTCCATTTCGTATGCCATGAACTCTAGCACAGGATTCGAGAGTTTAAGAATAAGTGTTTGACCAAACTTGCTGAACAAATTCAGCTGTATGCAGACACTGTAGACAGTAGGGGCTTCTATGAAGCTCTAAAGGCAACTTGCGGACCTATGTATCGAGTCCAGAGTCCTATGCGCAGTGCAGACGTTCAGATGCACCTTACAAACAAGGCATCCCTTCTAAACCGTTGGTGGGAGCATTTTCAGGTCCTCTTCAGTGTTAATCGCTCGGTCCAGGAGCCGGCAATTCTCCTCATACTCCAACAACCAGTAAAAATGGATCTGGATGAGTTGCCTACAATTGAAATGACTATCAAAGCCATAAAGTAGCTGATGTGTGGTAAAGCAGCAGGAGTTGATGTAATCCCACCTGAAATCTGGAAGCCTGGGAGTCCAGTGTTGCATATGAAACTCCATATGCTGTTTTGCTGTTGTTGGGAGCAGAGAAAAATACTGCAAGATATCCACAATGTAGTCATCATTGCCCTGTACAAAACCAAAGGGGAAAATCTTACTCCTCCAATTACCAATGGATCACTCCGCTCTCCATCGCACGAACAATTCTTGCAAGGATTCTGCTAAATAGGCTTGTACCCATCATCGCGGAATAGCACCTTCCAGAGAGTCAGTGCGGCTACATAACCAACAGGAGTACAACAAACATGGTGTTTGTTCTCCGGCAGCTGCAGGAGAAATGCCGGGAGCAAAACAAGGGGCTGTATGTGACGTTCATTGACGAAAGTATTCGACACAGTGAGCAGAAGAGTAATGTGGCAAATCATGTGGCAAATCATGTGGCGACTCGGCTGTCCTCCAAAGTTCCTGAACATGATCATCCAACTGCACGAGGATCAGCGTGGCAAAGTTAGATACAATAGCGATCTTTCAGAGCCCTTCTCGATCACCAACGGTGTAAAGCAGAGTTGCGTTCTGGCACCGACTGTCTTCACTATCTTCTTCAGCATGATGCCCAAGCAAGCCAAGAAATAACTTGATGATGAGGACGGAGTCTACATAAGGTACCGTCTCGATGGTGGCCTGTTTAATCGATGACGATTAAAAGACCAGACAAAGACTCTGGAGCAACTTATCCGAGACCTCTTCTTTGCTAACGATGTTGCCCTTGTTGCCCACACAGAAGGGGCTTTGCAACGGGACACTTCCTGCTTTACAGAGGCTGCCAAGATTTTTGGGCTTGAAATCAATTTAAAGAAGACTGAAGTACTCTATCGCCCTCCCCACATCATCATTGACGCAACTGAGCTGAAGGCAGTCCATTTAACTACCTTGGATGTGCCATCATAACGAATGCTGGGGTCGACAAGGAGGTTGAAAACGGACTGGCAAGAGCAAGTATTGAATTTGTCAGAATACAAACGTGTGTGGTACAACAGACTCCTAAGATAGGGTGTATAGAGCTATCGTCCTCGCCACTCTCCTATACGGCTCAGAGTCATGGGTCACCTACCAACACCACTTGCGACACCACGAACGATTCCACCAGTGCTGCCTCCGCACGATCTTTAACATACAATGGAATGTCTTCGTCTCCAATATTGAAGTATGTGAAAGGGTGAAGATCAGCAGCATTTAGGCCATGCTGCTGAAGTTCTAGCTGCGCAGGGCTGGAAATGTTTCCAGGATATAGAAGCATCGCCTGCCTAAATTTTTATTGTACAGAGAGCTCTCCACTGGCAGAGGGGCACCAAACAAGTGATTCAAAGATTGCCTGAAAACATCCTGCCTGTCTCCTGCTTTCAAAATACCTGCAGGACCGCTCTCATGGACAAGAGGCAGAAGAGGAAGTATTGCAATGATATACCATCAAGCCCAGGCCAGACATTTAGCTGCAATTACTGCGACTTTGTATGCCTGTCCTGCATTGGACTTATCAGTTACAAACGAGCCTGCAAGCGACGTGTACAGATTCCCTTGTGATCGTCGTTAAAAAGCGAATCCAAGCCATGATATATATATATATATATATATATATATATATATATATATATATATATATATATATATATATAATTTTGTTTAAAAGCAACGAAGTCCCTTGTTAATATTTTAAATTTATTTTTTCAGTATTTCTCTTATATATCTATTTTATCTCTCGTTGGTATTGGGGAATAAAATGTATCATAAATAAGTACTTTTGGCTAATACTAGCCATTTTTGCCGACAGTCGATGATTTAAAAAAAATATCGCGTTTTGGCTTTTAGTGCGGTTCGTGAAGTCGTGTGGGATTTCGTGGCTTTTATTTTTTTATGAAATAATACATTTAGTATAATGGCTTTGATGTAATTTTGTTGATCTTTGCTGGATTTTTATGCTCAGAACTTCATGTAATGGCCATATACAAAGGCCTATATATATATATATATATATATATATATATATATATATATATATATATATGTACAGATGAAAGAAAGAACAAATGGAGTAAAAATCCACAGTTCGTAGCATTTCCTTTTAAAAAAGTGCTCAGCATAAAGTAGAGAAAAATATTATTATTATATTTTTATTATAAGAGATTACAGTAAAATATTTTAAATCGCTCCACAAAAGCTTTCATGTCTCAATACTATGACTTACCGATTTAAGACGTTTTTATTATAATCTCTTATAATAAAAATTTAATAATATATATATATATATATATATATATATATATATATATATATATATATATATATATATATATATATATATATATCATCGATGCGATATATGAACATTTTTACCCTTTTATTTTATTCAGTTTTGATTTCTATATATTGATGTGCCAAAAGTCAAATGCTGGAATTATGTGGGAGTCGCCACAATCCCGAGGAAATGCAGCAACTCATTAATTTCACAATTGTTCAAACGACTTTGCTGAAAAACAACTAAATCTCTTGTTTGAAACGCGCCGCTTATTGGAATTTGCATGTCTACACTAAATGATTCTGATTACAATTATATACAAGATAGATGAACATTTCTCTATTTACTATGCTAAGTATGCATTTGTATTTTTATCGGTATTGCCGAGCATTATTATAAATTCTTGACTATTTACTTACATCTTCATTCCTTTTATCAGATAAAACATTATTAACCAATATTAATAATTTTTACTAGTACTCAGCTTTATTGTTCAGAAGTATCTAAACTGTCAGATACATACAACCGCTTTCTAAGAGCAATGCTTAAAAATGGAATTGAACATGTAAAGACTATGGGTCATGGCAATAGCCATCTTATTAAATACAGTGAACTGGCGCTACGGAATCGCAAACAACTGTACTAAATAAGAGAAAACACAATCCCTTGAGGACTACCAACAACTAAAATGGATAGCTCATGTCACTCGAAGACAAAATAATGACATAATCAAAATGCTGACATCCAACAAATAAGAAATTATGAAGGAAATCCCCATCAATACCGGAAAGAGCGATAACAGCTACTGGATTTGAGAAATATATTCTCTTGAAAAACTATTTTAAGAACAAGATTTTATAAATTTCAACCGCAGTACTGGATGCTCAGTCAATGAATGTGAAATATTTCCTTATAGGGAAACGGCTAATATTAACATTACCGTTATGAATTCTGTTAGGTCAGTCTCTATTCATTTCATTTAGTCCACAATATTTATGGCAGTTCTTGCACAGGACAGCATTAAATGTAATGAAATCAGATTGTTGTCTGGATAAATTAAGTATTTCTGGTAGTCAGTAAAATCCAAGATTTTAATATCTGATTTTAACACTAGATAGACCCTCCTGATTTAGAAAGGTGGCGTACCACAGTCTTATTAATCTTATTTTAACATGCACCGGATATAAACTGAAGTTTCAAAAAATACAGGTAGCTATATGTAAAGCGGTGGCAACGAAACGTTTTATCATCGAGCAGACCCTGAATTTCCGTCCAACGCAATGACGTGGTGCTCTCAAAAAATGACCCTTTGCCTATTGGGTCGTAACCTCACTCCAGACTTCATTTGGAACACATATATACGATACATTGTTAAAGATACTGGAAAAAAGATCGGCTCTCTGTACCGCTCCAGTAAGTATCTGATTCCTCCTGTTATCCTCGAGTTTACAAAGGGCCAGGTCAGGCCGAAAATGAAGTGCTACTGCCATATAATACCGAGCGGAACAGCAAAATTCTTCAATTGTTAGATTGAGCTTTGAAACGTTGTATCTTAGAAATAATTAAATATACCTTACTGGAAGTCTCCGAAGTTTTTATAACACTATTGGACAATATTTTGAACAATAAGAATGTATTTAGATCTAAGTTGAAATGTTGGTCCCTCTTGTTGTTGTGACCACCTGTTCCAATTTTCTTCTCTACTGTTCCTTTTTTTTAAAAAAAACAAACAAACTCATTCACCGTTCTCTTGATGGTTCTTGAATGAAATTTGAAGATGAAAGTCAGTGTATGAATGTTGGTACCATTACTGAAGGCCGGAATGATTTTATCCATTCACTATTGTTCTGTTGGAAAGATAGAGTGTGTCTGACATAAAACGATTTTAACCTGTTCTCTTTCTAGCTGAATGACTCAAATGTTTTTTTTCATTGATTCTTACGACAAATGGTATCAAGATGGCTAAACGTCATATCTGCAAACCTGAAAAAAGAAACTCAATTAATTCTGTGATTTTTTTTTTTTTTTTTTTAGATATTAATCATTTTGTATGATGGACAATTATCCCGTGCTGTTACACGATATGGACAATTTTGCTGTTACATCCGTTATTGGAAGGAGCTTCCCAGATTCAGTTTCCATAGAGTAGAAAATCATTGATCTGAACTTGTAGTTGGTGAATTATTTTACACCCTACAATCCTTTCCCCACAGACGTAACGTTGCAAATCTCTGGCGTCTCATAGCTATTTCCATAGAAAAAGTTTTCACAAGTTATATTCCTTAGTTCCACCAAAAAAAAACAAAAAAAAAACGTTCTAACCTTCACAGCTAAGACCTTCTATACCATTGCCTTCGTATTCAATTAGTGAGAAGTAAGTTCCAATCGGACAGCTTCATCAAACGAACCGACTCCCAGGAGGGTGCTTCCTCGACCACTACAATCTTAAATTGTTTAAATTTAGGACTAACCGTTATCTTTCTTACATATCATCATAAACTGTGCCCATTACCTATACTCTTTCCACTTACGCAAAAACTCCTTCAATAAAACTTTACCTCGAGTGGCTCTTGGGCCTCTTATAACGTGAATATTAGTACAAAAAAAAAAAAAAAAAAGAAATGAAAAAAAA
Source organism: Acanthosepion lycidas (assembly GCA_963932145.1). Taxonomy (NCBI): domain Eukaryota; kingdom Metazoa; phylum Mollusca; class Cephalopoda; order Sepiida; family Sepiidae; genus Acanthosepion; species Acanthosepion lycidas. The sequence continues at coordinate 45,869,263 of OZ010571.1, read as the reverse complement.
AAACCCAAACAAACTTGGCATGTATTCCTCCGAGAAACTGGTTTTATTGCGCGGATGCATCTAACCAGATATATACCATTTATAATGCCAACGTTATATTATATAACATACACCTATTTAAATCCAACTTGTTTGCCAAAGAACATTAATAATCGTTAACCCGGCGCATTACAATAAAAAAATAATAATTCTATTCAAATTAATCTTTTTTTATACGAAAGTTTAGTTTTTAAGTGTTTTTATTAATATCCAATTTAAATTAATCTTTTAATTTAATTTAATTTTAAGTTATTTAATTTAATTTGTATATTGTATATTTCGTATTTAATTTAATTTAATTTATATTTATTTTATTTTTATTTTTATTTATTTATTTTATTTATTTATTTTATTTTATTTATTTTAATTTCATATTTTTAATTTAATTTGTATAACTCAATTTAATTTAGTTTTATTTTAATTTAAATCAATCTTTTTTACATGAATGTTTAGTTTCCCTAAGTTTTTAAGTGTTCTTTGTCAATATCCAAACCAAGTCAAAATAATTGTTTCTTTTGAATGAACGGATTGCTCGTTATTCTACACTAATTAATTCATCTCGACTTGCCTATGCAAGGATTAATGCCGGTTAGATGCATTATATATACATTAGATATACACTTGTCTCTCTCATTGGTCAAATACAGAATTCCTGCTTGTGCCGCCTACACAGACGTTGAAATTAATTAAATATAAAAATGAACTGAACACAATTTGGTCAAATGACAGACAAGAATCACCCACACAATTTTATTGTTCATAATTGATTAACATCATTTCTTTGATAATTAATCTAGATAATGCCTTTATGTACAATACATCATTCTTTGTGTGCACACATATGCATACATATGTAGATAATTACTAAGCTTAAAGAGAGCTCTATGAAATATGGGAGAATTTAACTCACAATATTAGCAAATTGAAACAGAGAAATGAGCTTACTCACCATATCATTACAGTATGCTATGTTACACACACACATTATATATATATATATATATATATATATATATATATATATATATATATATATATATATATATATATAAAGTTAAACTCTATTTAAAATCGGTGAATGAAAAAACACGGATAGCACAATTTTCAAAAAAATTACCATCCAGAGAAGAATTGTTAAAAAAAAGAAAGAACCAAAAAGGTCCGAAAAGAGTGAAAGAAATCTTCCAGTTCCTCAAATTTCTGGTACGAAGAAAAAAAAAAAAAACAGCGAGTAAAAAGTTAAAACCCTGATGATCCCATGTGGTGAAACCTAGGTAGGTAGTACCTGGCTCATTAAGATTAATTTATTTCATTGATATATATATATATATATATATATATATATATATATATATATATATATATATATTACACCAGCCTTATGCTCCAGCCTACTGATACTAAGGAGAAAGAGGAGGAATATATATATATATATATATATATATATATATATATATATATATATATATATATATATATATTCTTCCTTTTTCTCTTCCTCATATATCTATCTATCTATCTATCTATCTATATATATATATATATATATATACATTCATTCATATATATATATATATATATATATATATATATATATATATATATATATATTCCTCGTCTTTCTCCTTGGTACCAGTAGGCTGGAGTATAGAGATGGTGTAATTGCCGTAGGCTTTCACGGGGTAGAGTGGTTAACCCTATACCATGCCAAACCAATTTTGAATTCAAAGTTAAATTTCTTTTAGACTGGTTGCCGCCCTAAACTGAAGAAAGCATTATGATCTGATGTTTAATCCATATGTGGTGGGAGAAAATAGATTCATAACTTTCTCAAAGGCATTTATGTAAAAGTGAATGTAACAGACTCGGATGAAAATTGAAGTCGGCATGCTGATCCCTATTTCGGCCATAATAATTACTATGCTGCATGATTACACGTCTGTGCAAGCGCACATGAGCGCAGGATAGTAGTAATCTCTATGTACGTATATTTATGTGTGTGTGTATCTCTGTGTATGTGCGTGTGTATAGATCGATGTATATATTTGTGTGAAAGAAAGAAAGGGAGAAGGAGAGAGAGAGAGAGACTTTGACTTTCATTATAGCTTACATAGGGATTAACCTAAGTCAGCAATTTCACAGACATTAGTGGGCAGTATTCAACAATATGTGAAAAATAAAACTGAATTTCTAATACTGAGTTTCAAATTATGCAGGTTACCACCACTGTGAAGATTAGAACAACACAATCTTCCCTCTCAGTTTTATCCCAAATTGTCCCTATCTCAAATCCATCTAAGATGTAAAATCAATATTGAAAGTGTCGGGTATAAGTGACTCTTTTAGAATCAGGTAAATATTATTCTTCATTGGAAAAATCGTATTGTTTTTTGCATCTAAATCTAACTTTCTGTCTAGTACCGTGGTTCCCAACGTGGGGCGAACACCCCACAGGGAGAAATTTTATTTTTACGGTGGCCAATTCAAGAATTAGTTATTAACAGTTAAATTTTCTCGTGAGTCTCAGTAAGTATGAGTAAGTATATAAGTATGTAAGTATATATATATATGTAAGTATATAAGTATATATATAAGTATGTAAGTATGAAGAAATATAGTCTTAAGATGGGCTATATTTATGGAATAAAGTGCTCAATACCAGAGATAGAGCGTGTGTAAATATAAAAGTGAACATAGAAGTCAACACTTAGAGGCGACAGTCTGTTTCATGCTTGCATATAGCATGAAACAGGCTGTCGCCTCTAAGTGTTGACTTCCGTGTTCACTTTTATAAGTATGTAAGTATATATATATATATATATATATATATATATATATTGTTTTAAACATATATACATATATATACACATATATACACATGTACATATATATATGTATATATATACATACATACATACATATATATTATTGTTTTAAACATATATATATATATATATATATATATATATATATATATATATATATATATATTGTATATTTAGGCATCAATCCTTCCTTTATGCATGTTTCATTAAAAACGACAAACAAGGTACTACGGTTAACCTTTTTATTTAATTTTTCTTGTGTTCGAACAAGAGCTTTCTTTTCTGTACAAAGGGTGAGTAAGAACTGTCCAAATGTATTATATTTCCGAGCGCTTTCAGCTATACCTTTAGCCATTATCATAGATGTCTCGATTTTTCAGCTTAATTGAGTGTGTGCGTTATGTTTATGTCTTAGTTTTTCGTAGGGATGTTTTTAATTTCTGAATACGCTTAGCACATTGTGGCTTTGTTCGTAGTTAATATTGTTAAAAGTTGGCTTTTTCTTTTTTATTATTAAAGCTTCCATTATTTTTCGTCGTTTTTGCAGGTGGATGCAGTTAATATATTTGTGTTTTCTACTAGTATGTTTTTAATGGAGTCTGGTAAATTTGTGTGTGCGTTTAAATAGGTTCTAATGGAGCTATGATCAGACAGGTGTAACGTAAGACGTCTGGATAAGCATGTCGTTGTGTAACCGATGTAATTATTTAGGAGTCCGGTTTGATCAGGAACACAGTTCTTTAAGGGGCATTTGGACTCATAGATAATGTTCATTCTTTGTAATTTTGACTTAGCTGGTGTGTTGTTATTAAGTCAAACGTGAAGTCCACGTGAATACGAGTTCACTATTTGAATAATAAGAATTATAGGGGTGGGCATCGCAGAAAATGGTTGGGAACCACACTTCTAGTTTGATCATCGTGTTAATCTTGCTAGGAATATCATGATATATTCTTTTTGTAAAATACGATTTCCATTATCACGATAAAAGCATATATCACAGTTCCTGGCCGCTGATCTCTTCTCTGACTGAGCCCTAACAAGCTAATGCGGGGAGGGCGGAACTGGTTTATAATTTTCAATACGTCAAAAGTAAAACTAGTAAGTTTTCTTCATCACTGAAAAAGACATTTTCCGGTCACGGTGAATGTTTTCACTCTCAGAGTCTCTTTACAGTAAACGCCTATTTGGACTCAAGTTTATCACAGAGATCAAGTCGAACTCATAGATACGATCAATTGTTAAAGATACTGGAAAAATTCTCCTCATATCGCACCAGAAAACTTCATCTTCCACGCTGGATTTGAACAAAAATTAAGTATTTCTGCTGCATCTGCGATAGACTTGTCTAATCTTTTCTTATTAGTCATCAAAGGCGTCTACGCAGCCGTGGAAAATGTTCTGATAGGCTACATTAGTTAGTTCCGCCAGTTCAAACATTTACAGCTAAAACCCGCTATACCACGCCAACAGGGTTGAGTTATTCCCGTTCCCTCCGTAGTCTATTATTAAGACAGCGTCTTCTGAAAACTTCTTTCCAGGGACTACTACTTTGAAGAAGACTCTCGTGTGGATGCCTCCCCGATAACTACAACACCAACCACTTCAAGTCTAGAGACGACAGTTACAGATCATACATATTCTCATATTCTGCACTTCTTGTCTCCTCCTCTTACGTCTAGGCTTACGGTCACATCACATTGAAATATCGTTTCCCGTATGATCATCGAAGTGAAGGAACGTCGAGTCTGATCACTACCTTGACTGGTGACCGCTTGGGAATACTTGTAAGTTTGGATGTGTCGGTGGTATAATGGAAGTCAGTGAGCCGATTTCCAATTTCCTTTGGATTTGTTATATTCTCGAGGTTTATTGCGTAAAAATATACAATAGTGGCACAAGGACTAAAAGGGGAGGGTTAGGCTGAGGCTGGTCATAACTGCTCTTTTATAACTAGCTAATCCGATTCGAACCCATTCACTCGTTACAATTTAACACATTCACCAAAAGAACCTGTCCGTCATCGTACAATCCTCCATTTACCATAATAACTCAGGCACTCAAGGGACCTACAAAAAACGCACCCCACCACACGCAAACTTGAAAATTTCATGATTTTTTTTTTTACTTTTAAATAAAATTATATACATAAAACTATTCGGAATGGCGAGACGAGGTGTGGGGGGGGGGGCGTAATCCCCAAAAGCAAAACTAAAATATAAAACAAACAAACAAACAAAATAAACAAAAGTGATATTAGTTGAACCCGTCCAACCCACAAAAAGAAAGATAGGCCGCTGTATTCTGCCTTTAGATAAAATCAAGAGGCTATCTCGCTAAGGGAGAAGGAAGAAAGGATAAAATAAATACGGTCATGGGGAGAGACTAAAAAAAAAAGCTGATCCGGTCGAGATGAAACGACGAGGGCCCAAAAAACAAAGTAGATTTGTTATATTCTCTTACGGACAAAAAACTTTAAGAAAGCTATTAATCCACCTTTTCTCAACTCGGTTAATTAGTAAGACCTGTATTACTAAACAAGTTACAGCCATTTTTTCGTGAGAAAACAGCATACCATAATGAAAAAGGCCACAAACTTAATAAAGATAAAGTTTTATCGTCAAAATGTTATGAAGTAATTTTTGATTATTTTTTGAAATTTTTTAATTCTTCCTAACACGTTCGAAATTTTTGTTAAAACCTTGTTTTGTTTATGTCATCGGGGTAGCATAATAATTAAATGGCCGCTTTTAAGAAAATTTTAAGAAATCGAAATTAAATTTGACATTTGAATCTATGTAATTTCTATCTGAAATACACCAGAATATTTTACTTACTGGAAATAACAAATTTAATCCTTTAGCTTTCAATTAAAGCTAAAATGAAATCTTCAAGAATGATTTTCATTTTTAAAAATTCATTTTAAACCTTAAGTATCTAAAATTTATGCCGAAAAAGTGGAGGTACCTATACTAAACAATTATTATCTACTCCATCCCACAATCTAAAAAAAAAATTTCATTTCTTTAAATAGCTTCAAAGAGTTGATAAACCGCAGAAAACAAATCAATCTTACATCTATAAAATGTCATACAGTAACCCTCTACCTTGAGGGTTCTTGGGCCTTTGTATTGGGTGAAGAGTAGTGTAAGAAAATACTCAAACGGTGTTAATTCCTGTCAGCTTTTCATATGTCTCACAGTGTAGCAGTTGTTCATCTACGTGTTTATTTATAACGTCACACACTCAGTTCATTTCTACAAGTGCATTAAGACAAAACCATTCATATAAAGCCGTCTTTGCCTTTCTGTGAAATCAGATTACGTAAGCATATAACTCTTTCCCTGCACATGCCGGGGAAATATCAAGACAAGCTAAGATAAGCTTTGTGCCCGATCTCGCGTATGTAGGGCTAGGCAAATTTTGATCTATGACCTGAGTGTACGCACTTGGGTTCTCCATATTAAATAACTGACCTTGTGTCGCATCCCGCCCCAGTGGGGAAAGGAGAGTTTTGGACACATACCCATATAGATGATATATGAACAGGGTTTTACTGTGTTAACTCTTTTGACCCCTGCGTTCCTGACCAATTTTAACCCTTCTGCCTGGGCTCCTGAGTCAAAATTCGTAAATAATTGGTATGTAATGTTTCACGGTAGATATAAAAATAGCAACAAGTTTTTACCCACCGTTCAACCGGTGGCTGGGCATTACGTCATTTTCTCTACCACCGCTTTACCGGCGGTCAGGGATCAAAGTGTTAAATGATATACCCTAAGTTTCCCATGCCTCACATAGATGATAAATTTGGTTAAATTGGTTTCAGTTCAACTAGTATGATAGTTTACTTTATCATTTGTAAACTTGACAAGAATTACTACCGGTTTCTCAAATCATATCTTCCATCAAGATTATTCCATTTATACTAATTAAGTGCCAAATCATCTCAAGCAGGACTTAAATTATATTTTCCTACGGATTTTTCAACGTTTCTCCCGTTTAGCTACTTGTCTGTTATGTAATCTACTGTAAACTTGTATGCTTTTAATGATTCAAACTAGAGAAACGTTTTAAAACCTATACCTTTCAAAAAAAAAAAAAAAAGAAAAAGAAAAAAGTCTTAGATTGCTGAAACTGACAAGGTTATGAAATTTGGAATTCATGAACAAAATATATTAGAATATTGCTGCCACATATGGTCCAGTGCTCCTGCTAAATATTTAGAGCACCTTGATAAAATCTAAAAGAATCAGCGATATTATTCCTCCTGATCTGGCATCACGGCTTCAGTCACTTTTCCACCGCCGTAAAGTTGTCTCCCTGTGTCATTTCTATAAATACTTTAAGGGTACTTGTTCGGATGAGCTATTACACTTCTGTTGTTCTCTAGTAATGTTTCTGTTTTCTAATTCTTCCACACCCTGTAACGCCTTGTTTTCTTAGTGGCTTTACTGCCTTGCATTGATCTGAACTCGATTAAAATATATATATATATATATATATATATATATATATATATATATATATATATATATATATATAAAAGTGAACATAGAAGTCAACACTTAGAGCCGACAATCTGTTTCATGCTATATGCAATCGCCAGACACTCGTGGCCTGACGACTGCATATAGCATGAAACAGACTGCCGGCTCTAAGTGTTGACTTCTATGTTCACTTTTATATTTACACACGCTCTATCTCTGATATTGAGCACTTTATCTAATAAATATAGCACATCTTAAGACTATATTTCTTCATATATATATATATATATAATGAAAAACAACAGTTTTAAATTTATTTCGACAATACAACCCGTGTAATTCTATTTTGAAAGAGTTCAAGTTTCAATTCTGAATATCCGAAGAATTTAGCTTTAAGCTATTAATTTCCCAGCAGAAACTATTTTAAAATAAAGGTAATTTCCTAAACCAACAACCTGGAGAAAACACTTTACCTTTCGGGTAATAATACATAATTAGAGCATCTTTTTACGTGGCTGAGATAGTTGCTTGTTTCTGATTGCTCACATAGGCTAGTGAAAAAATCTAACGTGAAATCCAAGACTCTAAATACTTAAATACTTCTTTTCAAAGCTGACGCGCATTTTAAAGATTTACGCAACACGATCCTTTCCGTCTCTGACCACGTGCCTTAATAATAATAATAATAATGTTCGTGAGGTCACTGAACTAGTTGTTGTTCGAACCTAGATAAAACCAGAGTTTCAAACGTTGATTTTTAAGGCAAGAACTGCTTTCTAATTTGAATGAATAAACGCAGCATAATCTTACATCCATTTGGCATTGAACTGTTTAAATACTGGTGAATATCTACATATTTATATTAGGAACATGTAAAACTTCCCGGCGCTTTTTTATGCAAACAAAAGACGAGTAGAAAACGTGTTCATTTTTGTAACGAAAACTTTTGCACACATCTAATAGATCTAGCACTCTTTTTGGTTCACTATTTACATTATTCGAACTATTGTCCTCATCTTTGTTACCATATTTATTAAAACGTTTCAAGGACACATGGAACAGTAGATAAAGGCGTTAGTTAGATCCAGTGACAGGACCCAAAGAGTGTGAGTTCAATACCCAGTTAAGGTAGTGGAGAACTTGGAGAGGGGAATTAACAGGAGATAACTGATAACTGACATCCATTAGACATGGCACGTGGAACTAGAACGGTCTACCCCAGTGGGCGAAATAAAGGGTTCAGTTCGACATTCCAGCCACCTGAAGAAGGCCGGAGCGTATAACGGCTGAAACGTTGTAATAAATATGGTGAAAAAGATCAGGACAATAGTCCGAATAATTTAAATAGTGTATCTCATCTCAGAAATATAGACAGCTGTTTTTGGTGTTTGTGATAATTTAATATGTTCAACTGGTGTAAGTAATTAGTTGGGATCTAGATGAAAAAAAAAAGAAACACTAAAATCTCGAATGCTGATTTTAAAGAAAAAGAAAGTTTCTGTTTAGGTAATAGTGTTACAACCTTCGCATCCCTTTTCTGTCATTTTGATCATGTACTTCACTAAAACCGTCCTGGGTATGACAACAAACTACATCAGGTAGCAAGGGCTGTGATTGGGAGGTTTTGAAGAGTGAAGAACCACATGTTAATTGCTGTTGTTCCCAGGTTCACCAGTATCCAGGGTAGTAGCACCAGTTAGGGTCTCAGATATGTGCAAGTAGTTAACCCCTAAACTGGTGTCAAAAACAATATGAAAGTATGAAATATTTTGTAGTAAAAATACCAGTAACCCATTTTCATAGTAAAAAAATACATTTTTTATAAAAGAAAAGAAAATTACCAGCATGGCATTTTTTGTCAAAAAAATTACTAATTCCCCACCCCATTAAGTTTTGACAAAAAATGACCCATAATGAGTTGATATGCCGCTAAACAAACACTAAAAGGAGCTTTGAAATGTCGATTACAGAGATTCAGGAAGGAATTTTATTGCATCTATTTTTTATTTTATATTTTTGCTTCTTGTGATTTTATCTACTCGGTGCGTGAAGAGGTTTGCAGCAGAAAGCCAGTTGTTGTACTCTGGATTTAATCTCAACGTTTCAAAATTTTGAGCATTGGAGTCATTAATATAATATAATATAATATCATAATAATAATATATATGTGTGTGTGTATGTATGTATGTATATATATATATATATATATTATTTATATTTATTTATGTTTAATCATTGACATAAATACGACATGAATTCCTTCGAGCATTTTGCATCGATTTAATCATCCATCCACGTCGCTAAAGAAACATGTTTCGTAGATTACGCAAAGTATTTGATATAGTACGACACAAAAATCTATTTGAACTGCTATGTAAACTCGACTCATACGTATAAATTTATAAATATTAGGATAACCATAAAAATTTTCCAGGAACGAATCGTTTGCATGCAGAGAGGAAACGAGTTAATCAAGTACATAAAAACAGAACAATGTGTAAGACAAGGACGCGTTTTCTCGCCGAATCTATTTAATATATATGGACACGTTGTCAAGTGGTCAGAACATTCGCTTTCTGGCCAAGATACACGGGTTCGAAACTCACCAGGGTCGATTTGTTAGGAAGGCGACCTATTGATTTTCTTGATTGGCATTTTTCGAAAGTACCACGGGTTGACCCAAGCCCTGTGAATGAAACTGGGTAGATGGAACTATTTAGGAAGCCTAAATGGTTGTGATAGCACGAACTCACAACTTATTGTGACCGAGGATTTTGCGCGCGCTGGCCTTTTTCTGACTGTTGATCGCATCAGATAATGCTCTATCTCCTAGAAACTGTAACTAAGGTTGCAGTATAAACCACAGATGGGCTCTGAATTTTAATAATTTTGATCATGCTAGATAATACGCTCTCTCGCAGAAACTGTAACTAAGGTCTGCTCGGCATAGTTGCAGCTTGAATCACACGTTTCCTCTGTGGGTGTTGAACAAACACAAATGTGCCTGAGCACGCATCAGCAACATGAATTGGCTAGCCGCACTTCTAGATAGGCATCTTTGGATAGGAGCGGCCATTCTTATTATTATTTAATCTATACCGCGATAACTAGAAGAACATACAAAATTTACTATTGGTATTTATATTCTAAAAACATAAGTGGCATACATAAAACTCTGCTGATGGCGGACTCATAAGGATAAATGCAAATATATCCTAAAGAAAATAGCAAAAGAAAACAAAGAGAAAGGACTCAAGATTAACTATAAGAAGACAGAGTATATGAGCGTAAGCAAGAAAAGTAATCAAAGCATCGAATTGGAGACAAGTAGGTTCAGAAACTTATTTATCTGGATAGTAGGTTGACGAAAGTGTGAGACAGAGATCCGAAGAGCAAAGCCCTCGGTCACAATGACTTGTGAGTTCGTGCTAGCACTACCATTGAGGCCTCCTAAATAGTTCCATCTACCCGAAGACGCATGGAAATGGAAAAAAAATATCATGACAAAGGAAAATTTCGTTAGTAACAAAGAAAAGAATTTTGAACTGTTATGTCATGTCTATCCTCACATAAGGCAGTGTATACCGAACAATTTCTTTTTCAAATAATGAAGACACTCGAAGAGACTGAGATGTGTCTCTACAGAAGCATGCTGGAATATCATGGACAAAACACATGAGTAATTAGTAAGCTTTAATGAAAATGGTAACTAGAAAGATAGTCATACATAATATAAGAGAGCGTTGAAGTTTTTGGGACACATTGTAAGGAGGGTCGACATGAAAAAATTAATGCTTACAGGACATATTGAGGGATAGTGAGGTAGAGGGAAACGGTATGCGACATACATAATCATTTTTTACGAATGGATTGCAAAGAAGGGACAAGGAGTGATGGCAAGGTGATAAACTTTTCTTAGGGCTACAAGGGAGTAGAAGTTTGGATAGTCATGATCGACCAGCTCTTGATTGTCATGGAACCCACATTATGATCTAAAACGACTATATGACGATGTCATATCCGAAGAAAAAAAATGTCTTATTCATTTTTCTTCCAACTTTATTCTTTTTACAATATTCGGTCTCTTGTATTATCCAGTCCTATTTTGTGATTCCCATCGGCGTTATTGGTTCTTGAATTTTTATAATAATGCTCAACACCAATACAAGGCCCAAGAGCCAGTCAAGGTAGAGGGTTAGTGTGTGGTGTTGAATGAGCGTAAGAAGTGAAGACCATGGAGTTATGCAGGAAACATAACGTTTAACCCCAGACTTGAAGAGGTCATGATTGTAATAGTCGAGAAAGCATCCAGCCAGGTGTCTGTTTCATAAAGTAGCAGTTCTTAGTAAGAAGCTACCCGAGTGGAACTTACTTCGTTCTAAGGTAATACGAAAGGAATGGGTATGATCCACCCTTGCGTACGTGGTATGGCGGGTCCCAGTTGTAAAGACCAGGGCTTGTGGGACTAAGGAATAACTCGTCAGAACACGCCCTATGGAAATAGCGATATAGCAGTGTGAGGCTCCGGTCGTTTCGTTTATGGGGAAGGAGTTGGAAGGTGGTAAGTAATTCTTTACCCACAAGGCCGCATAGATGCTTTTGAACTCTATCACGACAGACAAATGTGGACTGGGGATCTCCCTCGCACAGATATGGCACCAATATTCCATTTTTGGTTCGACATATCACTTGTAAAGATGGTGGCATGTAGGTCTTCATTGGACAGGTAGGTGTTCCAAAATATGTAAGTTTCTCGCAACAGAATCTTTGTTTGATACTACCTGGTTACCCAGAAATTATAATTCTTTGTTAGTCTAAACTAGTATACATTTGGGTAGTTTTCTTTGGTTTAGTGGTTTAGAAAACTAGCCTCATGGATTATTATTACTACTGTAATGATTTGGATCTCTACATTCGGGGCCTTATGACGGACTAAGTTAAGCTTCGAAGTGAATACCAGTTTAAGTGTATAATTTCTGTCTGACTCGTGAGTTCAGTTCCTGAACTGGGTGTCATAGATTCAGAATTCGTGCTAGCAATAACTAAGTAATACTTAAAAAAAAGATGAGAACAAGGGGTGATATCACTAGACGTGGATTGTTGGTCGGGAAAATTTACCCATTCAAATTAAATAAGGGGTCCAGTCCGACAATCCTTGTAGGTTACTCGGATCGAGAGACCACTGGACAAGGACCAAGAGAATAATGACCGAAACTTTGTGATAAAAGCAGCAAAGATGAGGTCATTAAACCGAAGGTGAATATAAATAATGACTATTTTATTTTGTTCACCTCTTTCTTTCATTATCTATCTATCTATCTATCTATCTATCTATCTATCTATCTATCTATCTATCTATGTATGTTATATGTTTATATATCTATTTATATTATATATCTATATGTCTGTCTGTCTATCTGTCCGTCTGTCTGTCCCTATCTATCTATCTATCTATCTATCTATCTATCTATCTATCTATCTATCTATAATTATTTATTTTAAAAGATGATAACATAAATATGTTATAAAATTACTCCAAAAATAGCCATTTTGTTTCAACACATCTGGTGATGATGTTGATTGTAAAATAAATGGTTTTAAAAGTTTCAAATTAATTAACGACCCTTCGTAAGGGGAAAACGTTGTTACAAAAGCTAGAATGACCAGTCAAAATGCAAGTATAGGAAAATTCAAAAAGCTTGACAACGTTTTCAAGCTTTTTGAATTTTCCTATACTTGTATACTATTATTTATTTTACATTCAACATCATCACTTGAATATATATATATATATATATATATATATATATATATATATATATATTAGGTTGGTGCAAAAATAATGACGTAATAATGTCGTTTTTTGACGTATAACGTCAAAAAACGACATTATTACGTCATTATTTTTGCACCAACCTAATATTTACCGACTGTAAGAGAATATGAGAAAACATTATTATGAAGAAAGAACAATAAAATAATTAAGAAGGCAACTATTGACATTGCATTAAAATCGTTGAAGATCAAAATTGTCTGGGAAGCAAGAAATCGGAAGATTTCATAAGCGACAGGGTGTGATAGAAGAAACTGTTCTTATAGAATTTAAGGCTACATCTAACCATTTCTACTGTAAAATGATGAGACCTTACCGGCAATCTAGTACTGCGCTTAGATTTATAAAGTCTATATGTCATAGAGGAAATTTCATTAGAACAATTACTATGAAAGTATTTATATAAAATACACACACACAAACACATACACACACACCCATATATGTATGTACATGTATATATTTTTCCTTACATATACTGTGTCAGTGTTACAGTTCAAGGAAGAAGCATAAGGTTAACTGGTTTATTTTGAATGTAGATCAGTCCGTTCCACATACGATCTAGGATTAACTAAATATTCCTACCATTCCATAATTGGATTTTAGCAATACTTATATAGAATGAAGATCTCTTCTCCTCGCGTGTTAGTATCTAATTAAATCTCGCACAAAAATGTTTCAAAGTGAGAAAAGAATTTCTTCGAATGAAATGGAAGGAATTTAGCAAATGCAAACGGTTCTGATGTCGCTTTAAAAACGTTAATGAACGCCGATTATTTGCTAGATTGGTTATGTCTGTTATGTCTGTCGAATTTCTTAATATACCAAATTCGATTTGTGATTCACTTTCCAACCAATCTTCTTTTTTCAGTCTTGATAGAATCTAAATTCAGCTACTCGGCCTTGTGGGTGATGAATTATTTTCCCCAAAATCAATGCTATAAAATATTTACAGAATATCAGAGAAGATAGAATTCGGCCAAGTGCCTAAAGATGCTTTCTGTTTAGAACATTTTTCAATAGAAAAAAAAAAAAAAGACTGATAAATTTCCCCCCGCATTGTGACATTGTTGCATCAGATATGACATAATCAATATGGTTTCTATATCATGGTTTATGTATTTGTTGGTAAATATACTTTGCTTATTCGAAATTCTTTTTTTGTCTTAAATTTTTTAGATGTTATTATAGACACACCATTTCTGGCAGGTACCCGTAGGATATATTGCAGTGTACATTATGCTTTTGTTGATAATGAATATCTTGCATGAACTTATTACTGTGTTAATTTTTCTCCCTGAGATGCAGTTTCTTGTTCGTTCCTTCTTAAACTGAGAATATAGTAACATCTATAACAACCCAAGATATCTACAGTTCGAAAAGAATTTAATTATATGAAATATTTAAAATTCTTAATCTCAAAAATCAAATCAAATTATTCTTTGTTGGTAGCAAGCGTGTCTAAGACTGAGTCTCACTCTGAAGTGATGGTTAATATGTACTCTAACAGAAAATTACTACTGTAGTGAATCGATCCTCACTGGGTAATCCAGATTTATGGCCTTGAGATACTCTATGTTAAGCTCTGTAAATGCCTGCCACTACCAAGATGAAAAGCAACATGACATTTTGGGATAAGCTTTGTTTGAATTTACGAGAAAGTGTTAATATTATACAATGATTATTTCGGACCAGTGTCCTTGTAAAATGTATTGGCTATTATTGTCGCCAGCGTTTAACTGTCTCTATTTTCGAGACGTTTCGTGTTGTCACTTTTACTATTATACACTGAAGTGTATAAATTGCTCTCAAGTAGTTTGTAACACGATTATTTATCATCTCTCAGTTGCGTCTCTGTCTTTGGGCAGAGTGCGCTCAGGGGCGGCCCCGTCAAAGGACAGAGTCGCAGCTGAGGAAAATTATACTGAGAGGTACCCAGCCCTGGGGAACAGCTGCCCGAGGCCGCTCCCTTTCCTTGCACTAGAAAGAGGGATCGGTGCTCGAACCTGGGCCAGCGCAGCTGACGGTTGCGGGGTCTCGGGGAATTTTTGTTCCTCGCCCGGGTATACGCGCTCGGGCTCCACTCATTAAACCGACCTTGTGTCACAACCTGACCACGTGGGGAGTGGGGTTGAGTAAATACAAATAACCACTGATTTCTTCATGCCGTCTTTATTGTGACTGGCACGTTTCAACTGCTGTAGCCTCTAGTCTTCTTCGAGTGTCTGTCCAACTTGGTAACTTTGCAAAAACGTCGAAAGCTTTACTTAATTCACTAACTTTCTCACAGATGAAGAGGCAACATTGATGTGGTTCTTCAGAAGAATGCTGAGAATACCATACACGGGCCTGAATGCTACGGGGTAATTTCAATGAAAACGTGAATAAAAAAAAAAAAAAGAAAAAAAAGACGCTTGTTTTTAGAATCAGCAAGAAGGAAGGTTTGTTGATTTTAACACTCACAGAACAAAATAAAAGCAGGAGAGGAGCAGAGGGAAACAGTGAGTAAATTCTATAACAACTAGAATCAAAATTGGATGTCTTGGAGTTTCTATGAAAAACTGAGATTGTGGAGACTAGTACGCTGTTCGTTTTATTTCATATACTGAGAAAGGTGGTTCAGATTTGAGGACACTTTCTGTCATACAACTAAAAAGTGATAACAACCAGAAATATGACGTAGAACATATAAACGCATACGATTTTATTAATGATAATATTTATAATAAATATATGAAGGCTCCTTTCTTCAAGCCTCGTTTTGGACTCAGGTTTACACCAGACTTCGTGGAAAGACTAAAGACGCTGGAAAGATGCTTTGTTCCTCATACCACTTTTGAAAGTACCAGTCTCCATCAAACATACATCTTTACAAGTTTCAGATCAGACCGAAAATGAAATATTTCTGTCATGTTTGACCCGGAGTTGCCCATACCTATCTGCCCAGCCTTGATAAAATTTAAAAATGTCTACACAGTCTTGTGGGCCATGAATCAATTTCTATGCTACAGCTTCTCTCCCGCAGACAAATACGTCGCAAACCTAATTCTACTCTATCGCTATTTCAATGGAAAATGATCTGACGTGCGATATTCAAACTTACGGCTAAGACCCGTCATGCCACATACGCAGTAATGAACCCTTTGTACTCCACTAGTAAGTAGGAAGTTCTCTTCGGACAGCTTCTCCCAAAAAGCTTCTGATTTATAGAACGGACTCCCGAGAGAAGGTATGTCCGAACACTATAATCCTAACCTCTTCATACATAGGATCAAATGTTATTATCGTACGTTTCCTCACAATCCACACTTACTTCTCACTTCCCTCTGCTACGACTATACAACACCGCATTTAGTAATTCTCTAGCTTGAGTGACTCTTGGTCATTGTATTGCTTAAACATTTAAATCAGAGCAACGGTTAGTGATGGCATCTCCTCACAGTTGATCTTTTTTGGATATCTCCTCACTGTTGATCTTTGGAAAACCGAATCACCATTGTTATTACTATTATTTTTCTTCATTATTAATCGCTGTCAAGGAGTGCCATCAGTTCGGCTATCCGTAAAATTTAGAGCCAATCACACGATCATTAGCAAGTAGTAAACTTACGTGAGCTACTAAACCAAGCCAATAAAGACCTCCATCCAAGTGAGGTTACTAATCGCAGTAGCCATGATTTACAATACATCATTTTGATATAAGGAAACTAGCTCCGATAATTGGAATGCTCTTTTCCCTTTGATGCTGACTCAATCAGACGCGGGTTACATTTACGGCCGGTCGATTACAGACTTAATTTATGAATTCACTTTCATTCCATCTCTTCGTAGTGCTAACTTGTGAGGACTTTAAATATTTTTTCAGCCTACCTAATTCAGAAAACTCGCCCATTCCGCCTTTCATCATTATTCCAGGACTTAGGGTGTCTATCATTAATATATATTTATCTCTCTTCATATTTCTTCCTTTTTTTTAATTTATTTTTTATTTTTTTTTACTGTAAACCTTATTCTTAATCATTTGGATTATTCTCAAATATTTTTTATCTTATTTATGAGGACTCTTTGCTGAGGGAAATGGCCGCTTTTTGTTTTATATTACGTTTCTTTTTTTTTTACTTTTAAAGCTCAAGATTAATAATGTACACGTCTGCATTGGATTTTGCTCAGCATGGCATGCAGTTTTTAGCTGAATGGTGATTTGAAATTTTATTTGAATATGAAATTAATTATCATCAGCAAGTTAAGGATATTACAAATTAAGAGGATTATGTTGAGAAAATAAAAATTGCATGAAATATATGCTTCAGATGTACCTCTGTAGATAAGATAGATATGGCAGAGACAAAAATATTCACATTTACTATAATTTTAAAGGAAAGGCTTACATCGTTTGGTGTAAGCAATATATATATATATATATATATATATATATATATATATATATATATATATATATATATATGTATGTGTGTATATGTATGTGTGTGTATGTATATATATATATATATATATATATATATATATATATATATATATATATATATATATACGTGTTTGTGTTGAGTGATGTCATTTTTGGCAGAAAGCCAGCTTATTGGCGTATTGAACTGGGAAATAATATAGTTAGGCCACTGCTGATGACTTAAAGAGATAGATAGATAAATAGATAGATAGATAGATGCTGAGATAGATCGATCTATCAATCAATGGATCGGTCGATAGATAGATGTAACTTGTTGAATTAGATAGGAATAAGTAGAGAGTTGCGACATGCTGGAATAGATAAGGATAGATAGATAGTTTTAATATATAAATGTTTAGAAAACAATAAGCAGAGTAGTCGAGATAGATAGAATTTTTGTTAGATTCATAGATAGATATGAGCACAATGCGATAGATAGATAGATAGACAGACGGACAGATATTAAAAAGTAAAATATATAATCTTTTAATATTTTTACAGTGATTTTTACCCTGTACAAGGCCCCGGGGCCACTCGAGGTAGAGGGTTACAGAGTAAGAGTTACTGCCTTTGTGGACATGTGTGATAGATTACGGTTTACCCTAGACATGAACAGGTTAAGATTGTAGTGATCGGGGAACCGATCATTTTTCACGAATCCTGAGCGATGGATCGTATCTACGCGTTCCATTTGAGGCCGAGTTTAAGCCTCAATAGGCGCTCAAGGCATGGGGCCTCCCTGACGGAACATCCATTCATCACGACCTGTGAATGTTTTTGTTCCAATCGGTGATGGTGGAAAGTCACGAGTTTGGTCTTTGAGGCATTGAATGTGATCGGCCAGTTTTTCGCCGCCTGCTCTGCTAGACCGACATCAGAGGAAAGATCAGCTTCCAAGATTTGACCATCGAGTCTTTTGTCGTTGCACATATATACCGTTTTATCATCAGTATATATATTCACAAATGATCGGAGTATATTCTAAGGCAGATCATTTTAAAACAATGAGCAGAGTAGTCGAGATAGCTACAACTCAATATGGTTAGATAGATAGATAGATATTAACAGAATTAAAATTGATAGATACATAGATAACATTTTAATATATAAATGCTTAGAAAAACAATAAGGAGTGTAATCACGATAGATACGAGTAAATGTGATTATATATATATATATATATATATATATATATATATATATATATATATATATATATATATGTTTTTTTAAGTGTTTCACCCCAAGCAAGGCGGGAAGCCACTAGCACGCAAGGGGTTATAGAGAGTTGGAGCGATAGCAAATAGGAGTGATACAGGAAGGATGAAGAGAAGGATAGGGGATAGATCAAGGCATCTGAAGATGTCGATTGACATTACTTTTGAATAATTGGAGATTATAGCTATCAGGAAAACAGGAGAAGGTGAGGGAGTTCCCCAGCCGAGAAGTGCGAGACATGGAGCTATTGGAATAGAAGAAACGGCTACATTTAACAGTTTCGACAGTGAAAAGGTGAAAGCGAGATGTCAGCCTAGTAGAACGCTTAAATTCATGAAGTCTGGGAACCAGCGAAAGCAGCTCATCGGAGCATTTACCATAAAAGTATTAGTAAAACGACAGAGGGAGGTGACGCCACGTCTGTGAGAGAGCGACTGCAGACGAGATGCCAGATCAGGGCCAATTACTTTGCATATCCGTCTCTGGATTTTATCAAGAACCTTAAGACAAACATAAGGGGCTTCAGACCATATATGGCAGCAATACTCCATGCAAGGGCGAATGGTTGATTTGTAAATTTGAAGGATCGACTCCGGTGAGAAAAATCTCCTGGCGCGGCACAGGGAGCCAGCATTCCTTGCGGTGGACGAATCTATTGACTCAATGTGTGTGTGTGTATATATATATATATATATATATATATATATATATATATATATATATATAAAGTGAACATAGACGTCAACACTTAGAGGCGACAGTCTGTTTCATGCTATATGCAATCGTCAGGCCACGTATGCTGTTATTTGTCTCGGCTATTTATACATATATGGGTCAGTGGTGCATTGTGGGTAGTCTACTATGGCGGTTATTTTACCGGAAGTCGTTTATTTATTTATTTGGGTTAAATTATTTTGCTTGTTTTATTTTTTGTTTGTTATTTTATTTATTTATTTACTTATTTTTAAACGGTGTTTTTTTATTAACGTAGTAAAGATTTGTTTATATCACTTATTTAATAGTTTTGTTTTGGTTTGAGAATTTAATTAAAGCTATTTGTTCGGTTTTGGGGTTGGTTGTTGTAGTTTATTCTAACTATTATTTTGGCAGAAACAGTTTTTTAATTCGTGTTTATTTGGGTTGATTATCTTTATTTGTTTTTTCTAACGGTAACTTTATCGGGATTGGTTAGTTTATTTATTTACTTGGATGAATTTAGGTCAATTTATTTTACTTGTATATTTTTTCTTTTCGGTTTTTAAGTAACGTAGTATATATTTATTTATTTTTTATTTTTATTTTATTTTTTATTTTGTCTTATTTTATTTTATTTTTTTTATCGTTATATAACAGTTATAGCTATTTTTCGTCCAATTTTTTGGTTTGATTTTTTAGTCTAACTAATATTTTGTTCATAATGGTTTGCTACTTTGTTTATTATTTACTTTATTTATTTGGGTTCGTTGTTTTTTTGTTTTCTTTTTTGTTATTATTATTATTATTATTATTATTATTATTATTATTATTATTATTCTATTTCGTCTATTCTAGCAGGTGTGAAACCGAAAAAACAAATATATTATATTTATATTTACACACGTTCTATCTCTGATATTGAGCACTTTATCTCATAAATATAGCACACCATAAGACTATATTTCTTCATATATATATATATATATATATATATATATATATATATATATATATATAGAGAGAGAGAGAGAGAGAGAGAGAGAGATAGATAGATAGATAGATATAAACAAAGTAATAAAATAGTTTAATATATAAATAATAAGAAAATACGGAGAGAATAGTAAATTTTTAATCGAATTTACCCCAAGCAAGTTAGTAAAGCGACTAAGAAACAAAGGGATACTATAAGATGCATGTTACTCAACAAATATACATTTTTAAATAGGAAGTTAGGGAAGAATACTCCAAATGAGCCAAGAGTAGATTTTAAGGAGAATTTACGGGCGAAATATTAAGCTTCTTCAGCAGATGTTAACACCTCAAATTGTTTGAAGAGAGGAGGAATAGAAAACTTAGTATTTTTTAATACATTATAATACATTATTACAAAGCTGCCTGCAATTGCTACAGCCAAAGTTTTTAGATACAATACAGTGCTTCATTCACTCAGCAAACAGAGACATAGTTTCTTTCCGTCCTGTGTATGACGATAAACTACATTCGCGTCCTGGGTAAGACGATAAACTACGTCCAAAAGCAAGGCCTCTTAGGAGGTTTTGAGGAGCGTAGAACCATCTCTTAATTGCTGGTGTTCCCATGTCCACCGTGACCCAAGGTGGTAGCATCTGTTAGGGTCCCAGCTATGGGCAAATTGTTGACACCCCCAAAACTTCTGTAAAAATAGTTTTTAATACCAGAAATAGTTTGTAATAAAAAAAAATTACCAGCAATACTTTTTGAAGGAAAATTTATTATCAGCAATACTTAAAAAAAAAATTACCAGCAATATAAACATCTATACATTCTTTGAAAAAAAATATTACCAATTATATGTTTCTTCAAGGAAAAATATTCCCGGGAATAGATTTTTGAAGAAAAACATATAGCAGGAATGAAAATTTTACCGGCATTGAATAACTCATTGAGGTAGATATGACGTAAAACAAACCAAACCATAGTTCCATCGGGGACACGTTTACATTTATTACGTTCAACCACGAATAGGCGTCTGTTGTGATGGGAACTGTCATGTTGGTATAGTCGGAAATAGCGGTTCCTGTGGGTTATAACGACAGAACATGCTGCTGTGAACCATGGAGAAGATTGAGGTTTCATCTGGTCTTTCTGATTTAAGTAAATTTGGTTAGACAGAGTGCTAGATAATTATGAACTGGCTGAAGGTGATATATGCGAATAGACTAAAATGGCTGATTTCATGAATATTCTGACATATTCAATATAATGGAAAATGCGAAATCTATAACACTGTATAGAAATGATGGAAGCATTAATTATATTTGTCTTATTAAGAGAACAGAAGTGGACATTTTTTTTTTTTAATAAAAGAGATTCAGTTGCCTATTTACGAGAATGATTTTTATGTGAGAATATATGAATATAAAACTGTTCGGAATGGACAAAAAATACAAAGTGATATATAAAAATAGAATCATTAAATTCCATATGCGTGCAGACGGCCACTCACACACACGCACACTTAGACACACGCACATATATATATATATATATATATATATATATATATGTACACAGATGTATAAATAATTCATTCTGATTCAACTAATTAAAAGAAAGGTTCTTATAAAGAATTTATTTTAGACCAAATCAAATTTAATTATATATATATGCACACACACACACACACACACACACACACACATATATATATATATATATATATATATATATATATATATATATATATATATATATATATAGACATGGATATGGATGGTTGGGCACTTGGCCGAGTGATTAAAATGTTAGCAATGTAACCTCGAGACCCGGATACATGGTCAATTTGTCAGGAAGGGAACTTACAGATGTTATTGAACTGGAGGGGAGATCACAGCGTGCGGTACCTTCGGAAAGTGCCTGAAAAACCATACCCCACATGTGGTTTATACTGCATTTATGTTGTGGGTGTTGTATAGTTGCAGTATTGAATATTGGGCGATGAATAAGCATAAATGCGCCTGAGAAAGCGTCTGTAATAAGGTAGACGGATATCATCGAATACGAGTGGCTAGCTATACACACACAAACACACACACACACACACACACACATATATATATATATATATATATATATATATATATATATATATATATATATATATATATATATATATATATAAAGTAACAGACTGTTGTAACTGAACATTCTTAAATTTAAGTAACACGCTGATTACACGTGGCTCTCCATAATGGCGGCTGAGATGAATTTCAAACAATTTATCCAGTCGCTTTATCCTTATTCGAAAAATGCACTAATTTTAATCTCGAATTTAATAAATATAAATAAACAATCTATCTATCTATCTATCTATCTATCTATCTATATATATATATATATATATATATATATATAAATATATATGTGTGTGTGTGTGTGTGCGTATATATATATGTGTGTGTGTGTGTGTGCGTATATATATATATATATATATATATATATATATATATATATATATATATATATATATCAGCAAGTCAGTTGTGTGCCATGCGTGATACACGCGTAGGCGATCATGAATCTTTCGATACATGACTGACGAGGCAGATTTTTCACGCAGTTGGTTGCATGTGCACTGCTGATGAGTGTCAAAATTAGGATGAAACTGCCGTCCAGTGCTTTCTCCGTTCTGTTGAGGATTCTTCTAGACTAAATGAATTAATTATGATTATTCAAATCCCCCTTAATTATATATATATATATATATATATATATATATATACGTAAATGAATTAATTATGATTATTCAAATACCCCTTAATCATATATATATATATATATATATACGTAAATGAATTAATTATGATTATTCAAATCTCCCTTACACACACACACACATATATATATATATATATATATATATATATATATATATATATATATATATATATATAAGAATATATATCTATGAATTAATTATGATTATTCAAATCCCCCTTATATATATATATATATATATATATAAGGGGGATTTGAATAATCATACTTAATTCATCTAGTCTAGAAAAACTTCAACAGAATGCACAGGACGGCCGTTTCATCTCATTTTTGGGATTTATCAGCAGTGGGCATCCACTACCGAGGATTGAACCCGTTACGATATGACGCAAGCGTCGTACATACTGGGCCAACGGCTCCAGCTAACGGATATGTAACAAACCAGACTCGTTATAGCGCCAGATCTTCACAAATTCTAACGTGTGAATCATCCGTGTCTATAGACACCTGCTCAGACAATTTATATTCGTTCAACACACACAGAGCCCATCTGTGGTTTACACTGCATTTCTGCTGATCAGTGTTTAGCTAAGGTTTTTTAATTTAACGCATAATCTGTCATAATCATCACTTTGAACAACGCTGACACACTGAAACCCTCGGTTATGATGACTTTTGACATCGTTACTATCACAGTTTCATCTACACAATGGACTTTCCAAAGCTACCATAATTCTGGAAGCGCCTCTCCAGATCAATAGCATCAAAAAGTCATCTTCCTGACAAATTCAAGCCCTGGAATTCTATCTCTCTCTCTCTGTCTCTCTCTTTCTGTCTGTCTCTCTATCTATCTATATATATAACTGTTGTATTTACGATATATTTGTATTGAGCAAAAATACGGACGACTTCGAATATCTGAAAAAAATCTTTCGAAAATATTTACCTTTATTTTCACATATTTCTATAAATAAGAAAATTTCATATTTAGAAGTAATAATTCGATAATTTAATAAAGAGGTTTGGATGCATCTGGGTTCCCTTCCAAAATCAAACCCATAGGCCTTGACCGCGGTGAGTGAAAGCGGCCGGATGGCTTTATCATTTTCCCCTTTAAAATGGGGAAGTCGTTGATTTGGGATGCGACCTGTGCGGATACATTTTCGGTCGGTAATTTGATCAGTTCCGCGGTTGAGCCGGGATCCGTCGTCCGGGACGCAGAGATGAAAAAAAAAATAGTTATTCTTCTCTTGCTGATAGATTTTTTTTTTACTCCTGTGGTAGTGGAGATTTCAGGGGTTATTGGCCCTCGTTCGATGGCTTTCCTTCGGAGGATTGGCGCGATTGCGTCTTGATTAAGGGACGAGCCTCGCAAAACGGAGTGGCTCTTGCAGCGTGTCTCACTGGCCACGGTTCGAGGTAATGCTTTCTCCATCATTGCGGCTGGCAGAGGTTAGAAAAATTGTTTATTGTTACGTTGTTCTGGAATTGTAATCAGTGGTCAACTGTCATTGTTTTGTTTCAATAAATTTTAATTTGTTAAAAAAATAAATACTTTCATAAATTTTTTGTACTCGGAGAATAATTTGATTAATGACAATTTTCAATCATCAGTTGATAAAAATAAGCAAATTAAACTTATGTCTTACTCAACTCGAACAGTAAATACCTAAACAGACACAAAATATGCATTATAGACATTTAAATATATATTAATAATAATACGGTACATTTAATGTCATCTACGCACATAATATTTTCCAATGAACTATATAGCATGGCCCGTAATAATTAAAAATAATTTCCCTAATCGCATAATTTATAAACAAATTAAAATGACCTTAGTAATAATAAACCTTAGAAAAAACTAAGATGAGACAAAAAATTACTGAAAACCAAGAGAATAATCTGTAATATAAATAAAATGAATAAAACATCCTTAGCCAAAAAATTAATTGTTTTTAATCAAACGTATTTACGTGTTAAAGTGCTCAATATCAGGGATAGTGCGTATGTAAATATAAAAGTGGACTTTGAAGTCACCACCCAGAGCCTCTGGGTATTGACTTCAATGTCCACATTTATATTTATATGTATATATAAATTTGACAAGTAATAAAACCAATAAACCAAGAATGCAACCATCCAGCAATCTGTCTCTCTGTTTGTCTGATTGTTTCTATCTATCTATCTATCTATCTATCTATCTATCTATCTATCTATCTATCTATCTAAAAAGGTACATACAAATAAATGTATATGTATAAGTATATGAAGGAATTTGAGGTTGGTGTCAAGAACGTGTGAACTAAAACTTGTACAATACTTTCGATTCTCTAAATTCCTTCTCTTAATTATCAATTCCCTGAAGAATCTGAAAAAGTTCAATATATTTAAGTCTTAAATGAGAAATATTTGCCATATATACCTCATGAGGAATTATTTTGAACTAATTGTGTCATAACAATCAGAAATGACAGAAAAGAAGGACCGGACTGGTTTTATTATGACCTTAGTAGAATGGGATTTAGTTTTGGGGTTGTAGGCGGCCATGTTTCTAAGTTTCCCTTCCTTTCACTCTCAAACTGACGTTAGTAATTTCCGGACTCCTCCTGATATACTCTACCTTTACAAGAACCAAATCAAGACGAAAGTGGCGTACTACTGTCATATCTGGACAGGAGCTACCCAATCTTCACTGTTCAGTCTATTTAGTCCAAAAGCGAACTTGTAGGCGATCAACTATTTCCCAACTATTAATCCCTTTCCCACAGTCGAAACGTTGCAAGCAGCTCGCTACTCTGTCTCTATTTCCATGGAAACCCTTTAGACGAACTACATTTCTTCGTTTTACCAACTCTAACCCTCAGAGCTATGACCCGTCACACAGCGTGCATTAAAGCAAAACAGTCTCATTTCTTTCGTATTTCATTAGTTCCACAGCTTTTTCCCAACGCACCGCTATTGTGGTAGCGACTACCAAGAGGATGTTTTCCCGAATACTACAATCTTAACCTTTTTAAATCTAAGGTTAACTTTAAATTAACTCTTAAATTCATGAAGTCAATATATGAAAAAGAAAATCTCATCAGAACATATATTCCTAGATCATAATCTTCTTTCCTGTTCTCATATAAAGACAATGATAATAAAATTCACTTTTTTAAATAAAAATTTACTTTCTTTTTCATCAAGTGTAGATTCTGTGCATAAAGTTACGAGCTATGGCTAAAAAATTTCATTTTTTTTCATATGCCATATTCCTCAGGATATAAACCATCATTGCTCACACCAGATTCCTTTTTTAAAAATTATGAATTGTTACGCTCTTGTTGGGAGTCATCTACCCAAGTCTTTGTTACTGAGTGTCGGGATTCCAAATATCTAACAATATCAACAACACATCTTTTAAATGAAACATATAAAAGATTATTTTTGAAGGAAAAGTAAATGCAGAACGTCAATTGAAATAATATTCTTTTCAGAAAAATAAAATAACCATAAAATGTTCAATTTTTCTTGCAATAACGTTTGTTTTATAAATTAATTAAGTGTTGTTAGTGCAGATCAAACTGGCCTCCCAAATTGATTTCAACCTCGAGAAGCATTATGTTTCTATTTTTATATCAGTAAGGGGATCCGAAATCTAATTTCCCATAGATGTGTAAACTTTTTTGAATACAACGTTTTCCTTAGTTAGAAAATAATTTCACACTAGCTCAACTAAATCTCGAATGCGGGATAGGGAAAGGAGTTATTATTATTATTTTTAAATGGACAAAAAATAACATGTGGTAGGTTTATAACTACGTCATCCCAGCGTATTTAATTCCTTTCTTGGAAAAATAGTAGAATGGTTTGTCGCTGCTTTTTTTAATTCAGAGTTTTTCTTTCTCACAAACTAATTGCCACCGAAGTACACAAGAACCTGATATTTAACCCATTGATGAAGAGCGAAAAGCTCGATTCATGCTTTTCCCAAGGGAAATTGTGTAAACGCAATATATTAGCTTCGTATTTGAACTAGGTTCGCTGATAACCGTTGTAATGCCGTCGTTGCCCATTTGAACCTCTACTTCTTTTCCTTATTTTAGTACTTACCCAGATTTTGAGAAACGTTGACCTAATCAATGAATTCTCAAAAGATATTCTGCAAATAAATTAGAGCAATTACATTAGCGCAACTTGTAAGACAATGGTTGCTCAGTTTTTCTACCCTCCAACCTCTTTCTCATGGGCGGAATGTGGCGCTCACTTCTCTATCTTTACTTCCATCGAATGTTCTCGTATGAACTACATTCCTTGGCTCCACCAGTTATAAAAATCACGGCTAGTACCCGCCATGCCACTCGCATTGTAGCAAACCACTCACATTTCCTCCGCGTTCCATTGGTGAGAAGTAAGTTCCACTTGAACAGCTTCTTCCCGTGAACCATTTTTCCATGGATTACTACAAATCTTAAACTGTTCAAGTCTAGAGTTAACCGTTATTAACTGTCTCCTATCCACATAAACTGCTTCTTAATGTAACACACTACCTCCAGTGACCCCCGGGCCTTGTACATATATCTTGGTCTAAAATAAATTGTTTATAAGAACCTTTCTTTGAATTAGTTGAATTAGAATGAATATGAATTTTAAGTGTTTAAATATTGTAATTTTGAAGTTTAAACAAGGCATGTAAACACAAAATATTTTAAGCAAAATGAACGATTATTGCTTCATATATTTATTTAAATAGTACTAAAAACTGAATTAAATTGTAACCAATATTTACATAATAAATTAAGTGTCGTTGTTTGAAATATAAATATTATTATTATCATTATTATTATTATTATTATTATTATTATTATTATTATTATTATTATTATTATTTCCTTTGATTTATGTTGTATACATATTTCCTTCCGGATCCCAACCAGAGACCTAAGGTCAGATGAGATGGTATCATAATATTTTTGCAAATCATTTTTGTGAAAAAAAAAAAAAAGAATAAAGAAGAGAAAACCTAAGACACACACACATTTTATATAGATAAGAGCCATTCGTAAAGTGCGAGCTGTACTTGCGGGTATATTTTTTCTTTTGTCTTTAAGGCATAACTACCAGAAATCCCTTTAATAAGTCTACCGGAACCTTTTCCAGTCAATCCGAAAATTCCAGCTACAACTGAAATTATTGAAAGCACATTCTGTTTTTATCGTTTTTGATCACAATATCTGGGTGATTAGTTTTGATTGTTCTGTCTGTGTATATAGTAAAGTCCCATAAAATTGTTACAGGTCCCATCTCTTTAACCGAGTTTGAGTGGTATTCATACCGGTTTCTTGCAGTTCCCTTTCCGTAAATGTTGCATATTTTCAAGTGTAGGGATTGGTTCACTCTGTAACGCCAAGTTTTATATACAGTGGATGTTAATACCGTGCCACCTGATGCAAGAAGGTCAATTCTTTTTTGGATATTTATTACAGAATCTGCATTTTGGGTTAAGACAATTTTTCAGTATGTGTGCTTGGGAATTTCTAGTTGGTAAATATTGGTCCTGTGCAACAAGAATAAAATCTTCGGTGTCAGCTTTTAACCCTGTACTACGTAACTACTGATGGGTAAGTGGTTTGTTTACATGAGATTGTTTTGTATGGATAGTGTATTGACCATGATATATATATATATATATATATATATATATATAAACAAAAAATTTGTACCTCAGAATTTATATATGGCTTTGAAAATGACGGAAAGCATCCTTTTAAATTAAACTTTTCCGTCCAACACTTCTTTAGAAATGTTCGCTGGGACAAGAATAATCAAAACGGCGATATATATATATAAATATATATATATATATATATATATATATATATATATATATATATATAGTTTCCTGGTGAAATCAATTAACGCAATCCCTGGATAACTAGAGAATCTGACAGCAAAATCTCGTGCTCATATCGAATTTTAAGTAAAACACAAAACACTCAATGACGCTATGCTTATGTTTAAAAATTGTTGTCAGATGGATCTGGAGTATTTTTAGAGCAACAAGTACCTCCGAAAACTTCATGTTCCTCATCCTCAGGCTGTAATTTTTTCATTTAGGAATAAAACTTTAGGATAAAACAAATTTTATTGTAGACCGAAAGATGTTTTATTTTTTTAAGAATGTTACTTATTAACATTTATATAATATTGGAACGTGCAAATTGCAACGCTCGAGTTCAAATATTTCACGTGAGAATTGGAACGCTGCACGATGGGAACATAACAATTAATAATTAATTACGTTAATATTACTAATTGAATCATTGTATGATTACCTCTTTATAATATAAAATACATGCAGCCCGATATAACGTTTATATATATATATATATATATATATATATATATATATATATATATATATATATATATATATATATGCGTATACACCGATAAATATGTCTGCATTGCATGTAATGACGTAATCAAGATGTTGACATTCCACACTACTCCAAACAAAAGTCTAGGAAGGAAGTCCCCATCAATATTGGAAAGAGCGATATCCTGAATTGAACTGATTTTTCTTGAGAATTGTTTTAAGATAAAGATTTTATAAATTTCATACGACATTTGTATCGTCCTGGGTATGACGTTAAACTGCATCCAACAGCAAAGCCTCTGATCAGGAGGTTTTGAGGAGCGTGGAACCACCCCTTAAAGCTGGTGTTCCCAGGTCCATCCTGACCCGAGGTGATATCACCTGTTAGGGCCCCAGCTATGGGCAAATAGTGAACTCCCAGTTTAGCCCACGTCCTGGGTATGACTATAAACTATATCCGAGTCCATGGGTATGACGATAAACTGCATCCGCGTCCATGGTTATGACGGTAAACTGTATCCGTGTCCATGGGTATGACGGTAAACTGCATCTCCGTCCATGGATATGACGGTAAACTAAATCCGGGTCCATGTGTATGACGGCAAACTGCATCCGGGTCCATGTGTATGACGGTAAACTGTATCCGCGTCCATGGGTATGACGGTAAACTGCATCTCCGTCCATGGATATGACGGTAAACTGAATCCGGGTCCATGTGTATGACGGCAAACTGTATCCGGGTCCATGTGTATGACGGTAAACTGTATCCGGGTCCATGTGTATGACGGTAAACTGTATCCGGGTCCATGTGTATGACGGTAAACTGCATCCGGGTCCATGTGTATGACGGTAAACTGCATCCGGGTCCATGTGTATGACGGTAAACTGTATCCTGGTCCATGTGTATGACAGTAAACTGCATCCGCGTCCATGGGTAAGACGGTAAACTGCATCCTCATCCTGGGTATGGCGATAAACTACGTCCAACAGAAAGGCCGTTTTTGAAAAATAAGGTTGTCGGCTATACGTTTTTGGGAAAAAAATATTACCAGCTATACGTTTTCGAAGGAATAATGTTGCCAGCAGTGCGTTTTTGAAAAAAGATATTACCAGCTATACGTTTTTGAAAAAAATAATATTACCAGCTATACGCTTTTAGAAAAATAATATTACCAGCTATACGTTTAAAAAAGAAAGAAAAATATTACCAGCTATATGTTTTTTAACAAAACCTTATTCAATGTAACTGTAACTGGGGTCAAAACATTGTGAAAGTGTAAAAATGGGTTTTAATACTAGAAACTCTTTGTAAAAAAATAATACATTTTTGAAAGGAAAAACCTAAACAAACCTTAAAACACAAAGTAATCCAATGAACCAAACAGGAAAACAATGATCACAAATACACATAAGATACTTCAATGGAACTGTAGAGGAATAAATAAAAAAATATTATCAGAAATAAATTTTTGAAGAAAAAAATATTATCAGTAATACGTTTTTGAAAAGATATGCCAGCTATACGTTTTTGAAAAATACTATAACCAACTATACGTTTTTGGAAAAATACTATTACCAGCTATATATTTCTGAGGAAAGGGATATTGATAGAAATGGATTTCTAACAAAACAAAAATATTATCGGAAAAAAAGTCGTCGGCATTAAATGACCTATTGAGGTTGATATGCCGGAAAACAAAACAAAACAAACAAACGACAGTTGTACTGGCTGCTCGGCCAATGATTGCTAAATATTTCCTTATGAGGATACAGTCAATATTACCATTACTGTTAGCATTAAAACTTACAAAGACTAATATATAAGCATTATTAAACCTTTTAAAGCTTACCCCTATACGTTATATTAAAAACGAATCATACTTTTCTTATATGCTTGTTAAAAATTATTTATATATTTAATTATAATAATAATTCTTTCTTCAAAATGAATTCAAATATTATTTAACTCTGAGCCTTTCATTGAATCGTAAATTGCATGTCTGGACAATGGAAAAGTCTATTAACATTGATACATGATGATTCATAAAAAAATTACTCTAAAAAGAAACTCGACCAAGTAGTTATCTTGAAGGCATCCTCTCGCCTGATTTTTCCTAAAACAATCTAATTTCATACAATATAATACCATTCAATAGCAAGAAATACTGCGAACTATTTTACAATATCATGTATAATGCATAATGAATGCGCAAGTCAGACGATTTCTGCTGCGAATAATTCTCGAGGGAAGATGGCGACTTTTTGTCATTTGATTCTGGAACTAAAACTTTCACGAATGAATATTCATACTGTCACTTGTCTTGTTTCTCCAGGAAATTTTTAGTGATTTTTTCTCGGTTTAAGTATTGCTTATATCCGTGAGTTCTTTAGTATAAGATGTTAAAACAAAGGTAAGAACATGCCCGTATTGTACACATGTATATGGTAAATTCAGCATATAACTATTAGGTTCGTGCAAAAATAATGACGTAATAATGTCGTTTTTTGACGTATTTTTCAACGTCAAAAAACGACATTATTACGTCACTATTCTTGCACCAACCTAATATATAAGGTAAGAAGAGAGATTAAACGCGGACATCGTTTCCTCAAGAACTGCTACTTTGCGGAACAAACACTTGTACGGATGCTTACCTAACAACTACAATCTTAACCTTTTCAAGTCTAGGGCCAGTTGTTATCTATCCTCTTTTCTTACTTTATTAATTACTTTAGCCATAATGTTACGAAAGTAAAGCAAAGTCAAGCCTGGTCAGTACCTAAATGAGTAACCGCTTGGGAATACCAGGTGCTGTTAGCTTGGATGCGCGGGTGGTGTAATGGAGAACTGTTAATTGGAGAACTGGGTTTCAATTCCAGTTTGATTTGTTATATTCACTTACGCGCAATTACGCTTGGGAAAGGTATTAATTCACTTCATCTCCTCCCCCTGCTATGGGTTAATCAGTAAGATTTCTGTCTTTATTTCTCAGATGAGATATTGTAACTATTTACATTGTACAAAATGTTGTCCTCATCTTTATTGCCATATCTTCAACTATTCGGCCGTTATACGCTCCGGCTTTCTTCAGGTGATGTTAGTTGTAATTTCGAATCGAAACCTTTATTTAATCCACGAGGGTAGATTGTTATAATTCTACCCGCCATTCCTTTGGATATCTCAGTTTTCAGTTAATTCCCCTTGGTAACTTAAAATTTGTATTCCCTCTTCTTTGGGCTGGTATTGAACTCACAAATATTTGTGTTAGGTCACTTTTAGGATCATTCAAACACGTTTTGATCCACTGGGCCATGTGACCCAACCTGAAATTGTTTGTCTGAAGGATAACTCCTTTTAACCAATGGAATATGAAGGGGATGAAGATGATCCGACCCTGTACGTGGCATGGTGGGTCTTAGGTGTATTTGAACTCTTGGAACTAATGAATGTACTTCATAAGAACATTTTCCTTGAAAATAACGATAATGTAGAGGCAGACTTCGTCTGTGGGAAATGTGTTGAAGACCCGGGAAAAATAATTAATGAGACACAAGGCTGAGTAGACGCTTTTGCTTCAGATAGGGCAGAAGTACTTGTTTGGTCAGATCTCACTTTTGTAAAGACAGGGCATGGCAGGAGGAATCAGGTTCATTCATTCATTCAGACGGCAACGCCGTTTAAATAAGGAATTCCGTATTAGGTGTTGGTGTGCGAGCTAGTCTTGCAAGATATTCTCTTATTACACTATCCTTGTCAAGGATATTATTAAATCAGTTGCTAAGTCTGTAGCTAAGAAAGTTGGTTCACTGTGTCGTAATAGACAATTTTTCTCGCCAGAACATATCTTACATATTTATAAGTCTACCATTCGCCCTTACTTTGAATATTGTTGCCACATCTGGCCTATTGATTCTGCCATATATTTATTCTTTATAAATTTCATTAAGAATCTGCAATGTTATTGGTCTTGACTTGGCATCTCCGCTTCTGTCACTTTCCACCCCGCCATAACTTAGCTTTCCTTACCCTTTTTTTATAAATATTTTCATGGTAATTATTCTGATGAACTTTCCTCTATAGTAACTAGACTTTATGCATTTCAGTGGAGTATTAGATTGGCCGCAAGATCTCATCCGTTTTACAGTTGAAACGTAAGTTCTATGCTAACAGTTTCTTCTCTCGCACTTCTCGCTTATGGAACTCTCTTCCATATTCTTTCTTCCCAGTGAAATTTTATCTTAAAAAATTAAATGAATGTTAATTGACAATTTACCTTTTGTCTACTTGATTCTTGTTCTTTTATTGTCTTCTCTCTTTAATAGTAAATTTTTGTCATATTCTTTAGCACTCAGCATCCCCCTTGCGTCTTAGTAGCTTTATTGTCTTTCTTGGGGGGAGGAAATGATTAAAAATAAAGAAAAAAAGAAGTGAATTAGATTGGTTAATATCAATATAAAATGAAAATTGTTACATGGATATCCGACTGCTTAAACTCAATTCGAAAAATACTCGTGGCCTTGTGCCAAAGCTAAGCTACTCTTTATAAATATCAATGCTAAAACGGCTTTTAATAATTGCATGTTCAAGTCAATTGCGTACACATTTTCAGAAGCGTATTTTGCACATGCTGAAATAAATAACAAGTCTTGTGATATCTTTTCATAATTAAAAATTCGGCATGTATCGTGAAATTCTAATTTTTGCATGCGTTTTCATCTTGCTTTTGGCAATATGCTTCGAGTTCTTTTTATGAATATTTGTATGTGTGTGTGTATGTGTATGAGAGAGAGAGAGAGAGACAGAGATAGAACAAAAAGAAAAGTGAGGGAGTCGGTGTGTATGTGTGCATACGTTTATGAGAGAGAATGAGACACAAACAGTATCCGTGCGTGTATGCCCATGTAAAAGAGAGAGAGAGAGAGAGAGAGAGAGAGAGAGAGAGAGAGAGAGAGAGATCGGAAAAAGAAAAGAAATAGAAACAGCCGGGGTCTATGTTTGTGAGAAAAGAGATGCGTGTGTATGTATATGCTTAAAGGGAGAATATAACCGAATGCGTTCATGTGTGCATGCATGTATGTGTCCGTGTGCAAGTGAGGATGAATTAAAAAGAAATTTGTGTTTGCGTGTGCGCGTGCGCAAGCGAATGAGTGAGGAAGTATCTGTGTGAGTGCGCGTATGTTTGAATAAGAGATAGATAGATAGATAGATAGATAGATAGATAGAGAGAGAGAGAGAGATAGAGAGAGAGAGAGAGAGAAAGTGTGAGAGTGAGCGAGTCTGCCTTTGACTTATTGAACACAACGAGAATTGGTAAGCAAATGCTGAAGAACTCTGCAATACAACCTGCTTGCAGCAATCAAAAGCAGTTATTTTGCTGATGAAAAGAAATAAACACTCTAGACATAGCAAGTAAAGAAGAACAGAACAGAAAAGCCCAAAGCCAGAAAAGAAACGTTTTATCTTGAACTTTGTTGAGTAGCCTGACATAGTTTTTCATGGTTCATCGCAGCTAAAACATATAAATAAGTATAAAATTATATATTAAAATATTTAATCATTAAATTTTAATGCTATGACGACTCTTAGGTTGAATCATAAGTAATTCTAGTTTCTGGGAACCAGTTTTAATGACGAATGTAGCATCATAACTAACCGTTTCTTAAATATATCATGAGAGATTATGAAAAATGGATTCCACACAACACTGTTCAAAGCAAATGGCAGTTGACTGACAAGAGTAAATCTTTACAACTAACCACAGAAGCTGAACTCAGAAGAAAAGGAATGCTGCTTAGTTCTATAATCGAGGTATTGTTTACTTAGTATTCCTAGAACCCAAGGAAGCATTAAATGCACATTTATACATCTAATAGTCGCAACGTGCCGAGAAACATTTAGTCGTAAAGCGCCCTGCGTTCGTCAGTAGGAAATATATAGTTATCTCCCTTGGCAACGCAATACAGTATACAGTATACAGTATACAGTAAACAGTATACATAACACAGGAAATGGGTTTGGAACTTGTTTCATCTTTTTGACCTAACTCGGAATTTTCATCTCTCTTTTCTCCAAACTATTATTACTTTTGTCGATCACTGTAAAAAAGCTCTGATGGAGAAAGCTTGATAAGTGGTAACAAGTCGTTGCAAATGATAATGTGGAATGTATGAATGAATAAAATGTAATTGTATTTTATTTTTTAAAGAATAAATTTGATAAACAAAAAAAAAAAGGCGGGGGAATTATTTATTCGAACCTAATTTATCCACGTTTATCTGCATATGTTTGCCTGCAACTATTTTTTTCTGTAATATCACAGACAAATCTATAAAATATTCAAATCTATAAAATAACTGCCCGGATTCGAACATCTGACTTTAATATAACTAGGCCGCATTTATCCGCACGTGCATCATCCTAAAATTAATTTGTAAAGGCTAAGACCCAACAGCTACTACACTGATCCGGATACCAATATATGATAAACTATAATTTAACATAGTGAAAAATTCACTGAAATCAAGAAAATATAAATATTACGCCAAACTACCATGATATCTGGATAAAAGAAGCTGTCAGTTTAAACTGACGCCGGCAGAATATGCGTTAAAACACAGAAAAAAAAAGTATGCTGGAAAGAAGGCTGGTCATGCTGCCATATAAAAAAACTGAGGCTACTCTCCCATGCACCCAATATTCTTACCTACCTTTATTCTGCATCTATTAAATTTTCGTGAGAATGACTGCTGATATTACCTCCACAAATTTGTAGAGAAATCATGCAGATGTATGCCGGGATATCTTCCTAACCCCAAAATGAACATCCCCCGATATTTTTGTTCTTTTTTGTCTTGAAGTCGTAACGCTATAATCATTTGACTATATCCCCCTTTTTGTAGGAAGAGGCACAATGGAGTAATGACTAGCAGCTCGGATTGGGCTGAGTTCGAAATCCGATCGAATTCATGACATTCACTTGGGCACACAGTTGATAGAAAGCCACTCGAGGTTAACATCTTTTTTACGTAACAAACCTGTCGCTCTTAACATTTTCTTCGAGATCAGCGAACTCTATATTAGTCACCTGTTTTGCTTTAATAATATTCTTTTTGACTCTTATTAGTTCATTTGCACATGCCATTTTCATATGTTAAAAAGATGTTATATATGTGGTATATCTTTCATTGATAGCACTGGACTTTGAAGGTCTGTGTACTGCCCATTTGGATGATGGTATAGCAGCCTTGTAACCTTCTCGAGTCCATTTTAGTGCTTTTCTTTACTTTGGTTATTAGCTGGATTTTTTTTTAAGCATTTCGCCCCAAGCAAGGCTGGAGCCACTAGGACGCAAGGGGTTACAGAAAATTTAGAGCAAGATCAGATAGGAGTGATAGAAGAAAAGATGAGGGAAGTGGATAGATCAAGGCAACTGGAGATGTCGATTGACATTACACTTGAATAGCTGGAGATTATAGCTCACAGGGAAACAGGAATAGGGAAGGGAGTTCCACAGGCGAGAGGTGCGAGACATGAAGCTATTGGAGTAGAAGAGACGGTTACATTTAAGAGTTTCGACAGTGAAGGGGTGAGAGCGGGATGCCAGCCTCGTATGGCGCTTAAACTCATGACGTTTGGGAACCAGCGAATGCAGCTCCTCGGAGAAATTTCCATGGAAGTATTTGTAGAACAGACAGAGGGAGGCGACGGCGCGTCTGTGAGAAAGTGACTGTAGACGAGACGACAGGGCAGGGCCAACTATATTGCATGTCCGCCTCTGGAGCCTATCAAGAACCCCGAGGCAAACAGAAGGGGCACCAGACCATATATGGCAGCAATACTCCATGCAAGGGCGAATTGTTGATTTGTAGATCTGGAGGATCGACTCCGGGGAGAAAAACTTCCTGGCGCGGCTCAGGGAGCCAACTTTCTATGTGGACCATCATTTAATATCATCCACTGATTGATTCTCATTATTTGAAGAACAGCACCAACATCTCATTTTTCAACCATAACAAACGAGACAGGACGCACGGTGGAGTAATGGGTAGCGGCTCGGATTTAGGAATCATAGAACCGTGTTCGAATTCCAGTCAAATTTTTGTGAATGGTATGAATCTTCTTCTTACCCCCCAGCTACGGGTAAATAGCAGGGCAGACCGGGTTCTATAGCCTTGAATAGCAACTGGTCTACCGCAGAAAGAAATGGCAACCGTCTACGGGAAAAAAAATCTGCCTCGTCAGTCATGCATCGAAAAATACATGATCGCCTAAGCGTGTATCACGCATGGCATATAACTGACTGAATCAACTTTTGATTTTGAGACTACGACCCTTGATAAATAGTGCAATTGTAGTTATATAATGAGATTATCCCATTAATAATTGTTGTCTTTATATTTCTTCCGATCAGGTAAGTTGTGTTTCTTTTCATGACACCACCCATTTTTAATAAATTAATAATTGAATTATATATTTTATAATCAAGAAAATGTAAAAAAAAAAGTGACTCATAATTCTAATGCATTTGGAAAATATAAATTCTAAAATATAAATATATATAAAAAATATAAATATATATAGATATAAAAAATAAAAAAAATAAAATAAATATATAAAATAAATATAAAAAATAAAAAATATAAAATAAATATATAAAATAAATATAAAAAATATAAAATAAATATACAAAGTAAATATAAAAAATAAAAAATATAAAATAAATATATAAAATAAATATAAAAAATAAAAAATATAAAATAAATATATAAAATAAATATAAAAAATATAAAATAAATATATAAAATAAATATAAAAAATATAAAATAAATATATAAAATAAATATAAAAAATATAAAATAAATATAAAATATAAATATATATAAAATATAAAATTCTAAAATTCTAAAATATAAATTTCAACTTTTACATTACTTGCAACAATTTTTGTTGCTTCTCAGAGATCGTTTATAATTGAATATTGTTTTCTGTTGTCATATAGCAGACCACTACATTCTTTTGCATTAATATCTACAAAGGCAGGACGCCTTTCCTTTAATTTGTTTTTCTTTTATAGATTTTTCGAGAAGGTGGGAAATTGTCATCTTTACAGAATATAAATAAGTAACTTTAGTTAAAAGCTTGTTGATTGTAACCGGGTAGATTGTTCTGTCCGAGAACTTAACAAACAGTTATCTGCATTTATCATGAAATTATCATCATTTTTGAAGGGACCTAAATGTTTACACTCTACAATTCTTATTCAGAATATAACTTCAAATACCCAATATCTTTTAACATTTGTTTGTTGACTTTTCCTATGAAGACATTCAAACTCTAGCTCAACTGTCATGCACATCTAATATATTAGGTTGGTGCAAAAATAATGACGTAATAATGTCGTTTTTTTTACGTTAAAAATACGTCAAAAAACGACATTATTACGTCATTATTTTTGTACCAAACTAATAGATACATTAATTACTAAAGATTATTGTTTATAAATCAGTTTCCGTGTACTTCACTTAAATGATACGTTTAGCTTTGTGATATGTGCCTAAACGGTTGCTTTCATATTTACCAGTCATATTCTTCATATTCTGTATTTTTTTCACTTTATTCAATTTCTAAACATCGTATTTTTCAAATAAAAGAATCCCTCGACTAGTGTGGCTAATTTGTACATCGGTTACCATATAAAAAAATCAGTTTTCAATGACTATGGTTAAACTGAAAGATGTTTTACCGCACTAATCGAGTATTATGTATGCACTAATCGAATTTTGGTAGATAAAAATTTTATCACACTAATCGAAAACACATCAATCGAGGAATGCCTGTATTTTCTTTTTGTTGAATCCATTATTTTGCTTATGACTATTTTAATTTTTCTGGCGTTATTAAAGCAAATGTTTTTCTGTTCTTATTTTGCCAATGTTTTAAATTGTTGTGTGATGTCTCTTCATCGTTTTCACAATATCTGACATTCTATTCGCATAACTCAATAACTCTACAATATCATCTTTCTCTTTACAGGTTGCATATTTCTGACGACACATAGAAATTTTTCTATATTCTAAATAAAAAGTAATATCTATCTATCTATCTATCTATCTATCTATCTATCTATCTATCTATCTATCTATCTATCTATCTATCTATCTATCTATGTGTGTGTGTGTGTGTGAATGGCAATACACGTTTTGAAAAATTTCGGTTGGCTCAACTTGTAATATATCTAATTGATGTCCGAGGAAAAATTGGGAAAAATAAAAAAAGAAAGAACCAAGAACATAACACTGTACGAATCCCTCTCGTCAAGTGTTTTAGCTCCAAGTCCAAAGAAAAGTCCAGAGAGAAAGGCGGTGTTTTGCGTTTTTTTTTGCGTTTTTGCGTATTATATATATATATATATATATATATATATATATATAATATAAATGTGTGTGTATATATGTGTATGTGTGCATATATACATATATATATATATATATATATATATATATATATATATATAAATAAGATAAATGTGCGTGCGTATATATGTGTGCGCGTGCATATACATATATATAATATAAATGTGTTTGTGTATATATGTGTGTGTGTGCATATATATATATATATATATATAATATAAATGTGCGTGTGTATATATGTGTGTGTGTGTGTGCATATATATATATATATAATATAAATATGTGTGTGTATATATGTGTGCGTGTGTGCATATATATATATATATTTATATATATAATATAAATGTGTGTGCGTATATATGTGTGTGTCCATATATATATATATATATATATATATATATATATATAATACGCAAAAACGCAAAAATTCAATTTTCTATCTGCCGGTCGTCGATGGCCTAAGGGTTAGAATCTCCGACTGATAGCAATCAGTCTCGGCCTGAAGCGTTCGGATGTCTAGACACACTGATGAGCTGTGCTACAGAGAAATAGTATGTCTATGGATGAAGATTTTAGCTCTTGATAAAATGATTTAATTGTTCGAGGACTGTGTGGAGTAAGGAACGAATTTATAAACAGTCACTATTACTTGTGATATTGAAAGACTCTCCTAGCGACTGAGTTCTCTAAGTAACTGGTGTGTTTATGAAACAATAAATACGCAAAGAATCTTCGGTCTCGTCCTGAAACGATCGATGTCTAACCACACTGATGAGCTGTGATTTGTCTGTGGATCACTATATATATATATATATATATATATATATATATATATATATATATATATATATATATATATATATATCAAAGTGTAGGAGAACGAACATTAGGATTACAGCGTTGAAAAACATTAATTTAAAAATAGTAAATATTTATTTTACTTATGCAGTGTTACATTAGAACATGTACATTTTTGTTTCAACGTCAGAAAAGGGGGAAACATTTTTAGACGTCTCATCAGGTGGGGAATCACGGTGTTACTAAAAATCTTTCTTCAGAAATACAATTATCGAAGCAAATATCCTACACTTCCGTTCTTTGGAAATTTTCATAAAATGTCTTCTAGAATTTACATGTACAGATAGAAGGGAATCTAATACATTAAGTAGTCGCGGGCGAACGAAAAGGAAGGTCAAAAGGAAAAGGGCCGGGAAAAGAAAGAAAGAGGCCATGGAATAAAATCTGGCCATAGAATTTCGTTAGAATGTAGAATTTGAACTTTAACGGTCTCCTAGGTTGGTTAGGTAGGTGTTTCAAGTAAAAATAATTTTCATCTAGCCGATTTCATTGAGATTCGTTTTTTGTTTATGTTTCCATCACTTTTCTTATTAAATATCTCACATTGTGATAATAGACGATCTGCCAGGAATGGTGAAACATTGTAAGAATAATGGTCAATCTAACTAGATTGACCATTATTCTTACAATGCATTTAATGTTTTGTTTTACAAAAAACAAAAAACAAAACCGTTTTATGATCTTAGAATCTTTTATTCAAATTCCTTGACATTTAACTGCAATTATTATTAACAGAGTTAATTCATCCTTGAAGCCTTAGATAATTTTTTTTTATTAATAACAAAAGTGGTGGAAATAGAAAAAATAAAAAAAAGAATTTTCATGAAATCGGCTAGATTATATAAACAGAAAATTTAAAAAAATCATTATTTTGAAATTAAAATTCTCAGAGTCTTTCTTTCGTTCGTGCGCATGCGTAGACGCATCAACGTAAAAATAAACTTAATTCGATGAAGTCCTAAAGGACGAAAAGCGTCAACAGAAACTGTTGCCATATTTATATCGCCTAAAATTGTTCTAGATGTATAAACATTTGCTATATCGTTATCAAATACACGCGCGAGCGCATACACACACGCGTACACACACACATATATGGATAATTTAAAAAAAAAAAAAGACGCACCTGTGTAAGCGTCTTTCTGGATTCTGAAAGCATTTATTATTTTTTTTTTTTTAACAAAAAGTTTGTTAAATTTCTCAGAATAATTCTGAAGATAAGACAAATTGGATAAAAATGATAATTGGAAAATATTTCTTCGTTCTTTTTGGAAAAGGTGGAAAACAAAAAGAAACCCTTAGTGAAAATAAAGTTAGCAATATCCAGAAAGAGGCTTACATAGGAGCGTCTTTTTAAAAATTTTGAATTTGATGTAACTACATAATATTTCGTTTTCATTTATTATGACTTACCTTGATAAAATCGGATGAAGAAACGCGTCGACTAGAACTAAGAAGTATTTTTCAATTGTCATCCTTATCCCATTTGTCTTATCTTGAGAATAATTCTGAAAAATTTAACTATATATATATATATATATATATATATATATATATATATATATATATATACACACGATTAAAACGAAAGATGTTCCTGTGTGTTCCTTATAATAGGCCTATTAATAAAATTTGAGCAATGAAAGACCATATAATGATAACAATATTGACAATAAAACTTATGATATTGAAGCACGAAGTGAAAAATTTTAAAGTCGGAATTTTCAAACACGCCTGTGTCCTTTTGAAACAATAAGAAAAATAAACAGAGAAGTGTCACTTACTCTTCCTAGGAATGTTGTTGTTGGTTAGAAATTAAATCCACTGAGTAAATCCAAATATGAGTAAATCCCAGGTTAATCCGTCAATGTGCGATTTTATTTTGATCGGAGTTGAAATATATTTTCAAAATAAAATCATCATTGAGGGATTATTTTAATCATCTTTTTAATAAAATTTGCGGAATAAAAAATTCCTCAAATTTTATTAACCGGCCTATTATATATATATATATATATATATATATATATATATATATATATATATATATATATATATATATTGCATATTAGAATATCACACCACCAAAAAATATATTGTAGATATTTTAAATAAAGGTTGATATTATATTTGCATGGAGCATTTATCATTTAAATAGAAGTATATATTGAAGACTTTACCAACATCGTTTGCTTAATATAAAATGGAATAGTAAAAACATTCACATGCATAATAAAATCTGACGTAGAAGTAGAATAGACAGTTGAACTCATTGTTTTGAGCACAAAAGGTAAAAACATTTGTATAAATATTTACATTATGAAAAATTCGATAAATCTTAATAGGAATTTCAGAATTATTTAATGAAATCAAAGCAAGAAAACAAGCTAATTTCAAATTAAAACAAAAAACTACGTTGAACTAATTCGAAAGAAAATGAAAAAAAAATATATCAAAAAAAATAGTTTGTTTGAACAGAATCGATCGTCTTCAATAAATGTAAATATAAAAAATAATTTAATATAAAATGATATTTTCCATTAAAATCCGAAATGAATGTTAATTGTTAATTTCAAATGACCAGACTCCAGTGTCGAATAAGAAAAAAAAATATTCTGAATTTAAATCTAATTTTAAATTCTTAGCTATCCAAGAAAAAAAAGAATGATTATTGACATTATTTTTAGTATGAATTTAATGTAAACTGTTTCTAATATTTTTGTTTCATTAACTTCAAAACATGAAATTCGCAATATTTACGCAGAAATACAACTTTTTATTCAACATTTCGGATATCAAAAATAAATTATGGTTGATAACATTCTGAAAAAAGTAAAACCCCATCGGCAAATTCAATTATTTATACAGACATCATGATCCTCCAAGAGTAAACAACTCATGGCGTATATATATATATATATATATATATATATATATATATATATATATATATATATATGTAAAATAAAATAATAATAAAAAAAAGCGGATTAATTTCCTTATATTTTAACAATTACATTTCTTTAAAATATATGGAGACCACCGTGACTTGAGCGCGTCTTGTGACTTAAGCTCACCCCAGACCTCAAGTGGACCTCGTACATACGATTCATCGCTAATGATAGTGGAAGAATGGTCTGTACCATTTCAATAAGTACCTGACTCCTGCTATCCTCTATCTTTATAGTAGTCAGATGAGACCAAAAATGGAGTACTACTGCCTGTCGTAAAGGTCGATACGGAACTTTTACTTTCAACTGATGGTTATCAGTAAGTGAAGTCAACTTTAAAATATAAGAGAAACAGGCTCAGACTGAGAGACAGTCACGGAAGGAATATTAAATACTTTTTTAGGCGAATATGAAACTGTTGTCTATAAAACTGTTCATTCCGCGAAGAGGCAAACGGAAGGAACAAAGTAATCCTCGCAGAATGGACATAGAGGACGGACGCTAAACTGTGCACTTCCCCACTCACTTACCAATTATCTTTACTTCACTTGCGTATGCTAGTTTGGTTATAAATCAAGAATAAAATCTGGTTTATTGCTAGAATTTGTTTTGTCCTTCGCGCGTGGCCGAAGGGTAATTTTTAACCCACAAGCGTTTGACTTAAAGAAGCTGCTCTCTGTCAGCACACCCTGTGCCTGATCTGATCTGCAACAATAGAGACCAAATGCATTTCGCATCTTTATGGG
This sequence comes from Acanthosepion lycidas, assembly GCA_963932145.1. Classification (NCBI taxonomy): domain Eukaryota; kingdom Metazoa; phylum Mollusca; class Cephalopoda; order Sepiida; family Sepiidae; genus Acanthosepion; species Acanthosepion lycidas. Next base: position 45,824,606 of record OZ010571.1, on the reverse strand, counting down.
TAACGAAATATTTTCCTCCCGTCAGCTCATTTCCCACAGACGAAAAAGCCTCTCCATGCTATATTGCAATTTCCATGGAAAGTGTTCAGACAAACAAATATCACTTATATCCTCCAGTTTTAACCTTCAAGGTTAAGACCCAACATGCTACGCACATTGTAGCGAACCACCATCATTCCACTCATATACCATTGGTGAAATGTAAGTTCCATTTGAGCAGCTTCATTCTACGAGCTGCTGCTTTGTGAAACAGACTCCTAAGAGGATGCTTCCCCAATCGCTACAATCTTAACCTGTAATCCTCTACCTCGAGTGGCTCTTGGGCGTTACACAGAAGGATCATCACTGTAAAAAAACCTTAATCATAGTTCGTATTTACTTCGCTTTGTACGGCCCCAAACCACACGTGTGTAAATAAAGGGAAGACTGTAATGAGCTAAACCACTAGAGGAGAAGAAAGTACTAACTTCTAAAGCGAGAAGAAAGGACTAACTGTAAAAAGATAGTATGTACGGTACGTAGTATGTTCAAAAGAGATAGCCTAAGGTACGATTCATGTTGTGGGCACGTCAAAAACGGGCACGGAGAGAAATTGAACTATCTAGGAAGTGTTGTAATAGATGATGAAAGTGTTCCACAGAAATCAAAACACGCATAAGAGAAACAAAAGACGTCTTTCGGAAAGTAAGCGAAATATTAGGACCTGAAGATATCGCTATAAAAAAGAAAAAGAAAAGATTACTAAACTGTTATGTAATATCTAATCTCCTGTCTGAATTTCTGAGATGCGAAATTATCATTATTTAGACAATTTATATTTGGGCTATTGAGCACAGAAAATCGGGTAAGAAGGAATTCGGACAAATCAAATGATGCTAAGGAATTTCGAACTTAAGTGGTAAAAATGATATAAATTACCTAAAAAATTAATATAATGAACGTATCACGTGATCATAATATAGTTATTAGCCAATAGACAGTGGAACTTCAGTCGCCTGGTTCTGTGGTTTCATCCCCGTCTCTGTGTGACACTATTTGGCTTGCTAAAAAAAAAGAAAGAAGAAAAAAAAAGAAAGGCGAGAATTAAATTTAGGTGATAAGAAGCCATCACGAAAAGGTCACTAAGCGGTCTTATTTTTCTGACAAAGAAAAGTGGTAAAATTTTTATTTCCATTGTCGAGAAAGGAAGATACTGGATTTAATCTGATTTATGTTACGGGGCGGGTGAAAATTCCAGGTTGATCAAATAACCTGCGAGACAGAATTCTAAAGAGATAAAAATTAATTAAGCACCCGCTGACCAAAGAGCGAAAATGTTCATTGGACCACACAGAGTTACAAAAAACAAAAGACTAAAACATTAGTTATCTACGGAAAGGTCGTTTGGAAAAGGCATCTGTTTTGTGTCGGAACTGGCTAGGATAGCGAAGCTATTTTATCGGATCAGTAATTGGCACCAAGAATACAAATACGTCCAAATGGCCACCCACTTGATGCTGGTGAAAAGCTGATTGACGAATTCCAGGTGATTCGGTTAAGATAAAGAGTCTAGGGTGTGAGGTCTCCTCGAAGAGAAGAAGGAAAAGGAAAAGAAAAAGAAAAAAAAGGGGAAGATAAATTTTTTTTTCTTTGAGCAGGATTTTTCAAACCGAAGCTAGTCTGGCCACACCCACGCCTCTGAGCGCCCATTGGCTGAATGGTGACGTGAGCGTTAGGCGGAGGTAATCATGTGAAGTAGGAGGGGAGGCCTGTTGGCACGCATTGAGGGGATAGGTGTGAAATGCCACTGTGAGAGAGAGGGGAAATCCGTTGACACCCTCTGAGGTATGGGTGAGATACCAATATGAGAACAGAAGAAGGTGGGAAGACGGAAGACTTCCAAAAATGGAAAATAATAAAATTTTCCTGACCGAAAACAAAGAAGTGGATTGTGGGTTTAGAATTATCAAAGAACCTCAAACCCCGACAAGCCCACCCCGGTTTTGGTCGGCGTCCATATAAGCAGAGTGGCAGCGAGTTAAGTGCAGTTGAGTTCGAGTTCAAGTTCGCAGTTGGGGTTGGAGACAGACAGGCAAGCAGTTGCATCCACCTCGAAGAAGCTGACTAAGATTCGCGCAAATTCCGAACTCAATTTCTAACCAATTTATTTTTGAAGAACGACTTAGACTCACACCACCAAAACAAGTTTTACGAATATCACCTGAAGATACACCAAAAACCAGTTTCTTAAAGAACAAACAACTTAAGATGTTAAGACTCGCCTAACAAACACAAAGTGTCACGAATCCATATAGCGGGTTGGGAAGTAGACGCAGTCCTGTATTCAGCAACCATATATAAAATATTGTTATCCTTTTTTAACACATTTGAACTTTTCGAGTTATTATTTTATTTTCTTTTAAATATACTTGTGCGATATCGCCCTTATTCGAACTCGACTTGCATTACGGCCCGGCGACTGATTGATTTCGTCTGCCTAAGATCAATTCACAACGTAGGTATGTTAGACTGGAAATCAAAGCAGTTACTTCGGTAACCAGACGTTGGAAGCGAGCTGGGAACGACAAGGCTGATACCGAATCTAACCAGATTCCCATTTGAATCACCAAGAGGTTAGAACGTCACATTTGGTGCCGCGACCAATACTAAGCCAGTTGGTCGCCAGAAGAGAGGATAGCACGACGGACGCGACTAGGCAGACGTCACATTTGGCGCAGCGACACCGGGGGGACGTCACATCTGATGTCAAGCCTTGAAGAAAATATCAGCCTGATTTGCTATTTTTTTTAATGCCATGCATGATACACGCTTAGGCGATCATATATCTTTCGATACATGGCTGACGAGGCAGATTTTTTTCCGACAGTAGGTTGCCATTTCTTTCTGCGATAGACTAGTTGCCATTCAAGGCTATAGAACCCGGTCTGTCCGGCTATTTATTCATAGCTGGAGGGAAAAGAAGAGGATTCACACCCTTCCCAAGTGTATTAGCACTTAAGTGAATGTAATGGATTCGACTGGATTTTGAACTCGGCTTTCCGATTCCTCAATCTGAGCCTCTATCCATTACTCTTTTTCTATACGTCTAACTTATTCATGCTTGCTGAAATATATCGAGGTAAATAAAAAGAAAGTATTTTACTAAGTAAAAAAAAGTCCAGTAATATTAGTTGATATCGCTTCTCTTTCTTTCATGCATCTTTGCTGAATTGTTTCCTGAAAGGTGATTGAGTAGAGGAAGTCAACCAAACTGATGAACTATTAGTTTGTTCAGAAAAGAATTTCCTATTTTAGAATCAACTTTTATTCTTGGATTAACGTATTGAAACAGGTTTTAAATCAGTTAAAATAGGATCCCTGAACAATTGTTATCGAGCTACAAGTTTATTTAAGTCTTTACGATAATCCGCTAAAATTCACATAAAGTTTCAGACTCTAAGAAGTATTTGAATGCAGTTTCCGAATCTTACTTTTGCAGCGGAATGTCTTTTGGGCAAAAATGATTTTAGATGCTTGAAAAAGTGGTAGTCAGTGGGTGAAAGGAAATATGTTGGATGTGGCAAAGTCTAATATCCCAATTTGGTGAGCTACTATTGTGTAATTCTAGCAATATGTGGTCTCGTATTTTCATGAAGTAGAATTGAACCACGTCGATTAATCAATGCCAGTCTCATTTTGCTTACCTTAATATTGATTTCATCCAGTTCCTGATAGTAAACTTCGGCAGTGATGCTCTTGTTAGATTCCATAAAACTGTAATGAATAGTGCCAATGGCGAACCAACTGACAGTCGCCAAAGATTTCCGTTGGTACAATTTCTTCTTTGGAAAGTGTTTGGGTCCTTCGTTATGATCAAGCTATTGAGCGAATCTTTAACAATGGTCTCAAAGGATCTATTTCTAATCAAAGTCATTGTTCGATGAAAAAATTGATCATTCGAATTTCGTAGATTCAGTATCGAACACACTTCAAATCGTCGAATTCTTTGACTTTCACTAAGTTTATGTGGAAACATTTATTGAGTTTCTTAACCTTACCAATTTTTTTGAGATAGCCAATATTGAGATATTTCTCCAACACTTCGACGTGGGTTTTGTTCGACTAATGTTTTCAGATGTTGATTGCAAATTGCAAATTGCAAATGGACATCCTCTACGACCATGATCTTTATGACTCGTATCCCTACTGCGGAACTTCAAGAAAAAGCATAGTACTCTCCGATCACTCGTCTAGGTCATTAAACAACATAGAAAGAGTTGAGTAGTTTATCTAGTGACACATTTTAAAAACAACCATACCCTACATAGGCTGATATAAAAAGAGAGTCAACATTGATTGGTAACTTTGTTCGGTTCATACATGCATATATGCACATTGAGCTGTACACCAATGTTAAAACGACTGAAGATGTCTTTTGGTATCTTTTTAATACTATATGACTCCAGTTTTTATTGGGATAGAATAATTTTAACATTGCGTCGACTGCGTAGATTGGCGGCAAGGTCTCATCACACACACACACACACGCACACACATATATATATATATATAAGTCCTCAGTCACACGAAGAAGCCCGTCGGAATAATCCTGATTTTTGTTTATTTGTTCAGATTTTGGTGAGTCGGAGCACGAAATTTTTAGCATTCTTTACACACACACACACACACACACACACACACACACACACACACACACACATATATATATATATATATAGAGAGAGAGAGAGAGAGAGAAAGAAAGAAAGAAAGATAGAAAGAAAGAAAGTGAGAGAGGTTGATTGACATACAAGCAATATGCGTGTATGTTTAAATATATATTCGACCTTTATATTCCAACTCAATACTTCTAGAGCCGATTAGTGCTTTTAAGCCATACTTTTGTCATCTTCAATTATCAGCGTTCCACTGCTTTAGAATGCAACGCAAGTACCTCCGTTTTGGCGAGATTTTCATAAAGGCCTGTCACACACAATTACTGCCGACATTTCAAATACGATCGCGTTCTTTTATTTGAATGCAACGCTGAAGTATCGTATGAGACAACGGATCACTATTACGGCGGATCACTCTTACTATGTTCAGACCTATACCAAATAGGTTGTCTCAGCTAAGAAAGTCTTACTTAAATGATCTTGCCCGACTTATCGCCTTATGTTAATGCAGTAATCTTCACTTAATCGGGCCATTTTTCTTCATTTTTCTACTAGAAGGAAACATTGAAGTGGCTGAATGTATTTAATTGTCAAAACGGAATTTAAGAACGGTGACGACAATTAGTTTTATTTTGAATTCGATCTTTTATTATTAGCGACTGAAATATTTTTCTAAAGATTTTTTCTTTTGACTTTATCAGAATATAATTATATATAGAAACGTATATATCTAAGTAGTATTGTCTATCTCTACATTTTAGACAAATTAGTCTTATATATAAAATAAATTGCGTAATATTCACAAACTTGCGTATATTCTCATATACTGTTATGAAGTGGTTTCACAGTGGAGGCTTGTATTTGTACTAAGTCGGTCCTAAAATAGGTTCGACGTACAAAACGTTAGGAACTTGATATAATAGGTAATGACGCAGAGTAATCTAGTTGCTGTCGCTGATACTTTAGTATCCGACTAACGGTCGTCCAATATCGACTGACTGACCCACTCAGCGACTCCTTGTTACTCTTACTACTCCTTCTTATTATAGGTGGGAGAGTCTATTAACTATAGAATAGGTGTGTTCCACTATAACATATACAAACATAACTGACTGATTTCAATTTCTATTTTCGTAAATCATAATCTTCAAATGTTTAAATACAATGTCAGACGTCATCTACTGTCTTCTTAATTCCTCTCCTTTTATTTTTCTCGCTCCTTAATAATATTTTTCTTTTTTCTATTCATTCACACTCAGTAACCCCTTTATCTTAGCAGCTCTATTGCTTTTGCTTGGAATGAACTGATAAAAGATATGAATACAAATCCTTACTTAGAGCGACAAAGATAAGAATTTGTGGAGAGCCATGATCACCGACGTCTTGAAGGGATACAGTACATAGATGAAGAAGGCTATAGTATTATCACTGTTGTAAATATTTTCACGCACATACATTCATATAGAACTACGCAAATAATGATAGAATGGCTAAATGAAATTACGTAGCTGTGCGTGTGAATATTATATGTGCGGACATCTTAATCTTTTTAATAAGGGAGATAGAAATGTTGATTGGACTTGTGCTAAACTAATTTAAACTTAGTAAAATTCAGCAAATGCAGAAGAAGTTGATTGAGAATAAAATAGAAAGAAAAATGAGTGATGGGGAAAATAATTTATGGATTAACGAAAAGAGTCAGTGAAAAAAAGAAGAAGAAAGTAAAATGCATTCAGGGAAAAGAATCGTTCATTTATATTTGCGGCTGTTTGTATTGATCTCTCTGTGTCTGTCCAGATCTGTAAAAGCGCAGACGAGCGACCGCGCGCGAACAAACACACACAAAAAACACAAGCACTCATTTTATGATATGTATTTAAAATTATATTGTTTAAAATTTGCTATATTTATGGAAGAAGCGTACTTACAATCGGAGACGAACGTTAGTAGACATTGTCTGGAGAATCACTTGACGTATAAATCTGACTGTCATCATGCAATGAATGTTCATTTCCCTGTTAACACTATCTCTCTCTCTCTCTCTTCACACACATACATACACACATATACACGGGCTTACAGCCATATCATTTTGAAACACCGGGTCTTGTACAATTACCGAAGTTAAGCAATGTTGAGTCTGGTCAGTACTTAGATAATCACTTGGGAATATCAGGTGCTGTAAGCTTGCATGTGTGGCTGGTATAATGGATAGCGAATCAGAATTGGAATTCGGAGAGCCGAGTTTCAATTATTCAAATACTCACGTACGCGCAAATACCCTTGGGTAAAGCTATTGATCCATATCTTATCCCTCCAGCTACGGGATAATTAGTAGGATTTGTATCAGTAAATCATTATCATCTCAATAACTTCTTAACAAGTAACAGATTTTTTTTTGGCTCTCTCATTCTGTCCATAATATATCTATCTCATTTTGCTCATATCTATCTATCTATCTATCTATCTATCTATCTATCTATCTATCTATCTATCTATCTATCTATTTATCTATCTATCTATCTATCTATCTATCTCTTTCACTTACTTTTCTTTTTCTTTGTCACTCTTCAACAGATGCTCACGCATACAGATACATACACACACGCACGTACACACACATATATATATATATAAAGAGAATGAAAGTAACTGAAATATATATATATATATATATATATATATATATGTATGTATATATATATATATATATATATATATATATATATATATATATATATATATATAGAGAGAGAGAGAGAGAGAGAGGGGGGAAGAGGTAAGAGAGTGAAATAATGATTTGATGATCAAATTTAATAGCCAGTAGCTAAGTATTCAACTTTTGTTAAATTTATTTTTTATTTCGTTCTTTTTCTTGTCACTTGGAATTTCAACCAATTAAAATATTGGATGTTGCTTTTTGCTATTCTTGACTGGCTCTCATTTTAGAAAATATCCGGATAACATATCGATAGGATGCAAATGCTTTAACGGAGGAGAGCGAAATAAATAAGGTTGTCATTCAGAAATGTATTTTAATTGGAAGAAATGTGTAAAGCAACATCCAATACATCAATAGCAGATAGGGTGATATTACCGATAATGACATTAACACGCTGATTTACGATGCTAAATACGCTTTCCTTATTATTAATGATAATTACTACCGATACTTTTTTTATATGATAATAATGATAAAAATATTAATTATACATCTTCATATTTTATGTGCCGTGTTTCATCAGGATTGGGCGAATACAGATGTCCACAGCTTCCCATCTTTCTCCTTTTACCATCTTTCCTAGCCCCTGCTTTTGCATCCATTTGCAAAATCTCTCTTTAGTTAGATCACTCACGGTCTCTTTGCCTTCAATATATCATTTGAGTGTCAAATTTTCCAAATCCCCTTTCCTCATATGTGTGTCCAATAAATTTTAATTTCCTATTTTTGATTGTTAATCTAAGTGTCTATTTCATTCTCTTGTAACTCCTTCGTGACTTAAATGTTCTAACCATGGTGTCCATGCAAAAATTGCATTTCTCTTGATTCAAGTTTCATCTTCATTCGTGAGGAAAATCTCAAACATCCACTGTCAAAGAGGAGAATGGATATTACATAAGAGTACAGCAATTATTACAAATTAATTATGATAGCAATAATTATTATTGTTGTTTTGTATCGTTATCCCGAGTACAATTTACTGATAGATTTATTACAGGTGTTGTCTATATCATGAAAATGTACTTGCTTTGTCTATATCATGAAAATTTACATGTAAACTCTATTACTAATTATAATTATTAATAAATATAATTAAAATTTATTCTTTTATGATGTTTCTTCATTACGTTCCTTTTCTATGATTTTTATCGTTAACATCTTCATTCTTCTTTGCTAGATTATAAATGTTTTTACTACTTGAGTTTTGTTTTCCCACCAATAGTAAATTGTAAACTTTTAACCGTAGAACACTATCAATTAAAGTTACACCACTACTAATCAAGGGTATATCATACTCGATTTTGAAAATATCAAAAAAAAAAAAAGAAAAAAAAAAGAAAATATTAAATATAAATCTTTATTTGAAATATTTCACATGCTGACACTTCAAACTTTGTACTTTGAGTTAACATTAATAGGAACTGAAAAAAAAATTATTTAGGTAAGAAAATCAGGTATTGAAAATTGTAATTAAAAATAGGAAAATTTGCGCTGGGTATTGTATACCCATGGTTAGTATTCTAGGGTTAAAGATGCAGCCATTGTGATGATTTCTATTAGGAAACAGATTTCCAATTCTTGCAAATTTTTCAAGGCTCTTCCAAGCACGCTCATAATGATATGTAAGACTGTCGTTTTAAAATCCAGCATTTAACTTATCCTCTGGTAAATTCTAGATATTTCCTTGCTTTACACTGTCTTTTATTTTTACTCTGTGATCAAGCGAATATCCTTCTTCTTGTCGATAATAATCAGATCCAGTTTTTGGACTTGAACTGGGTGATTCATTTTAATACGAGAATTGTTTATTTTCTAAAACAAATTGTTGCTTGTGCATATACAAACATATTTTTAGGGTCAAATTTGCACTTGTCTGCAAAATTTTATTATTCTTTCCAGTAGTGGCTGGGAGTGGAAGAGATTGAGAAGACTTTAGTGGGGAGAAAGCACAGTAAAAGGTAGACAGAAGATGGTGATTGACGTTGTATTTATATTTTTGAAAATTGTAGATGGCAGGGAAGCCACTGATCATTTTTTGTAGAAAAAAAAGACAAAACAAGGCACGCACATTTTACATAGATAAAGCGCTTCGTAATATGTGATCTGTACTTGTAAGTACATTCTTTTTGTATTTCTTTAAGGCATGGGCTACCAAAAATTCCTTCACTGAGTCTATCGAAACATTTTCCAATCAATACGAAGGCTCCAACGATAGATGGAATTATTAATGTCCTCATCGGAGGAGAGTTTCAGAGGCCAGAAGTGCGAGAAAAGAAACGGTTAGAATAGAACCTACGGTTACACCTAGCTATTTTGACAATAACAAAACAAAATAAAACAAATAAAAAACAAACAAATGAAACACGATGCAGCCAATCAAGTAGTACACTTACATTCACACGGTCGGGGTACGAAGGAGGTTTTATCTAAGACCTGAAGTAAAGGAATGTTTTCTTGGGAACTTATTAAGCATACTTAGACATTTTCTTTTGAATATGTAAGCTGTGCTCATGAGTTTAATATTTCGTATTTCAGATAATGAAGGATTTCCTGAATCTATGTATCATTATTCTATTTAATTATTCCTAGTGTTCTTATAACTACTGGAATGATGGTTGTGTTTAAATATAATATTCTTGCGATTTCTTTTTCCATATATCTATATTTTGAAAGTATTCTTTTGCAGATATGTTATTTTATCAGAGTGATGGCCATGTTTATTAGGGCTGATGATTTTTAAGTCTCTTATTTGTATATTGGTTTGTTTAGCGTAATGGGCATGTATGGGCAAATCCCAAAGCACTGTAATATTTTTGGTCTTTTCATTCATACCGTTTCTCTGTATGTTGAATGTTTTATATCTGGTAGGATATTGTTGGCAGATTTTAACACTGAGCGGCCAGGATGAATCCTTCTGTTTCTGATTTCAACCTAGAGTTCCACAATTACTGAGGCAGAATTTTGTCAACATCAAGGGTTTTGTTCGCAATCAATGCCGACCATGCAAGTTTCAGAACTCTCATTTGATTTTCAGGTTAGTTAGGCCTTTATTTTTGTTTGACAGTTCATCTCCTATTTCATTTTGCTTCTATTGTTGTAGATCTTGTTTTAAGTTTTGAATTTCTCTGCTAATTGAACGAAGCCTTTTGTTAGATTCGGGGTAACAAACATGTTTTCGTATGCGATCATTGGTTAATTAAAGATAAATGTCAAGACTGATTTTTGTAGTCTTATATATGAGTTTCAGTTCAGTCATCTTCCTCCATTTTTTCCTAGACTGGTGTAGTCGCTCTTCTTCTGCTTTATGATGTCGTAAGGACTTTTCTGATCTTTTTTTATTCTTTGTATCCCTTCTCGATACTAGGTCATCACATTGGAAGTCTGTGTACCAACATATTGTTAAAACGTTAATAACTTTTTTTTTGCATTTAATTCTGTCTTTATTTAGAGAACTTACTAGCTACCTTCAACACAGGTTCTGGTGGCGTACATGATCTTATTTCTATCCTGAATATTTAATATTTCACTTATAACTGAGGTGTGCTTTCAAGTTTGCCTTCATTCATTGTTTTTTTTTTTTTTTCTCTGGGTACGATCTGTAGGAAGACTGCGATCCAAGATTAAGGATTTTATTATTATTTTGATTGTCATTTCCTTGGGTTTCTGTTGTATACACTTTTCTTTCTGGGTCCCCAACAGAGACTTAAGGTCAGAAATGGCTTCATGATATTTTTCACTGATCATTTTTTGTAGAAAAAAAAAAGACAAAACAAGGCACGCACATTTTACATAGATAAAGCGCTTCGTAATCTGTGATCTGTACTTGTAAGTACATTCTTTTTGTATTTCTTTAAGGCATGGGCTACCAAAAATTTCTTCACTGAGTCTATCGAAACATTTTCCAATCAATACGAAGGCTCCAACGATAGATGGAATTATTAATGTCCTTATGCGCCACATTTTTGAGATTTCCACTTTAATATCTTTTTATATTGATTTCTGCCTCCTCCTTCTCCTCCTCTTCTTTTTCTTCTTCTTCTTCTTCTTATTATTATTTGCGTATATTATGTTTCCTGCTTTGTATCCTGTAGAGCCGGGTCCAAACAATGGTTCTTAGACCCTATAAGAAAATTGTCATTTAATTGATAGCACTTTTCTTAGTATATGGATGGTTCCTATTCGGGCAATCTTCTGAGCAACTTGTAAGTTGATGTTATCTGGGACACTGTTAATAAAATTGTCCATTCCTTTTCTCGTGAGGCCCAGAGGTCCGATTACTATTTTTACAGTCTCAGTCTTCATTCCCCACATCTTGTTAATCTCGATCTCCAGGTTCTTGTATTTCGATAATTTTCATGGAGGTGTTTCACGCAGATGCTACTGTTATGTCAATAAGCATACACTTCTTAAATTTCATTTCTTTTATGATGATACCAGGTCTGTTGGCTGTTCTTTCTCTCTCAGTTTGAATTGGTATGTCCCAGAGAATATTTGCATCTTTATTTTGGGTAATGTGTCTGGTTGGAGCTCATGCCATCTCTCAGTGGTTTCGATTTTGTGATTCTTGCACATCTTTCAGTGCACATATGACGCTACCTTGTTATGTCTGTGGGTATATTCAGTTTTACATGGAATAATATGGTTTACAGTTTCATATTATTTTCCGCTAAAACTGCATTTCGGATTAGTTGGATTAAACCTTGGCCTTCTAAAGCTCTTGGTAGGTACAGCCTATCAACATCTGATTTCGAGTGGTGCATTTTCATTTGGGTAAGCATTTTTTGGTTTTGAGTTCAATCTTTTAACGTCATTCATCTTCCATTTAATAGTACTGAAGCTGTATGTTACTACGTGTATAGCTAAAGTGTTGATAGTTTTCATTTTATTGACCCCTATCAATTTCACTTTATAACATCAAATGCACTCTTCTATAATATTCTTTTCGGATCTTTTTCTTCATAATTGAATGTTGTATTCTGTCTTCTTCATTAATTCCTAAGTATTTGTATGTACCATCTCGGTATAGTTCCTTAATCTTGTTGATATCAAGGTCTAAATCTGTAGTTTTCGCTAGTTTACCACCTTTGAAGGTGGCTTTGGCACATTTGTCGATTCCGAACGCCATCCTAATATCTTCGCTGAAAGTTTTAACAATGGTGATAAGGTTTTTCTGCTGTTTGTTATCCGTAGCAAACGTTTGAAGATCATTAAAATAGAATAGGTGATTCAGTTTGGCATTTTGTGACTTGTATTCGTAGCTACTGTTGTTCAGTCGGCAGCTGAGTGCCGCTAATGCAAGGAAGAAACGTAGTGGTGGCAATGAATCTCTTTAGAAGATTCCGCTTTTGATGTTGCTTGTCTCTATGTCACTGACCCGTTTGTATGGTTTAGATTTAATGTGGCCTTCAAGTTTTTCATACTCTCCGTTATGAATTTGATCGTTGTGGAGCGTACTGTATATATTTTAGACTTTTCTCTATCCATGAGTGTGGTACACTGTCGAGCGCCTTCCTGTAGTCAATCCATGCTATCGATAAGTTTCGATTCCTTGTTTTTACCTCTTCCAATATTGTTTTATTGATAATTAGTTGGTTCTTGAACCCATAACTTCCTCTTTTACATCCTTTCTGTTCTACTGGGATTAAATTCTTTTTCTAAAGGCAGTTGTATGTCCTTTCCGGTATGATAAAAGTGAGAATCTTGTATATTATTGGTAGGCAGGTGATGGGTCTATAATTCTTCTGGTTCTGTGTCTCTTCTGTTTTGGGGAGTAGGTACGTTACTCCCTCTATAAGCCATTTGGCGTATTTTTCTAGATTTATGATTATATCATTATATGCCAGTGAGAGGTCTTGGTGAGTGCTAGATAGGTTTTTTTTTATCCCAAAATTGGTTATTCGGTCTATTTCTGGTGTTTTCCAGTTTTTTAGTTTTACCGATGGCAGCGGTTATTTCAGTAATACTGATTTTCGCCCATTTTTGGCACTCTATCTGTGTGTGTTGTTACCTTAATCCATGTAGCTTTTTCATTGTACATTTTGCAATTTTTCCATATCTTATTCAAGAACTCTTCGACTTCGTGGATATTATGTGGGTCATTTATTCTCTATTTGATTTTTTTCCCATTTCTTGATATAGAATCTTGGCATCTTCTTTGAAGATCTTGTTTTGTCAGAAGAATCTGTTACTTTTTCATAACTTGCCTTTGTTTGAATTTTGTTCTTTCAGCTTCTCTTTAACTTTTGCTACGTCAGTCTTATTCTTTATGTCAAGTCTTCCTTTCATTTGTCTTCTTTCTTTCTTTTTATTACTTTCATTATCTTTCCTCTATTTGCTTGTGTACCACAGGGGGGTGTTATTACAGCTGGTTTCTATTTCTTCCTCTACATGTGTCTCCTCTGGATTTTTGAAATTTAGCCTATTGATATTAACGTTTAATCTATTTTTGATGCTTTCTCGAATGCTTTCAAGTTGCATGACAGGTGCTATATTTTTTCTTGATGATATCACACCTGATATTGGCTAGTTTGTTGACATCGCTGTTTAGGATGTTTGAGGGATGTTTTTTTTTCTGGCCAGATATTATAGGCTGATTTGGTAGTTGTGGTCGTTGTCGGATTTATTGTACCAATGAAAAATGCTATCATTACTTCAATATACTCTTCCCTAGACTATTTATTTATTGTTCTTTTTGTGTAATTTTTCTTTATCGAATACAGGGGGGTCTCTGTGAGAACTGTCTTCGGCATGGTTCTTCTCTAGTTCTCGTTGGGTAGAGTTTGTTCCAGTTGCAGACTTTTCGATCCCAGTCTGGTCCTCCCTAGGGATCGCGAGTCTTGTTGACCCGCGTGACAGTTTAACAATATTTTCCCATCTTTCAGCATTATAGTTAGATCGTATTTACCCATACGTGGTAGTTGGTTCGTGACGACAGAGAATATCCATACCATGGTGGGTCATCAAGTTCAGGGAGCCAAGCCTTCTCCAGCTATTTTATTTTATTTATTATTTCTGTTATTAACAACAACGGTAAAATCTTTATTTATAAGCATTTGGATCCCAAGTAGTCACGACGTACTTCACAAAACTCTGACATAACTTTAATTTTTAACGGTACTTTCTTTGACGTTTTCCTCTTTTTCTCTCTTATGTTCAATAATATGAAACTATATTAAAATCTTCCTAATCCTCTTATTACAAGAATATATTTTACTCATAAGTAAATACAGTTAATATGTAGATACTAATAACATTTAAAGAAAAGTTTATAATAAGAGTTTGTATTTTATGATTTTTAAAATAAAAATTTTATATAAATCACTAATAAATAAATAAATAAATAAATTAATAACAAAAGACTATTAAAAAATAACCGATAAGTCAATATCACCTCAATTACCACCTTCATCACCCCTACCGCCGTTACTATTCTTTTTTTGTTACTCTTTCTTCTTCTTCTTCTTCTTCTTCTTCTTATTATTATTATTATTATTATTATTATTATTATTATTATCAGTAATGAAAGTCTAATAACTGTTCAATGCTCTGCTTGATTTGGGTGAAAAAAAAAATCAAGATTTGTGGCAAAAATTAATAAAACAAGTAGACACCGATTACATATAAGGCATATCAAAAAAATAATATAATTTAGTAACATAAAATTAAAATATTATTTATCTAAAATTTGCGGCTTTATATTAATCAATGAACATTATACACACACACACACACATATATATATATACATAGATACGAACATATATATATATATATATATATATGTGTGTGTGTGTGTGTGTATATATATATATATATGTATATATATATATATATATATATATATATATATATATATATATATATATATATATATATACATTATTATTATTTATATATGTTACATCCGACATTTAGATACACATCTTTCATAATTTATCTAAGCTACAAACAGGGGTGGAAAGACAATCAAAATACACACGCGCATACATGTATGTGTCTGTGTCTGTGTGCATGTGCGTATGACGTGTATGTAGGACGTTTCGAAAGTAATGCTTCTTATTTCGAGGGAAACTATATAAAATACAGAGAACAAAATAATAGCGGTGGATAGAGCAACATGTCACCTACAAACACTATATTTCAACACGGTCACCGTCATTAGCTATGCGTTTTTACCAGAGATTAACAATAACTCTTCATTTACTGGTTTTCCAAACACTAAACTGTGTCCACATCCTCTGTTTAGTCTCCATAAACATCGTCGATGAATGTCAATTGGTACAATGTATCCTCATGTAGAAATTAAATAATGCATCCCTGCTTCGTACGCACTTCATATCAGCTGATATTCTGCCAGACAACAGCTCAGCTGTTTTATGGTACAAGGCAAAATTAGTATGGATTATTGGAGATTCAAACCCTGAAGTTATATTATCTAATTCCTTCTCTAACGTCGTGACCGACCATAATATTATTGGAGGTATTATTTTAGGGCTTTTCTTTGTGTGTAAAAAATCTCGCGGTAAAATTTTGGATCAATTCGATATTATCATGTTCGCACCATTACAATAAAAGTCCGTCATTTTGGTTTCTGAACATATAATTAAAATAGATTTTGTGTGTAGCATCAATTTATTTTAACTACGTATATATATATATATATATATATATATATATATATATATATATATATATATATATATATATAGAGAGAGAGAGAGAGAGGCTATGTATGTGTGCGTATACAATTATAGATCTCTGTAATTAACAAGATGTTTATCTTTCAAACTGTCATTAGATCACATGTGGAATCACTGAATTTTTTTAAAGCAGATTAGACACACCCCACGTTACGATTTCAAATAACAATGAAAATATAATTGCTCTATTATAAGTATACTTGAAATTTGAACTAATGTAAAAGTTATTATCATTATCATTAGCGACATCGCAAATATCGATCTCATAAGACTTACAAGCTCCATGAAGACGGTCAAAGACAAGGGCGCTCTTAAATTTTCCTCGCATTGATTCTTATCATCAGAAGCATATAATCTTTACGTTGATATGGATTCTCTCTATATCACCCTTTTAATATTATTTAATTCATCATCTGAAAGTTCTTCTCAACACAACTGAAATCTCCTTGAGAATGGCTTATCAATTAAACTACTTTCACTTTCGATTAAAAAAAAAAAAAGTGCCACGTGGGAAATCAGGATCGAAATAAAAAAAAAATGATAATTCAAATTAATTTCGTTTTGCCTCTATACCGAGGTTAGACCATAGATTGAAATATGCCACATAACGATACGCTCAACGATTCTATCACTGGCTGTGCTGTTGGCGATCACACAAAATACGTTAGCACTCATTTTTTATTCTGATCACTTCCAAACGCTTTTGCACATTTTTTTTTCTATCCACAAAGCTTCTTATTATGAACATTATGAACTTTAATCTCATTAGAAGACCGCGTCCAGGGAAATATACAGTCGTTTTCTTCGTAAATCTATATCACCTTCACTTTTTTTACTATCTGAAATTTTTGTTCATGCACAGAGGAAAATTAACACATGTTCATGGTAAAAAAAAAAAAAAACGATGATAATATAAACTTGAATTTTTGTTGCTTTTAATTATCAATGATATCTTTTTTTAGAATAATTATTTTCCCTTTTGAAGGTAAAATGTTCCATCGATACCAGAGGTTAACAGAACAAAATCATTTTTAAAATAATGAGGTATCAGGTGCTATAGTAGTAATATTTCTTACCAAAGATTCCCACTGGAACAAAGGAAGATCTGAAATCAATTTTTAATTGTTTCAGGCAACTGTAGCGGAATCGAGTTCAGATAGTAATGGATATATGGTCAAGTTGGAGCTTAGGAAACAAGAGCGCTGATTAATCGATTGATACAGAAAGTGAATACAACATACATATGAGATTAGCGTTTGTTATCAACGTAATTTTGTAAACTCCGAAAGCCATGCCGTTTTTTTTTTTTTTTTTTTTTTCACACAAGACGCCCTTCTTGTGAGTAGAAGAAAAAAGCACCCAAATAAAAAGGACGAAATGTTTTTATGCAAAACGGATTCGCCTTCAGATTCTAATCAAATGTTTCTTCACGTGTCGTCTCTCTTCAGGACATGGCTGATTATGACCCTCCATACCGTTTGATTTTTATCATTATCTTTTTGTCCCTGTTCTACCATCCAGTCGCATAAAATTCATAAGGTAAGTAGCTCTCTGTATTCATCTACTCTACCCTTCAGTATGTCCTGTAAGTATTCAGTTTCCCAGGCCGTCTTTCCTCACAATGTGCCTCAGAAATTTCAAGTGCCTCTTTCTGATTTTAACTATCATAGTGTTTTCAGTTCCCATTTTCTTTAGAACTTTCTCGTTACTCACGCGCTGTGCCCATGGGATACTTAGCATCCGTCCGTGTAACCGCTTCTACATAACCGGCAAAGATCTTTCAAGCGTCATTTAAAGCAGGCGCGAAATATCGATAGGTTTTATAGCTTATTAAGAAAACCAAAAAATTAATTGTATGAATCCTTATGAATTGGAGGAATAAAAGAACACAAAAAGACAGATACAAGCGACATTAGCCTATATAGACATGCTTACACACAAGCCCGCGCGCACACAGAGAAATTATATTTAACGCACATACACATTTCCACACGCCGAAATAAACACACATGCATATTCAAACTAGCTCACACAAAGGCATAAATATTAAATGTTGACTTCTAAGATTTAATTTTTAATGTCTCATATCATGCTTGATTTTTCTTTCTCATGTCCCCAAAATGCAATTTAGGATTTCATAGCATCTCTAAAGCAACTTATTATACTTATTATAATATAATAAAAGGGTTATATAATATTCTTATAAGAATATTATATAATCTTTTCGGATATGCATTTAAATCTAGGTTCTTCGCATCGAAGGGTTTTGGGGCCACTGTAATCTCCGGTGGAAATATAACCGATTCGGACGACTCTCCTCGCCTCGTGGCAACAGAAGCAACTAGGAGGATGAGATAGAACAAGTGGGGGAAGAAATTTTGGACAGTCAAATCCCTGAGAATCGATGGGAGTTCTTATGATTTGCACTCGAGTCTGTTGCAAATGTTTGGAGTGCGTATAGAAATATCAGTCAGTTATGTGCCATGCGTGATACACACATAGGCGATCATGTATCTTTTGATACATGACTAAGGAGGCAGATTTTTCCCCGCAGGAGGTTGCCATTTCTTTCTGCGGTAGATCAGTTGCCATCCAAGGATATAGGACCCGGTCTGTCCTGCTATTTAGCCTTAACTGGTGGGGAGAAGTAGAGGATTCATACCTTTCCCAACGGTATTAGCACGTAAGTGAATGTAATGGATTCGGCTGGAATTTGAACTCGGCTCTCCGATTCCTCAATCCGATCCTCTATCCATTACTCCACCGTATATTCGAATCTAAACATGGTCGTTTTTGGAAAGGAGCCTGCTTCTTGATAATATCTGGTAAGCTATATCGATCCTACAGCGTCTCACCGTTGAGAAGTACCTGATAAACGCACCATGAGTTGACCGAAGCCTTGTGAGTGAAAGTGGGTAGACAGAACTGATTGGATGTTTCATTGAATAATATAGACATACTGTGTCTATTTTTATAGTAATCCTTTCCAGTTCTCTAATCAGTTTTTAAGGCCACGTAGTTTTTAATAACCCAAGTCCTTTCGATCTTTTACGAGATGGTGACATTTTTTTTTAAAAAGGGAGCTACGCGCTCTGTTACATTTGTTTTAAGCATTTTAATTTATCCATTATTTATAATATATATGCTAATTTATCCGTTATTTATAATATATATGCTAATTTATCCGTTATTTATAAAATATATTTTCGAAAAATCGCCACCCCAAAGGAATGTAGATTTTATCGCAGTTACAATAAGTTTGTCTTTGAACATGAGAACAGAATTTATGCCTGCATGTATCCATAAAATCAAACTTCTTTCAAACACATTGACTCCGATTAAAATAGATTTCAAAATAGATTTTACGAATAATAAAAAATATGTAATACCTATAAATATTCATAAAACCCGTCATTAATAACATTTTTATATATCTATACACATATATAATCCCATATTATCGTACTCTATTAATTTATAACGTGTGTATATGTAATATCACCTTTATAAGTATAAGGCTAGGTTTAAAACACATTAGATATATAGTCTCGACGTATTCTTATATTAACAAGGTGAGTACTTGTTTATTCCATTAGACAGTACGTTAAATGTTGCAACTATGGTATTTTATGCAAAAAAGAGAGTTTATCCGCCTTGACATTTAATATGTTTACTTCATTTCAAATTTTTTTCATTTCAAAATATTTTTTAACTTTAATTTTTTTTAATTCTTCGTCTATGAATTTAAGAATTTGAATGATAATTATGATAATTAAGGCAACAATAATTACGTAAACAAGTCATAACACAATTTTAATCATCACCAAGAGAACGCGTTATAGAATGTATTCTGCACCTGAAGGTCGCAGGTTTGCATAAAACTCCGTCTTGTGCTATCGACGTTGGATATAATATATATTCACTAATATATATATATATATATATATATATATATATATATATATATATATATATATATATATTACGATGTTATACTGAAAACATGTCAAAATCGCTACACAATTGCAGTAGTGTTTCGATGCGTATCAATGCATCTCATCAGGTGATTGTAAATTACTGGCGAGTGAACGATTGATTTAGCAAAACACAACCTCTTTTTACTAAAAAAAGAATAAAAGGTGGGGTTAAGGTTTGTGGACTTTATTCTGATCAACCCATCAAATATGACCTACGTTGAATATAAACTAAGCCAAGAAGCCAAAATTTAAATAATACTGATAATTTCCAGTTAGGTTATAAGTTCCTCCAATTGACTGATAAACATTTTCCTAAAAGTAACCCTCTTAGTAAAATATTTAACAGAAACACATTAAAACTAAGTTGTAGTTTCACCAGTAATCTTGAGAAAATTATAAAGTTACACAATAATAAAATTTTAAACCAATTTAATAATCTGGATGATAATACACGTTCCAAGGAAAATATTATTAATGATACTAGCCAATGTAATTGCAGCAATGCTGGTCAATGCTCATTGTCAAACAAATGTTTAAGTAAATCTCTTGTATATCTTTGTACTATCTCTACAAAAGAAAATCCGACGGTTGAAAAATTTTATATTGGTAGTATTAAGAATTCTTTCAAGACTAGGTGGTATCAACATACATTGCACTTCACCAATAGTACTTACAGAAATAATACACCACAGTCTAAATATTTATGGAGTTTAAAAGATGATAATGAGACTCCTAAGGTGAAATAGAAAATTTAAATGTCATTGTCTCTTTTGTATAATTTATGTATCAATTTACATCAGCTCTGTTTATATCTGGCTGTCGTTAGCTGCCAATCTACGAGTCATGACTCATAAAAAATAATTTTGTAATTTTTGCTTCTTTTCTTAGTTTAAATTTAACGTAGGTCATATTTGATTGGTTGATCAGAGTAAAGTCCACAAACCTTATACCCCTTTTTTTTCTTTTTTCGTAAAAGGAGGTTGTGTTTTGCTTTTAAATCTAAATAAATAGTTCACTCACCAGTGATTTAGAATCGCCTGATGGGATGCATTGATACGCATCGAAACACGACTGCAATTGTGTAGCGATTTTGGCATGTTTTCGGTTTAATATCCTAAAATAAATAATATGCATCTACATTGTGTTGAGTCGTCTTTTAAATTAAATGTTACGAACGTTGGAATTGTACTTTATTCGTTCTCATCTTACCTATATATATATATATATATATATATATATATATATATATATATATATATATATATATATATATAATTATTTATTTAAAAATAAGCTCTGTTCCATCTTCAAACGAAAATTTTTTTTGGAATAACTTACGTGTTTTAATAACATATTCATAATTGAAATCAACATTTCCATGGTAACAGCCAGGGCGAATTGTTTAAATAGGTAGGGGTGTTGGGTGTTAATAATTTGTATCAATATAGAGTTACTTTCATAGATGTCAAGTCAGGGTAAGGTGGGGGTGTCTAAATTTAAAACGGAAGATGTTTTCGCCTAGGCTGGTTTACGTGTCTATGGAGATTTATTTATTTTTTTTATTTTATTTCTTTATGAAAGGGTTTTGTGTATATAAAAACAGAGCTTACTTTAACTCAATTTAATTCAAATAATTATATTGAAGTTTTCGGCTCTTGTTTTGAAACATGGGACTTCTTATGCAGTGTATTGGAATCATATTTTTAAATAAATAATTATATTTATGCACTACTTTTGTATCGAGCACTGTTTTTTAAAAATAATAACAAAAATACGAAAGAACATTGGATTATTTACCTAACCAGTTTTTTCCTATTTTCTATATATTTTCACACACACACACATATGTATATATATATATATATATATATATATATATATATATATATATATATATATATGAAGAAAAATATACGGAAAAAACAAACAAAAATCCTTATATGCAATTAAGGAATACGTTTTGCATATAAAGATTTTTTTTTTTTCCGTATATTTTTCTTCATACTGTCGGATCTATATCCATATATTTGCTTAAATACATATATATATATATATATATATATATATATATATATATATACACACATATATATATATATATATATATATATATATATATATATATATATATATATATATATATATATTAGGTTGGTGCAAAAATAATGACGTAATAATGTCGTTTTTTGACGTATTTTTTAACGTCAAAAATAACATTATTACCTCATTATTTTTGCACCAACCTAATATCACTTCACCCAAGCAATGCGCTAGATATATATTATTAGGTTGGTGCAAAAATAATATCGTTTTTTGACGTTAAAAAATACGTCAAAAAATTATTAAGATATTATTTTTGCACCAACCTAATAGATATTTAGAATAATCTATTGTCTTTTAATTCAATTATTTGCCCCCATAAATATATCTGAATGCAATGACCTGTAACGTAACTGGTCAGTTTGGTATTGTGTCTTTAATCTGTTAAAGTGAGGAATTCTTCATGCGTATTTTTTATTTTGTTAAGTATCTAACTTGAAGGAAGTTTGAAACTTTGTTTCTCAATAGTCTTCTATGTGAACAAGCCAATATATATTAGGTTGGTGCAAAAGTAATGACGTTTTCTCACATAGTAACATATGTGAGAAAACGACATAATTTTTGCACCAACCTAATAGAATCTATCATTTTTTTCTGTATAGCCTCCCCCACTAAAACCTCACCTGCTCTGGGGCATAGAAATATTGGCTATAAAATTTGAAAAACAATTCTTATTCTCAGCGACTTCACACTTACCAAAAGACGAGGTATTTGACCAACTAGAATGTTTCTATACGCATGGGTACGTGAGTGCCACTTCTCTCTTTCTTTCTCTCTCTCTCTCTCTCTCTCTTAAAAATATAGATATACATACACACACACACAGACATATACATATAAGAAAATCAGGACATCTGGCCGTGGAGAAAGCTTAACAAAACTAATCGCTCAAGTCTTCATACGTGTAATATTCCGACTCCTTACACCACGCTATAATCTTGTGTGTTAGTTCCAGACTAGACAGTTAAACAGGAACGTTAAATTTCTCGAGGCAATGGAGATGGACTATGATTGATGTTGAGAAGTTTAAGCGATGTATTTGTGAAATCTAAAGAAAAGCTAAACGAAAAAGAACGAAAAACGTAACTAATCGATAAAGGAATAATTGTAAGATGTAAAATCCGGAAGTAATCAGCAAAGTAGAAGTGAAAAAAGGAATTAAAAAAAAAAAATCTTGCATTTTGGCAAACTATGACGTCCTTTGTTGAAAAGTAACGGAACCTGTCAAATCAATATTATTTCTGAAAACAGTTAACACAACAAATATCGGGAAAATGGCTTGGAGTTTCACATTCTTACAGTAACGACTAAAATTGTATCAATAGTAATAATAACAAATGAAAAAGAAGAATATATAAATTTACAATCGATGCTCGAATGAAATATTGGAAAGCTGAGTTCGAATTCCAGTCGTACTCTTTACATTAATTTACGTACAAATACCTTTAGGAAAGCTGAGTTCGAATTCCAGTCGTACTCTATACATTCATTTACGTACAAATACCTTTAGAAAGTTATGAATCTATCTCTTCCCCCATCTATGGGTTAAATATAAAGACAAACTAGGATCTATAGCCTTGGTTGACAACCATTCTAGAAATGGTGACTCGATAAAAATCAGGTGGGTCAAGTTGAATAGTATATCATTGTTTCTTATGTATACCTTCATTTTTTTTCTAAACGCAAAGATTAATTATATGGAAAAAATAAGATGACAAAAATGTTGGTCCTAAAACGCATCTTTATTTTACGCCATTTTGAATTGTGAGGGGTATTGTCTTTTCACCATGATAGCTAACCCTACCCTGCATGTTCTCATGTAAGGTGATGATGCCCAGCAACTGATGGTAACTCAGTTTTCATTAGTAATTGAAACACTTTTACTGTTCACAAGGTCGAACGCCTTTGAATATAGCAGCATCTATTGTTCACGAAATTCCTGCTGGAGTTGACATAGAGAGATGCTCATGACAACTTTGAATCTCTCAGCCTTAAATTTCACATTGAGATTCTGAGTAGATACGATCAGCAAAGACTTGGAGTCGAGTTAAGACCATTCGTCAAAGATTTTTCGACAATGCTTAACAGGGAGATACCCCGGTAGCTACTGAAGTTACTGCGATTTGACGTTGTTTTTTACAGGGTAAATATCTTGATATTGCGCATGTCCTAAGGAAACTTGCTTTCTCTCCTGGAATGGTTACAGTAGAGCTAGCTTACAGAATTTGATGCCCTCTAGCGGTATATCAGTCGGTGTTTTCCCCCAAGAGAGAACATCAATGGCTTTCCTATGTTGGTTCAGTTCTCCGAGACTGGTAGATCCTCAATATAATCAACCGATTTTTTAGTGATACTTTAACTTGACTAAAGTTCTATGTAGTTATCTATCAAACGTTTCTTTGTCTTTGTTCGTAATTAATTTCCTTATCTTTGATTTCAGGACCGAAGACTTCTTTGTTGGCTTGCCAATTTCTTGTTTAATCCCTTCGTACATGTTCCGTGTGTTGCCGGTATCTGAAGCCTGTTGGATGCTTATCTACTAGTCGAGGTCATTTTACACTGACATGCAGTTTGCTGGGCTTTGCGGCGAGCAGCATTCAGAAAAAAACTAAGATCAGGCTTCAATCTAATCAGGCGCACTGCACTTAGTGCCCCTGATGACAGGTTCTAATGTGGAGATATCTACAATCCAGACTTTTTCTTTATTGTGTAGCCACAAGTCGAGACTACATCATTGTAGATGATGATCCAAACGGAATTTAATTTATCTTCCAGGCGCTGTTAAGAATCGTCACAAGCCTCCCTAAGAAATTCTAGGTTTTATATCTAGGATTTCTTTGAATGGTGGAGTTTATTAGGTTTTAATTTTACTTTGAGGCGACCAGAGAGTGACCCGTGTCTTAGTCTACGCTGTCGTGTTGCAGACGTTGTTTTGCGAGTCGCGTCAGGTAATGACCAGGTACAACAGACGATTTGAACTTGGATGCTTTTTAACAAGTATTGTTTTGGAAATAGATGTTGTCACAAAATTTGTGATAATAGCAGAACTCTTTGAATCTTTGAAAAATCTCGTTCATTTTTCCTATACTACAGTAACCTAACAAATTTGTTCAGGCTCTTGTTCAGCGCCCACACTCGCATTGAAGTCTCCCAGAAGTTAAATATATTCATATGCTTGACGATGTATAGAACTGGTCTTTGATTTCGAGTTTGTCTTGGAGTGTTGTTGCATAGATGCACACATGATTTACAAGGCCTTAATATGTAGAGATGCAAACCGTGAGAATTCTCTCCGTGCCAACTGCTAGATATTCACTCATACGGAGCAGGGTGTTCTTGATAGAGAATTCAACTCCGTGTCCCCAGCATTTATCGACTCTTCTTCCTTGACAGAAGAAGGTATAGTGTGCAACATTTAGAAATCCATTATCTGGAAATCGCATTTTCTGTAGAGCTGCCGCATCAATGTTCAGTCGGTTTAGTTTACAATCGATTATTGCAATCATGCGAACGAAATCAATTTCCTGAAAGTCACCAGACCTGTGTGCATGGTCTGCACATTTCAGTTTTAAATACAAAGAACTGGGTTCTTAGTTCCTTTTCGCTTATACTGTTTGTTTGGTGCATGTTTTTCGATTTGCTTGTTAAGCTAGCAGCTATATGCTTCAGGCACTCACTGAAGTAGGCAGACCCTGGCGGATCAACACCCAAATGTCCGGGAGAAGCACGGCTTTAGGCGGGCAGTAGTTGACCAGTGGAGTACAGTTATCCATCCCTCTGTGGAAGACAACCCATGCCGCCCGTTTGGAGTAACTAGAGGGATCTATCCAGGGCGAAGGCCTAAACGATGGTATATGGAGTCAGCGCGTTACCAAGACCACATGTTCCCCTCTCGACCGTAACGACAAGATTCAAATGAACATAGGGCATTGCATTTCGGGCGGGATTGACCGCAAGAGTTGTAATGTAGTCAGTGTTGACAGTCAAACTATTTCGGGGATAAACTCAATATTTTATGTCTGGATTTACTTCCATCACTTACTCCGTGTTTTGATATGGCGGCAGTTTAAAATCAGAGTTGAAATATTTTCTTAGGCAGACGTGTTCCATTTACCCAAAGCATCTTCTTTGGCTTAATGGAATATTTCAGACGCATGCCATGGAGTGTTTAATAGACAGTGGGAGATTATCTCCACTCTCATTCGTGTTTCTTCAACAATCTGAGGTTTATAGTGCAGCTATTCTGAACAGACATTAGTTACAGTTTCTAGCGTGTTTATCAGTTAAACAAGGAAACTAGACTCGAACCCCCGTTCACGTCAACTTGTGACTTAGTGCAAGCACGATTCTAACATAATGATTGGGATAACCAGGTGGAGGAGGAAAGTGATTTTATCTCGATCCCAAATATTTCTGTTTTCTAAACAGAGTTTGAAGGTTTTTTCTTGACTGAAGGGGAACAGAAGAGTAAATGAGTGGATGATAAGAAAATCGGGCATAGATAGTTATACAGAGTATCTATATTAATAGTCACAAGTTGGACCAAGGAAGCCAATTCGCGTAGTTCCGATACAGCTCGTTCGTATTACCAGTTACACTTCGGGATGTATGGATAGAAAGGGATTTGGAAGCGGCAAAGATCTTATCTATGAGACCAACAGAAGTTGTCCCAAGTATCACCTACGTACTCCATCAGGCCGACAGCTACAATTAGAAACAGCATCCTCATGTCTCGACGTAGCATTTGTTTTTGTCTCCTGTTTCATTGTGAGTGCGCAGCGGACTTTTCTCAGCTTTTGGCGCACAGCGACGTGACCGAGAACCAAGATGTACCGTGAGGACTTACTGGACCGTAGGTGGAAAGCTGGGTGAGGGACATGTTTTATTTTTGCCCAATCATCGACGAATTCCGAATAGTTTCGTTTAAAGAGGGATAAACATACATACATTTTCTAGGTTGTCTGTACAAGACGATATTATCAAGAAGCCCTTAGTGAACTTCGAACCCTCGATCTTATGATCTGAACGCTAACGTTCTAACCATTCGGCTACGCGCTCACATTTGTCGCGTGCTTATTTGTGTGGACAGAATCCTATCTTAACTGTCTTTATCGCAACAATTTGACCATTATTCTGTTTGGCCTTCATCAGGTGTTAGTGGTCAGAGTAAATTTTGGGTAAACTTCGGTCAGAAAATTTTACAGCCACTGACGAAAGCGTACATTTTATTCAATTAATTAATCTTTGTTACCTCAAGAGATCTTTCTGTCAAGCAATAAGATAACGTGTCGATTTTCGACACCCGGGCCGAAGAATCGGAAATAATAGCGGTTGTGTTCGCAGATTAGAATAATTCAATTAGTGATAGAAATATTTCCTTTTAAGGTCCCTAAATTATTCCAGGAGACAATCTATTACAGGAGAATTCACCAGTGAAAACAAAGAACAAAACAACAAAATGTAAACAAAATCTGTTGTGTAATATCAACGGGGTGGGGCCGACCGAAATGATAACACGAAACTGACTTTTTCATTACGTTTTTAATATTACATCTTCAATTCCCATCGGCCAGTGTGTGTGTGCGTGTGTGCGTATGTGTGCGTGTGTGTGCGCGCGTGTGCGCGTGTGCATGTGTGTGTGTGTGTGTGCGTGTGTTTGTGTGTGCGTGTGTGCGTGCGGATGTGTGCTGCACAGTGTATCTGTTATGCATGAGTGCGCGTTTAGGCACCTTGGTCATTTATTCTGCTGATTAACATTCGGAAAAATTATAGTGGGATGTGGAAGAGTAAATTAAAAAAAAAAATATATCCAAAAACGTAAATTATGGACGTGTTTCTGAGAAGAGTAGCTTTGCATTTCCTGGTCGGAAATAGATTTAATTCTCCCAGATTAGTTCATTATAAGACAAATTTCAACATTCAGTTTCATGGAAACTTATTGTTTGGCAAACAAATCAATGATTTGATAATACATCCAACTATGCGGGAAATTGTTTTTTTCTGTCGATAGGATGGGATGCTTAAGATATCCTTCAAAAAGAAAATAAACAAATAAGAAATAAAAAAAGCCATTTCATATTTGTCACTTGGTTAGGTATTTAGAATTTCATCAGGAGAATTATTAAATACCATATTCAATGAGCCAATAAGATTAGAATCACATTTTAATATGGAGCGTAATGGAAAAATACAAAACTAAAATGAATAAAATACTGTCCCATAATTTTTGTACAATTTAGTGTATGAAATGTGCAGACAAATGTAATAATCATTATAGAAATTATTTATTACTTCAATAAATTATTCTTAAGAATTAGAGGATCGCTTTATCGGAAATTAATATTTTTTAAAAGATATTTAAAATATAGCGACGATTTTTTAAAAATGAAACTAACGTAGATAGATGTCAGTTTTTGGTAACATGATCAGCATTTATTGAATATGAGAGTGTTACGTGAGATCTCTCGATTTATATTTAATATTATACCTCCTTATATATATATATATATATATATATATATATATATATATATATAAACTGCGTCTAGAGATTATATGCAAAAGAGGTATTGTCAAATATTTTATGTAAAATTCATAGATATGTGTTATCCAATGAAATAATTTGTACTATTATGCATAGCGAGTAAGCATGAAAGCAATTAAGTCCCAGTTTTCAATTTCAGATTGATATTTAGTATTTTTCAGTAATTATAGCCATTTGCAGTGTCAAGAGATTATTTGCAAGAACTAGAATTTAGTATTATGGCTCGTAAAATGAACTAACAATGAAGGAAAAGAACTATATAATCAAAGAAATTAGGAAAGGAAAGTCTCCGCTTCAAATTTCTAAGTATTTGAAAAGGGATCATCGAACAATCAAGAAAAGATGTCAAATGGGAATTCAACCAAGGAAAAAAAAGTCTCAGGCTGAATTCAGTAATTTAAAAAAACAAGATCAATCACATATCCGAAGAGAATTAATAAGAAACCCAAATGCGTCAAGTGCGTTCATATTTGATGCCGCTGGAGCTCCTATGGTGTCAAGGGAAACAAGGTGTAAAGCATTAAGAAAGTTTGCTGATGTAAAAAATCAAATAACGAAACCCGTTTTAATAAAACAAAAACAAGGAAAGAAGATTGCAGTAGGCAAAAAAAAAAAAAAATACATGAAAACTGATTTCAGTAAAGTGCTTTTTACAGACGAATCAAGGGTCACCCTCGATAGGCCCGATGTATGGGCTCGAAGATGGGTTTGCAAGCAACATGACTCAAGAAAATTTTTTAAACGCCAACAAGGCGGCGGTGGGATGATAATATGGGCTGGGATTATTGGTAATGAGCTCGTGGTTCCATTTAAACTGAAAGACAGGGTTAAATTGAATTCCAAAAGTTACTGTGATTTTCTAGAGCAATATTTCTTTGAATGGCTTGATAACCAGTCTTTAGCCAAGCGTAGATTTATGATCTTTATGCAAGACAACGCACCAAGTCATGCATCAAAGTTTACTAAATCATGGTTGAAAGAAAAGGGATTTGTTGAAGATTATCTTATGGACTGGCCTTCAAATAGCTGTGACTTGAATCCCATTGAGAACCTGTGGAGCATCCTCAAGAGAGCTATTTATTCTAATGGAAGGCAATTCAACAGCAAGTGTGACCTCTGAGAGGCAGTTAAAGTTCCTGCAAAGAACTTACCAGCCGCTAAAATTGCAAATCTAACATCAGATGTTGACAATAGGCTGCTAAGAGTTATTGAAAAGAGAGGAGCATTTGTGCAATAAATTTTAGGAGGTTCTTATTATTTTTATTAGTATACCTTTTATTTTTAAAATAAAATGTTTTTTTATGTTTTTCCTTTAAGAAATTGACGAATAAAATCTTTTCATATTATTTTTTTACATTAGTTTTACAAGGTTTAATAATGTAAAAGTATCAAAATAAATAGTTGCAAATAAACTACTGACAGTCAAATTTGTTAACTTAGTAAAATTTTTTCCAACCAAAAACAATAGTTTTCTCTATCACTTATGTCTAAGTTAATAATATTGAGTAGAATCTAAACAACATCATAGGACTTTTAACATTGAAGACGCAACTCTTTATACCAATTCATAACTTGCATATAATCCCTAGACGCAGTTTATATATATTATACATCGTTAAAAAACACAGAGACATATTTTATTAGAAATTTTATCATGACAAAAAGAAAAAAAAAATATGATTAAATTTTATTCTCTTCTAGCCTTGATTACTGCAGCACAAATTTTTGGCATTGGTTGCAAAAGTTTCTCAAAGTATAAGTTTGAAAATTGATTCCATTCTTTTTTTAATGATTCTGTCAAGTTCATCCCATGCTAATTCTGTGGTTGGCTTTTCAAATGTGGAGTGTATATATATATATATATATATATATATATATATATATATATATATATATATATATATATATATATATATATATATATATATATATGAAAAAGACAAAAGGAAAACTTATCTTAACCGAGGCGTTTCATCTGCTGAGGCATTTGAATTGATGAAGTCCCTAAGAATACGAAAAGCGTCCTCTAAGATAAGATTTCCTTTTGTGTTTTTTCCTATTGTCTTTTCACAGATATATGCTATCTGTAATTTTTGCACACACACACACACACACACACACATATATATATATATATATATATATATAGGGTCGGTACAGATGGAATAAAATTCTGATAACCAAAAACACTATTCCTAAAAGAGTGCTCAGCTCCGAGTAGGGCAAATATTATCTATTCAAAATTATAACATATGTATGTTACAACATCACTACAAAAATTTCAATTGTTTTTCAACACTACTGGTGTCTCATCAAGTGATGGTGTTGATTGCAAAATAAAGAGTTTTAAGTGTCCAAAAATCATCCAATCCCCTCAATAAGGGAAACACTGTTACGTAACGTATGATGATCAATCAGAATACAAAATAACGTGACAATATAGCCTAAGTACAATCTCTTAGTACATTAAAGTTAATATTAGGTCAAATTAGAATCAATATGACAAAGTTTTTATTTCACAGTTAAATTTAAAATAAAAAATTACAATTGTCACCGAGCATTAATTTTAATATTAGAAAATGAAATTATTAGGTTGGTGCAAAAATAATGACGTAATAATGTCGTTTTTTGGCGTATTTTTAACGTCAAAAAACGACATTATTACGTCATTATTTTTGCACCAACCTAATAACCAAATCATCGACGTTATTTATAACCTAGCCTCATTTGTTAGCGATTTAATCTGACATAGATTTTTATGTTGATATTCAATAGTTGTGATAGTTTATACATTAATTTGATATGTAACACTGAATTTGTTATGGTTATCTAGGTAAGCATGTATCTATGTTTGTATGGTTGTATCTACATCTGTTTATATATGTGTGTACTTACCTGGGTACATATATCTGCGTATGTGTGTCTGTATGTTGGTTTGTGTATGTGCATATATGTGTATGTATATGGGCGTATGCGTTTGTATATATATATATATATATATATATATATATATATATATATATATATATATATATATATATATATACATATATATATATATATATACATATATATGTATATATATATATACATATATATACATATATATATATATATATATATAATTATATATATATATATACATATATATGTGTATATATATATATATATATATATATATATATATATATATATATATATATATTAGGTTGGTGCAAAAATAATTTCGTTTTCTCACATAGTAACATATGTTAGAAAACGAAATTATTTTTGCACCAACCTAATATATATATATATATGTAACTATACTCGTCTAGAAAACCCTTCAAATTTTTGATTTGCAAATAATCAAATCAATCTCGAAGGAAAAAAAGATTTAAAAAAAAAGAATGAGCTAGAAACATGAAAGTCTGTCGAAAATTATCGTACAGGATACAGGTTCAAAGCCCAATGAAAAAAAACCCGACACGAGTAAACAATTAACTAAAAAGAGCTCAATACAACGGTCAGGGAAAGCTGGCTTTCCCTGACGATTCGCTTAGCTGAAACCTAGGTAGGTTTGTCTGGCTCACTATGTTTGACTATATATATATATATATATATATATATATATATATATATATATATATATATATGTGAGTGTATGTGGGTTTTTATATGTGTGCGTATTTTGTTTGGACATATGAGTTTGTTTTTTTCTGTATGTATGCGTATATGTGTGTTTGCATATGAATGTGTGTATCTATATATGTGTTCTTTTCTTTGCTTTGTCTATTGCGCGATATGCGTATCTCAATTAAGTATATGTATGCAACGTTATGATATCCACCCCGGCCGTTCCGTATTTCAGTTCGACCCCTTCGGCTGATCGTAGATTTGATCGCTTTGACCCAAGTCTTGTCTCGCTCCATGTTGCTTTGATTGATCGCAAGACTGGCTTGGTCCGAATGGTCGACCGGAATCAATGACTTGGTTTGTTCCGGTCAGAGTAAAGTCACACGAAAAAAAAATATATTGGATAGAAGAAAAAATATTTATATACCGTTACTTGATACAAAGTTGATCGTACAGTTTAGGTTTAAGCAGATGTATATTCACCATGCAATAACTATCGACTCTTCACGATTAATTGCTGTTATGGCTTTGAACGAGGCTTCTAGAACAAGACTAAGTCGGAAGCTTTTTCTTCGGGGCGGCATGCACACGAGATCAGGCGTAGCGGTGGTTCCCTCCTCTCTTCGCAGTCTCTCTACAGTAGTCTGTCCGCAGTGTTTCCGTAGTCTCTGTCTTTGCATTTACTCGGCGTTCTGTTTTTATGGACCCATGCGCAAAGGCTGGGGTGGCGCATGATGTGCTCTGTTTATTCCAGCACTTCCCAAACAATCAATCAGGGCTCTCCCTACAAATGTCCAAATATGGAGTATTCCTTCTCCCTCCTTGGAATTCTACCTGGCCCTTCTCCTTCCTTTCATCACCTGCTCAAACCCGTCTCCTTGTGTGGGTATCTCTCACCATCACTGCCCGAGGGGCGTGAAAAATCCTCCTCCTTTCCCAAAATTTTCATCTGAGCCCTTTTCTCCTTGGTCACCTGACCAAACCCGTCCCCCAAACGGCCAAATTTTAATTATCATCCAAAATTCTTAGTGTGCTTTTGTGTGTGGTCATTTTCGCATCTGGGATATATCATTTTATTTTTTTATACTTTCGTCAACCCTTTGCTCAACAAGTAACAAAAAGGGGACAATCCATTGATTTGGGAAATCTTATCGCGTTTCGGCAGGTCGTAAAAATATTATCTATTTCTTTCCGAGAGGTCTTTGGACCTCCAGAATAGCTCATCATATAATCTCAGTTCTTAATCGAAACCAGATGTTTTTTTTTTTGTTGTTGTTTTACCTCTCCGGCGGACGAGAAATTTAATTACATTCTTCTTGTTTTTGTTTTTGTTTTTCGATAAAAAAACAAATAACCTTTTCCCTTATGTTTCATCGTCTGTTCATCGGTATATCTTCAGTCTATCAGAATTTAATGTTTTTCAATTTACTAGTGCATTTCCAATAGTATCACATCATACATATGCATGTATTTGCACTTCTTACCTTTATTTGATACCCCTTTTTATCTATATATTTGTGTGTGTGTAAAATATTGATAGTGGGTTTGTGTTCTTTTATTAGTGTATTTATACTTGAATTTTGGTGAATATAACTGTCTGTATATCGGTACGCGTGTGTGATTGCTTGTATATGCTTTTATCTGTATATACATGTGTCTGACAATTTTCTTTTGCGCATTTTTATATATGTTTGTCTGTCTTTATTCTACTTTTTATTTTTATTGTATTCTTTATTTTTGTTTTCTTTTTTTGGATTTTCCCTCTCCTATTTCCTGTATGAATATCCGTCATTATCATTTCGTGCTTATATATTTGATTATATATACGTGTTTGTGTATTAGGATGTGAATGCGTCTGTTCTGTCATTTGAAAATTACCTTCCCTATGGGCCTCCCTTTTTGAATTCAGATTTCCATGTATCAAATATGTGTAACGATCGTATATATCTCTTACATCTTACGTCGACCTTACATCTTACGTCGAACTTACATCTTACGTCGAACTTGATAAGTTGGCACTTCGCTAAAAACATAAAAATATTTTTTCTCCTAGTTTCATTTCTCAATAATTTTCTAATAATCTTAAACTTGGTGCTTGGTTATATTTTGAATTTGACATTTGTCATTTTTAATTCATAATTTTAAATTTAACGGTGAAATTAAAATTTTATTTGTTATATTAATTTCTAATTTAATCTAATTTTGACTGTACTTAGGGTATATTGTTACGTCATTTTGAATTACCATATATTTGTATTCTGATTGGTCATTATAAGTTACGTAACAATGTTTCCCTTTTGAACTCTTAAAATCCTTTATTTTGCAATCAACACCATCACTTGATAAGACAGAAGTAGTGTTAAAAAAAAATTACAGTTTTTGCAGTGATGTTATAAGATGCATATATTATAATTTTGAATATATATATATATATATATATATATATATATATATATATATATATAATGCAATGGGCTATGACCGACAATTATTTTAATACATTTTTTGTTTATAGGTTATTTTTAAAGATACAAATATTTAAGTAAATGTTTTGTTTACAAGAAACAGTATTATCAGCACTTACCGGCTGAATGTCCGAGAAACCTCATAGGAAATACGTCTCCTTCGAAAGGAATTGAGCCTGTATCCTACACGGAACCGCCATGTAGCCTGATGTGCTATACTATTTATCTACAGTGGAAGGTATGTCGATATGCGTGTGTGTGTGTGTGTGTGTATGTGTGTGTGTATGTATACTTTTGTATACACGCATACACATTCGAGGAAGTAAATGTTTCAGTAACCTTTCATGTGTGTGTGTATATATATATATATATATATATATATATATATATATTGAGAAAATTATTGACTCAGTGTAAAAACATTTTACTGGTCGCTTTTCGTCGTTTAGGACTTCATTGAAATAAAATGATGTTTAGGTTGATGTAAATAAACATACGCATGAAGGAGAGGAGACGCTGAAATTTTTACTTTTAAATTCATTTTTAATATGTGTTTGTGTTTATTATCTCTCTAATTTCATTAATTTATTTTTCTCCTTTTCGATTTTATTTCTTTTGTTATCCCACCTTGTGATATTAGAAAATCTGCCGAGAAAGGTGAAATATAAAAATCTGGAGGCAACTTTACCGTGAATGATTTGCAGATTATCAATATTTTCTATACACCTTCGTCATCGTAAATTAATGCAACGGATGTATTATTTTTGTAACATTATTATTTAAATTTTCTTTTATATAAATTCCTCGAGGTTTCTCCTATATATTCCTTTTGGCAATCATTATAATTGTAGATTAAATTTCTCCTTCAAGCTTTAGCTTATCATTGTCATTTCTATTAATTATTTTTTTTTATTTTAGAAGTAATTGTAATAGTTTTTTTCACGTTGCCATCAAGTTTGCTAACATTGTGTATATATATATATATATATATATATATACATATATATATATATATATATGCTAACATTATATATATATGTATATATATATATATGCTAACATTATATATATATATATATATGCTAACATTATATATATATATATATGCTAACATCATATGCCATTATATATATGTATATGCTAACATTATATATATATATATATATATGTATATATATATCGAAGCAAAGGAATCATATTAAAAAAATAATTATATATATGTTTTAAAAATATGATTCCTTCACTACATAAGAGTTCCCATGTTTCAAAAACTTCGATATAATTATTAAAATTAAATTGAATTAAAGTATCAAGCTTTGTTTCATCATCAAGCGAAACTTTTGGAATCTTATTTACCTAACGTGTCCTTTCCTATTTTTCTATATATTTGCACACACACACACACACAGACACACACACACACACACACACATATATATATATATATATATATATATATATATATATATATATATATATATATTATCGGGAAATGTGACAGATGCTACTGAAAATTTCGAGAAATTTCGATATATTGAATAAGAATAATATTTCCTGTGTGATTTCTATTTTCTCGAAACGTTTTACGTGTATTTTAAATCTCATGTGTTAGCATATTAAAACCTATTATGTTGTGTTCCATGTATTTTTAATATCAATATGTAAATACACACGCACATGCACATATGAACATGCGATATATCAAAAGTGACACGAGGACATGACCGCGAAATATGCACTGGCACAGAGACCCTGAGATGAACAGGAAGAAAGAGACTTCAATTGTCTCTTGAGTGATTCTGGAAACACGCCAATTCAACAACGGGACCGAATCATGAAAACTGATAAAACGAACTCATCCACTGACTGTTTACCCTGAGGCTTTCGCCTCAGCCTCCCAAATATACAAACATCGGCTCAAGCAATATTTCTAGACGTTATTCCGTGTTCCATGTTTTCCCGTTGACTGGGAGAAAAGGTATCAAAAAAAAAAAAAAAAAAAAAAAAAAGAATAAAAAAAAATTAAAAATAAAAGAAAAGAAAGAAGGAGAAACTGTGAAAGTATCGCGACTCCCTTTTTTTTATTTCTTTTACTTAGTGAGAACTTTTTTTTATTCTTCGATTCGGGTTTTGATTAGCAGAGAAAATCTAATAAAAAAACAAAGATAAAAACAAAAGAAACATAAAAAAACAGACTTCACTTTAATGTATTCAAGGTCACACCATCCTTATATATGAACAAAAGTAAAGGAACATGGCAGGTTATAATAGTTATTTTATGCGAATATCTTTTTTTACCTGGCAGTTTTTGATGTTTTGTTTCTAGTTTTTCATCCATTCCAGCGTAATTCTCTTGGCATATTTTTCCATATTTTTACTACTTTATTTTCTGTTACCGTTCAATCAGCAAGAATCCCTTTCTCTCGTCTTAGTTCCGCTCTTATTTAAGTCTACAGATTTATCTATTTTTCTTTACTTAAAGCCTCTAAAATATTCATTATTTTTTCGGCATTCATGTTTTCTCTACCTTTGTAAATATGACATTTCGCTTATCTGCCGAATTCACGCGTCTATATAACATTGCTTTTTCCTTAATTCACTTTTCTTGTTGCTTATTTCACACATCTTGTCTGTATTTCTACACGCCATTAGCTTCCTATCTGTATATTCTCG
Organism: Acanthosepion lycidas; assembly: GCA_963932145.1. Classification (NCBI taxonomy): domain Eukaryota; kingdom Metazoa; phylum Mollusca; class Cephalopoda; order Sepiida; family Sepiidae; genus Acanthosepion; species Acanthosepion lycidas. Next base: position 45,787,156 of record OZ010571.1, on the reverse strand, counting down.
ATATATTTACTTTGTGTTTGTTTCTCTCTAAATAGATACATTTTATTTCCAAGATCTTTAATTTCCATTTGTCTATTTATTCATCAATTTCTTCCCTTAGCGATTCCGTTTTTTATATTTAGCCATTAATTTTATAATCTCGTTCTTGCATAAAATGTACCCATTCCAATTAAAAATTACGAAAATACTTAACCATTGTTTGACGGTTCAAGTGAAACTTACTGACGAGCACACCTAACGATTCCAAAAAGATTCGTGGTAAATATAACATCAATCAGCTAAGTGACATATTTTATATTTGTATTAATTATATATATATATATATATATATATATATATATATATATATATATGTGTGCGTGTGTGTGTGTGTGTGTATTCGCACATACACACACATATATATATATATATGTAATGATAATAAGAAGACGGAGACTTTAATTATCCATTTCCTTTATAATTTTTAATTCGTCTATACCGAGATGTTCAACTCATCAAAAAGAAAACTCCTCCGCAAAATTATCATTATAATGCTCGGTAGTCTACATTGAGGTCTCCCTGGATTTATATCCTCCTCGGAATTATCCTTTTTAGTCACAAACTGGTAATATATATATATATACACTTGAACTTTCCATGAATCTCACACGTACATTTATAACTGCTCATGGCGTATCAATTGTAAACAAATGACGTCACACATTATGAAATGGACAAAGTCCGACAATTATTTTAAGACATTTTATGTTTATAAATTCTTTTTATAGATTTAGGTATTTAAGTAAATGCTCTGTTTATAATAAACAGTATTAAATAACATTTACCGGCCTGAATTTATATATATATATATATATATATATATATATATATATATATATATATATAGAGAGAGAGAGAGAGAGAGAGAGAGAGAGAAGGGGGTTATCCCGCAAAATTGACATAATTTAAAACGTGAATATCCTAGTAACTACACGTTCCAGGCAAACGAAATTAAATACGCCACATGTTGACCAATAAAAGATACGCTTATCAAAACAAAATTCTAACGAGATATTCAAAGGGATATCGATTTTTAATTTCACAAAGCTTGGCAAATGTTCAATATGCGCACCACCTGTGACACGACACACGTCAAGTTGGTAGTCCAGCTTCTGCAAAACACGCTGTAGCATGTCTTGCGTAACATTCTTCCGTACCTTAGTGATTCACTGCTTAAATTACGCTAGGCTTGTAGGAAGAGGGGTTGATACAGACCTACTCTTTCACTTAGCATCAGATAAAAAATCACAAAGAGTTGTCAAATGAACGTGGATACCATTTCAATAATACATTGTCATTATCAGCGGCACGCCCGATCCATCTACCTGGTAGATTTTCCTTGAAATAAATCCGCACAGTCACTATAGTTAGTTTTTACACATTTTGTTAAAATCTGAGATCATTTGAGCGAGAATTGGATATGTTATAAGACTAAAAAAGGATGTTGATTTTGGAGGACACCCTGTCCATACGTTTCATCAGAAATGATTGACAAATACCTTTTGTTACGTATTTAATTACATTTTGTTTTTATGTTGAAAAAAAAAACAAAAAAAAAACAAAAACGCTTTTTTCTTTTTGATTTAGCATGTGAAAAATATTAGGTTGGTGCAAAAATAATGACGTAATAATATCGTTTTTTGACGTTAAAAAATACGTCATAAAACGACATTATTACGTCATTATTTTTGCACCAACCTAATAGTCTAGATGATTGTTCGTTCCGAGCGCTTTCCTTTAATCTAGGAGTTATTTTCAAGGATTTTGGTTGTGCAATTGTAAATTGTATCTAAGTTGCTGAAACGAAGACATATAATTCTTGAATATGGCTATTGCGTTATAACTGTGCTCACAGTTGCTGTTGAGTTTTTTGTCTTTTTTAACGATGGAATGTTTTATTATTTTTAGATATTTTTTGATAGAAGAGAGTATCATATTTGTGCTTTGGAGAAGTAAATTTCGTTTCGAATTTGGTAAATTTTCATGCTGAATTAAATGGATCTTTATTGAGCTATTGTCCGAGAAATGTAATGTGAGCCTTCTTGATAAGTGAGTGATAGTATGACCAACGTCATTATTCGTAACGTGTTTTCATCAGGAATGCATTTGTGTATGGGTCATTTGCAGATAGATAAATAGATAGATATGAACAGACTGAGAAAAATAGAGAGGAGAGACTGAGTGTGCGATTCAGAAGATAGGGCTAAGCTGATAGATAGATAGATAGATAGATAGATAGATAGATGAAGGTGAATAATGAAATGCAGGGGATTGAAATAACGATTAAAGAGAAGAAAGCCTGTGACAAGATAGATAGATAGATAGATAGATAGATAGATAGATAGATAGATAGATAGATAGATAGATAGATAGATAGATAGATAAACAGAGTGCACCCATAAGTCAATAATGCATAATGGCTAGAAATTTTATGCTGGATGAGATCTTCCGAACATGTAGGTTTTACATAGAGACCAATCGGGCTGATGGGAATTGGCGAAACAAGAAACATGTTTCCCCAGTTTTCTGATATAAGTGTACTTGAGTTTGTTTATTTCAACTATTCTATTCTATTTTTATTTATTAATTTTATTTATTAACGATTTTTATTAATGAATTATTTATCGTATAAAGAGAATGTATACTTGGTCAGATGATCGCTTAGGGGCTGAAACTGCTACTATTCAGTATTGATTTCTATATTTGCACTGTTAATATCTACAAACGGTCTATGACTGGGGTTCTCAACCAGTGGGGAATTCCCCTCCCCGCAGTGAGAAATTTCAGGGTTTCAAGGGTGGGTAGAAATTAGGACCACAGATTGGTAGACTCAAAATGTTAATATTCAAACTCGGTCCGCGCAACTGAGAGGCCACGTTGGGTTTTCTTTCCGATAGCTCTTGTGCTTTCAACCACTACAAAAATAATCCATGTAAATGTATGCGTATGGATAGTGAAGATTTTCAGTAATATATGCATATTATTTGGAATGCACATTTTGAGTAGGACAATCTTGGAAATGGGGAGGGATGGCATCATGTCTTATTGCGAAAAGCGTGCATGGGTCAAAATAGATTGAAAATCACTGGTCTATGACTTTCTTTAGGGGATTCAGATTTTCCTTTAAACGAACAAAGTAAATGCAGCATTAATTTTTATTTATGAAGAAATCCCCAAAATATAAGCCATTGAAAGGTCTATTTAATATCACATCCTGAGTAAATTATTATTTTTATGTCACATATTAGTATTTTTTATTCTTTCTTACGTTACCTATTAATTCTTTCTTTTTCTGTGTCATGTCCTTTCAGGACGTAGGCGATCATGGCTCTCCATCCGCCTCTATCCCTTGCTCCCTTGCAGCTCTTAACAATTTCCTTTCCTCTGCCATCTCCCCCAGACCACGTTTTGTCATCCACTTGCTCGTGCCCGCTAGATTTGTCATGGGTTGTTTTCCCTTCTCTCTCTTTCCCTCTATTCGCCCCGTGAGCCTCAGATTCTCCAGGCCCTCCTTCCTCATTATGTGTCCTAGAAACGTCAGCTGCCTCTTCCTGATGTTAAGTATAAGCTTCCTCCTTGTTTGAAACCTCCTTTAGACTTCATCGTTGCTCACACGCTCAGTACATGATATCCTTAGCATCCTTCTGTAGAACCATATCTCCGTTGAGTCCCTTCTTCATCTTTGAGGAAATCGTCCAACATTTGATGCTGAAAGAATGACAGATACCACTTAACAGCTCAGTGTTCTTTTCTTTGTTACCAAAGAAATTCTCCCGTCTCGCAATACTCTGCCCAGCTTTTCGAATGCGCCCTTGCCCATCTCAATATGTCTACAGATCTCAGTGTCGGACTTACCGTCCTCTATCAAAACGCTTCCCAGATATTCAAACTTCCGCGTCTGCTTGATTCTAGTGTTCCCGACCTGCAAATCCTATTTCGTGCTTATCTTTTTACTGATGACCATGCATTCTGTCTTCTTGTTTATACTTAGTCCCTTCTTCACACTCTCCATCGCTACCTTCTGTAGAAGATTTTCTAATTTCTTTTCCGTGTCTGCTATCAGTAATTGTGTCATCTGCGTATCTTATGCTGTTAAGATTGTGGCCGTCAATGCTAAATCCCGGTAGTGTTTCCAATTCTCACAGAATTGCCTCGCTGTATAGGGTGAAAAGATCGGGTGAGAAGACGTATCCTTGCCTTACGCCCCTTTCTATTTTTGTATATTCGCTGAACTCGTTCTCTATACGCATGCACGCTGTTTGCTGCCAGTATAGTTTCTTGATTATTCTGATATCTTTCCAGAATATATCAAGGTTGCTGAGCAGTTTCAGCAGATCATTGTGGCGTACTTTGTCGAAGGCCTTTGCGTAGTCTAAGAAACATATGCTTTCGATTTCAACGTTATTTACAGCAATTTTTATTACTTCCCAGACATCCATACTTGAATATTGTCTTCTATTCCCAAATACATATCATTTAATGATGTAACACAGTTTTTCTAGTGATGAATACCCAGATGTGCTTAGGACCAGTCTGCTAATCTGTTGTATTTGAACCATTTTTTTTCGGCCAGGTGAGCAATATTTAGTGTTGTAGAATAGTAAGGCACATTTTAATGCCTCTTGCTTTTGACCTATACTATTGCAAATACCTATGAATTGGGCATAATTATCTCTATTTATCTTGAAATCATTCCAAATTTTAAAAGGACCTATAATTTTACTGTCAAAAATACAATCCAGGAATTAATATTCTCTCTCTCCCGAATAATGTTGGTTGAGTATTTCCATGAAAGACCCATACTGTAGCCTAACCATCAGGTATATCCAATGTGGCTCATCACAGTTTTCATGTACTTCTTAAACAAATTTAATCGTTTCACTATGTAATGTTTACTTAAAAGCCTTTTACTTTCAAGTCTTTTAGACAATAGCATTTCCAACAAACTTCTTTAAACATTCTTGTTCTAACCTTTTCAATTTTCTTGATTATTTCTTATTCTTATTTTGTTTTCAATTTCTTTTTTGATTATTCTGGGATCACTTTCCAATATTGTGTTCAAACACTTAATAAAGTGATAAAGTCATTGTTCTTCTTTTGAAGGCATATCTTTTATCGTTTGACGGTAATCTTTCCATAGCTGAAATCAATAAAAAAAAACATTGATAAATATAATGTAATACATATTTATTTATATCACGAACATTCGATTGCATAAAAAAATCTCAAACACTAAATCCGCTAATGCAAATATTTGCAAAAACTCAAATTCACCTGCTATATTTTTATATAATATATACTGAAAATTTTAATATTCATTGTTCTTCTATGTGACATTTCCCTTCAGGACGTTCGCGATCATGTCTCTCCAAATTTTGTCTTTTGTAGCTCGTAATAAATTTCATGATTTGCCATCTGTTCTAAAACCTATTCCACCACTCATTACCAAAAGTTATACGTTATTTTACTCTGTCCATCTTGCCTTGATTCTGTCTTGTGAGTATCAAATTTTCCAAGTTCTCATTCCTCATTATATACCCTAGAAATTTCAAGTGTCTCTTCCTGATGTCAAGTTTCTTTTCTGTTTCTGTTTTTTCTGAAACTTCGTTGTTGCTCACATACTCGTGCCATGGTATTCTCATCATCCTTCTGTAGAACCAAATTTCTGTTGCTTCGCGCCTCTTCATCTTTGAGGAGATTGTTCAACATTCACTGCCATACGGGAGGACTGGCATTACGTAACAGTGACGTAGTCTTTTCTTTGTTACGAAAGTAATTTTTCCTATTTCTTAACATTTTTCTTAAGGTTTGGAAAACATCTTCCGCAATCTCAATGTGCCTTCGGATTAAATTTTATTGTGAGAAAATTGGTTTGCATAATAAAATCCGACATCTGATATAATAGTCTTCACTTATTTCATTTTATCGTATGGTCTTGCGCACCTTTTTTTCTTTCTAGTTTGTTTTATTTACTGACCTGTAAGATACATAGGCATAAAAATTATTCAGCCTATTCTTGCAAAATATTCATAATTGCGAATTACCCACTGAAACGCGATAAATATCACACACGAGCAAATTAATTTGAGAAACGTGTTTTTTATAGTCATCGCTCCAAATTAGTCATTTAGTGCGTTTAATTTGCCAGCAGGGAATATTCAGTGTACACATTTTTAAAGATCGAAATCTTTACATTAGTCAGTTACCAGAAATGTTTGTTAACCATCACTCTCAGCCAAGCATTCCTTCGTTTTAACTCTGTAACTGCTTTTCTATTTGTAATCCCCGAGTCGATCCTTATCAGCGGTAACCAATTATGCAACACCCAAGAGTCATCTGTCCTCAAGTTCCTCCAGACCGCCGTGATTACCATTTAGTTGACTCTTTACTTGTTAGTGCGTGACTCGTTTTGTCGCTGGTCTCGTGATGATCGCACTGTTCCACTCGACTTATTTGGCATTTGTCTGTTCACGACCATCCACTCGTCTGCCACGTTGGGTTTTTAATCTCGGAAGGTTAGAAGATCGCCGATGAAACAAACTTGAAGTAAAGACAGTTCGAAAATTATGGACCTACACAAAAAAACAAGCATCCTTTGGAATAAAGAATTAACTCGGGTTAAAAATTTAACAAAGATTTGGTTTATATATGATTTGTTGCATACACCGGTTTTAACCGTTCCCACTTGTTATAAACAAATGACTCTGGGAGCCCCATCGGAGTGTGCAGCTTGTTTTAGTAATAAGTCAAATTTCTAAGTTCTGGTCTTCAGGTCCGGCCCAAGGTCTTTGGTCAGGAAGTCTCAGCGAACCATGAGGATGCCTGTAGCAGTAGAGTCCGGAGTGTGTGCATGTCTTTCTCTGTCTCTCTTCTGCTGTGACTCTGAGTACAAAATCTCCAGCTTATATGGAATTCTGTGTTCGGCAGGGGTGGGACTGACTAGGCTCTGGGTTCGGTTGTCTTCTACTCTAGGTATCAACCTTTTCTAAATTTCCATATATAAATATACATTTACTCAAGTGATTTTCCAAATTTGGAGTTGTCCAGCCACATTTTGAGAGTGGTTAGAGGGATCAAGCTACAACTTAACT
>OZ010571.1:45717526-45775026 GCA_963932145.1 Acanthosepion lycidas | reverse complement strand
TGCGCATGGAAAGTGACATGTATTATCGTAACTTCGATCTGTTGTGTTTACTTTCGCAACTCTCCTCGGTTAGGAATTAATAGCATTAATTCCTAGCCAATGAGAAGTTACGCAGATTGCCATCAGTTAGTTCTTATTTGCATTGTATGAATGATAAGGCCAGATATGAACTGATCAATATTTTTCACCGGAAATATTTCAAAACTTTTTGAAAAAGCAAACTCTGCTAGGGCAGACTGTCATAATCTACGAGCAGGACAACTCTGAATCCCAAACCGGTTGGTTGGGGTGCCAGCAAACTTGTTACGGGAACCACAGCAGCACTACCGAGACTGATGTGACTGTAGTCCTACATTCAACTGCGGAGTAGACAGGATTAACATAACGAAACAGATATATTCTGCCTGAACTTGACATTGTTTGTTTGTTTGTCATATAAAACATTGTATGTTTGTCATATAAATACCATGAAACATTGAAAAAATTCGGTTTATTAATAACTTTAATGTAAAAGCATTGAAATACACAATGAAATCTGACATAGTGTATGTTATAAAAGTTTTAATAAAACTATTATTTCTCTCTAATTTGATTTTCAAACGAATAATCTATGCAAATTTAAATAAGTTAAAGTAATATGATTTTCACAATATTATTATTTATTTATGTGTCATGTACTTTCAGGGCGTAGGCGGTCATGGCTCTCCATCTTCCTCTATCCCTTGCAGCTCTCAACTTCCCTCTGTCACTTCCCCCAGACCACGTTCTGTCGCCCACTTGCTCAAGCCCGCCAGGAATGTCATGCGTTGTTTTCCTGTGTCGCTCTTTCTCTCTATTCGACCCGTGAGTATCAGATACTCCGGGCCCTCCTTCTTCATTATGTGTCCCAGAAACGTCAGCTGCCTCTTTCTGTTGTTAAGTATAAGCCTCCTCCTTGTTTGCAACCTAATACTTCATAATTGCTCACACGCTCGGTCCATGATATGCTTAGCATCCTTCTGTAGAACCACATATCTGTTGACTCGAGTCTCTTCTTCATCTTTAAGGAAAGGCGGAATATACAGCAATTTAATTCGCCTTTTTCGGATTCTGTTTGGGCTTAAGATTCACATATTCTCCTGAAAGCGTAATTGTTGAATATAAATAAATAAAAATAATATCGCGCTTTCGAAGTTACGCAGATTGCCATTTAAGAAGAAATGTAGATACTATGCATAGAAATATATAATGATCCTTCTCAGTGTTCAGACAGTGGGCGATGAAAAAAGAACGAGTATTATACACAGCCTGGTTCTTGTATACTCGACGAAACAAATGCCAATCAACGATTATTATCAATAGAACTATTACTCAATGATAAGGCCAGATATGAACTGATCAATATTTTACATCATCCTTTAGGGCTTGCACTGAAAATAGTTCAAAACTTTTTGAAAAAGCAAACTATATAACTATTATGACTAAAATAATAAAGATACAGATACTAACAAGTAAAGTTAGTTCTTATTTGCATTGTACGGATAATTTTTCTAAAAAAATTGATAAATGGAATAAATTTCTATTAAATCAATTTAAAGTTTTAAAATCTTAAATGTGTATTGTACGAATACTTTTTTCACCCATTAAAACGGATAAATGGAATTTATTTCTATTAAATCAAATTTTTTCTGTTTTCTATGCGTATTTAGTTATGCATCTGTGTAAAGTTAATTATATGAAAACTATTATCATTCATTAGTTGGAAATACAATAAATTGAAAATTTGTATTTGTACGAATATTTGTTTCACCTCACTTTATATTAATTTTAGGGTGGGGATTTATATTAAACATCAATGTTTCAAATGATTGATTTAATTCAACTTAATTATTTTTAATATAAATAATACGGGTCATGTCACAATATATATATATATATATATATATATATGTGTGTGTGTGTGTGTGTGTGCGTGTATTTAAGCATGTTTGGTTAAATAATTTGGACATATTATGTCTATTTATTTTAGTTTTAAGTATTAGTTCGAAATAGAATAAATTAAAACATTGCACGTGTACGAATATTCGTCCTCCCATTATATATATATATATATATATATATATATATATATATATATATATATATATATGGTGGACTCTCCCGACGTATGAGGGTCAAGTAGCTCAGTTCCTGAGGAACTCACAGCCCAGACATGATTTGATTATAGTGGTGAAGGCTTTGTGTAGAACCAACCACACTTTTTGAAGGGCCGAATACAGACACCTGGTGCACTACGTGCCACAAGGCCCCAAACGACCCTACGCAGCTTTTGAATATAGAGTTGACCTTCTCCTAAACCTGTTGTCAACAAAGGCTAAAAAACCCAATCTGTCATGCTAATTAGCCATAGCGAGGGGGAAGAAGAGGAATCATACCTTTTTCAAGCTTATTAGCACGTAAGTGAATGTAATGGATTCGACTGGAATTCGAAATTCGAACTCGGTTCTCCGATCCGCTATCCATTACAATATATATATATATATATATATATATATATATATATATATATATATATATATATATATATATATGACAAAGTTTAAAATGTTTTATATGTTAATTATTACCGTGTGTATAAAGGCGTACTCATGATAGTGTATTGCTAAGTATAATGGTTTCATAATTACAAGTAGATACGTCGAGGTACGCTATCACTATTTTCATGACAGATGTTCAGGTAATCTACATTTCTTTGTTCCAGCAGACCAGATCTTCAGTGCTTGGAAGTTCCACTCAGGCAGCTTTTCCCCCAGTGATATTGAACTGTGGGACAGACTCTCGATTTCGACATTCTTAACATATTTTAATCTAGGGTCAACCCTTATCTTTCCTATATATCCTCATTATATACACTTACTTCCTCCTTGTACGTACTTACAAAAACCTCATTCTGTAAACATCAACATTGACTGACACTTAGATCATGTATGGGTTGAGGAATAGTAAAACAACGCCGCTGAAATCAAGTTTAAATCTTTTGTGAGGTGTCCAGCAGAATCAAATCAATGTAAATGGCGAAAGACACCATCTGACATTTTGATCCATCGGACACGGTTACAATAAAAATGGCGGCGATTGTTGAACCTACACCACGAATGGAATTCTATCGTTCAAATTGCCAGTAAAATATATAATCCGAATGAACTCTGCACCTTGGAAAAAGCCAACAAATGCCCTGGGTTAAACCTTTTAAGAGTAAGTGAATTTTTTAAAACCTACAGACCATTTTCACAGACCTATCAGTCGTTAATTCCGTGGCAGTTGTTCATGAGGGCTACATACAGTTCAGATAGTTCAGGCATTTACAGATGAGCACCGCCATGCCACGTACACAGGATCAAATCATCCTCATTCTCTTTGTATTCCATTGTTACGAAGCAAAACTCCACTCAGACTACTTCTTTCCTAGAAATATTACTTTGTAGAACAAATTCCTAATAGGATGCTTCTTCGCTCATATCTTAAACTCTTCATGTCAAGGGTCAGTCGTTATCCATCCGACATATCCTCATAATCTGTACTTATTTTCTTCTCTTGTGACTTTACAAGGTAATCCTCTACATTGAGTGACTTTTGAGTCTTTTACTGTCTAAAGATTTAGTCAGAGATGTAGCTACAACCAGTACATAAAAGTAAATTAACTATCAATTTCCATCAGAATTTTTTTGAGCACTCCTCTTATATTTTGAGGGACTAAATCAACCTTAAATAATTATATTTCAATGCTTATGCGTGTATTGATTAAAATATTTGATAATGACAACACTTTGAATTTTGGGCTTGATTTAATCAGCACGTTCGTTGTAACTATGGAATTACTCGCATATGCATTTTTCTCATTTCCTTCTTGATATAATTAAAGTATCGGTAATAGAAATAAACACATTCGGAATTGATGTGACATGATGATAAAATAATCAGAATCTCACCCTTGTGCTGACAAATTTTATTAACGAGAATTCACGAGACTTTACGAGAATTACGAGCGCTTTGAATCTTGATTTTTTTTCATTGCTGCAGTACATCGTTTTAAATTGAGCGAATATTTAAATGCCGATATAAATTATTGATTGAATTCGTTCAATGCATAACGCAACGTTTGATCCTATCATTTTAACTTATACTTTTACTCTTCTTGGATCACCTGCTTGAATAACATTTTCATATACCGAATGAAAAGAGTACTTATCCAGAGACATCGAAACAGAGAAATTCAATATGATAAGGAGTTGCATTTTAAAAGTTTTGATTTATATAACTTTCGTCTTCGTTATTTCATTTACATGTGACAGTTGAAGGTTATAGGATACATGGTGAGGAAATTATTTTTAAAGAATTTAATACTCAAGGGAAATACTGAAAAATGGAGAAAAGAGTGTCTAACCTACACAATGAGTTTGTGGGAGCTGATGGTCGAATAGAACCAAAATAGGACGAGAAAAAAAAATATCTAAAATTTACTTTGAGCAACAAAAGTTGTGGAAACCGATGATCGTTCAAAAGTAAGAGACAGGATATATAAAAGAAAGAAAAAAAAATCTCAAAATATCAGCCTACGGCAGGCAGTAAACAGTGGCGGTAATAAAACTTTAACCAAGAATCAAACGCGCGTTACTTTTACGTCCATGTGCCTACTTTTATACGTTTACACTGATTGAGCGATCAAAACCTTCATAGCTGACAGTAGACCGATTTTAAACCTAAATCTCATTCCTCTCGTCCTAACATTCAGCGCCATATTTTTTGTATTCTTTTCTGTTTCTACATACTTGAGTAGTAATGGTAGTAGTAATGTTATCTACATTTGTATTTTTAAAGAGATCACGCATTGTAAAACATTATAACATTTTTTTTACTGTCTGTCTATATTTCTGAGATGAGGTATTATGTACAGTATTTACATTAGTCGGCCTATTGTCCTCATCTTTGTCGCCATATTTGTAACAACGTTTCGGCCTTTCAGTATCTGTCTATATTTCTGAGATGAGGTATTATGTACAGTATTTACATTAGTCGGACTATTGTCCTCATCTTTGTCGCCATATTTGTAAAAACGTTTTATTTTTTTTTTTACTAGTATTATATAGTACTATTAGGTTGGTGCAAAAATAATGACGTAATAATGTCGTTTTTGATGTTAAAAAATACGTCATAAAACGACATTATTACGTCATTATTTTTGCACCAACCTAATAGAAATGCACATGAAAATTTCACGGTTTTTCGATTTGAATTTTCTGATGAATCATAATTCTTAAGTTAATGAAAGCATGAAACAAATTTTCGACACTCGGTGTTGACCTCCATGTCCAATTTTATAATCAAAACGCGCTACCCCTGATATTTAATATTTTTGCCTATAACTATAGCATACATTAAAGCTATATTTTTAACTCAATTACACATATACACGCACACGCACGCACACACACACACACACACACACACACACATATATATAAATACATATATTAGGTTGATGCAAAAATAATGTCAGTTTTTGACGTTAAAAATACATCAAAAAACGACATTATTTTTGCACCATCCTAATATACAGTAGCGTCCAAAACTAAGGGACAAAATTTTGAAACCTAATATTTGTTAGAAATAGCAACTGTGAAAAGCTGAAATTTTGACAACTGGTAGTCGTTATCATCCATAATAACATACTAAAATTTGAATCATTTGCAAAGGATAGAAAAAGAATTATAACAATTATTTATTTATTTTCAAAATAGGATCGTCCAAAAGTAAGGGACAAAATTGAGAAAAACAATGTAAACAGTATGCTATATTCAAATTTTTTGATTTTCTCTAAAGAATAAGTCTTACTTAGTCATTTGTAAACGTTGCATCAGCCGGCACCATGGCGAAACGCCAAAAACTTGATTACTCTGTGAGATAAGCTATTGTGAAGCTACACAAGGAAAAGCACACCATTAGAGAGATTTCAGAGAAAGTGAAACGTTCCAAGAGTGTTGTAGGCAGGGTTGTTAAATCCTACAATGATACTGGCAAAATAGTTAGTGCTTTTAAAACTGGCAGACCCCGCAAAACTTCGGCAAGAGAAGATCGAATAATGCAGCGTATGTCATTAAAGGACCGTTTTAAGTCTTGCACAGAAATTAAAAGGGTTATGAATAGTACCTCATGTGTTAATGTGTCAAGACAGACTGTTTCTAGACGTCTGCAAGAAATAGGGCTGTTTAATGGAACCCCAGGGAAGAAACCACTTGTTAGTTCGAAGAATAAGAAGAAGAGATTAGAGTTTGCAAACAGGTATGTAATTTGGACATATGAAAATTGGGCAAAAGTACTTTTCAGTGATGAAAGCAAGTTTAATTTATTTGGAATAGATGGAAAAAACAATGTAAAGAGACGTATTGGTGAAAGATTAAGTGCAAAGTGTACTAAGAAAAATGTCAAGTTTGGGGGCGGAAGCGTCATGGTATTTGGAATGTTTTCTAGCCAAGGTACAACGCCTCTTGTCCGGTTACAAACTCGTGTAAACGCGCAGATCTATAAAAACATTGTTCAAGATCATGTTGGGCCAATCATACAGAATTCAGGTTTCGATAGGGCTACCTTTATGCAAGATAATGCCCCATGTCACAAGGCAAAGGTGGTAATGAGTTACCTTAGCGAGCAAGATTTGGAAATTATGGATTGGCCACCGCAAAGTCCTGACTTAAATCCAATAGAAAATCTTTGGAAGACCTTAGGAGTGAAAGTTATGGAAAGAAATCCCACTAACAAGGAGGATTTGTGGGTGAAGCTTCAAGAAGAATGGTCTAAAATTAGTATCGAGGATTGTCAAGAACTGATTCATTCTTGTAGTCGAAGATGTGCAGCTGTCATTGAGAGCAAGGGCTCATTTATTAAATATTGATTGTACATGTATTTTTATTGTTTTTTTGCCGTTTACATTGTTTTTCTCAATTTTGTCCCTTACTTTTGGACGTTCCAAATTTGAAAATAAATAAACAATTGTTATAATTCTTTTTCTATCCTTTGCAAATGATTCAAATTTTAGTATGTTATTATGGATGATAACGACTACCAGTTGTCAAAATTTCAGCTTTTCAAAGTTGTTATTTCTAACAAATATTAGGTTTCAAAATTTTGTCCCTTAGTTTTGGACGCTACTGTATATATATATATATATATATATATATATATATATATATATATATACATATATACGCACACATATATAAACACACACATGTACATACAGAAATAGATACACGCACACACACACATATATATATATATATATATATATATATATATATATATATAGTAAAAGTAATAAATTTGTTGGTATATGATCCAAGTAGATCATAGTAATATAAAATATTAAAACGGATCCACAAAAAGAGCTCAATGTATTTATTATTACAGAGCAAACAATTAACACACAGTAAAATCCAAAATTACCTCATATGAGTAATAGACTTATTCAACCGACGAAAATTCCATCTATATATATGAATTTTATTTTTACTTTTATTGAAAATTAGGTATATTCTTATATATATATATATATATATATATATATATATATATATATATATATATATATATATATATATATATATTATTTTTACTTTAATTGGAAATTGTCTATATTCTTATATATATATATATCTTTATATATATATATATATATATATATGTATATATGAATTTTATTTTTAATTTTATTGGAAATTATGTATATTCCTATATATATATATTTATATATATATATATATACCTACATATATATGGTATAAAATGACAATTGGAAAAAAGATCTTATATATATATATATATATATATATATATATTAAATAGACAAAATCTTTTTTTTTTTTTCCTAAAATGTAACCTGTTTTTGGCCAACACCTCATCAGAAGAATCGTTGGTGACTAGTAAAATGTATAAAGATAATCACGAAATGATAGACAAAGATATATATGCACGTGTGTGTGTGTGTGTCTGTGTGTGACAGAGAAAAATGAATGTTGGGAAACTGATGATTTTATTTCCATCTAAACTGAGTAACCGAAGTCCCTGACAGACATACTCCTATTTAATGGAGTGGACTGAAAAAAATTCAATGAAAAGGAGCGATCGGAATTGACAATAAAGAAATTCTATTGATGACGTAAATCATGACAGTTTAGTAACTGCGTGACAGCAAACGGACGTCTTTAAAATGTTTTAATAGAAAAAAGATACAATAAATAAATTAAAAAAAAATAAGTAGGAAAATAGATAAAATAAAATAGTCATCGAGATAAGCATGCAATCAGATCTTGATCGATCACGAATATCTTTAGAGATCTTTTTTTTCCAGAAGATATTGTACTTATCAAGTGATGTGCCTCAACATTTTTTCCCTAAAAATATCAAGATTAAAAAGAAATGTCTCTTTGTAATAGTTTGCATTTTCGTTGATTTCAGATCCATCTTTTCATAATAAATGGACGGGTAAATATATGACCAATGGAAAAAGAAAAAAATATCAATAATTTGTGATTATTAGTCTAAAGTAAATGTCAGACGAGATCATGTATTTTAAAAAGTAGTATGTTTAGCTTAATATATATAAAAGCTGATTGATATATATTTAAAAACAGTTATTTTAACAGAGCTCAGAAGTCAAATGATCGAACTTCTAAAAAAAATTAACTGCAGAAAATGGAAAATTATTCAGTGAAAATTAGCAGCACGTATTAAACAATTCTTTCTCTCGTTCAAAATAAATATTAGGTTGGTGCAAAAATAATGACGTAATAATGTCGTTTTTTGACGTACTTTTTAACGTCAAAAAGCGACATTATTACGTCATTATTTTTGCACCAAGCTAATATTTCTAATTTTCTCTTTGTTGACATTAACCAACTTCTCAATTTGGTACTTTTTTTTTTCATTCTTGCCCATGCTTCTACCCACAGAACAAAAACTGCAAGTTCTAGTATTTTCTAGATTTTATAGGACTGAACAAGGTTTGAAATTGCACAAAAAGATTAAACTATTTTGTCACATTAAGAGCATCCCGTTATTGAAAGTCGATTTGTGAGCTGCTTTGATATGCTAATTATTATTTAGTTCATAGCTAACTGAATCACGCTAAAAAAAAAAAAAGAAGATTTTGTTGAAGTTTTTCTTTTAATAAGATTTAATAAATAAAAGTAAAATTAAAATTCTGAAACGGACATTTGTATAGGTTAAATAAGTAACGCGATATCCAGAAGAAAGAAGGACATTGCAAAATTGTTTAAAATATATACAAAATCAAATATATTTTACTAAATGTAATTATTAATAACTTTTGTAATAAATTATTTACAGTTGCTCCCGAAACGAATAACATAAAGTTGAAAGACAAATGCCTTTGACTAAATCAGGACAAAAGTAGTTTAAAAAAAAACGAATAATATATGTTAACTTCAATACAAGCCGCTATCCGTTTCTCCATATACACACACACACATACACACACACACACACACACACACACACATATATATATATATATATATATATATATATATATATATATATATATATATATATATATATATATGACAAAGTTTAAAATGTTTTATATGTTAATTATAACCTTATGTATAAAGGCGTACTCATGATAGTGTATTGCTAAGCGTAATAGTTTCATAAGTACAGGTAAATACGTCGAGGTACGCTATCACTATTTTCATGACAGATGTTCAGGTAAACTACATTTCTTGGTCCTAGCAGACCAGACCTTCAGTGCATAAATAAAAGCTGATTAATATATTTAAAAACAGTTAATTTAACAGAGCTCAGAAGTCAAATGATCGAACTTTAAAAAAAATAAATTAAAAAAAAATGGGCAGAAAAGTAGATAAAATAATTTTAATTGCAGAAAATGGACGTAACTCTAGAGGTTCAACGGTAACTGATCTGTCCTCTGATCTACCTCTAACGGCTCAACGGGTGAAATTGCCTTCTAATATTCAATACCTACCAAGACAAATTAGTATCGTTCCATCATTACCGGATAGACCAATAAGTACCTGACTCCTGATATGCTCTGTCTTTGCCAGTGACAAATCAGACCGAAACTAGATGATGACAGTACTTTATACTAAAACAAAACACAAGCAGTTGCGGAATACTAATTTTACAAAATTCATCCCATAAAAACCATTACGAATATAAAACGTCCAGTGCAGTTGGTTATATTACATGTAGAAAAGTCAGGATTGTTTTCGTAAGTTATGAGACATTATTTTAATAGACTTCACTGCCAGTTATTATCTCTGGCATTACTTAGATTTACATATATGTTTAATAAATATCTATGCAGGTAATACAACAGTGTATAGGTGTATCTCCAAAAATCTAGATGATCTGAGACTAATAACGGATTTATCCTCTGACCTAGCTCTAGCAGCCCAACTGTACTGGATCTATCCTCTGACTAAGCACTAGCGGCTCAACGGTAATTGATCTATAAACTGATTTATTTCTAGTGGTTCAACAGCAACGGGTCTATCCTCTGACAGTTCTAGCGGCTCAAAGGTAACAGATCTATCCTCTGACTTAGCTCTAGCGGCTTAACGGTAAATGATCTCTCTTTGGGCCTAGATCTAGTGGTTCAACGGTACTAATCTATCCTCCGACGTAACTCTAGAGATTCAACGGTAACTGATCTGTCCTCTGATCTACCTCTAACGGCTCAACTGGGGAAATTGCTTTCTAATATTCAATACCTACCAAGATAAATTAGTATCGTTCCATCATTACCGAACAGACCATAAATTTTCGCCTATCGCAATAAATGGGTAGTTCTCTCAACGAAGCTCCTTGCATTGACTGCCTATTGGGACTCAAGACAGTAGGCAGGCACCATATATACGATCTATGGATGAAGATCCTAGAAATATGATCGGCTGCTTGTACTGCTCCAATAAGTACCTGACTCCTTCTGATATGCTCTATTTTTGCCAGTGACAAATCAGACCGAAAGTAGATTATTGCTGCAATATCTGGGAAGAAGCTGTCAACTCTTCATTTTACAGCCTTGACAGTGATTAAAAGCATTGTGGGTGTCAGTTTCCACCCTAAATTCATTATTCTACCGTCGAAAGATCGCGATACCCATGAAAAAAGGGTTCTGACAAGTAATATTTCTTAGTTCCACTGGTTCAGGCATTCACATCCATATACAATAATGGAAAAAAGGTGGATTCATAATTTTCCTAAGGATATTTGTGCATAAGGGAATATAACTAACTCAACTGGAAGTAGAAGTCGTCACTAAGATTAACAATTTCGAGCCATTATCCAATTCGCTTTGTATTCCGTTATTAAGAAGGAAGTTCAATTCGGACAACTCTTGAACATAGATCATTTCTTTATGGAAAAGACTCCTAAGAGGATACTTCTTCGATCACTACAAATTAAACTTCTTCATGTCTAATTTTAAATTTTATCAGATTTTACTATTCGTAAATTATCTTATCGGCGGAGCTTAAGATAAACCGACTGCATCTTGTGTAATGGAGTAAGAACCGAAAATGGTAAACTGGACTTTTTGAATCAAGTGTAGATAGACTTTGTGACTTTTTTCCCCTATAATCTTACGGCCACATCACTTTGAAACAACGGCTCCCGTACGTCAGCAACGTTGAACCTGGTCAGTACCTACGTTGTTGACCTCTTTGGAATGCCAGGTGCAGAAAGCTTGGATGTACGGATGGTGAAATGGCTCGAAATTGTTAATCTGAGCGTCGACTTCTACTTATATATATAGTTATATTCCCCTTATGCACAAATACCCTTAGGAAAAGTATGAATCTATCATTTTTCCATCAGCTACGGATTTACTAATGAGACTTGGATCACTAAATCATTATTATTTAAATAAATTCTTACAATCTAAAAAGTATTTTCTGAATTTAAATAACCTGCAAAGGTTATACAAGCAGGAGAAAATGAATCACTCAGTTTTGTCCTATAAGACTTATATTAGGTATTAAATGACCCAACTTAGTTTCATATATTAAATTAATCAACCTGACTACCCTAAAACTTGTAAAAGATTTAAATAAAACTTTTGGAAAAAGATGTGTGTTTCTTTTGCGTTAAAATCTTTCTGAGGAGATATTTCTTATATTTCTCATATTTATTTCCTTTTCAAACGCAATTTGTACAAAAATGACTAAAACCAAATAACCTTAAGACATCTATCTTTATAAAATAAAACCAAAAACAAAGGTAAGATAACCTGTTTTGCTTTGACCATTTTCCGAGAGTAACTGAAAATGATAGATAAATAATCTGACGAAAAATAAAATTCCAACAGGCTGAATGCACAGCACAATTTACTCACCATTAAAACGTACACTTAACACAGCTGGATTTCAGTAAATGATCACATCGACCAATCAATAGAATCATACAGATTGAATGCGCGAGGCGAGTAATGTCGCGGTTAACGGCACGAGAAGTCAGATCGGTGGGTCGAGTTCAAATTGTAGTCGTGGCCATTGCGTTTGATTTCGCTAAAAATACCCTTGGGAATATCTAAATGCCTTTACACCAACCAATTTAGGAGATAACAGCAAGACAGAGTGAACTGTATAGCTTAGGTTGGCAACCATACTGGGGGAAAGACAATTCTGTATTCCAAATCGTTTGGCATAGGGCTAGTAATTCCACGATGGATTACTTCTTCGTAATGAAAACTCCAGCAGCAGTATATAGGGTTGTGAGGCTATGGCTTTGCATTCCACCGGGAATATAAAGGTTTTACACGTAGGTGTACAGATTTCAAAATAAGTAGAGTACCAACAGTATTCAAGATAATGTAAAGACTGCACTAACACACACACACACACCCCATATATATATATATATATATATATATATATATATATATATATATATATATATATATATATATATATATATATATATATATATTCAGTTGTATGGATATGAGTTTGTTATCCTGGGTTTCACGCTTTTTCTATCATCAAACTGGTTTATTTTTTTAAAATTGTATCTATTTATGCTTTTTTAACTGTGTTTAGTAGTGTGAGAGGGAATCTACTTCTGTAGTTTGGGGTGACACTCTCATATGCATAGACAAACATGCACACAGGTGTACGCATTTTGGTTCACACAAACACGTCCATATAAACAATCCGAGGCTAGGCGCAGATACATATCCATGCGTTCGGACATACGCAGTTCGCCGACAGGCATCAAACCTGTATCCCATACGGAAACCGTCATATAGCATGACGCGCTGTTTAATCATTCAGCCACAGAGAACTTTTCAGTTAACAAATTCAGATTACTGCTTATAAAAACTTTTATGGGATACAGTTTCGATTCCTGTTAGAGAACGCATATTTTTTCTGAAATTTCTCGAATATTCAGACTGGTAAATGTAATTAATACTGTTTAATTAAAACAGAGCATTTACTCAAATAATTTGTATCAATAAAAATAACTTATAAAGAGAAAATATATGAAAATAATTGTTGGATTTAATCCATTTCGTCTAATATATTTGTGTGTGTGTATATATATATATATATATATATATATATATATATATATATATATATATATATATATATGACGAAGATTAAATAAAAGTGAAAAATGTTAATATACGTTTCCTATTTGTTCTTTATTTTATCATTTTATCATCCTGTCGGATTCCGATCTACATTTGATTTTTAACTCATAATTATACATACGTACGTGTATGTGTATATATATATATATATATATATATATATATATATATATATATATATATATATAAAATTAGAAATTATATATATATCATTAGAGGTTATGTGAAATTATATATATATATATATATATATATATATATATATATATATATATATATATATATATAACTTCAAACCTTTTGAATCCATTAATACATTATTCTGCTTGAACAGCAATTCGTCATTTTTGGGTAGTAGTAATGACTGAACAGTCTTTTGGATGTGCACATCACTGTTCAACTTTGCATGCGCAAACATCAATGGTGTGACAAAATTTTAATATATGACATCCCATATCATGTTGCCGGGTGGTGGGCCTGTGAATACACTCTAGGTGCCACTCCATAAATTTAAGTTGCTCACCCAAACCTCTTGTACTTTCATGAAAGTAGAACCTGAACTAATCAATGAACACAACATTATGAACTTTGGTCCCCAAATGTCATTTCGGACAAACAATGGAGAAAAATTCTAAGTGTTGTTTACCTTCAGGAAGTTCGTGAACACGCCATTCCACAATTTTATGTCTTTGTAGCGAAAAATAAATTAACTGTTTCACTATTCATTGCTCCAGCTCATTAGATAGGTTATGTTTTGCTAATCTGTCTCTGTTTCTTCAATCTGGTGAGTAACAAATTTTCCAAGTCCTCTTTCTCATTGTGCACTCGAAATTGCATCTGTATCTTCTTGATGTTAAGTATAAGTGTCATTTTTGTTAACATTTTTAAAAGTTTTTAAACTTTCTTGTTGCTCACAGGTACTGTCTATAGTACTCTCAGTATCCTACTGTAGAACCACATTTCTTTTGCTTTAAGTCTCTACTTAATTTGTGAGAAGCTTGTCCAGCATTCACTGTTATACAGGAGGAATGGTATTACATAACACTTCAGTACTTTTTTCTTGCATCAAAAGTAATTTTTTTTTGGTTCATTTTACTTTGCTTAGCGTTTGGAAGGCATCTTGCGCTATTCCAATTCACCTTCGGATTTCAGTGTCGCACTTTCAGTTCTCTGTTAAAAACTTCCCAGATATTTAAATTTTTGTACTTGTTTAATTTTCGTAATAGATGCATAAAATTATACATATAAGATACACATAAATATATATATAATAATACTTTCTATGCTTAGTTTTGTTTGGAACAAAACGTCAAAAATAGCAGGAAATGAAGATCGTATTAAGAATATCTTAACTGGTAAACAAAATGGCGACGAAAATAAGATCACATGAAGATTAAATTAGAGTAAAAATTTAGTTCCTACAAAAGTTTTCCGGTTTTCTTTCCATAATTATAGCAAACCAAAATAATGAGATACATTTGTATATTTTCATTTGTTTATTGGTTCAGTTGTTTAGTTAAGCCCTTCAATTCCCCATTCGAGCACGGTGGTTATTTGATCCGCCATGTTTATTATTTTTCCAATATTTTTCTCTGCGGCACGATTATGCTGCTCAACGTTTAATAAATTTACAGAAATATTGCCGGCGAAGAGTTTATTTGAACTGACATGAGTTGAAACATTCACACAGTGATGTTTATTTCAAAAAGCACAGGTGTTACATTTATACATTCTAGTAACAAATCTGTAGTGTAATATTTAAAACTGGCAGGTAATTTTCTTAATAATGAGCTTTAACGCGAATTGTTCAAAGGTAAGCATAATACGTAACGATAGAATAGTTATTTTCATAGTTTTTGACACCAGATTGCTAACAATCTATTGAAAGGAGGCAAATTCACTCGCAAGTGTATGTGTTTGCGCTCGCAAGTGTATGTTTTTGCGCTCGCAAGTGTATGTGTTTGCGCTCGCAGGTTTAGTCACATAAATCAGTATTAATTATATACCTGAATCACGGAAGGAATGAATCTGTCAATTCTTCTCCAGCGGTGTAGGCTAGACTCCGTAGTCTTGTGTGGAAAATGGTCGACTAGAAAAATAAGGAACGTGGCATTAAAATATATATCTTATATTAGAAGGCATGCATTATTACTTATCGTTTTATTTCAGACCCTGCACCAATATTGTCTCGTGCACACGTGTAATTATTAGGTTGGTGCAAAAATAATGACGTAATAATGTCGTTTTTTGACGTATTTTTTAACGTCAAAAAACGACATCATTATTTTTGCACCAACCTAATATGTAAGTAAAACGTAGAAGTTAATTTCTTGAATTTTGCGCTTTGCTTATCGGTAATTATCTCTCACACATTAGACAAAAAGAATAAAAATAATACAGGGTGGGTAGCCTTTATCGGAAATTCCAAAATCCGAAAATGCTCCAAATCCAAAATTGTTTCAGGTGCTGACATGACTTTCCACAAATGAAAAATTTCTGAAAGCAAGATGGCAACCCGTAGCATGAATATTATTAGGTTGGTGCAAAAATAATGACGTAATAATGTCGTTTTTTGAGGTATTTTTTAACATCAAAAAACGACATTATTACGTCATTATTTTTGCACAAACCTAATACCTTGCGGCGTTACAAATATTAGGTTGGTTCAAAAATAATATCGTTTTCTCATATAGAAACATATGTGTGAAAACGACATTATTTTTGCAGCAACCTAATAAAATGCTGACTTCCATTACATTTAACTGTAATCAGAATCCGGATTTTCTTTCTCAAACTCACAATCATATCGATGATGTACTATCGCACTCCAGTTTCTGGCACTTGATGTAAAAGAACTGTTTGGTATTGCATTTATATATTATTTGCAAGTTGTGATAATCTTTTTTGTACACGTACAAAAAGTACAAAACATTATTTTTATGTGAATTCCGTGTGAGCATTACGTGACTAGCGTCATTACCTGCATCTCTATATACACAAAATTTATTAAATTTTATGATATTACTTTCAGAATTTATTTTATTTATATAAAACTTACCTTCAAGCTATATATGTATAAGCTGTTTTAACGAAATATAAGACGATATCGTGTTTATGCTTGAGTTCCATACACAAGCTGTACCATTTTATAGATGTTATATACAAATTAGACTATATTAAGAAATCCGAAGGAATGGGAAAACCAACAAAAAAACGAACCTAATACCATCTACGCCAAACAAGTAAAAAAAAACAAAAAAAAAACAAACTATTTAGCCAAATGAAATTACAAAACCAAGAAAAAAACTGGAAGGACAAAGCGGTGCATAGCAAATACCTAAAAAGAACCAAAGAAGCAGATGTGGACCAACAGAAAATACATCAGTGTTTGAGAAGCACCGGGTTGAAAGCTGATGCAGAAAGCCTAATTATTGCAGCTCAGGTCTAAAACCTCGCAACCAGATCATATGACTGTCAAATAATCAAGGATGGAACTAACCCGAAATACAGGCTCGACAGAAAATATGATGAAACTGTCGACTATATTATCTCAGGATGTCTGGAACTAGCAAAACTGAATATAGCCACAGACAAAACTAGGTAGCGACATAGGTGCACTGGAAGATATAAAAGAAGCATAAAGTCGAAACTACAGTTACCCAAAAGACAAAAGAAGCATAAAATCGAAACACAGTTACCCAAAATAACGATGTAACTATCTTCTGAGAAATGCCATTTCAAACAGACAGGGAAATAACAGCCAACGGGCCTGATATTATGATAAAATACAAGAAATTCAGAAAGTATCTTCTTATTGGCATAGCAGTGACCATCTGAGAGAAACTCCTCCATTAAAATTATCGAGAAATTGTCCAAATACAAGGACCTGGAGATCGAGATTAACAGGATGTGGGGGAATGAAGACTGAGACTGTACCAATAGTAATCGGAGCACTGGGCCCCGTGAGAAAAAGAATGGGCAATTTTACTAATAGTGTCTCAGGTAATATCAACATACAAGTTGCCCAGGTGATCGCCCTATAAGGAACATCCCTTATACTAAGATATGTGATATCAATTAAATGACAATTCTCCTATAGGGCCTAAAGACTATAGATTGGATCCGACTCTACAGGATACAAAGCAGGAAATATAACATTCATCAATAATAATAATAATAATAATAATAATAATAATAATAATAATAATAATAATAACTTCTCATTTCAGTAATTCTTTCATAAAAATAATTTCACCATCTCATACGACATGAAAAATAACCTTATTTTGGTAGATTAGGCTGACTTCACATAGAGAAATGAAAAAAATGCCATTTAACTCTTAAAAGAATTCTTATCATGGATAAAACCAAAGAAGATAGTTTGGGAAAAATATGATTTTATCTTCAACGATCATCCTCTATAGAAAGATAATGTATTATTTTTGTCGTTGTTTTTTCTTTTCTTCTTCTTCTTCTTCTATATATTTTCGGGTGTCTGCCACCGCATGTTGATAAGCAAAGTGCAAAATTCAAGAGAATATTATCTTTTGCATTTTCCTTACATAATTCAAATCGTTGTAACAAGATATTTGCGTTGACAGGTGACTTATATCCTAGGGATAAGTTATTTAATTTCAATGATATTTCTCAATGTGGTGTCAGAGAGATAATTGTATTGCCAAAATCCTTATGCTTTGTTACACGTGTGATCGACAATATTAGTGCATGATAAGAAAAAAAAGAAAGAAAAGTAATAGTACATATGTTCCAATACAAGGTAAATATTATAATACTATGTACCTCCAAGAGGTAGACGACCATGGCTCTCCACATATTCCTTATCTTTATAATCTGTGAATTTGCCATAGATCCTTGGAGTTATATCCCGTTGTCTACTCTACTGTTTTGATGACATGTTTATGCCATTCTACTCGGACTAACTTGCACTCCTTAGTTGTATTCGCCTTTATTATATTTGTTACAAAGTTGATGTGACAGCTTAAGTTTTAAATGAAACAAACAAATCGCAAAATCCAGAAAGAAAATATAGGTCTAATGTCAAAAATCCCAATGCGCGTAAAACGGCTAGAAATCAAACACGCTGTCCAAGGTCACACTAAAAACGCTCCGATCGCATTAAAAAAATGTAGCGTCACACATGCGTAGTGAGGCGATTGCAAATGGTCACTCCTCGCGACCACGCATGACATCCTCGCTACTTCGCGTCGTCGGCCATGTTGGATTTACATGGCAAACAGGTGCATTCCCGCTTTGCCTGCCGTGGTAAGTGTATTCCCCCACTACACTCTTCCCTAATTATCACTATCACATAAGGAGTAGGGCGACGCTGATCACCTTCGCCGAATACTCGTAGGAGTGAAGAATACTTCTGTCGCGTTGGTGCCCGTATGATTACCCTCGTTTCCGGTCTTCTCGCTATCATCATCATTATTACCTAATGACTCTGTTACGGTCGTTTCTAGGTGTGTAGCCGAATTGCCCGATTCTGTTCTAAGAGGCAGCAGAGCCCCAGAGACACTCTCAGACGACGCACGATCATCCTCAAGCGCGGTCGACCCATAACGAGGGCGAAGATCTTTCACATAGTGTGATGACAAAAACACGAATAACTGATCGACTCGTCCCTTGCCGTGTCTACTAGTGCATCGGCTGTTCGGGGTTTTAACCCAGACACAGTCTCCCACTTGATACAGAGAATCTATACTTTCAGTACGCAATCTCTATCTATAAAAGGCAGAATGTGTGTGTGTGTGTAACGAATGCACGGCCGCAATTTTCGACGGATTTGCACCAGAATTTACATGCTCTAAGTTAGCGGGAAGGCCAAGAGTGACTTTGCATTTCCCAACTCCCATCGATAGTGGAAATAATCGATTTTTTCATGCTTCTACGGCAGTTTTCATGTAGTTTGCGGTCATTTTGTACTGGCCAGAGTGAGAGCCTATAGCCGGCTGCCATGAACAGGCAGGAAGATTCTATTGGCCAGCGTGAGAGCCAACAGATGACTGACACGATTGTTAACTAGCATGCTAGCATGCAAAAAAAAAAAAATAAATCAATAGCTGCATTCGTCACAAGTGGGAAAAATTGAAATCTGCATGTCACTTTACTCCAATTGGCTCATTCGCTTTCTTAAACTCAACGTTGATTCGGATTCCGCAGAACTGGGTTGGTGTGAAGAAGTAATTGTTGTTAACATTCTTTTTTCATTCGGTTTTTCCAGTTACGAGTCCTTGTTTAAAGCTGATCGTTTTGTGTTCATTTTGTTTAGTTCTTTTTTCGTAAGAGATATAATGTTTAGTATAGAGCTTAGAAAAAATTCGCAATGTGAGATACGCAAGAAGTAAGGCATGTAGCAAAATCAGCGCGGCAAAGGGAACTCCTTTAAAGGCAGGACAGTGCAAAAATATTTTAAGTCAAGTGATAGCGATTGCTGTATGAGTCGTACGATTTTTGAATCACGCACGAGCAACGCCGGGCCATGCTGCTAGTATATATATATATATATATATATATATATATATATATATATATATATATATACCTTTTACTCACTGCTCGTACTAGTAGAATCCGTTGTCTGGTGCAGTTAATGGTGTTGCGCCATCCTTGTGAGTTACGCTGTACCAGTATGCAGATCTTATTTGTCGTATGATGGTCGTGCAACCTGACGCGCCAAATGGATGCCATATGATGAAACACATCGGGCCACAATTTTTCACGTATCTACCATTGTTGTGTGTTATGTTCATACCCAACCGGCAACAGTTGTTTTCCACGTTGAGTTTTTCTTTTCGCCAAGGGACCGGATCTGAGTCCACCGTTTGACACGATTCACAAGTTCGTATGGCCGATTTATTAATCACCTTCGTAGTTGAAAATAATGTGCATCGCGTCAATGCGACTGGGAGTTCTGGAACTAAGCTCTCTCCCTTCCACGGAAGAGTGTTACGCTTCTGCAGACATCAGGGATTAATACAAAAGCGCTATCCTTTTTTGATATCCTTATTGATCAAGCCGAATGATTCTAGTTTTGTCTGGACATCATCTGCAGACATTATGTCTTCGTTGACATATATATCATCTACGTAGACTGATGTGGCTTTTATCATTGCCTCGTCTTGCGTCAACACTGCCTTGGCGATAGCTTTCATTATTAGGGGCGCCACACTGAGGCCAAACCCCAAGATAATATCTCGTTCCTTTAATTAGTAGAGTCCGAAATAACCACAGTGACTCATGAACTCTTATCTCCAGCTAGTTCCTCTGTAAGTCCAAGCCCTCTCTTTGTCGTCAAACGTGGCGCAAACCTACGATTCCTCAATAGAGATAGCTACGAATAATTCTTGTCTTCCACTAAGCAGTGCCTTTCCAGCTGGTGTGATCTTAACACCCCCTGGGGATATTATTGCGTCGATGCTAATCAGTAGGTTTTAGCCAAGTGGCTTTTTCCGCATCACCAGTATGCTAACTACGGCAAAGTCACTACTTTCTGTATGGATGGTGACAGTCCCTACGCCACATACTCGGGTTGTGCCTTGATTGTCATAACGTCCACGTGTTGTTTTCTCCACAACCAACAGCGATGCGCGCTGATTATTGTCCGGGAAGATCCCGTGCCGACGAGTGCTGAACACTGCACACCCTTTACTCGGAGGACAACAACAAGCAATGATGCATTCAATGTCTGACGGGGCCAAGGGTGGCGACGATATCTTAACCACAGATACATTTCCCGAACAGTTGCGTGATAAGTGGCCCAGTCAATTACAGCGATAACACCGTAGGATTCCCTGATATTGTTGATACGCCCTCCCCTTACCAATTAGATTTCGGCACCCCCTAGAAAATGGTTGGGATCAACACATTTATAGCTTATGGGGCCTTCACGCCTGTTGCCAGCTGGTGGATGATACGCATTGCTTACTTCGTGTCGGGATACCATGCGACTCGTGCTTGTTGCTGTGCAACTGGTTCTGTTTCCTTGAGGATGTTAGGTTGTTCCGATCTCGGGTCAACAGATGGTCGTTTGTAATTCATCAATCTTAGATGACGCCAGCAAGAGCCCACTGGCATTCTCTGGTAAATCTGCTAAAAACGCGCATCCCAGTAGCGATTTTCCAAGCGTAGCTTAGATGTGGCACAAGGCCGAAAGTATGGGG
Source organism: Acanthosepion lycidas (assembly GCA_963932145.1). Classification (NCBI taxonomy): domain Eukaryota; kingdom Metazoa; phylum Mollusca; class Cephalopoda; order Sepiida; family Sepiidae; genus Acanthosepion; species Acanthosepion lycidas. The sequence continues at coordinate 45,753,174 of OZ010571.1, read as the reverse complement.
CACCCAGTGAGGATCGAACTTACTACTCATTCGCAATTGTGCTAGCGAGACAAGCTTGTTAACCATTACCTCGCCTCCGGGTGCCCAACGCGCATCCTAATATCCGGTCATTCACGCCACCAAACGACACTGAGATTTTGCGTAAATCGACTCGGTAGATGCCGACAGTTTCCCCTGGGCGAAGTCACCGCTAAACAAACTGTTGCCATGCAACAAAGGCGTCCGTTCCGCATGCATTATATTAGGTTGGTGCAAAAATAATGACGTTTTTTGACGTTAAAAATACGTCATTATTTTTGCACCAACTAATACAAGTCACGCGTTATTCCGTCTAAGTTTGCATCGCCTCCGAGCTGCTGGTACAATGTGTAGGCTCCTCCGGTTAACTTCAAGGGAATAATGATTGCTGACTTTGCCTTCTCGAGCCATTCGATGATAGACGGTCCATCAGGATACCCATCAAATTATGGTATCAACCTTACATCGAATCTGTCCATTATATGTAAAATGCCGAAATAGTTTGTTATAAAGTTGATGTGACTGCTTAAGTTTAAACGTAACAAGCAAATCGCCAAATCCAGAAAGAAAATATAGGTCCAATGTCAAAAATCTCAATGCACGTAAAATGGCTAGAAATCAACCGCACGGGTCCAACAGTTACACTAAAATGCCCCTATCGTATTAAAAATGTAGCGGCACACATGCGATTGCAAATGGTCACTCCTCGCGACCACGCGTGACATATTGGCTCCCTCGCGGTGTCGGGCATATTGTATTTACACGCCAAAAAGGTATATGCCCGCTTTGGTAAGTGTATTCTCTCACTACAATATTCACAATATTTAATTCAGTCGCTGTACCCTTCGGCCATCTGCAGTTGACAGTCGTAGTTAGAATTTTGTACTGAACCCTTTAATGGAACCACGTTATATACCCAAGGTCAGTTGATGAATTGGACAAGCAACACAAATGGGAATAAGAAGAGTGAGTATTAACTTATTTACCTTATTTCCATTATTCGGACTGTTATCCTCATCTTCATCGCCATATTTACAACGTTTCGGCCGTTGTATTCTCCGGCCTTCTTCAGGTGATTAGCATTTCGAACCGAACCCTTTATTTCATCCATCGGGGGTGGGGGTTAGAATGTTCTAGTTCCAAGTGCCATGCCTCTTCAGGATGTCTCAGTTATTTCCCTTTAACTCAACTCTCCAAGTTTGTTTTTTTTGTACACCACTGCTGTAATCTGGTATTGAACTCACAACTCTTTGGGTCTAGTTCTTGAGAACACAAGGCCCAGTGGATAAAGACGTTGGTTACAACCAAGATGTGCATGTTAGTATGAGTATAAAGTATATGAAAAATGATTTTGTCTCAATTTATCGAATTATCTCTGGAAATCCAATAACTTTTTTCTAGCTGTTATGAATTGTGTTCTTTTATGTGACCAGTTTGTTAGTCTGACAATCAAAATGGACTACACATCAAGAAAAAAACGGTTAGAGTTACCTTGCCATAGTTAGTCGGGCAAGGATAAACTATATCAGTCAGCAAATCCTCTGATTGGGTAATTGGAGGTTTTCAGGAGTTGGAAGTACCTCTTGCGCTTGTTCCCAGATCCACTCTGATTCAGGCTAGGTAGCATCTGTTTGGGTCCCAGCTATAGGAAAAAAACTGAACCAAAAGAAAATACTATGAAAGTATAAAAATACATTTGTATAGTAAAAATACCAACAATACATACTTATAGTAAAATTACCAACAAACATTTTAAAAGCAGAATTACCAACGATATCTTTTATAGCAAAATGACCGGCAATACATTTGTAGTTGAAAGCATAAAATTGTATTCAAAATATCTATATTTGGGCATTTCAACCCATACAGGGGATCATATGCTGCTAAACCAAATCAGCATTTGTCTATGAAGTAGATTCACGCTCTTACAAGTTAACTTTTGGAAAATTAAAATCAAATTATCACAGCGGAGTTTGAGGTTTATTTTGCCAATTTCATTCTCCTTGGCATTAACCTTTAGCTTACCAGCACCTCTCCATTTTCATCTCGATAAGTTCTATACGAAAGCGATACAATGAGATAATGCAACAATTTTAATAATTTACAAAAATATTTTGCACTTTGCTTAGGTTTGTTTGTTTGTTTTGTTTGTTTAACGACATATCAACTACTTATGGATCATTTAATGCCGAAATTTTATTCTCTTGTGAGCTACGGTATTTTTCCCACAAAAATATATTGCTGGTAACTTTTTATTTTTACTATGAAAATGTACTGCTGATAATATTTTCGTGTGTATTTTTATATTTTCATGTTCTAACCCGAGTTTTGGGGTCCATTATTTGGCCATAGCTCGTCCCTAACAGGTGCTACTACCCTGGGTTAGGGTGCACTTTGGGAACAACAGCAATTAAGAGGTGGTTCCACATTCCTCTATACCTCCCAACCATGGACCTTGCTGTCAGATCAGCAAATAGCAGCATATTTTCGGCAAAGAAAAAGAAGACCACCAGCAACAACAACAACAACAACTTGGTGTATGATTTTATCTCGTTTTCTCGAATGGTCCGTGGAAATCCAATTTCTGCTTTTTGACATTTGTGATTTATGATTTTTTTTTTATGGGACCAGGGTGCTACATTTAATGAGATAATGCTATAAATATAAAAATAAACAATTTTCTGGAATGAGGAAACAGAGATTAGCATAAAGGAATTAGAAGTAAAAATAAATCTAAAAAAGTTCTCTCACGAACAGGTTAAAAATTGAGTTAAAAAGAAAGAAACAGGGAGAAAAAACTATTCAATTAAGTAAAAAAAAAAAAAAATGTTTCACACAGAGTTGTTTTAATTCAAATCTGATAAAATAGGAAAAAAGATAGCTTAATATAACACGAGGTTGACAACGAGGTAAAGAGAAAAGAAAAACTGAAAAAAACAAAAAACAAAACAATTCTTAAGTTAGCAAGAAAAAAATTTCGCGCAAAGATGTAATAAACTATCATCATAGTAAAAGAGAATAGATGTTTTAATAACAAGGGGAATATCAATTATCAGAAGAGTACTTTTATATGGTGGATATATTACCAGAGACGAAAATTAACAAAAGAGGTAAAATACAAGAAATTACTATTAGGTTGGTGCAAAAATAATGACGGTTTTTTGACGCATTTTTTAACGTCAAAAACCGTCATTATTTTTGCACCAACCTAATACAAGAAGATAATAAAAAGTAATCCTCTCGAAAAATAGTACGTAAAAACGAAAAAACGTTACTATAAAAATTGACAATCTACCCCGAAACCTACAAATAAAACATTTGCTTCTCCTCTCTATATTCCATATCTATCTATCTATCTATCTATCTATCTATCTATCTATCTATCTATCTATCTATCTATCTATCTATCTATCTATCTATTCCAGTCCTTTCACATCTATCTATCTATCTATCTATCTATCTATCTATCTATCTATCTATCTATCTATCTATCTATCTATCTATTTTTCTATCTATCTATCTATCTATCTATCTATTTATCTATCTATTTTTCTATCTATCTATCTATCTATCTATCTATTTTTCTATCTATCTATCTATCTATCTATCTATTTATCTATCTATTTTTCTATCTATCTATCTATCTATCTATCTATCTATCTATCTATCTATCTATCTATCTATTCCAGTCCTTTCACATCTATCTATCTATCTATCTATCTATCTATCTATCTATCTATCTATCTATCTATCTATCTATCTATGTATCTATCTATCTATCTATCTATCTATTCCAGTCCTTTCACATCTATCTATCTATCTATCTATCTATCTATCTATCTATCTATCTATCTATCTATCTATCTATCTATCTATCTATCTATCTATCTATCTATCTATCTGAGCCATGAGAAACGGTTTAATTTAATTCCTGAGCAGATATAAAGACACGGAGAAACTAAAAAAAAAACAAAAAAAAATCACTAAATGAATGAGAAAAGTAAGCAAATAGAACGAACTAGGAAGTTTAACAGATGGAAGGCGGGAGTAAACTAAAATGATGTAATTGAAACGACCAAAAATGAGACAATCAAATAGAATCAAGTAGAGTAAAAAATATGTGGAAAGCGAAAATCGATACAAGGTTGTTTTTATCTAAAGGAAATGACACAAAACATACTGGAAAGAACAAAAAGACTAAGAAAATATGGAGCCCTATCTTAACTAATAATCCAGTGTTATAAAACAATGAACGAAAGTTAATTGAAATTTAAGAAAAAGTAAAACAAATGATGGAGATTAAAAAAACAAACGAGATAAAGATCGAATAAATTCTGATAATCCCGAGAACAATCCAAGTTACATAAATGTAAGGAAGAACAATGCTAAATATTTGACAGACGCATGAGTTCCTTGTCTAGACGAACATGGCTTTCCTTAATATCCTGGCCTTAATAATTTTTTGTCATTTTATTATCTCTGCTAAACACTGTTTCGCCATCCATTTCCCCAAGCTCACTATGTTGGTTATACGATGCCTTCTTTTGTTCCTCTTGCCTTCAAAATATCCTGTGAATATCATTTTCCAAGCCCCCTCCTCATTATGTGCAAAAGAAACTTACAGGAGATTTCATATACGGTAAGGAAACTGCAAGAAATATGTATGAACATCACCCAGATCCGGTTACGGAGATAAAACCTTTAATAATTTTATGGGACATTACAATACATACAGACAGAGCAATCAAAGCTAATCGCCCAGATATCGTGATCAAAGACAACAAAAACAGAATGTGCTTTCTTATTGACATGGTGTAATGTATATTTGAAGAACTTCAAAATCTCACAAAATACAAGAATCTTGAGGTGGAAATCTAAAAAGTGGGGTACGCGAGGACATCAGTAATTCCAGTTGTAGTTGGTGCCCCACGGACTGATTGAAAAAAAGACTCTGTAGACAAAGTGAAAGGATTCCTAGTTACCAATGACTTAAAGAAATACAAAAGATTGTACTCACTAGTACAGATCACGCATTATGAAGAGATTTATCGATCTAAAATGTATGTGATATTATGTTTATTTGTTACAAAAATGTTCGGTAGGAAATGTCATGAAGCCATTTTCGATCTTCAAACAGGGAAGAAAATGTGCATAATAATACTAAATGTGTATTAATAATAGGAGCACTAGGAATATTTGAAATAATATTAATAATAAATCAATTCTTATCTGAGATACACTCTCTCAAACAAATACGCAAATAATTTTCAAAAGAAAAAAGTTGCGTTAGCACACAAAGATTTGGTAAAGAATTTAACGAAACATAAAACCCAGAAACCTAGACATAACAGGAAAAAAAATGTATCATTTGCGAACAAAAAATACGAGAAAGCAACACATTATCATGAATTTCGTTCTCACCATATCAATAGCGACACAGTACTCGAAAACAATACAATATCATAAATAATACATTTGAAAAAGTTTCATTTACGAACAAAAAAGTACGATAAAACAATACATTATCATAGATAATACATTTGACAAAGGTTCATTTTCGAACAAAAAATTGCGAAAAACAATATATTATCGTAGATAATACATTTGACAAAGTTTCATTTACCAACAAAAAAGTAGGAGAAAAAAAACATTATCATAGATAATACATTTAAGAAAGTTTCATTTACAAACAAAAAAGTTCGAGAACACAAAAATTTATCATTGATAATATATTTGAAAAAATTTCATTTACGAACAGCAAAGTACGTGAAGACAATACATTACCATAGATAATACATTTGACAATTTTTCATTTACGAACAAAAAAGTACAGCAAAACAATATAGTATCATAGATAATATATTTGAGAAAGTTTCATTTACAAACAAAAAAGTTCGAGAAAACAATAATTTGTCATAGATAAAATATTTGACAAAGTTTTATTTACGTAAAGTACGTGAAGACAATATATTATCATAGATAATACATTTGACAAAGTTTCATTGACGAACAAAAATGTAGGAGAAAACGATACATTATCATAGATAATACATTTGAGAAAGTTTCATTTACGAAGAAAAAAGTACGAGAAAACAAAAATTTGTCATTGATAATACATTTGAAAAAAAATCATTTACGAACAGTAAAGTACGTGAAGACAATACATTATCATAGATAATACATTTGACAATTTTTCATTTACGAACAAAAAAGTACGAGAAAACAATATATTATCTTAGATAATATATTTGAGAAAGATTCATTTACGAACAAAAAAGTGCGGCAAAACAATACATTATCATAGATAATACATTTGGGAAAGTTTCATTTACAAACAAAAAAGTACGAGAAAACAATGCTTTATCATAGATAATACATTTGAGAATTTCATTTACAAACAAAAAAGTATGAGAAAACAATACCTTATCATAGATAATACATTTGACAAAGTTTAATTTACGAACAAATTGTACGAGAAAACGATACATTATCATAGATAATACATTTGAGTTGGTTTTATTTACAAACAAAAAGTTCGAGAAAACAATACTTTATCATAGATGATACATTTGACAATGTTTCATTTACGAACTAAAAAGTACGAGAAAACAATACATTATCATAGATAATAAATTTGATAAAGTTTCATTTACGAACCAAAAAGTTCGAGAAAACAAGGCTTTATCATAGATAATACATTTGACAATGTTTCATTTACGAAGATAAATTTTGCGAAAACAATACATTATCATAGATAATACATTTGACAAAATTTCTTTTACGAACAAAAAGTACCTGAAAACAATATATTTTAACATAGATAATACATTTGACATATTTCACTTACGAACAAAAAAGTACGAGAAAACAATACTTTATCATAGATAATACATTTGACAATGTTTCATTTACGAACTAAAAATTATGAGAAAACAATGCATGATCATAGATAATACATTTGAGAAAGTTTCATTGGCGAAAAAAATTACGAGAAGACAATACATTATCATAGATAATAAATTTGGGAAAGTTTCATTTACAAACAAAAAAGTACGAGAAAACAATGCTTTATCATAGATAATACATTTGAGAATTTCATTTACAAACAAAAATGTATGAGAAAACAATACCTTATCATAGATAATACATTTGGCAAAGTTTCATTTACGAACAAAAAGTACCTGGAAACAATACATTATCATAGGTAATACATTTGACAAAGATTCATGTACGAACAAAAAAGTACGAGAAAACATTACGTTATCATAGATTATACATTTGACAATGTTTCATTTACGAACGAAATAGTTCGAGAAAACAATACTTTATCCGAGATAAAACATTTGGTAATGTTTAATTTACGAACAAAAAAGTTCGAGAAAACAATACATTATCATAGATAATACATCTGACAAATTTCATTTACGAACAAAAAAATACGAGAAAACAATACATTTTCATAGACAATACTTTTGACAATGTTTCATTTACGAACTAAAAGTACGAGAAAACAATGCTTTATCATAGATAATATATTTGACAAAGTTTTATTTACGAACAAATAAGTACGAGAAAACAATACTTTATCATAGATTATACATTTGACAATATTTCATTTACGAAGATAAAGGTCGAGTAAACAATACATTATCATAGATAATACATTTGACAAAGATTCATGTACGAACAAAAAAGTACGAGAAAACAACACGTTATCATAGATAATACATTTAACAATGTTTCATTTACGAACAAAATAGTTCGAGAAAACAATACTTTATCATAGATAATACATTTGGCAATGTTTCATTTACGAACAAAATTACGAGAAAACAATACTTTATCATAGATAATACATCTGACAAATTTCATTTACGAACAAAAATCTACGTGTAAAACAATACATTATCATAGATAATACATTTGACAAAGTTTCATTTACGAACAAAAAAGTTCGATAAAACAATACATTATCATAGAAAATACATTTGACAAAGTTTGCAATAGAAAATCATAGAAACATCTTTTTTTTTAACTACACTGAAATAAACATCGGCAATTTTTTTGTGTTCTTTGAGGCTAGACTATAAATGTTGTGATATTTTATATATATATTTATTTATTAATATTGGTATTGGCATCTCAATGTGAATCGAGACATGAATAAATTTCGTGGTTATTTCCGGAGGCTTCGATTTTGCAGTTATGAGTGATTACATCTGAACAACTCTAGGTGGTTGCAACCAACCAAACAAAATATTTACCCCACAATATATATTTTTGGTAAACACTTATTTGAGGTAACATTCCGTTTTAATCTTAAGAAAATATTAATGTTTATTTAAGATTTAAATCCAGATTTTCTTTTTGTTTTTATTAATAAAGTTTTAACATTAAAATCATTTGAAATAACATTCTACTTTGGTGTTGACTATTTTGTAAATACATATAATATCTCATCTACCTCATGGGTAGGTTAACTGAAGACCTTTGCCTAACTTTGCTATTTTCTAAGACATACGTGACAAAAAATAAACCTTCCTCTTCAATTTGTGCTAAGCCATATCGTGTATTTTCATTTATATTTGTGAAATAGTCGCTTCCATATTCTATATTATAATGATCGACATTCATTTTGTTCTTCGTTACCCTGATAGAAAAAAAAACAAAACAAAAAAAAAACACCGGCGTCTTGTAACATTTATTGTTAAGAAAATACAGTAAAATGCTATAACATGAAGAATATCATTGCCCTTTAATAATAATAGAGTATGGTCTTGTTTGCGTTCCCTCCAATAATACTGAAGTGATAGGGGGAAAAATAAAACGGCACATCATAGAAACATTTTTGTTAGGACATAAACGTCAAATGAGACAACGTGAAGAATAAAGAAATATTCTGTTTGCAACTTCATAATAATAGTAGGGGTCTGCGTTTGCGGTCGTGATCTGATATTTTGTTTGTATATTTCTGAGCTGAAATGAAATTCATTTACATGTTGAAAGAAGAAAAACAATGACAAGATGGCTAGGAAGTTATGAAAAACTATGATCATCCGTAGCCAAAAACGACATCGCATAACAACAACAACAACAACAACAACAATAACAACGACAAAGAGAAAGAGAACTGTTGCTCAAAAATTCTAAAAATATTGATTTTTCTTTATCGCGTAAAAACGATTTATATTGTATATTTGTTTTGAGAGAATTAATCATTTTTTGACAAAATGAATGTCTCCTTATTTAATTGTCATAGAAGCATTAACAGCAGAAGAAAATTGGCAAATAAAACCTCCAAAAACAGTGTAGTCTACAATAAATTATTCTGTTTCATATAAAATCTACATTTTGAAGGATTTCTCAAATATTTTAAAGACTTCTATTCGATCTTCTTGAATCTGGCAGTTTTTCTGGATTGTAAAGTATCAAAGTAGTTTCCTTTTTTATTTTCTAGCATACTATTTAATTTTTTTGTAAACCTTTTGCATCATTAATCTCATCTCATTTGCAATATTAACTATATAACACTTTTCCGACTCTGTCATATTTGTTTTTCTTTTGTAAGCAGTTTTGCCCGCCTTGGATGAAAATTTAGTTCTCGTTTTCTCTCTTTTCGCCATACCGTAGAAATTCGCTTTTTTAGGGGTTTGTCTATTTTTTTTATTTTGGTATAATTGGTCTAATCTCCAATACTGCATGATGGACGATCTCCTCACAGATGAAAAAGATATTTTAATCAATTGAAACGTGATTATAGTGAAGAAAACAGGAATTACAAAAACTTATGCAGAACGAGAAAGAGTTAAATTTCTGGGACACTTAAGAATAATAAGAAAGCGTGAAGAATTTCAAACTCACAGGTCATATTCAAAACTAGAAAAGTTGGAAAAATCAGTAAATTAACGAGTCTGTTTGGATGGAGAGTATAGGGAGAGTACCGCGATAAAAGTTCTAAGAGCAAAAGAAGATAGAAATTTATGGTAAGACATGATCACTGAAGCCCAGAAAGGATGTGGCGCATAAAACAAGAAGAAAAATAAATATAATTCGCCTTGATGCCTTTTTCTAGGTTTCCATAAGAAACTCTATTATCCCTTTTCAGATATATTACTGAATGATCGTGTCCATAATTTTTCACCTGTGACAATTTCTCCTTTGTTTCTTCACATATTTATGGTGTCGTTCACTTTCTGATTTACTTTCCTTGTTGAGTTATTTATTATTTCCACGATTGTCGTTCACTTATCACTTGCTTTATTGTTCCGAAACAGAAGAGGAGGACTAAAAAGGTAAAGAAGAAGAAAGGAAGGAAGAATAACAAGAATAAAAGAAGAAACCAGAAAAAATCTTTTGTAAAAATTGAAAAATGAAAATTAAAAATAGAAGAAGAAGAAAAAGGAGGAGGAGGATGAAGAGGAGAAGAAGAAGAAGAAGAAGAAGAAGAAGAAGAAGAAGAAGAAGAAGAAGCAGAAGCAGAAGCAATGCAGGAGAAAAGAAGAAGGAAAAAAAAGAGAAAGAAAATATGAAGATTAAGAGAAGAAGACGGAGTATGAGATGAATAATAGAAAAGGAATTCATTGGTAGGAGAAGGAGAAAAGCAAAAGTACAATAATAATAATAATAATAAGAAGAAGAAGAAGAACAAGAACAAGAAGAAGAAGAAAGTAAAAGGAAGTGAAGTTAAAGATGTAGGCGGAGGAAAAAGTAAAAGAAGAAGAAGAAGAAAGAGGAGGAGGAAGAGAAGAAGAAGAAGAAGAAGAAGAAGAAGAAGAAGAAGAAGAAAAAGAAGAAGGAGAAGAAGAAGCAGCAGCAGAAACAATGCAGGAGAAAAGAAGAAGGAAAAAAAAGAGAAAGAAAATATCAAGATTAAGAGAAGAAGACGGAGTATGAGATGAATAATAGAAAAGGAATTCATTGGTAGGAGAAGGAGAAAAGCAAAAGTACAATAATAATAATAATAATAATAATAAGAAGAAGAAGAAGAAGAAGAAGAAGAAGAAGAACAAGAAGAAGAAGAAAGTAAAAGGAAGTGAAGTTAAAGATGTAGGCGGAGGAAAAAGTAAAAGAAGAAGAAGAAGAAAGAGGAGGAGGAAGAGAAGAAGAAGAAGAAGAAGAAGAAGAAAAAGAAGAAGGAGAAGAAGAAGCAGCAGCAGAAACAATGCAGGAGAAAAGAAGAAGGAAAAAAAAGAGAAAGAAAATATCAAGATTAAGAGAAGAAGACGGAGTATGAGATGAATAATAGAAAAGGAATTCATTGGTAGGAGAAGGAGAAAAGCAAAAGTACAATAATAATAATAATAATAATAATAATAATAATAATAATAATAATAAGAAGAAGAACAAGAAGAAGAAGAAAGTAAAAGGAAGTGAAGTTAAAGATGTAGGCGGAGGAAAAAGTAAAAGAAGAAGAAGAAGAAAGAGGAGGAGGAAGAGAAGAAGAAGAAGAAGAAGAAGAAGAAGAAGAAGAAGAAGAAGAAGAAAAAGAAGAAGGAGAAGAAGAAGCAGCAGCAGAAACAATGCAGGAGAAAAGAAGAAGGAAAAAAAAGAGAAAGAAAATATCAAGATTAAGAGAAGAAGACGGAGTATGAGATGAATAATAGAAAAGGAATTCATTGGTAGAAGAAGGAGAAAAGCAAAAGTACAATAATAATAATAATAATAATAATAATAATAATAATAATAATAATAAGAAGAAGAAGAAGAAGAAGAAGAAGAAGAAGAAGAAAGTAAAAGGAAGAGAAGTTAAAGATATAGGCGGAGGAAAAAGTAAAAGAAGAAGAAGAATGTAAAAGGAAGAGAAGTTAAAGACGTAGGAGGAGGAAAAAGTAAAAAGAGAAAAGGTGAAAAAAAAAAAAGGTGGAGGATAATTAAAAGACGTAGGAGGACGAAAAAAAGCAAAGAAAGAAGAAAGAGCGGGAGACACAAATTTGATGTTGTTTAGTTTAGAAGATTTTATTTCAACGTAATTTGAGTCAAACTTTCACATTGTAAGTGACTTTTAAATGATAGAAATTAGTGTTGCTCAAGAATTTCAAGTGAAGCCTCGCGGAAGGATTTTATGGATTTGTCATTCTGACGGCATTAAGAATATGGCAAATAATAAAAGCAAATATTACAAGCACATAAGTTATATATGCTGAGATTATATGGATATTCAAGTGAAATGCACATTTCATTTTCCTGTATCACTTCAAATATTTCGCCTTTTTACAGCTAAATACTTCCATCATATCGACAGACAGTAAACAGAACAATTATCAATATCAAATGACATTTGATAGAGAGATAAATGGGTTTGAGATATAAAATCTACTGAAAGTGTTTCATTAAGCCAAACTAAAGAAGTAGCAATATATAATTTGACAAATGAAAAACAAAATACGTATAATAGACATCTAATAATTCTTATAAAATTAAAGTAGTATCATTTTCACTCACGACAAATAAACACATAAAAGTGATAAATGGAATTTGTTATTTTAAAGAAATTAAAACCCATTTCTTAAGAAAAGATAAAATAAATATCTCAGGCAGAGGTATTTTGCATCATTTGAAATATATTTTTTTATATTATCAGATTATACCATTAATCGTGTATCATTTTTATATAAAACAAAGATTTGTCCTTCGATGCAAATATTTGAAAGTTATTTGGAATTATTTTGGATTTGTATACGTAGTTTATAATACTGAACTTCTTACTATAACTTTATTTAAAAAGAGAACAAGTTAAACAGTCAGTTAACCAATGAGCTACGAACAGATTTAAGCATAACAATAGGAAAGAATTGAACGTAATTTCAAGATTACATTTTTGTTATCTAAGAATAAAGTGTCGCTGGCAACACTCGAGTTTGAATATAGATCGCCAGTGAGGAAACACGGACGATACCATTATTGAATTAAGTAGATCACGTGACCGTAAGGGAAACGCATATATAGAAGGTAGCGTCTGTCTAATTGATCACTATTCTAGTCTATTCTCTATACTATACGAAGCTGCACTGCAATTTTACCCTCTGTTACTATACGGACCGCTATTCTCTACTCTGTTCACTATACTATTTCTCTATTCGTATCGTAATACGGATTACTATTCGAGCGAGTATTATCGAGCAAGTACTATTAGTGCGAGTAATTTTCGAAGGTATCTGGCACCAGTATTGTTCAATGGCGAATTATAGTTATATTTTAGATTACAAAGTCTCTACTACAACGAGCATTACGAAATATCTAGGTATATATATATATATATATATATATATATATATATATATATATATATATATATAATGTTATGGAAACACAAACAAAAATAAAAAAATCTAGATGGAATTGGCTCGATTTTATACACAAAACAGATATTTAAAAAAAAAAAAAGTTCTTAAGATTAACATTCCCAGTTTTCTTCATCCGTGCACATGTGTAGTCGTACCAAAATAACAAATTTAGTCCGCTGAAGTCTTAAAGGACGAAACGCATCAGATGAAAACTTTTTCCAACTTTGTGTAATATTTTTCTTCAGAATTCATTACACAGACATAGGCAAATTTGTTTTAATAATGTATTGATCTCTTCTGATAAAACATTGTAAACATAATTCTCTTTTATTTTAAAATGTCTTAAAATAAAGAAACTCTATAATTTATTTTATTTGAAATTATTTACAGCCTATTTATTCATTTTAGTCGCTGTTAAATGGCGAGGAATTTAGTGATATCATTGCACTTAAATATTGCTGTCCTTTATTCGCGGATAAAAGTAAACTTAATATTAAAAATAAAATAACCGTAAAAATTATTGTTATTCTCGAATGGTTCTTCCCAAATCTGACTCTGTGACTAATAAATCCTTAGTATGACGATAAACTACATCCGGCAGCAAGACCTCTGATCGAGAGATTAGAGGTTTTGAGGAGCCTAGAATCACTTGTTGTTCCCAGGTACACCATGATCCTGGGTGGTAGAACCTGTTAGGGTCCTAGCTACGAGCAAATAATGAACCACCCAAAGAAAAACACTATGAAAATATAAAAATGCGTTTTAATAGTAAAAATATCGACAATATTTTTTCATATAAAAGGACTGCCAATGCATAAACAGCAATGCATTTTATCTGTAGTTGAGGGCCTACACTTGATTTCAAAATATATTTAGTTGAAGCCATAAAATTGCGTTTAAATTATGCAAATTTCGCCATTAAATAAGCCATAGTGGTTGCTATGCCGCTAAGCAAAATCAACAAAACAAACAACATGAACTCTTTCATGACATTAATCCACATAATATACTACAATTTCTTAAATTAAACTGTATTTCAAAATATAATAAAAAAAAAACTACAGCATAAAGCACAAATATTAAAGCCTCTTGTAATTATGTCCGCACAAACATGTATATACAAAAAAGATCAGTATCATCTGCCATGTATTCAGTTGTGAAAGCAGAATAACACACCGTTCACAGACCCCATGAAAATTAAATTTCGGCATTAAATGAATAGATATGCCGTTAAACAAATCAATTAACTATGTGAACTATGTTATTACCCGGTACCCAAAATAATTATTGAAAGTTTTAGGTTGGTGCAAAAATAATGACGTATTTTGACGTATTTTTTAACGTCAAAAACCAAACTAATAGTTCGACAAAAAGCTCACTGACCAGTTTATTTCCAGGTCACTATTTTAGTAAGATATCTCATGAGGGTACGGAGCCTAATCTTTTTTTCAATTAAGGGTATTAGTGCAAAGTAAAATAAAAAGCTGCAGTCGAAATTCGAACTCCATTCAGTACTTTTGAATCGATAACTATTGCATAAACTTGTATCTTTATGTTTTTCGTTTTTCTAATTAATATGGTTTGTTTTCCACTTTTCTAGCTTAGTTCTTATTCTTTTTAGCATTTTACCTCCTATCTATTTTTTAACTTGGTTTTTAAAATTAATTCATTGAATATTTTGTTTCTCGATTTCTCCTAATATTTTATTCTCAATTTACAGTCCATTCTTTTTTATTTATTTGTTTTGTTTAGTTTTTTAGTTTTAAATAATTTGTTTTTCTGTGTTTTCAGTTTGAAGTTATCCTTTACAAAGGATTTTCAAGTGTTTTTCCAGACATTTTTTTTTACAAAAATCCTTTTCGCTCTTTTTACAATTTTCATATCTTCCTTCAATTCAATTTTTATTTTTTTAAACATTTAAAAAATATTCTTCTATTCTTTTTTACTTTTACTTCGTTTAGAAACAAAAAAAATATTCCTTCGGATTTTCGCTTTTGTTTTTTAAAGATCTGTAAATATTGTATGAAATTATGAAATGTCTGACGAAGATTGCACATGGAATTTTTGTGAAATCATTTTCTTTCTAGCTGTGCGATTGACAAGACCTGAAAAGGAATTTGAAGATGCGCTAAAGTTTTCAATGCAAAAGAAAACTAAACATTAGGCTAAAGACTCTAAAAACGTTTTTTGTTCATAATTAAAATGATACTTATCTAAATACACAAGAGATATATGCAATTATATCCTGAAGAGAAAAAGGACCTTTTAGCAATAATGTAGTCCTATATATATATATATATATATATATATATATATATATATATATATATATATATATATGTATATGTATGTATGTGTGTGTGTGTGAGAGAGAGAGAGAGAAAGAGAGAGAGAGAGAAAGAGAGAGAGAGAAAGAATTTATATATTAAGTCTCTCTCACGGTGGAGTAATGGATAGAAGCTCGGATTGAGGAATCGGAGAGCCGTGTTGGAATTTGAGTCGAATCAATTACATTCACTTACATGCTAATACCCTTATGAAAGGGTATTAGCTTAGGTTCTTCTTCTCCCCCCCAGCTATGGTTAAATAGCAGGACAGACAAGGTCCTATAGCCTTGGATGGCAACGTCTACCGCAGAAAGAAATGCAGGAAAAATCTGTCTCGTCAGTAATGTAACAAAATTACATGATCGCCTAAGCGTGTATCACGCATGACACATAACTGACTGACTCTCTGACTCTCTCTCTCTCTCCCTCTCTCTCTCTCTCTCTCTATATATATATATATATATATATATATATATATATATATATATATATCAATTGTCAGAATCCATATAAGTCTTTTTCTATCTAAGATAGCTAATAGCAACGGTAAGAATACAAACATATACAATACCATTGATATTTTTATAAAAATCAGATACATGGTAATTACAAACAAGATGAAATTAGACTTAAGAACATTATAAAGAAATGCACAATACCAGTAGACAAGAACAAAAAAAAAAAAAAACTAATTATTTATTACAAAAATTTAAGACCGCCAATCTTATAGTTAAAAATAATAATTCACCTCTCTTAAATAGAACAAATATTATTTATGAATTTAAATGTCCTGTAAGGAATTGTGTTCCTGATCAATCGAAATTCTTAAACAATTATCTTGGCCATACCACAACATGTTTAACAAGAAGACTCACGCTACATCTTTTTGACCATAGATCAATTAGGTTTCATTTAAATATTCATGGAGACCTACCGGACCATATTCGCAACATACTTGTTGACAATACAAATATAATAGCATCGTCTACATGTAAAAAAGGCTAAAAATAATGGAAGCCTTATTAATAAAAACAAAACCAACATTCAATATATGAATATTAAAACTATGAACATGGAAACAATATGTTGACTGTGTTTTGAAAATAAAACATTCTATAATACTAAAATTATACATACAACAATCTTTTACCAGTTAACCATAAATATATTCAATCCTTTAAATCTGAAAACGCTTAGAAAAAATAAAACATTTGGACAGATTTTGTATTAATTATCTGCTGAAAAGAAATAAATTATAAGATCATATGAGAAATTATATAAAAAATTTAATCAAAGTATCTTGTCTGTCATATTTAATGAAGCTTGCATAAAAGAAGGATTGCTGCCTAAATACACTTTATATATACAAATATAAGTTCCGCCATTTTACTGTTGAAATAGATAACATAACC
Organism: Acanthosepion lycidas; assembly: GCA_963932145.1. Lineage (NCBI taxonomy): Eukaryota > Metazoa > Mollusca > Cephalopoda > Sepiida > Sepiidae > Acanthosepion > Acanthosepion lycidas. The sequence continues at coordinate 45,736,134 of OZ010571.1, read as the reverse complement.
GCCAATTTTAGTTAACGGTTTATTTTCTCGTCCCTTCCGTTTACTTATTTCCCTGAAAACTACAATCTTCAAAAATTTAAATGGAACTTCAATCGCCATCTTCTGTTTCTTGAATCCTATTCATCTTTTATCCTTTCCTCGGTCCCCCTATACCCAGTCTTTTCTCTCACTTTCACTCTTTGTAACCCCCTGCGTACTAGTGACATTCCAGCCTTGCTTGGGGTGATCTGATTAAAAAAAAGATTATTTGTGGTAAGTGTATTTTTTAGCTATTGACTTATGACAACCTACTCCTGGAAAAATAATCTGCCTTGTTAGTCATATATCGAAAGATACATGATCGCCTAAGCGTGTATCACGTATGGCACATAACAGACTGAATTATATACACAACAAGCAAATCAAGTTTCCTTTAAACGACAAATATATTAATTTAAAATGTCATGAACATAATTTTAACAATAACGCTATTAACCTATATTGCTCAAATCAAATGCGCCCCAAATATTAGGTTGGTGCAAAAATAATTTCGTTTTCACACATAGTAACATATGTTAGAAAACGAAATTATTTTTGCACCAACCTAATACAAAAAAATGACGAAAGAGTAATAACATCATCATACATTGATATATAAAACCAGTAGATAGTAATAATTACATCAGATTTGTTAGTTATACAAAAGAAAAAAACAAAAACAAAAAACTAGCAAGTTAGTTATTAAAAATAATATATCCCAAACTTCTAACCCCTTAGATAGGGTCAATGTTGCGTATGATTATAGTTGCCCCCTTGGAAAATGTTTCGTAAATAAAAAAAACAAACAAACAAAAAAAAAAAACACAAAGTATCTTACCTAGGATATACCATAACCACACTCTCACGGAAACTCACCTGTCGTTTATCGGACAATAGTGCAATCAGGCAACTTACTAATAAGCAGCATAAGGATCATAGTAACAGTAGATAGTTACTAACAAAAATATCAAAATACTAGCAAAATCAAATAATAAAAACAGACTTATGATTCTTGAAGCAATACTTATACAACAAATGTGACCATCAATAAATAAAAACAGTTAAGAGCTTGCATCCTCAAATATATATTTAAAAAAATAAAAACAAAAAATAAACACTCACACGTCACATCTCGCCCACGTCACAACATTCACTAATTCTACGAAACTCACCAACTGTTTCTACCTACATTGAAAGACGAAAGCTTAGTCGTCCTGGGTATGATGATTTACTACATCCAGCGGCAAGGCCTCTGATCCGGAGGTTTTGAGCGGCGTAGAAGCAACTTTTAATTGCTGTTGTTCCTAGGTTCACCCTGAACCAGGTTGATAGTACCTGTTAGGGTCCCAGCTATGGACAAATGATGAACACACAAAATAGAGCTAAAACATTAAAATATAAAAATACATTAGAAAAAATTACCAACAATACATTTTTGGTTAGAAAGAAGAAAAGATACCAAATATATCTTACAAGTATATCACGTTAAAGCATCGGTTACTCGGAATTGTAAATCGGAGTGCCGATTTCTCGTTCAGAGTCGGATTCGTTATAATACACTTACGCATATACGCTTGTGAAAGATATGAATCTAACTCTTCTCCCTCCAGATATGGGTTAATTAGTAGAAAATATATCAGTAAATCAGTATTAACTAAAAATTTCTTACAATCTAAAAATATTTTCTAGCTTTAGACAACTTGCAAAGGGTTGATAATACGTAAAAACAAAATTCAATCAATCAATACATACATACATATGTAGCTTTCATTCTGTTTATATAGTGATTTTCAAAGCGTGGCTTAGATGTGGCACAAGGCTGAAAGTATGAGGCACCCAGTGAGGATCGAACTCACTACTCAGTCGTAATTGTTCTAGCAAGATAAGCTTGCCAACCATTACACCGCCTCGAGGGGCTCATTATTCTGTTCATATATGCACAGAAGAAGGTCATGAAATCAAGTTGTCAGTCAGCTTCTGGCAAGTTATAAAAATCACGCTATCATCACTTTTTCTACCCAGGTTTTCTTTCACCTCCAATCAACTCTTATAAAGCATAACGCCAATAGGGAATGGATGACGGGAGCAGGTTTTGGTGAAACTGGAAGGTTCTAAACCTGAACTTGCACGTTGACGGCGAATTTAGTCATCAACACGATCATCACAAAGGAAGCAATCAGCTTAAATTAAAAGAAATTAGCAGCATGACCCGGCGTTGTCCGTGCTTGATTAAAAAATCGTACGACTCATACAGCAATCGCTATCACATGACTTAAACTATTTTTGCCCTTCCTTGCCTTTAAAGGAGTGCCCTTTGCCATGCTGATGTTGCTGCATGCCTTACTTCTTGCCTATCTCACACTGCGAATTTTTTCTAAGCTCGATACTAAACATTAAATCTGTTACGAAAAAAGAACTAAACAAAATGAACACAAAACGATCAGCTTTAAAAAAGGACTCGTAACTGGAAAAACCGAATGAAAAAAGAATGTTAACAACAAATACTTTTTCACACTCAAACCCAGTTCTGTGGAATCAGAATCAACGTTGAGTTTAAGCAAGCGAATGAGCCAATTGAAGTAAAGTGCCATGCAGATTTAAATTTTTCCCACTTGTGACGAATGCAGCTATCGATTTTTTTTTGCATGCTAGCATGCTAGTTAGCATTCGTGTCAGTCAGCTGTTGGCTCTCACGCTGGCCAATAGAATTTTTCTGCCTATTCGTGGCAGCCAGCTATTGGCTCTCACTCTGGCCAGTACAAAATGGCCGCAAACTACATGAAAACTGCTGTAGAAACATGAAAAAATCGATTATTTCCACTATCGATGGAAGTTGGGGAATGCAAAGTCGGTCTTGGCCTTCCCGCTAACTTGGAGCATGTGCATGTAAATTTTGGTGCAAATCCGTCGAAAATTGCGGCCGTGCATTCGTTACACTCACACACACATCCTGCTTTTTATAGATAGATATTAAATGTTTGGATACTAGATAAAGCCGCCGACGCAGATATGAAATCTCTGAAAATGAATTTGTGAATAGCAAAATGGTAAAGTAATGTAGTCAAGACAACTGAAACAGACAAACGAGTTGAAGCTGAGAACATTACATCGAAACTTAAAAATACAATTCTTAGATTTAAGTTTTGACATCAAGGACAACTAGATATTTAACTTTGTTACTGATTTTGTTTTTAGTTTTGGCGAAAGATTTTTTGTTGATCATGGATGTTAATTTACAGTATTGGATTCCGAATTTAGAGCACATTTAATGGATTTTCGTATTTACAAATTATTTTTTCTTTTAATCAAATTGCAATTCGAAATTATGGTTCTCTTAAGATGAAAGGAGTGTTCATATATTCTGTTATTTAGATTACTCAATGCATAAGTTATATATTCCTCAGGACAGTCTATTTTATAAATTCCTGCTTTGGGTTTAATATTGACATTTGTTATCAATAAGTTGTTATAAATCATTAGGTTGGTGCAAAAATAATGACGTAATAATGTCGTTTTTTGACGTATTTTTTAACGTCAAAAAACGACATTATTACGTCATTATTTTTTTCACCAACCTAATATATATATACATACGTATGAATATATATATCTACATTGGGGGGAAACAAATATTCGTACACAGACACATTTTTAATTTATTGTATTTCCAACTAATAAATAAACATATTTTTTGTTATGGTCCGGTTCCGTGTACAGCAGTGATAGTCCAAGGTAGAACCAATAAAGAAGAACTCGAACATAGGTATGGAATAACACAGATATATTACAAACAGGAATATATACAGAGAAGTAGAAGTGTTAGTATGAACAATCAGGTTTACTAGAAAGAACAATGTAGTCTCGACCATTATCACTATTCCAATGTCTTGCAGTAATTGTCTGAACGTGATTCTGTTTCGGACTGCCTCTGATTCGACTCTTGACTCGACTTGAATTACTGACTCCTTGCCTACTCCTGAGGTGCAGTATTTATTAAGTATGGAATAGTCCATTATTACTATTATGGGTAAGATCCCATAACACTTTTCATATAATTTACTGTACACAGAAACGTAATAATTAAATATGCATAGAAAACAGAAAAAATTTATTTAAAAAAAATACATCTCATTTATCCATTTTAATGGGTGAAAAAGTATTCGTACAATACAAAAAAGAATACATAATCTTCATTTAATACTTTGTAGAGTAGCTGTTATACACTTCTACAACAACCTTTTCTTGTAGATCTCAATTACTGATTTGCAAATATTAGTTGGTATTTTGTTCCATTCTTCTTCGCATATGGTCTTCACATCCGGGATGGTTGTTGGGGCTCTCGATTGGATTTAATTTTTCAAATAACGCCTCAGATTCTCGATTGGGGACTCACTTGGACATTTCAGGATATTTACATTATATTCAGCAAGCCATTTCTTCGTAGATTTTGCAGTATTCTTAGGATCATTATCTTTTTGGAAGATACAGTCCGGAGGAATTTCAAGATTTTCAACCGAAATCGTTAAATTTGCTTCCAAAATATTTTGATATGCTGCGGCATTTATTCTAACATCTATTAGTGATACGTCGCCAGTACCTTCTGCAAAAAAAAAAAAAAAAAAAAAATATCTCCGAACCATGATGCTTCCACCACCAAATTTCACTGTTGGAACTGTGTTCTTTTGTTTGAAGGCATCGCCATCTTTCTTCCATACATGATTTCTAGAATTACGTTCAAACAACTCAGTATTGGTTTCGTCTGTCCATAATACTCTTCCCTAATACGAGTTTCCTTAACCTTACGTTCACGAACGAATTCCAACCTGGCATCTCTGTGTCTTTTCAATAAAATCGGAGTTTTCCGAGGAGAGCGTGACTTTAGATTTTCATATGGATTTCATTGCTTATTGTCCGTTTAGTGACAGATTCTTGATGAAAGCAAATCATCCTTCAACTCTTGACGAGGGATCATTGGATTTTGGTTAATTTGACGCATTAATTTCCTCGAAGATCTTGAAGAAATCTTTCTTGAAGTCCCCGGTTCTTTGCTTTTCAACGGTTTTGAGGTTTTTATATATTACAGTGGATTAACTCATAGTAGCAAATGGAATATTCAGGATGTCTGAGATTTTCCTGTAACTTTTACCTTCTTTTCAGGGCTTTTTGCGAATTTCTCAATTCATTAACTCTTGCCATGACAATAACTTCTTGCACGAATATCAATTACAGAATGTCCTGTTTGTATTTTTAGGCTAAACATAACTACTGGTAACATTATTGGAACATTCTAGAATATTGCACTTGAATAATCGATTAAAGTAATTTAAAAGTTTTAAAATCTGATATTTGCATTATGCGAATAATTTTTCACCACTTAAAATGGATAAATGAGATTTATTTTTATTAAATAAATTTTTTTTCGGTTTTTGCATGTGTACAAGTATTTGTTTCCATCCACTGCATATATATATTATATTATACAATCATATATATATATATATATATATGATTGTAAAATATAATATAATATATATATATTATATATTAAATAAAATATTAGCTCTGGATTTACATTGAGCTCTCAGGATTTCATCCTCCTTGGGACTACCCATACGGATTACCAAGTTTTTCATAACTTATATATATATATATATATATATATATATATATATATATATATATATGTGTGTGTGTGTGTGTGTGAGTCTGTGTGCGTGCGCGTATATATATATATATATATATATATATATATATTACGTTTTACACAGACGCATAAATATATTACGTTTAACACACACAGACACACACACACATATACACACACACACACACACACATATATATATATATATATATATATATATATAATTATTTATTTTTAAAGAAAAAAAAATTTATAACATAAATATGTTATAAAATCACTACAAAAATAGCCATTTTGTTTATCACTTGATAAGACACCGAAGGTGTTGAAACAAAATGGCTATTTTTGTAGTGATTTTATAACATATTTATGTTATAAATTTTTTTTCTTTAAAAATAAATAATTATATCTGCTCTACTTTGTATTGAGCACTCTTTTAAGAATAGTAATTGTTGGTTATTGGAATTCATTCCATATACACCAATCATATACTTGGATATATATATATATATATATATATATATATATATATATATATATATATATATATATATATAAATATATATAAGTGGACACTGCGATAAACACCAAGCTGCTTTAAAGCTTAAAGCTTTAAGCCATCTGATTGCTTTCATGAAACAGATCGTCGCCGCTTAATCCTGACCTCAGTGTTCACTTTTATTTTTACTTCCACTCTGTCTCTGATATTGAGCACTTTTACCCATAAATGTCACATAGTATGAAACTACATTTTTCATCGCAGATATAAATGACTTGGGTTTTTAAATCTCTTTCTTTTTTTCAGTTTTTGTTTAAATATTTCTGTTTTATTTTGAAAAGTTTTGTGAGAAAATTAAAAAAAAAACAGAATATAATAAATGCATGATAATATAAATTTTCTAACCTTGGTTTTAAACCAATTATATCAATATTCATTCTTGGAAAAAAAGACTTCCTACTGTTTTATCCTTTTTTCCATTTTTCATCTGTTTTTCATTTTTCTTGTTCCCAAAGTTGGTCTTGTGTTTTGTTTGTCATTCTTTGGCATTAAAGAACTATATTAAAACCATCACATTCATCTTTAATGCTACAACTATTTTTCTCACCGTAAATTTCTTTAGTTTAATCTAAAATTATTGTCAATCTGTTTATTGTGTTTTACATCGAAGATAGACGAGAATAAGAAAGCTTTTTTTTTTGTCATAGAATGCTTTTTTATGTTAAGAATGGTAAAAACGTGACACACATGCAAATATTATCTACTTATAAAGTAGATCAAACAAATACAGAAATTTAAGTATCTAGGAAGTGTTTTAGCAGATAATAAAAGATGGATTGATCAAAGTCAATGTATAGGAGGCTCTAATGCAGTGATTCTCAATCACCTTGCTACGGCACACTAGAAATATTGTCGCAGCATACATCTGTATATGTGTGTGTCGAAGTGGTAATGGTGCAGCGTTAGTATTTGAATAAATGAATAAGTATTAAACTTTTTATCCTGCTTTAACTACAAAGGCTTTATAATTTTTATTGCAATTTTCTACTTCTTATTTATGTGAATTAGACTTCTCAACCTTAAATAACAGAAAATAAGAAACATGAAACACTAGGCTCAACTGAAGAAGAAATGGCGGTCTGCTTACCGCACATTAGACAAAATATTGAAGAAATCCCGAAAAACATCAGGCATAAGTTTTACACTAAATAAGCTGCCCAAATAGTTGAATAGAAATATTGTAATAAAGTAATTTCATATTTGTGGGTATATTTTTCCAATCTATTTTAAATTTATACCGTTTAAAAATTTTGTCGAGTATGCCGTAAAATTTTCATTTGTTCCTAAGTGTGCCATGGCTTAAAAAGGTTGAGAAACATTACTCTAATGACACTATCTCATATCAATGTTTTCTATTTTAATTGTTATACAGTAATATCGAATTCACTTAAAATTGTGTGCCATTTCTTAAAAAGGTTGAGAAACACTACTTTAATGACACTATCTCATATCAAAGTTTTCTATTTTAAATGTTATACAGCAATATTAAATTCTCTTAAAATTGTGTGCCATTTCTTAAAAAGGTTGAGAAACACTACTTTAATGACACTATCTCATATCAAAGTTTTCTATTTTAAATGTTATACAGTAATATGTAATTCACTTAAAATTCTATTAATACAGAAGGATTTTTAGACTATCATGTAGTTTCTAAGCAATGAGAAAGTCCTAACTTTTTTAAAAATTTAAAGTGTTCTTGCTGCTCCTATGTTCCGTCCATACGATTATGGTGTTTAACATGTTCCATATTGTGCTAAACAAATCATGGACGGAACATGTTATTCATTACAATCGCTTTTAGAACCTAACGCAAGACAAGGGAAACGTTTACGAAAGAAGGTGGCTCAGCAATGTCCTCGTTATTGTTTTTATTATTCCTTCATGGGATCGTTCTTAATGGTTGATATTCTATAAGTTTGATCTGGACTTTCTTATTAATACCTGCGTTATTGTGTGTCTGCCCCAGCGATTCTGGCAAGCGACTGGAGAAAGCCATTTCGACTGTATTCTAGTATGACCGCACAATTTTATACGCTATAATGTAGAACTGAATTCGATATTTTCTGCTTAAATTAATGGCTTAATGTACTATTACAACCTACGCCATTTACAATCGGCCCAACGTCTACATTTCTGCTGCTACCTAATATCGTCTAATAGAGTCTTTCACATGGATGTCTGGCATGGTATCAAACTCGATCAGAAATATCTAAATTATCAGCTGCACACAACCACTTTCTAAGATGAATACAAGTGCATCAGACTTTTTAATGATAAAAATTAATTCATGCGAATAACGCATGTAGGCCTTACCGATGATCACTCTCATTCGAACCTCATGGACTGGCGCTACATAATCACAAACAAAGAACTGTACCAAATAGCAGAAACCAAATCACTTGAGAATTGTCAACAGCAGCAACGTTTAAAATGGATTTAACTCAATTAGAAAACAATGACCTAATCAAAATGTTGACATTTCACAATGAAAAAAAAATGCTTGGAAGAAAGCCCCCTACCAGTACGGGAAATAGTGATAATAATGAGTGGACTTGAGAAACCTATTTCCCTGAAAAATTATTTTAAGAGAACAATTTTATAAGTTTCAATTGACAGAAGCAGTAGTTGATCAATAAATGCCGAATGTTTCTTTATAAGGAAACAGGTAATATTACCATTACCATCAAAATGCCTCGGTTATCACGCCCGCGAAGATTCTCAAACATTTGTTAAACCGGGTAGACTTCAGTGGATTTCGAATCGAATTCCCTATCCAATCTATTCAATCTACGGAGAATAGAGAATAACAACTGGTACTCTGGTTTAATTTCAGGCTCACGTTGCAATTGTGGAAAGTCATCTATGAAGTGTCTGATTTGCTGTTCCCAAATTATATATAAGAATTCTTTGCACGAATCTGCAGACTCAAAATTCGTTCTTAACTTACAAATATCTTCTATCTCCCATAAAAGTCAGTTTCAAACGAGCGCTCAGTAAGCTGATAACAATAGTAAAATCTCAAAACCTCTAAGAAATAAGCTAGTGGAAACATTTTTGAGTTGGTGATCATCAAAAAAAGATTTTAACTACCGATATTTCTGTCGGTGAGTTTTTGAACCCAGATTACTTGTTGTCTAGGTGATTTGAAGTTACTGAGTTTGAAAGTTTTAGTGATATTTGTACGCATTAATGATAGGCTCATATCCCAGATTGAAGCAAGCTTTTAATCAAACTAGCTTTTTTTTTTTGATGTTTTTAAGCAAATAATATCAACGCTGCTTATTATTATAAGATTTTTAGTGTTAATCTCATTACAAGATTAATGGCATTTATGGTTTTCATGTCGAATCAACCGGAAAATTAAATATTCTGATTCTCAATTTATTTGACATCATTTTGCTTACATGCAGGAACGTACGTTTGGGCACCTGCACGTGGCATAATGGTTAACAAGCTTGCCTAGCTAGAACAATTACAACTGAGTAGTGAGTTCGTTCCTCACTGGGTGCCACAATCTTTCTGCCTTGCGCCACGTAGAAGGTACGCTTATAAAGTCACCATGCAAGTACGTACTCACACGCAATCTAGCGAGCCTATTCACACTAGCATTAAAAAAAACTCGCACACAAAGACTATATATATATATATAGATATATATATATATATATATATATATATATATATAAAAAGAAAGAACAGTAAGGTATATAATCCGGTGTTCTTATAGATATTTTTACTTTTACAAAATAATGCTCAATGTAAATTTACAGAGCATTAATATTATAAATTACTTGATTTAAAATATGGTTTTTCCGCTATACAGTTCTAAGCATATTTGAAAAATGGAAGGTCCAAATTTAATTTTGTAATTAAATTAAAGACATTAGTTCCATTTCATCCTCAAGCGAATTTTGGAGTAACTTATAAAATTACTGGGTTTTAAAGTCAGCAAAAATCATAATTTACGTTTCCAAGGAAACAGAGAAATTCATTTCAACCAGACGAGGTGTGTTTGCGTATTCATTATGTCTGTATTTTGATGTATCAGTTTTGGTAGGGGTTAGGGATGTATTCTTCAATGAAATCTGACATCCGTTAAATGCATGTCGTCTGGATTAAAAAAATTTTTTTTATTGTTAACGGCAAAGATTCTTACGGCATTTTTTCTATTTGTATATTTAAAAATTTTGGCGGGGGGTATTTAGGTTAGAATACGTTTTATTAAACTACAATTTGAAAAATATTTTCACTTTTAATTTTTAATATACTATATTTCTTTTAAGAGTTAGTAAATGTATTGGAATCCCTTACAGTATGTAGAGTTATTTTCACATCAACTATAAGTATGTATATTATTAGGTAACAATTTTTTTTTTTATAAAAAATTATTTAAGTAAACTTTATGACAATGACGCCGAAAAAAGCTAATTGATTTAACTGGTTTAGTAACCTTTTATTTTTTATATAAACCTAGTAATATCTTGTTTCTCATGTAAGTACAAAGGACATGGGTCATTCAATGGCTTACATCTTCTAGCTTTTCATATTAAATTCATTTTACTGTAGGTGTTTTTATTGGATTCCTTTAAGTGCTTGTAGTACTAATAGGGAGATCTATATGTTAGAATACGATTTATTTAATTACAATTTTAAAAGATGTTAAGGTTAGAATTTCTTTTTATTTGACTACAATTTTAAATACAATTTTAAAATATTTTCACTGTTAGTTTTAATAGACTATATTTATTTTTTAAAAGAAGTAAATGTATTAGAATTACTTACAGTAAGTATAATTATTTTTACATATCAAGTATAAGTATGTATATTACGATTGTTAAAATTTTTTATATTTAAATACTATTTAAGTAAAATGTATGACAATTACGGTAAAAATAGCTAATTCATTTCTCTGATTTAGTGAACTTTATTTTTATTTATTTTTTTTTATACTTAGTAATATATAGTTTCACATGTCTGTACGAAGGACATGGGACATTTCATGGCCTACATCTTATAGCTTTGCATCATAATTTCATTTTTCTGTAGGTTTCTTATTGGATTCATTTAAGTGCCGGTAGTACTTTGAGAGAGGTGTTTTGGTTAGAATACATTTTATTTAACTACAATTTTAAAAGATGTTTAGATTAGAATTAATTTAACTAACATTTTAAATACAACTTTAAAGTATTTTCACTGTTATTTTAATAGACTTTTTTGTAGATGTAATAGAATTACTTACAGTATATAAAATTATTATTTCCATTAAATATAAGTACGTATATTACTAGGTCGCACTTTTTAAATTTATTTTTATTTTTAAATATTATTTAAGGAAAATTTTGACAATGACGGCATAAAATAGCTATTCATTTCTCTGATTCAGTAAATTTTTGTTTTTTATAAACTTAGTAATATATAGTTTCTCATGTATGCACAAAGGACATGGGTCATTTAATGACCTACATATTCTAGCTTTTCTTATTAATTTCCATTTTACTGTAGGTGTTTTATTTGATTCTTTTAGGTGCCAGAAGTATTTCGAGAGAGATGTTTGATTTTTTTTATTTATTTAGCCTAAATGAACTTTGATGTTGGTTGAATCTTTTTTTGAACTCATGGCTTGTGCAACCTAATATATATAATATTTATGGTTGAAATGAATTTCTCTGTTTCCTTGGAAACGTAAATTATGATTTTTGCTGACTTTAAAACCCAGTAATTTTATAAGTTACTCCAAAATTCGCTTGAGGATGAAATGGAACTAATGTCTTTAATTTAATTACAAAATTAAATTTGGACCTTCCATTTTTCAAACATGCTTAGAACTGTGTAGCGGAAAAACCATATTTTAAATCAAGTAATTTATAATATATATATATATATATATATATATATATATATATATATATATATATATATATATACAGGGCACGATGGATAAATTGTCGTCTAAATTACGCAAAAATTAAAATAACATAGACATCTCATTTTATCAGATATATTTACCAAAATTTTACAAAAATATCATGAAACACTAAATAGTAAATAAAACCGCCATTGGCTTCAACCATGGTCTCCAGACGACTTCGGAATCTCCTGCAACTCTTCTGAACGGTCTACTTGTTTAAGTTGGTGAATGTTGCCATAATCATTGCCTTCAATTCATCTTTGGTATTACAAGTATTTTTTGTGGGGTTTCTCGCTCAATTGCACCCCACACATAAGCCAGGGAGGTTTCAGTCTGAGGAGTTAGGTGGCCAGATGTAAGGAGTGATGTGGTCGCAGAAATTGTCTGACAGCCATAACTGGGTTCACATGCTTGTTTGTCATGGTGCAGAGCCCTGTTGCCAGGCATAGGGTCTTCCAGCAACAACTCACTTGACCAAGGGAAGAACTACCTCCTCAATGCACTTGATGAAGGCTTATTTGTTGAGCCGGAAGACCTCACCAAGAAATTCGGGAGTTCTTTTTTTTTATCAGAACGATCATAGTGAGTTTTCCGAGCAGCCATACCTTCGTAATAAACATTAGACTCAACTCTTTTCGAATCCTCTGAAATGTCCTCAGATTGACACCCAAACAGTATTAATTACATTTATCGGTCAGAATAATTGAGAAATATCTTAGAAAATATGCGTTCTCTGACAGGAATCGAACCTATATCCCATACAGAAACCGTCATTTGACCTAACACGCTCTTAACCATTCAGGCCGTGTCGGTTACAGGTTCAATTCCTGTCGGAAGACGCATATTTTCTACGAAATTTCTCAAATATCCAAGCCGGTAAATGTAATTAATACCGTTTAATTAAAACGACAAAACATTTACTCAAATAAGTTACATTCATAAAAATAACGTATAAACAATATATATATATATATTGCTTAGCATGCTTTTGTCGATAGATCATTTTCGACTGAGTAGAGATTTCGTTCCTCACTTGGTGCCAGATACTTTTGACCATGCAGAACATACTCACACGCGTTCGTAAGTGGGTGCAATAGTTCACACTGATTTGTTTTTGGGAAACTAAAGATTTGGAAAATGTATTAAGAGGAGATGCAAGATGTGACGCTGAAATTCGAAGGCGCATTGGTATAGCAAATGATGCTATCCAAAAGCTAATCAAGTACTAAAATACAGGACAATTTAGTTAGAATCAAAGAAAAGAGTCATGAACTGCTATGTAGTATCAGTACATGAGGAAAGAGGTCTCGGAGAATTTGACACTCACAGGACATAATTAAGATAAGATCAGCAAATGGAAACAACCTGTAGCTTATCTAAGAAATTGTGTAAATGGATGGCATAATCGAAAGAGACAAAACTTACAAGTGCTACAAGAGATAGGACGTTGTTGATTGTATATATTCTGAAGCGTCATGGTATGAAGAAGAAGAAGAAGAAGAAGAAGAAGAGCAACAACAACAACAAAGTCAATAATAATAATAATAATAATAATAATAATAATAATAATAATAATAATAATATAGACATTCAAATATATCCGTGACGTTTTTTCATTGATATTAAGTAACTTTTAATAATTCTCCAACTCCGACATTTCCTTTTTCGCACTGATATCCAAAAATTGTTCTTTTCGAACTGGTGATTGATCTGCAAATTCTAGCCAATGCTGTAATGAAAAGGTATGCGTCGAAAATCAATAAACCTTTATTGATTTCTAGCCAAAATTGTTAGCTGCTTTGTTTAAGTGTCGATTTGTTCGTCAAATATATAGTCTCTGCTTCGATTTGATAATTTAGCAATGAATAAGGTGATCGCTCTTTTTAAAAGGAAATCCTCAATGTAAATAAGTTTGTCACAGGCAACTACTTATACAGTTACACACATAAATACACAGCAGTGACATCAACAATATTTGAAGGAATCAGACAAAGTTATGTGTCATATTTTGTTTTCTTTGCGTTCTGAGACAAGTGCATTCTCATCCACAGAGATTCCAGTAAAAGAAAAAGGGAACAACTATTTACTATCAGGAATTACCCAAGATGTCTTAAAAGACATTACTCTGCTTCGATATGCAAATTGTCACGTTCAGTCGCCTGTTTTTGTAACCCTTTAGTAAACAAGGAAATGATTTTAATGTCCAACTACACATTAAACGAGATAACTTGTTCGATATTGAGCGTATGGAGATTCTCTACCCAAAGGTCCTCGTAATCAGTGTTCGAATCCAGTCGTAGGTTTTATCACCTGGAGCTTGGATGCATTTCTTATTACTTTAAACGTTATACTTTAGAGGATGCACGTGTATGAGTGGACACCCTGCTTTAAAAAGAAACCAAAAAACAAAAAAAAAAAAAAGAGAGTGAACTGAATTTACCGGGCTGTACAATCCTGGATATTAGTAAAGAAAATGTACCCTTTACTTTATTAAGATTTTGGAATACACATGGCGGTAGATTTAATTCACAATGTTGTAAAAAACCAGGCGCTCATTCAAATACGTATATCCATTAAAATATAACGTTTAAATATATATATATATATATATATATATATATATATATATATATATATATATATATAAGGTTGGTGCAAAAATAATGACGTAATAACGTCGTTTTTTGACGTATTTTTTAACGTCAAAAAACGAAATTATTACGTCATTATTTTTGCACCAACCTAATATATATATATATCCTCCTTGTTATTATCTGATGTAGGGCCAAAGTCAGGACCACAGAAGGAAAACACGGAACACGGATTAGATGTAAGAAAGATATATTAACAACAGGTTACAGAGATAGTGTAAGCGGAGCTTACTATATGTTAGTGTCCAACACTGGTGGTCGTACGCGTGTCTCACTCTCTCTCTGTCTCCTTGTCTCTATATTTATCAATCCACCCACGAGGATCGAATGTGGCACAAGGCCGTTTTAATGTGGGTATCCCCGAGCCCGTAGGCTCGGCTAAAAATATGGCCTTTCTGAACCCGCCTAGACGGGTTCAGGCCCTGTCAACCTCCCCCGACGAAACTTTGCCCTTCGGCAAAGCCTCGTCCGGGTTCCCCTCTGCTAATGCAGAGAATTCGACAGTCGGCGAGAGTCTGTCTCTCGGTCTCTGTATTTATCAATCCACCCACGAGGATCGAATGTGGCACAAGGCCGTTTTAATGTGGGTATTCCCGAGCCCGTAGGCTAGGCCAAAAATATGGCCTTTCTGAACCCGCCTAGACAGGTTCAGGCCCTGTCAACCTCCCCGGACGAAACCTTGCCCTTCGGCAAAGCCTCGTCCGGGTTCCCCCTCTGCTAATGCAGAGAGTTCGACAGTCGCCGAGAGTCTGTTTCTCGGTCTCTCTGTAGAGTGTTGTGCCGCATACTTAATATAGACTTGGAAGAGTCTATTGTGTAGGTAGGTCCGGTCTCACAATAACCCCTTCCAAGAGTTTTCTTTTTGAAAAGGAGAGACAAAATAAGACTGTTAATACTTTTTCCTCTTGGAATTTACGTCGAGCAGTTGAGTAAATTTCCTTTTCCTTACTGAGCGTCGCACTTCAGGAGAGACTTGGGGCATGTCAAGACTAGGGTCGTAATGGGTGAGGGAGAGGTCTGAAGTGAGAGTTTTCTTGATCTTCTCGAATGCGTCTTGGCATTCCGGGGTCCATGACCATGGTTTGTCCTTTTTTAAAAGTTGGTTGAGAGGCCCTCTCAAATTTTGCATGTTCTTAATGAACCCTTGGTAAAAGTTAGCTAGGACGAGGAAGCTTTGTAATGCTTGAACGTTATCTGGGGCCGACATATTTCTGATCGCGTTGGCTCTTTCTGGATTCGGCCGACGACCGTCTTTATTTATGATGTGCCCTAAGTATTTAATCTCTGGTAAGAAAAAGTCACACTCTGACTCCTTAACCTTAAATCCGTATTCTTGTATCTTTTCGAATACGTTTATTATATGGTTCCGGTGCTCTGCTGTAGTTTACTGGTAACCAGTATATCATCCAAATAGGCTGTTGCGTAGTCAAGGTCGCCCAGCATGGCGTCCATGACCTGCTGGAAAATTGCAGGCGCAACCTTTACTCCAAAAGCCAGCCTGTTGCATTTGTACAACCCTCTATGGGTGTTTATGCAGAGCAATTTGTAACTTTCCACCTCTATCTGAAGGTATGCGTCCGAGAGGTCGATTTAAGAAAAAAATTTTCCACCATTGAGTTTATTGAAAATTTCTTCAGGGCTTGAGAGAGGATAGTGGTGATCTTGCAAGGCATCGTTTAACGCTGTGGAAAAATCTGCGCATACTCGTATTTGATTGGACTTCTTTTTTACGTAGACCGTAGGTGCTGCCCACTCGCTGAAATCTGTTTTTGACAGAATACCTGCTTGTTCGAGTCTATCTAACTCTTTGTTGATTTATTCTAGAGCAGCGAAAGGGATATTCCGTTTCTTTTTGAATACCGGTTGTGCACCGTTCTTCACCTTGAACTTAGCTTTCTTTATAGTACATTTCCCAAGGCCGCCAGAAAAAAAACTGGAGAAATTGTTGTTTGAGTTCCTTTGTGAGATTTACCAAATTGGACGTTGTACTTTGTATCTTGCGACAAAATGTAGTCATTGGGCAATCCCAAAGACTGAATTTTTCTATCCAATCAGTTACAAATAAGTTATCTGAAGTTTTTAATACGTAGGCTTTGAGCTTTTTGGTAACTCCATTTCGTGTTACTGTAAATATTACCTCGCTTAAAATGTTAATCTTTTCGCCAGTTACGGATTTTGCTGTTTTATCCGTTTTTAATAAGGTCGGCTTGTTCAATTTTCGCCAAGTACGCCAGTTAATGGTTGAAAGATCAGAACCCGAGTCAAGCTAGAATTTAATGGACTTATTGAAAATATCCACAGTTACATATTTTCTTAAATTCCTATCGACAATATTGTCAGATTGAGCTTGCCTAATTTTATTTTTGGGTTTTCTCGTTCTGTTGGCGTACCAGCACGAAGTTAAAGTATGCCCACTTTTATTGCAATTTTCGTAATATTTTTTGTTCTTAATTGGACAGAATTTCATCCAATGCCATTTACCACAATGGTAACATTATCTGGGCGGTTTCTTTAACCTATTTGGGTTTTGGTTACTGCGGAATTTAGGACATGAGATTTGACTTTTGTCTTTTTGAGGGGAAATAGGAGGTAGACTTGCTTCTGATTTTATTAATCTGAGCCACACCTGATTCATCGATAGTGTTTGAGTCACACTTTACAGATATTACTCTTTGACAGTCCTCTGCCAGTTTTTGGAGAGTCAATCCTTGTTCGTTCTCAAGCTTGGTCAGTACCCGTCGTCTGACTTCGGCGTCTTCTGCTGATACTAGACCTTGTGTGAAAATTAAGCACTTAAAATCATCGGCAGTCAGTTCGCCTAGTTTGAAATCATTACAGAGCTTGTTTACCGATGCTGAAGACGTTAGAAAATCTTGCTGGTTATCTTTGACTGTGTTCAGGCATTTCCAACGTTTGTGGAACAAGGTTGTGTTAGGACCGAATAGTTCTGAAAGGAGCTTAATAGTCTCTGAAAAATCCAAATCAGTGGTTTTCTTGGGTAGTATGAAGTCTATGAACCTACTATGTTCTGTAGTTACCAGTTTCTCAATAGTAGACGTACCTTTTTTTTTACTGGGACATTGTTCACAGTCTACGTTGAAAATATCTTCGTAGCGCCTGTAAAAAGGCTAGAACGTTTTGTCGTTCTCTGGTACGTATTCAAAGGTTTCCATTGAATTGTAGATTGTACTCTGGGAGAATATTGTATCTTTTTCAGAGTTTGAGCCTTTTAATGCATTTACGAGTAATTCTTTAAGTTGTTTCTGCTGTAGTTCAGCATTCTGAAGCGTAATTTGTTGGAATTCTATTTGTTGTTTATGTAATTCCAAAAATAGTTGTTGTTGTCTTTTTTCTGATTTTTTTTTACTTTTAGCATTTGGGCAATTACTTTTTGAAAATCTTCCATATTTAGACAAACAAAAATGACCGATTTTTTTGTTGCTTTGAAACCCGTGTACCAAGGGGAGGTACACAAAAGAAATTTGATAGTTTTTTTTTTCTTTTACAAAAAAAAAAAAAAATATGGACAGACAAATAGTTAAACTAAACTAATTATGTGTTTAGCTTTTTTGCAATTCCGTGGTTCCGTTAATTTTAACGTAATTGTATAAATTTCCACCACACTTATGTATTTTTTTTATATATAGAGGTACAAAAAGAGAAAACTCACCTCAGTGAATTTGAGGGGAGAATAATTATATGCACGAGTTCAACTCAGTTACATAAAAAAATTTTCGATAGTTTTTTTTCGAAAACTTGAGTACAATGGTAGTACTTCTGCTCCTGTGTTGTCAGTTTGTTTTACGAACAAACTGTTTTTTTCTGTGT
>OZ010571.1:45580026-45715026 GCA_963932145.1 Acanthosepion lycidas | reverse complement strand
TTTTCCTTAAGATTGTTTATTTAATTTTTCTGATTTCGTTCATTTTTCTGGCTTTATGGAATATTTAAGCATAAATCAATGTTGTCCATTAAAAAGTGTTTTAATTTTTACTGATAGTATTCTATGTATTAGTATTGTATGTATTAGTATTGTATGTATTAGTATTGTATGTATTAGTATTATGCTTTGTTACATTGTTATCGAAAGCCCTGTTCTACGATTTGTTCGCTGTAATATCATTTTTCTTTTTTTAAAACGTCGTCTTCACGCGTCAATTTATAGCACTGTTGCTTTTTGTTATTATGTTGTGAAATAATTTAGTCTATTTGTCCTGAAATTGAATTAAATTTTATTGCTAATATGCTGATTGTCTTGTTTTATGATTAAAAATTCTTCCGGTTTGTTTTCTATTTTTAATAGTTTATCTTATCTGGCATTTAATTATTGTGTTAATCATAAGGAATTTTATAATTTCATGTTGTGCAGTATCAACCCCAAAATAAGAATTTCATAATGGGCAATGAATGCCGAAACAATCAAAAGATCTTAGTCAACTTATGTTCAAATTTTACCTGGAAACTTGGCTTGATCGAGTGTGATTTGTTTAAAATGCAATACATTAGTATTTCGGGGACACACTTGAACCCAAAGCGCTGGAGATGTATGTCAAATATCATAAAATTTTGCAAGTCTACATTATTACTGGAATTTGAAGTCATTAATAAGTGTAAGATTTTGTATTAGCAGAATATTAAACGATTTCTTTCTTTGTGGGTAACATTTTCTTAAACGAATTTCACACATGAATTAGAGACCAGACGAGGTTATAGTTCGACTTGATTGGATATATAAAGCGGTATAATAATATATATTATATTGTGTCGTACATCATATAATAGAATATATAATAACACTAATTTATTGCTGTGAAATTACCGTCAAGCCAGCTTTTACGTTTCAGAAACTTCTATATATGAGAGATTTAATTCCGACTAGTCTTTTCACGACTTGCTTATTGGTCTGTTTATCTCCTGTCAGATGTCATCCGAACGTGATATTGCAAAGAAATAACAGCTTAGGAATAGAATGTCTTTGTGATATGCGCCTTGAAAACTTTATAAATTCTGATTTATTGCGAAAAGCAGATGAAAAGAATTCTGATAATTTTCTTCAGATTTTTGTAGTCATTCTTAAATGTTTTTTCAAAGTGAAATTTCAACATCTTTCATAAAGAATTACTGCCGTTCAACAGATTAGTAGAACAACTGTTACAGAGAAAGCAGAAGAAAAAAAAACTTATAGCCCCAAAATTCTCACAGGATATCTCACATCAGAGAGATTTCCCAAAAATATAAAAGGTTATTGAGAAAACTGGTAGCGTCAAGGAAAAAAAGACAGGAATTTCATCACAGTTAACAGCTACTTTTAGTTATATTGCTTTCGAAGCCGTAATCAATACCGAGGTGGTTAACCACCTCACATCCTATAACCTGCTCTCAGACAAGCAATATGGTTTCCGCTTTTCCCAATCTACAGCTGATGTGCTTACGGCCATCACTGAAACTGTCTACGGAGCTCTTAAAAAAAAAAACGGGGAAGCCCGTGCCGTGGCACTAGACATCTCCAAAGCATTTGATAGGGTTTGGCATGCCGGCCTTCTTCGCAAGCTCCAGTGTTATGGCATTACGGGTCGATTGTATAACCTAATACAATAATTCCTGTCTAACCGTGAATTGAAGGTCGTTCTCAACGGAATCTCATCCAGTTCCTATCCTACGAACGCAAGTGTTCTTCAAGGCTTCATCCTAGGCCCCACTCTATTCCTTATCTACATAAATGACCTTCTGACGCTATAAATTCTCAAGTTGGCATCTACGCGGATGACACCACAATTTATTCCTGCCTCAAAAAAAAATCTAGTGTTACTGACAAAACTCACCTGGCCGTGCGTCTCGAAAAGGACCTCCAATCGGTTGTGAACTGGGGCAAGAATTGGCTGGTCAACTTCAACGCTTCGAAGACAAAACTGCTCTCTATTAATCACCACAGAGATCCTTCCCTGCCCTCCATTAGAATGTCTGACGCTCAACTTCTCGAGAGCAATTTTCTGCGGCTGTTCGGTCTCACGTTGACTGCTGACCTGAGATGGAATAAACACATTGAGTCAATTGCTTCGTGCACCGCAAGGAAAGTTGGCTCCCTGAGCCGCGCCAGGAAATTTTTCTCCCCGGAATCGATCCTCCAGATCTAGAAATCAGCAATTCGCCCTTGCATGGAGTATTGCTGCCATGTATGGTCTGGTGCCCCTTCTGTTTGCCTCGGGGTTCTTGATAGGCTCCAGAGGCGGATATGCAATGTAGTTGGCCCTGCTCTGGCATCTCGTCTACAGTCACTTTCTCACAGACGCGCCGTCGCCTCCCTCTGTCTGTTCTACAAACACTTTCATGGCGTTCAAGCACCCTACGAGACTGGCATCCTGCTCTCACCCCTTCGCTGTCTAAACTCCTAAATGTAGCCGTCTCTTCTACTCCAATAGCTTCATGTCTCGCACCTCTCACCTGTGGAACTCCCTTCCCTATTCCTGTTTCCCTCCAGCTATTCAAGTGTAATGTCAATCGACATCTCCAGTTGCCTTGATCTATCCACTACCCTCCTCCTCATCCTTTCTTCTATCACTCCTATCTGATCTTGCTCTAAATTTTCTGTAACACCTTGCGTCCTTCCCGCCTTGCTTGGGGTGAAATGCTCTAATATCTAATAATTGTATTTATTTCTTTGAAAAATCAATATAACCGTGACAGACATAAAATGCTCATTTGAAGGCGTGTTATAACTGCAAAAGCTGCCCTTCCAAAAGATAAACAATGTCTAAAGTAGCAACATTTTCCTTTAAAATCAAAAGAGTGTTGAGTACTATGTAATATCAGTCATCATCTATAGCAGTGAATGCAAGACAATTTTTTCACAGATGAAAAGAAGACTGAGGCCAACAGAGATATGGTTTTACAATTTTTTAAAAAAATTATTCGTTTTTTTACGGCTTATCAACCTTTTGCAAGTTATTTAAAACCAGAATATATTTCTAGCTGGTAAGGATTTTTATGAGGTTATAATGATTTACTGATCCGCATCTTACTAATTAACCCATAGCTGGGGGATGAAGAAGTGGAATCATAATTTTCCCTATTGACTATTTGCGCGTAGGTGAATATAAGGAATTGAATTGGAATTAGAACTTGGTGCTCTCCGATCTTCAATTCCGATCTCTACAAAAGAATGCTAAGAATATCATAGACAGGACATGCGAGGGAATGTTTTAATGAAAAGGAAAACATAAAGAAAAATTATGAAGAAGGAAGGCTTGGAGAATTTAACACTCACGGAGCATATTGAAAGCGAATAGGGAAAGAGCGAGTTAATTAGCTTGAGTAAATGGATGGCAGAACAGAAAAAAAAGAAAAATTGCTAAGAGCTACAAAGATAGGAAATTGGGGAGAACCATGATTGTCCACGTCCTAAAGGAAAACAAGGCATAAAAGAAAGAGAATGACGCTTGAGATAGAGAATAAAGTAAAGCAAGACTATTAATTTAAATCTATTTAACTAATAATTAAAACATTTAATTTTTACCTTGTGTAATGGTTATGATTATATCTTGGCTACAACTAATGCACGTATATGAAACTTATAAAATCTCTATCTATAAAAGGCAGGATGTGTGTGTGTGTGTGTGTGTGTGTGTGTAACAAATGCACGGCCGCAATTTTCGACGGATTTGCACCAGAATTTACATACACATGCTCCAGGTTAGCAGAAAGGCCAAGACCGACTTTGCATTTTCCAACTCCCATCGATAGTGGAAATAATCGATTTTTTCATGCTTCTACAGCAATTTTCATGTAGTCTACGGCCATTTTGTACTGGCCAGTGTGAGAGCCAATAGCTGGTTGCCACGAATACGCAGGAATATTCTATTGGACAGTGTGAGAGCCAACAGCTTACTGACACGAATGTTAACTAGCATGCTAGCATGAAAAAAAAAAAAAAATCGAAGGCTGCATTAGTCACAAGTGAGAAAAATTTAAATCTGCATGGCACTTTACTCCAATTGGCTCATTCGCTTGCTTAAACTCAACGTTGATTCTGATTCCGCAGAACTGGGTTGAGTGTGAAAAAGTATTTGTTATTAACATTCTTTTCTTCATTCGGTTTTTCCAGTTACGATTCCTTTTTTAAAGCTGATCGTTTTGTGTTCATTTTGTTTAGTTCTTTTTTCGTAACAGATTTAATGTTTAGTATAGAGCTTAGAAAAAATTCGCAGTGTGAGATAGGCAAGAAGTAAGGCATGTAGCAACATCAGCACGACAAAGGGCACTCCTTTAAAAGCAAGGAAGGGCAAAAATATTTTAAGTCAAGTGATAGCGATTGCTGTATGAGTCGTACGATTTTTGAATCAAGCACGGCCAACGCCGGGCCATGCTTCTATTACGAAATAAACTCTGGTTATATTTTGAGATTTAGAATAAAGTCGACCCCCGGTAAATGACATCGCCATTCTCCAATTCTGTCATAGACAAAATAGTAACAACGATGTCAGTCGAACAAAGATTTTAGAAATAGCTCATTCATCAGATATATAAAGGTTCTTTTCGTTACGTTTCGGCAGGCAGGAAAACACTTGCTGAAGTCCGAAAAAAGGCACTAAAGAAAATTGTCAGCAATAAACGCTTCCAATTATCGAGAGAGAAATGGGTTGAATAACTCTTATATTAAAACTTCCAGTTCTTTTCTCGGACACTGGTATAATTCTGAACCACGAATCAATCTATCTATTATCCGAACATGATTTTTATTGCATCTTTTAGAACCATTCGTATGCGCTGCAATTTGTTCGATTAAGCAGTGCCACAAAGCCAGATTTATCGTAGTGGCAAAATAGAAATAACTCGTTACTTTTTAAATGTGTACACAGATCAACGTTGTTTCGCACGTACCTCTAAGGCAGCGTTTCTCAACCGGGGTTCCCCGGAACCCTAAGGTTCTGCAAAAGATTCCCAAGGATTCCGCGAGAACAGGTGAGATAAGCTAATACACTTTTAACTTTTTATTTAATTTGATATACGTAATATTACTAAACACACACACAATATATTCTTGGTTATTGTAATATTGTAATATAGACATCATCCTATTTAACCTGTTTTAATAATAATGTCGTGTATAAAATAACATAATTACAAAAAATCAGAAAGTTTATACATAAAAAAATTGAAAATTAATTATACAAAAAATCCTAGGGCATGATGATTTATATTAAGCTTTTTAATTTCCGATATCACTTAATGCGATCAAAGTTTAAAAGAATTTTAAAAAGATTTTTGAAACTTTATAAATTTTATAATAATTTAGTACAACAGCGGAAACGTTGTGATAAATATGGTAACAAAGATGAGGAAAATAGTCCGAATAATGTAAATAGTGTAAAAACTGTATATATATATATATATATATATATAAATGAATATATTATTTATAAAACAATTAAAAGCTTATCCAATTAAATAATGTCATAGATTTATTGCTTTTATATTTTACTATTCGGATATTTTCGTGAGATCAATAACTACGGGAAAATGGATCGTTTTATTCGAGTGCTTTACATGTAAATAATCCTACTTTTAACAAAAAAAACAACAGAATTTAATATCTTGAAATTTCATGAGATTAAGTGGAGATAGCAGATGCAAAAATATATTTTTTACCAAGATTTTCTAAAAATAATAATTTAAAAAGTCATTTCATCCATTTGTAAATAAGTTCTGAAAGTTTCATTAAAATTTGACAATTATTTGATTTTTTCAAGAATTTCCAAATCAATGTGTTATTTTACCGGAAAACGACGCTAAAATACTCGCGAAAAAAAAAAAGAATGATTTTGAACCAAAATTTTGAACATGGTAGAAAGGATTAAAAAAATTAATATAATAAAATATACTTTGGTCTTTCCTCTTAATAATAACATAAACATTTTGATGATAAAACCTTGGCGAGTTTTTCATCATACTATGCTGATTTTTGGCGAATTAGTGAAGTCGCGTATATTAAATATATTCTTATCTTGATCATATATATATATATATAATATAATATATATATATATATATATATATATATATATATATATATATATATATATATATATATATATATATATATATATATATATATATATCAAATGGATTAATCCGGACATATTTTTAATTTATATGTTTAAACGCTATGTTTGATGGATACTCATATTCCAGTAGAAGATCTGTTTTTTTTTTTTAAAGTATTTTTAAATTAAACTGTGAATATTCAGGCCGGTATATGTAGTTGTAGTTAAAATACTGCTTAATTAAAAAACAGATCTACACGAATATTATAATACATAAAAAATAACGATTAAACAAAATAAATTGTATATATATATATATATATATATATATATATATGATTAAGTTGGTAGATAGTATTATGCGTCTAAAGAGATTGTTTATATTACATTGCTAAATTTCTTAAATTTGATGGACTTTCTGCTTCGCATTAAATATGATATAATTAGGATTTGGGGGGAGATTAAAAGGGTTTCAGATATATTTCTGCTTATCATATCAATAAGGAGGGAGTACCTCGACGTGGTGTAATGGCTAGCAAGCTTGTCAGGTTAGAAAAATTATGGCTGACTAGTGAGTTCGATCCTCAGTGGGTGCCGCATATTTTCGGCCTTGTGCCACATCTAATCTACGCTTAGAAAATCACCTTTAAATATTGACGTCTTATAAATTTTAAATACTTATAAATAGAATCCGATAGTTATATTAGGTTGGTGCAAAAATAATATCGTTTTTTGACGTCAAAAAACGATATTATTTTTGCACCAACCTAATACAAGAAGTTACTTTTTTGCTATGGGTGTGAATAGAAATTTATGAAATCATTTTTATCTGGAGATTTTCGATAGACACGTTAGTTTTAGATCATTATCAATACTGTTTGACATGATATCGAGGGAAGATAACGAATATTTGTTTCTGTTTCATACGTAAATTCTATAGTAGCTTTGAAATTGTTTAGTTTATTTATAAGATCGGTTAATATTGTTTTGTTGGTATTTTTTTACCATTTCATCACAAGCAAGGTGATAATACCATTAAGACGCGAAGGGTTACTGGGAGAGGAAGAGAGAGGAAATACTTTAGTGCTCAATGTTAAAAATATTAGAATAATATTAATATAAAAAATAGAGCATTGATTTATTTTTATATACAGAAAAATTACTTAACACTAATTGTTCATATCAATTTCTTGTTATTTCCTAGACTTCGATGTTTCTTAGAAGCATCCATTTTTCAAAAGGTCTGTTATTTGAAACAATATAATTATCTTAAGAGACCTCTTGAAAAATGGATACTTTCAAGAAACTTCGAAATCGAGGGAAAAACAAGAAATTGATATGAACAATTACAGTTTAGTAATATTTCTGCATATAAAAATATCTATCTATCTATCTATCTATCTATCTATCTATCTATCTATCTGTGTTTGTGTGTGTCTGTGACTGTGCGTTCTTGAGAGAGAGAGAGAGGGAGAGAGAATGCAAATAACATGAAGACAAGATTAAGTGTAAAAAATAATACCAGAAAATAATATTCAGTGAACCGGTCATAAATAAATTATTTTTTGGGACGGTATAGCCTCCGGCTAATTCAATATTAAAGTTCTACGAAATATCATTTTTTTTTTCTTTTCCTTTTTTTCTTTTTACTCATGTTATTATTTTGGAGGGAGACGTCGTCTAAACAAATTTTTTATCCAAAATAAGAGGCTTAAATATTAAAGTCTATATGTTCTTTATTAGAATTTGTTTCCCCCTTTTGTAGAGTTATGATTTGACTTATTCAGAATGAATAACAATAATTATTTATTAGGCTTGTCTATTTTCTGTTTTATCAGCAAAAAGGAAAAAAAATATTAGAAATGTTTTACACTTTTGAGGTTATCGTTTTTCTGGTATGGCTATCCTTACAAATACGGATCTTAAAGCGAAATGTGAGATCTGTTGAATTTCGAAATTATCGCGAAATGAAGTTGATTTCTAATTGCAGCAATCTTTTCTCTTTTATAGATCATGGCTCTCCACTTCATATCCTTAATAGCTCTAATCAATGATTCTCCCATTAATATCCACTCCAGTTCTTGTTCTGCCATCCAGTTACACAAATTACTTACAGAGGTTATTCGATGATTCCCTCTACTCCCCCCGCCTTCAGTATATACCGTGAGTATTCTTCATTACGTGTCTTGAAAAAGTCTGCTGTCTCTTCTGCTAATTACAAGTGTTCTTTTTGTTCCCAATGACGTATGCGCCGTTTCAAGAAGTAATGAATCGATTTAACTCAGTATTTAGCGCATAACTTATCGAACAATCTTGTGTAATTTGTTGAAAGAACAGGGATCAGGAGAGATAAGGCTAAATTTACTCCGTCCTGGGTATGACGATAAACTACATCCGCGTCCTGGGTAAGACGATAAACTGCATCCACCAGCAAGGCTTCCTATCAGGAGGTTTTGAGGACTGTGGAACTAACTCTTAATTGCTGGTGTTCCCAGGTCCACCCTGACCCGGGGTAGTACAATCTGTTAGGGTCCCAGCTATGGGCAAATAGTTAATCCCCCAAAATACTATGAATGTGTAAAAATAAGCTTTAATACCAGAAATACGTTGTAAATTTTTTTTTTATCTTGAAGAAAAAAATATTACCAGCAATAACAATTTTGTCAGCATCAAATAACCTACTGAGGTTGATATGACGTAAACTAAACCAAACCAAACCAAACGAAAATTTACTATGGCCGCCTATGTTCTGAAGAAGAAGAAGAAGAAGAAGAAGAAGAAGAAGAAGAAGAAGAAGAAGAAGAAGAAAGATTAGTTAAATGAACATATTCGTGGGCCAAACAATAGCTTGAAATATATTCATGTTAAATATTATTATACAGTAAGGTCCTTTAATTAACATATATGTACATTCATTTTGAGACCGTGGGGCGTATGTGAACCCTTGTCTTTCTGAAAGTCACACCTTATTTCATGTGAAAAATAATCTTTATTAAAACTTTGTTGGATTTTTTTCAATCTCACCTATTTTATTCACACTCTATCATCCATAACGACATACATAACAATCATTAAATACAGTGTTTCTTGACTGTTCTTTGAAGGTAACATTTACCGCATTGCGATTTTGACTATGGAAGATCATTCACGTGAACATCTTTTGTTTTAGAAACAAAATACCTTCATAATATTTTTCTCTGGAAAAAAAAATTTTTTTTTCTTTAAAAAAATATATTTTTGTGTGATCAAATAATTTTAGAGAAAAAATACGACAAAGTGGCTCAACGCCATCTGCTCTTTGGGCGCATGTGTATTTCTATCAACGTCAAACTCCCCTTAGCCTGATGAAGTCGTGAAGAACGAAATGGATCACACGAAAAGATTTTCGACTTTGTCCTAGGTTATTTCCCTAAAATGGTTCTTGATATATAAACAAAATTGTAATTGTTTTCCCATAGTCAAATAAATACATTGGACGTCAGTCAGACTCAAAATATCACACTGTAATCCGTGATAATATTATAATAAAACCTTATTAACTCAGTGATAATATTACACCAAAATTACAAGTTTTTAATTATCGAAAAACCCAAAGCAAAAATCAAATTTACCACATTTCCAAGTGAAATGCTTTACGCGTATGATTTTCTTTGGTGAAAATAGTGCCTTCAAAGAAAAATTATCTTTAATTTTTATATGTGCGGGTCACATTATGAGGAACCATATATCATGCAGCTGTCAACTCGATAAAGGCAGCCCATGACTGGTGTAGATATTATGAAACTTGCACAAAGCTGCAACAATTAGACCTTCACTAAGATTCGAACCCAGTACACGAGAAATGCTATAACGGGATTAATTTCGTAATAATTACATTACAGTAGACGCTCTAAGATTGTGAGTATGAAGATATTTAGTAAGATTAGTAATGTCTTGTCCAAGTACAGGAGAAATGAATTGCAAGATTATTTAGCTAACCGACATTTTAGACGTGTATACATATGTATGGATGATGTGCAAATGATGGCGTACGTGTGGGCGTACGTGCAGTAGCCAGTTCCTTTCGCAATGACAAAAACCTAATCTGACATTTTCTTTAATTAACGAAAAAAATGGAAATTTTTCGTAAATGTAAACGTGATAAAAAGTCAAAAATTATTTTTTTTAGAAAAAAGGTATATCTTCAATTAGATAAAGAGGAAATTGTTCTCGCTGTTTAGCTGGCGAGAATATATTCATTTGAGAAAAAATATGCAGAATGTAATAAAAACTATCAAAACAGTCTACATATTTTTGTTGTTTTTTATTTGAACAAATTATGCAACTTTTTGTTTTAAACAATTTCATGAGAACTGTTAATACCATTTAAAAAAACTTTAAAAAAGTCTTTGCCATTATTAAAACACGAAGAAAACGATTTGATGTGGATATGAAATGAAAGAAAACGTAAAAAAATAATACAAACTTGTACATAAAAAAAAGAACGCAAATCTTCCTTAGCAACAACATAACTATCAGATTCGTATAAAAAAAAAAAATAAGAATTATCTATGAATTTCGAAATAAAAGAGATTTTCATAAATTCTGAACATGTTATGAGATCAATGATTATAACTTTGGGTTTGAGGGTTTAGTATAAACAGTTCTTTCTTCTGCAATGAAGAAGGCGCATTTCATTTATAAATTACGTCAGAAATAACTGTTTGAACTTCTGGGCAAGCTTGATTTATTTGGGAAAGCTATTATAATAACCCATAACTTATACCAGGAGCAAAACGCCTGTATACCGACAGAATATGAACTCATTAAATACGCAAAAGTAGAAATGAACGTAAGACAAGGATGCGTTGTCTCACCGGACGTATTCAAACTTTGCATGTGTGTGTGTGTGTTTGTATGTCTGTGTGCGCGCGCGTGCGCGTATGCGTATAGACCCTGTGGACATAAAATCAAAACTGAATTTTAACAGTGAGTTTCATGCTTCAATGTGATCTTAAGACAAGACTTGACGCACTAATTATATCTCTAAATGTTCTATTGCAGATACTACCATTTCCACTCTATAAATATAGCAATATTTTAACAAATAAATATAGTAAAATTTTGGTACAGACTAACACTGAACTATGTCGTCGCGCATTCATACTAAGTTATAAGGTTCTCGTTTACGTTCCTTTGTTTATACCAGTATTTTGAATGTGTACATTTAGAACTTCGACGTTTCCCCACACCACAGAGGTTCCATCAGCGACAATAGACACTCTTGAAAGAAATATAATTGCAATGCGTAGAGAAAAACCAAGAGAACGTGACGAGGCAGCTGCTCGCTATCTCCAAAAGGAGTACTCGGAATGTTTCCATCAATGGAAACGAAGACTGGATAAAGTGGGTAGCTTTAGAAATCGACTATTTCGAAGGAGATTAAATGCTGAATTGATCTGTGTTATAGTTTTCTTTTATAGCTCTTTTACCGAAACACTTTTTAACAGACCGCATATATATATATATATATATATATATATATATATATATATATATATGTATATGTATGTATATGTATGTATATGTAAGATTATTCGCACACACACGGGCGTGCACACGCACAAACACACATATATAGCGATACCCAATATTATTGGAAAGATATAATTTTCAAGAAAATAATCATTGTATAATTTTTATTTCTGCTAAAAACTTAAAATTAATATTTTATATACTTAGGATATCTAAAATGTATGAAGAGAAATAAAAGAAACGTTGTCTACAAAAATTCAGCTTTCAATGGATATATTAGGTTGGTGCAAAAATGATGTCGTTTTTTGACGTATTTTTTAACATCAAAAACCGCTATTATTTTTGCACCAACCTAATATAATGTTTCGTCCACTTATAAATACAGGGTGTTCCAGAAGTCTTGGGAAAAAAATTTCAAGTCCTCATATCTACTGAACTATGAATGGTAGTAAGATGAAACTGGTACCATCTTAAAGCTAAATTCATTAAGTTTTTTGTAATGTTAATGATTTTTTCATATTTTTCAGGTCCAGTAATCGCGTTCATTCAACCAGAAAAAGCGTTTTGCGTCCTTAAATTTGTAAAAACTGAATCATGGACATTTATTCAACGTGCATTTCCCAGGTCTACAGATCTCACACCATGCGATTTCTTTTTATGGGGGGTTGGGAAAGGACTGGTCTATGTGACTCTCCTTCCAAAAGATGTAGGTGAACTGAAGGCCCGAATAACGGAAGCTGTTGCATACATTGACAACGCAATGCTGGAACGCGTTTGGCATGAATTCGACTATCGGCGTGAGGTGTGACGTGTGACCAACAGTGCTCACATTGGACATCTTTGAACATTCCATGTATAACTTGAGAATGAAATCTTTCAGAATATGTCAGCCGCGTTTTTATATCCTAAATAGTTTTCGAGATATTCAATGTCAAAATGTTCTCAAGACTTTTGGAACATGATGTATATAAAAATTGAAACATCAATATATATATATTGATGTTTCAATTTTTATATACATATATATATGTTTATGAGAGTGGTATAATGGATAGCGGTTCGAAATGAAAAATTCCACTAGGGTTGGCTGCATTAACGTACGCATAAGTTATAAGTTCGGACCTAAGAAGAATTTTAGCATCTCATTCAAATCTGTCTTTAATATTGGTTAACTAATTGTAAGCACGATAAGTTTACACCTGGGCAAAAAGAAAAAAAAAACAAACTATGAGACATAAAACTTAATTTTATGGTCATTTTTTTCGGCTATCAACTATATGTCTTTCTGCATCTATATGAATTAATTTAAGATTGCTTCACTCTTGCTCTCTCTGTCACCATTCCTGTTTCTTATTTTGTCGAGCGGAAGAGTCAAGAGTTTGTCACAGGAATTCAACATTATTATATATGTAATAATGGGGGTAGGGGACGCATACACAGGCCCAACCCCCTCTTTTCCCACTGGGTCTTTGAGTCCTCATGTATTTGAGCGACCTTGTCTTGGCACCTTTGCCCTCACGCCAGTACGAGGTTTCTGATCCAAGGATCCTTGACTTCTGGGTAGACGAGATATGTACACTCAGGATAGAACGCTGGTATTTTCTTTCCTGGGTTATTTGGCCCTTCATTAAGAGTGCTGTAGGTAGACGTTTTCTGGGTTCCCTGTATCGCTCCAGCAAGTATCTGACGCCTACTATCCTCTACCTTTTCAAGAGCCAAATCAGGTTGAAAATGGATCACTATTGTCATATTTGGAAAAGTGCTACCCAGTCCTCACTTTCCAGTCTCCATAGAGTCCAAAAGCGTCTTCCCGTCATTGTAGGTGATAAATTATACTCCATCCTGCAAATCCTCTCTCACGGACGAGATGTAGCAAGCCCCACACGGATCTATCGCTCCTTCCATGGAAAAAGTTCAGGCAAACTGCATTCCTTGGTCCCATCTGCTCTAACCATCACGGCTAGGAATCGCCATGCTACGCACATTCTAGCGAATCACCCTCATTCTCTTCATATTCTACTGGTGAGAAATAAATTCAACTCAAGTAGCTTCTTCCCCGGGACCACTCCCAAGAGGATGTTTTCTCAAGCACTACAATCTTAATCTGTTCAAGCCTGGGTTATCCGTTGTCTTTCCCATTTATCTGAATAAACTGTGCCTTTTACTCTGAAATCTCTACATCGAATGACTCTCCGGCTTTCTACAGTGTGAACCTAACTGTAAAAAAATATTTATTTTAACCGTTTTCTGTTAATTAAAAAAAGAATATGTTGGCCTGGGAAAGGAATTTTTCGGTATAAACATTAATTAAAAACCTTCTATTATTTAAATAAATAAATACATAAATTATTTATCAAATTAAAAGAGAATAAAAAAGAATAATTACTTTAATATAACAAATAAAATAAATAAATATGTATAAACAAATAAAAAATTAAAATTTCACCAAGAAAAATAACAACATTTACTCACTTTCGTTTATTTAACATTAAACGACATCACTTAGCGTCCTCCATAGTTTACCTTCACTTTTCACAGTCTTGAGAATACTTTTGAGCGTTCTTAAATTTAAAAATTTTGAATACCTAAACATATCTTTATTTCTATTTATAATTAAATATTTCCAAATACAATCTTTACATTTACCTTTATAAAGTGTATTAGTAGGTGAGAGACGGTGTTAAATATGTTTTCCTTTTGTCTTTATTCATATTGTTTATTTACAGATATATTTTATTCATATCTGAATATTTACACACACACGCACACACAAACACACACACACACACACACATATATATATATATATATATATATATATATATATACATATATATATATATATATATATATATATATATACATATATATATATATATATATATATATATATATATATACATACATACATACATATATATATATATATATATATATATATATATATATATATATATATATATATATATATATATATATACGCGCGTGTGTGTGTATTTGAGTGTGCGGGTTTCTTATTCATTCAAGTATTTTATTTTAGTGGATACGATCATTTTTTTCTTTATACAAAGAATTAATTAGCAATGTTAATGAGATTAAAAGCGGAATCACTTCGCTAACAAGACTTAATGATACATTAACTTACTAACAGTTCCATAAATAATACGATCCTTATATTTGAGTTGTTGTATATTTGAGTTGTTATCAGATGGAATTGACGAGAATTTCGACAATTTCAAATTGGCATCTTCGGGGCGCGATTTTTTTCCATACACAGGCGAAACACCAAGATGAAAGTGTAGTGTAGACCGAAAAAGTTTTTTTTTTATTTTTTTTTTTAAATATATGCTATTTATTGACAGTTATATTATTTTGGAGCGTGCGATTCCGCGACGCTAAAGTTCTTGTTTAAATCAATAAAGTGAGAATTTTGTTTGAATGTTGTAATCTGATCAAGCTGTTTTTAGCAAAAACTGCTCCTCTTGATGTTAGAGTATTCTGATGTCTTTTGTCCAATGGCCGAGTCCAAAATGGTAGAGAAATATTCACCTCCATAACACCTACCTGATAAAGAGATCATGGTGAAATTCGAACCTGGGCTTTATGGTCGGAAATCGAACGTTCTAAGAATGCGGCCATGCACACAAATTAAATGCGTTTCTTCCTTCAGCCACATTCATTTGCCAGCAATGTTTTTAATACTGTAAATCCATGTGCGCTTGTTTCTGTTAAGATTAGCGTTACATTTATTATGAGATTCGAACTATAGGCAAGAAGCCAAATCCCTGACTTAATGTTTCGCCAACAAAATGATTAATATCTCTATTATTGCTCGATCTAAGTATCTACCTTCCCATCTCTTCCTTCGTTCCTTCATATCTATCTATCTATCTATCTATCTATCTATCTATCTATCTATCTATCTATCTATTTAATATAGCTTTCTCATAGCTATGACAGACTTTTCCCATCTATCTATCTATCTATCTATCTATCTATCTATCATGTTCATAGCTACAACAGAACATTCATATCTATCTATCTATCTATCTATCTATCTATCTATCTATCTATCTGACTCATTTTTTTATTGATACTTCCTCGAGATCAATCAATTCTGTATCCCCGCAAGCATTGCTGTATTTCTGACTTGTGTGTTGCTTGTCTACGTCACGCCCTCCTTGTAACGTCAGTGTTTAATGAAAAACGGAAAGATACGAGGTGCCATCTTTCATTGTTCCCACGATGGAGGCAAGAATATCCATTCTGCAAAAACTGTTTCCATTTGACGTACAGCCGATGCCGAAGCCTTGGGGTTAGCTTGTTGGATGCACATATCAATTATCCAGTTCAATATAATCTCCTCCAATGCTTACTCTTATCGTCTCTTTAGTTGTCTTTTTTTTCATATCTCTTATTTTTTTTCTTTATAGCCATAGTACACAGATTATATCTTGTTCAATAATCTGATCTGACCATACTGGCATTATTGGTTGATTGATTGTTTTTTCATTTTTTACGGCTTATCAACCTTTTGCAAGTTACTTAAAACCAGAAAATATTTGTAGATTGCAAGAATTCTTTTGGAGATAATAATGATTTACTGATACAGTTCTTACTAATTAACCCATAGCAGGGGAAGAGAAACGATAGATTGACATCTTTCCCGAGGGTATTCGCGCATAAGCGAATATAACGAAACCGACTGGAATTGGAACTTGGCTATTCGATTTCCAATTCCGAGCCGTTATGTATTACACCACCCGAAAATCCAAGCTTACATCACCTGGTATTCCCAAGCGCTCACTCCTCTAAGAACTGTTCAAGATCGGCATTGCTTAACTTCGGTGATCGTACTAGAACCGGTGGATGAAATTTCAACTATCTATTTCTGATGTTAAGTATAAGCGTCCTTTTTATTTCCATTTTCTTTAAAACTTCCTCGTTGCTCACATATTCAGTCAATGGTATTCTCAGCATCCTCCTGTAGTACCACGTTCCAGCTGCTTCAAGTCTCTTCTTCATCTGCATGGAGTTAGTTTAATAAATAACGATTGTACCTTTTGTTAAGCGATTATTAACCAGCGATTTAGCAAAATGGGAAGAAAGTTCCACAGTCGATCATTGTCGCAAGTATTGATGACTGCAAGATTAGATTTTCAATTTTACTATATCATTTCCGCTAAATGTACACAATAAAAAGTGACCGCACTAACAATAGAAATATTTAAACAACTAGATACAGCTGAGAAAAATAATCTATATAATAAATGCCAATGTTAGTATGTCAGTGTGTTACACTTTTTTCAATTAATGGGACACAACTTCCAATAAATTATCTTCTTTTATATGATAAATGCCAATGTCAGTATGCCACACTTTTTCAATTAAAGGGACACAACTCCCATTAGCTCATCTCCTTCTTCTAAATAATAAATGCCAATGTCAGAGTGTCACACTTTCTCTGTTAAAGAGACACAAATCTCAATCGCTCACCTCCTTCTTTATAATAAATACCAATGTCATTCTGTCAGTGTGTTACACTTTTTCAATTAAAGGGACACAAGTTTTAATAGCGCATCTTTTATTTTTAAATGGTAAGCTTAAATGTTAATGCAATACTTAAATGCGGCGGTCAATTTTAAGTTCTTCTGTAGTTTATTGTTGCCTATCACATCTACTCCTCCCTACCTATTGTGATGAAGGCCCAATGAAGAGCCCTCCACAGGAACTCACTTAAATGCTGCTCGATAGGGCGGCTTTTAAGATAGTATTTAAATATTAATATAATATGAGTGCCGTTGTAATTTTAATTTTCGACATTTATATATCCATTGATATTTCACTCGAGGTACATATTTACTATTGTAGCTTTCACTGAAACGCAAATAATGATAAATATCTTTAGTACATCAACACTGGCTTCAGTATTTTCTCCTCGTGTAGCGTATCCGTTCAAAACGTGGACACTCATGAATCTCTACATTTTGCTATTCTTTGTATTTCCAAGAATTGTTTGTCTTCTTACTGTCCCTCCAGTTCCCGTTCTGTCATCCGTTTTACCAAATTGTTTAGGGTTGGATTACTTGACCTTTGCCTCTTTTCCTCTTGCCTTCAACATGGTTT
Source organism: Acanthosepion lycidas (assembly GCA_963932145.1). Lineage (NCBI taxonomy): Eukaryota > Metazoa > Mollusca > Cephalopoda > Sepiida > Sepiidae > Acanthosepion > Acanthosepion lycidas. The sequence continues at coordinate 45,697,229 of OZ010571.1, read as the reverse complement.
GTCATGCTAATGTGAGTGTTAAAATTCTCCAAGCCCTCTTCTCTCATCATATGTTCTAGAACTTTCAACTATGTTTTTATGATTCTAAGTATAAATCTCCTTTTTGTTTCTATTTTCCTTAAAACTTTCTCATTGATTACATGCCCCATCTAGGGTAATCTCAGTATCCTTCTGTAGAACTACATCTTTTGCTTCGTTATCTCCTTAACTTATTGAGATACTTTCCAACATTCACTGTTATATATGAGGATTGATATTAAATATAAATTCAACATTTTTTCTTCGAAAAAAAAAAAAAAAAAAACTAAAGGAAAATTTATCTTAGCCGACGCGTTTCGTCCTCTGGGGAAAATGTAAGGATTTTATATTGTGACAAGAGTAAAAATATTTTTTTGTTAAAAGTTTTGATACAGGGATGCTCATGAATATTTATCAGGTTAAGGGTAGGTTCATAAATGTGAGTTGTTACAGTTCGATGCCTAATAAATGAAAATGAGTAGGAGGTTTGTCTATATTTCTGAGATGACGTATTGTAATTATTTACATTATTCGGACTGTTGTTTTCATTTTCATTTCCATATTCACGGCCGTTGTACGCTCAAGCCTTCTTTAGGTGATTGGAATTTTGGACTGAACCCTTTTATTTCGTCTAATTCCACATGCCATGCCTCTTCCAGATGTCTCAGTATCAGTTATTTTATTTTAACTCAACTCTCCAAGTTTTTGTTTAGCTGTTGCCAGGTATCAAACTCACAAAACTTTGGGTCAAGTCACTGGATTCAACCAACGCTTTTATCTACCGGGCCATGTGACCTGGGTCCGTGGATAAAAGTGAATGTTGGTGAAAGAAAGGTTAAGAGGTTTAAGTGTTTTTTCTTGGGCCAGTTTAGGTTTATATCTTTGGTACTTTATAGTCATGATGGTAAGGATGTGTTATTTTAGGTAGTAGTAGCAGGTAGGGAACTGGCGCAGAATGCAACATTATATGGCCTCGGTGTTGCCAACAGTGATGCTTGTAGTAACACCCTTCCATGCGCGACATGGCACAGCAAGAACCCAGATATTATGCAACTGTTGATCAGAGCAGCGTCTCAAGAAGCTACGCAAATTTGGTTTCCTAACGAATAGTCGGGAACAGTAACCAAAAAATTGCCATCCTGGTACTTTCAGTATGAATAGACGTAGCCACCATCCACGCGTATCACCAAAAAAAAAGTCATGACATAACCACTATTAAAGCCAGAGTAAAGAAAATGAACAGGGAACCCCTTCCTAAAAAGGAAACAATGTTTGAGCATCTACTTCTCTCCAAGAGAACTGGTGATGGTATAGACCGGGCGATAGGAGAGTCTATCTATTCCTACATAAAACAAAAAACAAAGACAAAAACAATTTCGAGCTTGACTTCCAGATAAATTATTTCAAAGAATAAGTTTTCAGATAAATATATACACTAAATGCATCCAATTTGAACTTTCAATAGCTGCGCTAAGTGTCGCCTTGTCACATAGTTTAAGATACTAAAAAATTATTAACCTGAGAACTCGAATCGCGTTATTAAATAGCCTCGTCAGAACGAGACTCATATGCATTGTGTCAAACTCGTTCAGAAATGTTCAAACTATCACCCATATACAACTCTTTTCTTAGAGCAATGATTAAAAATAGCTTCAAGAGAATGAATCCTTTTTATGTCACCGGTGGCCAAACTGCGGCTGGCGGGTCACATGTTGCTCTTTAACCTTCAATATGCAGCTTGTGGAAGTATTGTTGTTGGTTGAACTCTTTTTCATCACAGTTAATATAAAGGATATTGAACGTAAGGTAAATGTTAAAGTGTATATAACGAAAACGTATGTGTAAAAATTTTTCATATCTTACGGCTCTCAAACATCTGAACTTTTATCGTATGTGGCTACTACATTAAGTAAGTTTGGCCACCCTTGCTCTAGGTCTTAAAGACAATGATCCTTCATCAAATCTTATAGACAGGCACTAAAGAATCACAACCAAAAAACTTTGCCAAATAACAAAAACAAAACTCATATCTCGAAGACTTCCAACAGCAACAACAACTAAAATAGATAGTACATGTAACAAGAAGGGAACGTTGATTCTGATTCCGTAGAACTGGGTTGGGTGTGAAAAAGTATTTGTTGTTAACATTCTTTTTTCATTCGGTTTTTCCAGTTACGAGTCCTTTTTTTTTTTTAAAGCTGATCGTTTTGTGTTCATTTTGTTTAGTTCTTTTTTTGTAACAGATTTAATGTTTAGTATAGAGCTTAGGAAAAATTCGCAGTATGAGATAGGCAAGAAGTAAGGCATGTTGCAACAACAGCACAGCAAAAGGCACTCCTTTGAAGGCAAGAAGGGCAAAAATATTTTAATTCAAGTGATAGCGATTGCTGTATGTCGTACGATTTTTGAATCAAGCACAAGCAACGACGGGCCATGCTGCAATAAATAAATAAATAAAATTGCGTACAAACTATTTAGATTTCGGCATTAAATAATCCGTAGAGGTTCATAAACCAACCAACCAACCTTTCCAATAACCATATAATGTCTTATTTTATGTGCTGAGTGGGCTTGGAGTCGAAATTCTAGTTGTTTTCTATCAGGGCTGTTATAAAATATATCTATATGAGCGATTCAAAAACGCATGACTGTCTCCACCAAGTCACATCTTTTATACAACCTGCGATGGATAAATTGTCGTTTAAATTACGAAAAATGTAAATAACTCAGACATCTCATTGTAACAGATATATTTACGAAAATTTAGGCACCTCGAGGTGGTATAACGGATATAAAAGCTTGTCTCGCTAAAACAATTACGACTGATTAGTGAGTTAAATTCTCACTGAGTGCCCCCCTAATTTCGGCCTTGTTCCACAACCAAACTATGCCTGGAAAATCACTATATTTACCAAAATTACATAAAATATCTTGAAATGCTACAGAGTAAATTTCTTCAATAAAATTACCATTGAATCCAAGCGACTCCAGACGAATTCAGGATCTCCTGTAACTTTTCTGGACGGTCTCCTTGTTTACGTTGGTGAATGCTGCCATAATCCTTGCCTTCATCTTTCGTGTTTACAAGGAGTTTTGTCGGTCTCTCGCTCAACACATAATAATCAAAGGAGTTGCAGTCTGGGGAGTTAGGTGACCATACATAATTAGTAATGTGGTCACAGAAACACATAACTGTCTTCTGTTTTTTTGACATGGTGCAAAGTCCTGTTGCTAGATATAGGGTCTTCCAGCAAACACCGACTTCACGAAGGGCAGCACTATCTCCTCAGTGCAGTTCATATAAGTTTCCGTGTTGAGTTTGAAACACCGTGGAAAGATGAATGGATACATAACGTCGCCATCATTTCGTAATCTACCATTAGATTCATCCAACTCTTTTCGAATCCTCTTCAGATTGGCACACAAATGTTCATATTGGAGCTTCCTGCACGAATGCCAAGCACTAAAGCTTGCCGTTTCCAAATATCTGGCGGCGTGAATTGCGTCATGGTGCTTTTTTTTTCTTAAAGGCGGTCCCAACCGACCCTACTATACTCTGCAGTCGACAAAATCAAAAACAAACGCGCATGCGCGAAATTAAAAATATAAAATGGCTATAATTTTCCTTTGGTACTCTGTATAATTCTGATGCCAATTTACTATATTTACTAATAATATGAATTTTCTTTTGTTCTCTTTCCCTCTTTGCATTCCGTCTCTATAGTCATATTGCATTATATTCTTTTGTGATATTCCCTGCCATGGATGGCGTGATATTAGACGTACAATGTTTTCTAAATTATTTACATTTTCGGACTATTGTTCTCATCTTTATCGCCATATTTATCACAACGTTTCGGCCGTTGTACGCTCTGGCCTTCTTCAGGTGGCTGGAATGTCGAACTGAAACCTTTACTTCGCTCGCTGGTGTAGACTGTTCTAGTTCCACGTTCCCTGTTTGATGGATGTCAGTTAAATGGTTCAGTTTGTCATTGCAACCACCTGAAGAAGGCCGGAGCGTACAACGGCCGAAACGTTGTGATAAATATGGCGACAAAGATGAGGACAACAATCTGAATAATGTAAATAATGTACATAATACCTCATCCTAGAAATATATTCAGACTCACAATGTTTTCTGTTCCCATGTATTTTCCCTCTTCCCGTTTTTTACAACACACCATTTTAGAAACACGTTTTTTTATTATTTCCGTTCGAATAATTTTGTGAATTTCTGTCTGAATGACTGGTATGAGGAGTTGTTATTATTTAGACTGTTTATACTTGGACTATCGTCCTCATCGTTGCTGTTATTATCGCAACATTTTAGTCATAATCCTGATGAAGGTTGGAGGGAACAACGGTCGAAACGTTGTGATAATAACAACAAAGATGAGGACGATAGTCCTTATAATAATAGTGTCAATATTTCAGCAATTTATTTTAGTGTTTATGATTATTATATCTGCCCTTCATATTTTGATGTGATGGTCAGTCTTTAAATATCAAAATTTAGGAGCATTTTTGTGATATTGTTTTTCGGGACCAACTCTGCTTTGTACTGGTGTCACTTTTTTATATCGTCTATTTAAAATTTTTTGCACATTTCTCAGTGTACGACTGTCATATTTATGCATTATTCTATGGTCAGTTTTCCGCATCCGCTAATTATGCGTCTCATCATATTATCTCAGCTCTGTAGAGACGGAATCTTTTTTTAACATTATTGTTCATGTAATAGAAGGCCAAAGAGTCACTCTGTTATTGAATGAGATTTTTTTTTTACATACGTAAAAGGAAGATAAAAGAAGTGCATTTTATGAGGATATATATAGGCAGGACAACGCTTAAACCTAAACTGGAGAAATTAAGATTATAAAGATCGGAGAAACACCCTCTCGGGAGTTTTTCTCACAGCAGTGACTATCCAACTGGAATTCCTTCTTAATAATTGAAAACGAGGGGAATGACGAAGATTCGAGCTATATATAGGCAGGACAACGCTTAAACCTAAACTGGAGAAATTAAGATTATAAAGATCGGAGAAACACCCTCTCGGGAGTTTTTCTCACAGCAGTGACTATCCAACTGGAATTCCTTCTTAATAATTGAAAACGAGGGGAATGACGAAGATTCGAGCTATATATATGGCATGACAATGTAAATATCTGAACTGGTTGGAAAGGAATGCAAGTCATCGGAACATTTTCCATGGAAATAGCATTAGAATAGTAGGAGGATTGCGACATTTTGTCTGAAAGAAATAAGTTCAGTTTCTCTGCGTGTAGTCAATCTTTAATTTATTCTGAGGTATATTTACTGGCGCCTCGATGATGAAGAATATGTTTCTCTTTATTCGTTTCCTCTGCGTAGGCAGGTCCATAAATTTTTGTTCGCGATATACTCTCTCTTAAGTTAGTTGTACAAATTTTTCTCATCGAATTACTCTTTCCTTTTTTTCGTTTTTCGCAACATCCTCGTTCATAGTTTTTATTATTTCTCGTCGAAATACTTCAGGAGCGTTTTTACTAGATTCGTATTTATTGCCATTTATTTATTTACCCAGTTCTATTTTTGTGGGACACCCTTTCATGCTAATAAGTCTTTTATCACTTCCCTTCCTTTCTGCATATCATCCGTTGGTGTTGTCTTTGGGATCTATTGGTTTGGGTATCATTGGTCCAGTGATGCATTGATTTGAGCTTCTTTTTAGTTCACAGGTGTCTCACGGTCCTTGATAAAATCCAAAGACGGATATGCAATGGAATTGGCCCTGATCTGGCATTTCGTCTGCAACCGCTCTCTCACAGACGTGCCGTTGCCTCCCTCTGTCTTTTTTACAAATATTTTCACGGTAACTGCTCCGGTGAGCTGCTTTCGCTGGTTCCCAGACTTCGTGTATTTAAGCGCTCAACTAGGCTGACATCTCGCTCTCACTCTTTCACTGTCGAAACAGTTAAATGTAGCCATCTCTTCTACTCCAATAGCTTCCTGTCTCGCACTTATCGCCTGTGGAACTCCATACCCATTTCTTGTTTTCCTGATAACTATAATCTCCAATTATTTAAACGTAACGTCAATCGACGTCTCCAGATGCCCTGATCTATACCCTTAACCATCCTTTCCTCTATCAGTCATCTTTGTTCTCACTCCTACTGTGAAACCCTTTGCGTGCTAGTAGCTTCACACCTTGCTTGGGGTTGAATGCTTAAAAAAAATAAAATTGGCCAGTGTATCTCACTATCGATCAAACAAAGCTGCTCGTTTTGATTTTATACTAATTATTAGGTTGAGTCATAAGTAATTTAAGTTTTTATTTATCAAATTTATAATTAAAAAATGAAATAAGATTATATTTGATTCAGTTATACCGGCTGTAACAAAAACATTGTCCAAATGGTGTAACAGCATAATCGTTCATCTCACAAAATGTTTAATATCTAAAAACTACGAAAGTAATTGAGTTTCTTTTTTCTAGATTTTCTGATAATGCCATCGTGACATGATTTGTCGTAAGAATCACTGAAAAACCATTTGAGTTATTCAGCTAGAAAGAAAACAGTTTAAAATCGTTTTGTATAAGCTCCACTGTCTTTCCAATTAAGCAATGGTGGAAGGAAAAAGATCATTCAGGACTTCAGTAATAGAATCAGCATTTTTACTCTGGCTTCCATCTTCAAAGTCCATTCCAGAACCATTAAGAGAATGGCGAATAACTTAAACAGAGATGGAACAGTAGAGAGGAAAACTTGATCAGAGAGGTAACAACAGGAAGAGGAATCATAAGTTCAACTTAGAGCTAAAGAGATAAATTAGAAAAGATCCAACTCAAACTATAACATGTTTGGCACGTGAGAAAGGAGTTCCAGCTATGACAGTCCAAAGAGTAGTGAAAAAAAACTTTGAAATGAAATCGTACGTCAAACCTTTGAGGCACCTTGTTACTCCAGGGCAGAAAATTAGAAGGTTAGACAGGGCGAAAATAATCTTGAATAAGTTGGAAAATGATCCTGGAATAATAATAATAATAATAATAATAATAATAATATATATATATATATATATATATATATATATATATATATATATATATATATATATATATATATATATATATATATATTTCCTCTCAATTCGTTGTTGGAAGTTTTACCTGATGATCCTGAATCCTTAAAAAAGGATTTAGGTGAAATAAATTATCGTAATGGTACCTTAAAGTGGTTTGTTTTTCATTACATATTAGCTCTGTCCTCACATTGAGCTCTCAGGATTTCATCCTCTTTGGATTTACCAATTCGGTTTACCAAGTTCCTTATAACTTAAATATATATATATATATATATATATATATATATATATATATATATATATATATATATATGAACCTAATTTCAATCCTTCATGAGCTTCCGATCCTTAGGTATGATTGATTAATGAGAAAAATGTCATTTTTGTTATGATCGATTTCATCACGATTTTTCTGTTGAGTTGGAAAGTAATTATACATTCTTATTGCTGAAAGTGGAGTCCAACATTGTTATAAAAACCTCGTATAATCCCAGTAAGATATCTTTAACTATTTCTAAGATAAAACGCTTCAATACTTAATCTAACAAGTGAACAATTTTGCTGTTACATCATTTGAACAATTTTGCTGTTACATCATTTGGACAATTTTGTTGTTACACCCGGAATATTCACCTTTATTTTCAGTTTCTTGTTACCAGTTAAAGTATCTTTTTTGAGTAAAATTTTTAAGGGGAAAAGTTTTTTGAACACTCGAATCTGATTTTTTACGAGAGAAGAATATCCTCATCAAAACGTTTTGCACCGATCGAAAGAGATAATAATCGGTTAGTGAAAGATCATAGATTATTGTGGGTGATGTATATAATATCAAAAGGGTTCCAATTTTTTTACCTGCGTTATTCTCGCTGGATGAGGCCAATGCGTTGTCATGGAGGCGAACAACACTTTTCCTTTCGACGAGCCCAGGGCGCTTTTCGCCCAATCCTTTGCAGTTTCTGGACGTGTGGTTTAGCGTTTCGTATTTCATTACGTTTTGAGAACTCTAAATAAATAATAGCCACCAATCCAAACCACAGGTCAAATGTTACCTTTCTTCCATGGAGCTCAAAGTTGGGGGCCGGTTGTGAAGATTTATCCTTCTCAATCCACTGACTTTCGCGTTGAATGTTGTTGAGTGTAAGCCATTTTTCATCAACTGTTATATGTTTACAGAACGGATAACTAGAATAATACATTCGTCATTATAATTGGCCCCTACAAACGGAAATTAATTATTAATCATGTTAATAGTTTGGTTTCATTTATTTTTTTTATCCTTCTCAGGAGTTCAAGTTTTATTTCCTTATTCCATTTCTTGATACTTTATTGAGTTATCGTTGAGTATTCCGAGGTATTTATATCAGCTCATATTGTTAATGCTCCATATTGTAGCAAATTGCCAATTTGTCTTATTGTCACATGTCTTCCTCTGTGAATTTTTAACACTGCACATTTGTTGATCGGAAATTCCGTTACAATGTCGCCATTGAGTCATCGATTGGTTCTTTTTGTTTAACGGTATATCAACATCTATAGGTTTAAAGCCAAAATATAAATATTTTGTACGCAATTTTATTTTATTTCTCTATTTCTTTATTGGAAATTATAATGGTTCTAATGATACAAGTTTTACTAATTAACCCACAGCTAAGGGGAGAAGAGGCGTATCCATACCATTCCCAAGTGTATTTGCACGTAAGTTAATATAACGCCTTCAACTGGAAATCGAATTCGACTATCCGATTAAAACCTCCGAGCCATTATCCATTATACTACGCACGCATCCAAGTTTACAGCACCGGGTATTCCCAAGCGGTCACCCATCGATGTACTAAACAGACTCGACGTTGCTTAACTTTGCTGATCGTACAGGAATCTGTGTTTCAACGTAATGTGGCCGTAAGCCTTCATGAGATATACAGGGTGCGATGGTAAATTGTTGCCATTTTATATTTTTAATTTCGTGTTGTTTGGCTTGGATTTTGTCGACTGCACAGTATAGTAGGGTCAGTTGGGCAACGTCTGCGAGAAAAAGAGCACCAAGACGCAATTCACTCCGCCAGAAATTTGGAAACAGCATGCTGTACATGAGTGTTCATTTATTAATCTGAAATCGGTGCAGCGGATTCGGAAAGGGTTGGATGATAAAGTCAAAATCATAGTGTCTGGCGTGATCACTAGCGATGACGACGTTATGCTTCCATTCATATTCTCACAGTGGCTCAGACTCATCACGGAGGGCTACATCAAGTACCTTGATGAGGTAGTGCTGCTCTGGGTAAAAAATGTGACTGCTGGAAGACCCTATGTTTAGCAACAGGACACTGCACAATGTTATTTATGCAGGAGAACCCAGTCATGGCTGTCAGACAATTTCTGTGACCACATCACCTCTTATATCTGGTCACCTATCTCCCCAGACTGCAACTCCTTTGATTAATATGTGTGGGAAGCAGTTGAGTTAGAGACCAACAAAGCTCCTTGTAACACGAAAGATAAACTGAAGGCAAGGATTATGGCAGCATTCACCAAGGAGACCATCCAGAATAGTTGAAGGAGATTCTGAAGTCGTCTGGAGGACATGGTTGAAACCAGTGATGTTTTATTGAATAAATTTACTCTTTAGTACGCTTTAGCTTTTGTGTAATTTTGTTAAATATATCTGTTAAAATGAGATGATTTATTTTCATTTTTGCGTATTTTAGACGCCATTTTATCTATCGAATCCTGTGTTCATACAGATTCGTAGATCTGTGATTCAAGTACTTATTTTTGTTATGTCGTCCATACGTCATCCGTACGCAGAACCGCCAATAGTCAACCAGAATAACTTGCTGAAACTTACCCCCAAATGTCTCCTTACTTAACTAGGCTACATCTCCCAGTCCAACGTAATGATGTTTTTTCTCCCAAAATCAAAGAGAAGTGGGTGTGAAATATTTCATAAAATTACTAAAGCGATTATCATCCTTTTGATGCTAAAAAGATGCTGAAATTGTATGAATGCAAAAAAGAAAAATTAGAAAACAATTGATAAAATACTGACTTTAAACAGAAATTAATTTATCAGTCCTTTGTGCGCTAGTAATTCCATAAAAAGCGATCAACTTATCGACAAATAGCTGAAATAAATTTAATATTTGCCCGAAATTGTTGACTATTTCTGTTAAACGAATTTTTCTTTTACTTGATCGAAATAACGCATCTTTGAAGATTCATAAAAAAAGAACTTTTAAAAAAAATTGGGTAAGGGAATGTTTCATCGGTCCTGCGTTGTTAACTCCAATATTGATTTTTTTTTTTTTAAATATATTGTGCTTTTGTCTATCCCAAATTCCATTCCCATGTGGTCGGCCACTCTTGAGCAAGCAAGTACAGAAGTTTACATGTATTAACAGAAGATGTACAATATGTGACATTGATATCCGACGGCGAATTGAAGTAGCAAAAAATGTGTTCTAAAAGCTAAGCAATGTACGACGAAACAAGAAAATTCAGAAGCAAGAGAGAATTTTAAAACGCGATGTAATATCAATCCTCCTATATCACAGCGAATGCAAGACAATGAAAAGGAGATTTGAAAATTTATACAGAAAGATACTGAGAATACTCTGGACGGAGAGTGTAAGTAACGATGAATGCAAAAGGAAAAAATTAAAGGAAGAGGAGGGGAAAGAAGAGGAAGGTTAAATGAGAAGGGGAAGTGAAAATAAGAGGAGGGGAAATAAGAGGAGAAAAGTAGAGGAGAGGAAAAGAAGAGGAGGGGGAAAGAAGAGAAGGTGAAAAGAAGAGGAAATAAAAGAAGAGGAGAAAGAAAAGATGGGGAAAGAAGAGAAGGAGAAAGAGGAGAGGAAAGACGAGGAATGGAAAAAGAGAAGGGGAAAAGAAGAGGAGGCGGAAAGAAGAGGAGGGGAAGGAAGAAGGGGTGCTAATAAGAGGTGGGGAAATAAGAGGAGGGGAAAGAATAGGCAGGAAAGAAGAGAAGGGAAAAAGAAGAGGGAGGATGGAAAAGAATAGGAGGGGAAAGAAGTATAGGAGAAAGAGGTGGGGAAAGAAGACGAAGAGAAAGAAGACGAAGAGAAAGAAGACGAAGAGAAAGTAGCTTCTAGTTATTTCTATTGTTGTTCAATAGTTATATGTTATCCAGAAAGATGAGGTAGTTACATTGAAGAATTGATGTCTTTGCAGTCTATTAGAATTATAATTAGATTAACTATAAGTCGTCTTTCTGAAAAAAACCCTTCTTTTGATAACAAACTTGTTTAAAGATTATCCCATCACAGGAACGTTCATTTCTCAGTGTTTCATAGAATTAACTACGAATTTCAAACCTAATTTGAGTATTCTGAGGCGCCCGAGTATCCAACTATATTGTATTATATCGTATGGCATTTTGTATTCTGAGGCGCCCGAGTATCCAACTGTATTGTATTATATCGTATGACATTTTGTATTCTGAGGCGCCCGAGTATCCAGCTGTATTGTATTATATCGTATGGCATTTTGTATTCTGAGGCGCCCGAGTATCCAGCTGTATTGTATTATATCGTATGACATTTTGTATTCTGAGGCGCCCGAGTATCCAACTGTATTGTATTATATCGTATGACATTTTGTATTCTGAGGCGCCCGTGTATCCAACTGTATTGTATTATATCGTATGACATTTCGTATTCTGAGGCGCCTGAGTATCCAACTGTATTGTATTATATCGTATGACATTTTGTATTCTGAGGCGCCCGAGTATCCAGCTGTATTGTATTATATCGTATGACATTTTGTATGCTGAGGCGCCCGATTATCCAGCTGTATTGTATTATATCGTATGACATTTTGTATTCTGAGGCGCCCGAGTATCCAACTGTATTGTATTATATCGTATGACATTTTGTATGCTGAGGCGCCCGTGTATCCAACTGTATTGTATTATATCGTATGACATTTTGTATTCTGAGGCGCCCGTGTATCCAACTGTATTGTATTATATCGTATGACATTTTGTATTCTGAGGCGCCCGTGTATCCAACTGTATTGTATTATATCGTATGACATTTTGTATTCTGAGGCGCCCGATTATCCAGCTGTATTGTATTATATCGTATGACATTTCGTATTCTGAGGCGCCTGAGTATCCAGCTGTATTGTATTATATCGTATGACATTTTGTATTCTGAGGCGCCCGAGTATCCAACTGTATTGTATTATATCGTATGACATTTTGTATGCTGAGGCGCCCGTGTATCCAACTGTATTGTATTATATCGTATGACATTTCGTATTCTGAGGCGCCTGAGTATCCAACTGTATTGTATTATATCGTATGACATTTTGTATTCTGAGGCGCCCGAGTATCCAACTGTATTGTATTATATCGTATGACATTTTGTATTCTGAGGCGCCCGAGTATCCAACTGTATTGTATTATATCGTATGACATTTTGTATTCTGAGGCGCCCGTGTATCCAACTGTATTGTATTATATCGTATGACATTTTGTATTCTGAGGCGCCCGATTATCCAGCTGTATTGTATTATATCGTATGACATTTCGTATTCTGAGGCGCCTGAGTATCCAGCTGTATTGTATTATATCGTATGACATTTTGTATTCTGAGGCGCCCGAGTATCCAACTGTATTGTATTATATCGTATGACATTTTGTATGCTGAGGCGCCCGTGTATCCAACTGTATTGTATTATATCGTATGACATTTCGTATTCTGAGGCGCCTGAGTATCCAACTGTATTGTATTATATCGTATGACATTTTGTATTCTGAGGCGCCCGAGTATCCAACTGTATTGTATTATATCGTATGACATTTTGTATTCTGAGGCGCCCGAGTATCCAACTGTATTGTATTATATCGTATGACATTTTGTATTCTGAGGCGCCCGTGTATCCAACTGTATTGTATTATATCGTATGACATTTTGTATTCTGAGGCGCCCGATTATCCAGCTGTATTGTATTATATCGTATGACATTTCGTATTCTGAGGCGCCTGAGTATCCAGCTGTATTGTATTATATCGTATGACATTTTGTATTCTGAGGCGCCCGAGTATCCAACTGTATTGTATTATATCGTATGACATTTTGTATGCTGAGGCGCCCGTGTATCCAACTGTATTGTATTATATCGTATGACATTTTGTATTCTGAGGCGCCCGTGTATCCAACTGTATTGTATTATATCGTATGACATTTTGTATTCTGAGGCGCCCGTGTATCCAACTGTATTGTATTATATCGTATGACATTTTGTATTCTGAGGCGCCCGAGTATCCAACTGTATTGTATTATATCGTATGACATTTTGTATTCTGAGGCGCCCGAGTATCCAACTGTATTGTATTATATCGTATGACATTTTGTATTCTGAGGCGCCCGAGTATCCAACTGTATTGTATTATATCGTATGACATTTTGTATTCTGAGGCGCCCGTGTATCCAACTGTATTGTATTATATCGTATGACATTTTGTATTCTGAGGCGCCCGATTATCCAGCTGTATTGTATTATATCGTATGACATTTCGTATTCTGAGGCGCCTGAGTATCCAGCTGTATTGTATTATATCGTATGACATTTTGTATTCTGAGGCGCCCGAGTATCCAACTGTATTGTATTATATCGTATGACATTTTGTATGCTGAGGCGCCCGTGTATCCAACTGTATTGTATTATATCGTATGACATTTTGTATTCTGAGGCGCCCGTGTATCCAACTGTATTGTATTATATCGAATGACATTTTGTATTCTGAGGCGCCCGTGTATCCAACTGTATTGTATTATATCGTATGACATTTTGTATTCTGAGGCGCCCGAGTATCCAACTGTATTGTATTATATCGTATGACATTTTGTATTCTGAGGCGCCCGAGTATCCAACTGTATTGTATTATATCGTATGACATTTTTTATTCTGAGGCGCCCGAGTATCCAACTGTATTGTATTATATCGTATGACATTTTGTATTCTGAGGCGCCCGTGTATCCAACTGTATTGTATTATATCGTATGACATTTTGTATTCTGAGGCGCCCGATTATCCAGCTGTATTGTATTATATCGTATGACATTTCGTATTCTGAGGCGCCTGAGTATCCAGCTGTATTGTATTATATCGTATGACATTTTGTATTCTGAGGCGCCCGAGTATCCAACTGTATTGTATTATATCGTATGACATTTTGTATGCTGAGGCGCCCGTGTATCCAACTGTATTGTATTATATCGTATGACATTTTGTATTCTGAGGCGCCCGTGTATCCAACTGTATTGTATTATATCGTATGACATTTTGTATTCTGAGGCGCCCGTGTATCCAACTGTATTGTCTTATATCGTATGACATTTTGTATTCTGAGGCGCCCGAGTATCCAACTGTATTGTATTATATCGTATGACATTTTGTATTCTGAGGCGCCCGAGTATCCAACTGTATTGTATTATATCGTATGACATTTTGTATTCTGAGGCGCCCGAGTATCCAACTGTATTGTATTATATCGTATGACATTTTGTATTCTGAGGCGCCCGTGTATCCAACTGTATTGTATTATATCGTATGACATTTTGTATTCTGAGGCGCCCGATTATCCAGCTGTATTGTATTATATCGTATGACATTTCGTATTCTGAGGCGCCTGAGTATCCAGCTGTATTGTATTATATCGTATGACATTTTGTATTCTGAGGCGCCCGAGTATCCAACTGTATTGTATTATATCGTATGACATTTTGTATGCTGAGGCGCCCGTGTATCCAACTGTATTGTATTATATCGTATGACATTTTGTATTCTGAGGCGCCCGTGTATCCAACTGTATTGTATTATATCGTATGACATTTTGTATTCTGAGGCGCCCGTGTATCCAACTGTATTGTATTATATCGTATGACATTTTGTATTCTGAGGCGCCCGTGTATCCAACTGTATTGTATTATATCGTATGACATTTTGTATTCTGAGGCGCCCGATTATCCAGCTGTATTGTATTATATCGTATGACATTTCGTATTCTGAGGCGCCTGAGTATCCAGCTGTATTGTATTATATCGTATGACATTTTGTATTCTGAGGCGCCCGAGTATCCAACTGTATTGTATTATATCGTATGACATTTTGTATGCTGAGGCGCCCGTGTATCCAACTGTATTGTATTATATCGTATGACATTTCGTATTCTGAGGCGCCTGAGTATCCAACTGTATTGTATTATATCGTATGACATTTTGTATTCTGAGGCGCCCGAGTATCCAACTGTATTGTATTATATCGTATGACATTTTGTATTCTGAGGCGCCCGAGTATCCAACTGTATTGTATTATATCGTATGACATTTTGTATTCTGAGGCGCCCGTGTATCCAACTGTATTGTATTATATCGTATGACATTTTGTATTCTGAGGCGCCCGATTATCCAGCTGTATTGTATTATATCGTATGACATTTCGTATTCTGAGGCGCCTGAGTATCCAGCTGTATTGTATTATATCGTATGACATTTTGTATTCTGAGGCGCCCGAGTATCCAACTGTATTGTATTATATCGTATGACATTTTGTATGCTGAGGCGCCCGTGTATCCAACTGTATTGTATTATATCGTATGACATTTTGTATTCTGAGGCGCCCGAGTATCCAACTGTATTGTATTATATCGTATGACATTTTGTATTCTGAGGCGCCCGTGTATCCAACTGTATTGTATTATATCGTATGACATTTTGTATTCTGAGGCGCCCGAGTATCCAACTATATTGTATTATATCGTATGGCATTTTGTATTCTGAGGCGCCCGAGTATCCAACTGTATTGTATTATTTCGCATGACATTTTGTATTCTGAGGCGCCCGAGTATCCAACTGTATTGTATTATATCGTATGACATTTTGTATTCTGAGGCGCCCGAGTATCCAACTATATTGTATTATATCGTATGACATTTTGTATTCTGAGGCGCCCGAGTATCCAGCTGTATTGTATTATATCGTATGGCATTTTGTATTCTGAGGCGCTCGAGTATCCAGCTGTATTGTATTATATCGTATGACATTTTGTATACTGAGGCGCCCGAGTATCCAACTGTATTGTATTATATCGTATGACATTTTGTATTCTGAGGCGCCCGTGTATCCAACTGTATTGTATTATATCGTATGACATTTTGTATGCTGAGGCGCCCGTGTATCCAACTGTATTGTATTATATCGTATGACATTTTGTATTCTGAGGCGCCCGAGTATCCAACTGTATTGTATTATATCGTATGACATTTTGTATGCTGAGGCGCCCGTGTATCCAACTGTATTGTATTATATCGTATGACATTTTGTATTCTGAGGCGCCCGAGTATCCAACTGTATTGTATTATATCGTATGACATTTTGTATTCTGAGGCGCCCGTGTATCCAACTGTATTGTATTATATCGTATGACATTTTGTATTCTGAGGCGCCCGTGTATCCAACTGTATTGTATTATATCGTATGACATTTTGTATTCTGAGGCGCCCGTGTATCCAACTGTATTGTATTATATCGTATGACATTTTGTATTCTGAGGCGCCCGAGTATCCAACTATATTGTATTATATCGTATGACATTTTGTATTCTGAGGCGCCCGAGTATCCAACTGTATTGTATTATTTCGCATGACATTTTGTATTCTGAGGCGCCCGAGTATCCAACTGTATTGTATTATATCGTATGACATTTTGTATTCTGAGGCGCCCGAGTATCCAACTGTATTGTATTATATCGTATGACATTTTGTATTCTGAGGCGCCCGAGTATCCAGCTGTATTGTATTATATCGTATGACATTTTGTATTCTGAGGCGCCCGAGTATCCAGCTGTATTGTATTATATCGTATGACATTTTGTATTCTGAGGCGCCCGTGTATCCAACTGTATTGTATTATATCGTATGACATTTTGTATTCTGAGGCGCCCGTGTATCCAACTGTATTGTATTATATCGTATGACATTTTGTATTCTGAGGCGCCCGTGTATCCAACTGTATTGTATTATATCGTATGACATTTTGTATTCTGAGGCGCCCGAGTATCCAACTATATTGTATTATATCGTATGACATTTTGTATTCTGAGGCGCCCGAGTATCCAACTGTATTGTATTATTTCGCATGACATTTTGTATTCTGAGGCGCCCGAGTATCCAACTGTATTGTATTATATCGTATGACATTTTGTATTCTGAGGCGCCCGAGTATCCAACTGTATTGTATTATATCGTATGACATTTTGTATTCTGAGGCGCCCGTGTATCCAACTGTATTGTATTATATCGTATGACATTTTGTATTCTGAGGCGCCCGTGTATCCAACTGTATTGTATTATATCGTATGACATTTTGTATTCTGAGGCGCCCGTGTATCCAACTGTATTGTATTATATCGTATGACATTTTGTATTCTGAGGCGCCCGTGTATCCAACTGTATTGTATTATATCGTATGACATTTTGTATTCTGAGGCGCCCGTGTATCCAACTGTATTGTATTATATCGTATGACATTTTGTATTCTGAGGCGCCCGAGTATCCAACTGTATTGTATTATTTCGCATGACATTTTGTATTCTGAGGCGCCCGAGTATCCAGCTGTATTGTATTATATCGTATGACATTTTGTATTCTGAGGCGCCCGTGTATCCAACTGTATTGTATTATATCGTATGACATTTTGTATTCTGAGGCGCCCGAGTATCCAACTGTATTGTATTATATCGTATGACATTTTGTATTCTGAGGCGCCCGAGTATCCAACTGTATTGTATTATATCGTATGACATTTTTTATTCTGAGGCGCCCGAGTATCCAACTGTATTGTATTATATCGTATGACATTTTGTATTCTGAGGCGCCCGTGTATCCAACTGTATTGTATTATATCGTATGACATTTTGTATTCTGAGGCGCCCGATTATCCAGCTGTATTGTATTATATCGTATGACATTTCGTATTCTGAGGCGCCTGAGTATCCAGCTGTATTGTATTATATCGTATGACATTTTGTATTCTGAGGCGCCCGAGTATCCAACTGTATTGTATTATATCGTATGACATTTTGTATGCTGAGGCGCCCGTGTATCCAACTGTATTGTATTATATCGTATGACATTTTGTATTCTGAGGCGCCCGTGTATCCAACTGTATTGTATTATATCGTATGACATTTTGTATTCTGAGGCGCCCGTGTATCCAACTGTATTGTCTTATATCGTATGACATTTTGTATTCTGAGGCGCCCGAGTATCCAACTGTATTGTATTATATCGTATGACATTTTGTATTCTGAGGCGCCCGAGTATCCAACTGTATTGTATTATATCGTATGACATTTTGTATTCTGAGGCGCCCGAGTATCCAACTGTATTGTATTATATCGTATGACATTTTGTATTCTGAGGCGCCCGTGTATCCAACTGTATTGTATTATATCGTATGACATTTTGTATTCTGAGGCGCCCGATTATCCAGCTGTATTGTATTATATCGTATGACATTTCGTATTCTGAGGCGCCTGAGTATCCAGCTGTATTGTATTATATCGTATGACATTTTGTATTCTGAGGCGCCCGAGTATCCAACTGTATTGTATTATATCGTATGACATTTTGTATGCTGAGGCGCCCGTGTATCCAACTGTATTGTATTATATCGTATGACATTTTGTATTCTGAGGCGCCCGTGTATCCAACTGTATTGTATTATATCGTATGACATTTTGTATTCTGAGGCGCCCGTGTATCCAACTGTATTGTATTATATCGTATGACATTTTGTATTCTGAGGCGCCCGTGTATCCAACTGTATTGTATTATATCGTATGACATTTTGTATTCTGAGGCGCCCGATTATCCAGCTGTATTGTATTATATCGTATGACATTTCGTATTCTGAGGCGCCTGAGTATCCAGCTGTATTGTATTATATCGTATGACATTTTGTATTCTGAGGCGCCCGAGTATCCAACTGTATTGTATTATATCGTATGACATTTTGTATGCTGAGGCGCCCGTGTATCCAACTGTATTGTATTATATCGTATGACATTTCGTATTCTGAGGCGCCTGAGTATCCAACTGTATTGTATTATATCGTATGACATTTTGTATTCTGAGGCGCCCGAGTATCCAACTGTATTGTATTATATCGTATGACATTTTGTATTCTGAGGCGCCCGAGTATCCAACTGTATTGTATTATATCGTATGACATTTTGTATTCTGAGGCGCCCGTGTATCCAACTGTATTGTATTATATCGTATGACATTTTGTATTCTGAGGCGCCCGATTATCCAGCTGTATTGTATTATATCGTATGACATTTCGTATTCTGAGGCGCCTGAGTATCCAGCTGTATTGTATTATATCGTATGACATTTTGTATTCTGAGGCGCCCGAGTATCCAACTGTATTGTATTATATCGTATGACATTTTGTATGCTGAGGCGCCCGTGTATCCAACTGTATTGTATTATATCGTATGACATTTTGTATTCTGAGGCGCCCGAGTATCCAACTGTATTGTATTATATCGTATGACATTTTGTATTCTGAGGCGCCCGTGTATCCAACTGTATTGTATTATATCGTATGACAT
Source organism: Acanthosepion lycidas (assembly GCA_963932145.1). Lineage (NCBI taxonomy): Eukaryota > Metazoa > Mollusca > Cephalopoda > Sepiida > Sepiidae > Acanthosepion > Acanthosepion lycidas. The sequence continues at coordinate 45,677,501 of OZ010571.1, read as the reverse complement.
TTTGTATTCTGAGGCGCCCGAGTATCCAACTATATTGTATTATATCGTATGGCATTTTGTATTCTGAGGCGCCCGAGTATCCAACTGTATTGTATTATTTCGCATGACATTTTGTATTCTGAGGCGCCCGAGTATCCAACTGTATTGTATTATATCGTATGACATTTTGTATTCTGAGGCGCCCGAGTATCCAACTATATTGTATTATATCGTATGACATTTTGTATTCTGAGGCGCCCGAGTATCCAGCTGTATTGTATTATATCGTATGGCATTTTGTATTCTGAGGCGCTCGAGTATCCAGCTGTATTGTATTATATCGTATGACATTTTGTATACTGAGGCGCCCGAGTATCCAACTGTATTGTATTATATCGTATGACATTTTGTATTCTGAGGCGCCCGTGTATCCAACTGTATTGTATTATATCGTATGACATTTTGTATGCTGAGGCGCCCGTGTATCCAACTGTATTGTATTATATCGTATGACATTTTGTATTCTGAGGCGCCCGAGTATCCAACTGTATTGTATTATATCGTATGACATTTTGTATGCTGAGGCGCCCGTGTATCCAACTGTATTGTATTATATCGTATGACATTTTGTATTCTGAGGCGCCCGAGTATCCAACTGTATTGTATTATATCGTATGACATTTTGTATTCTGAGGCGCCCGTGTATCCAACTGTATTGTATTATATCGTATGACATTTTGTATTCTGAGGCGCCCGTGTATCCAACTGTATTGTATTATATCGTATGACATTTTGTATTCTGAGGCGCCCGTGTATCCAACTGTATTGTATTATATCGTATGACATTTTGTATTCTGAGGCGCCCGAGTATCCAACTATATTGTATTATATCGTATGACATTTTGTATTCTGAGGCGCCCGAGTATCCAACTGTATTGTATTATTTCGCATGACATTTTGTATTCTGAGGCGCCCGAGTATCCAACTGTATTGTATTATATCGTATGACATTTTGTATTCTGAGGCGCCCGAGTATCCAACTGTATTGTATTATATCGTATGACATTTTGTATTCTGAGGCGCCCGAGTATCCAGCTGTATTGTATTATATCGTATGACATTTTGTATTCTGAGGCGCCCGAGTATCCAGCTGTATTGTATTATATCGTATGACATTTTGTATTCTGAGGCGCCCGTGTATCCAACTGTATTGTATTATATCGTATGACATTTTGTATTCTGAGGCGCCCGTGTATCCAACTGTATTGTATTATATCGTATGACATTTTGTATTCTGAGGCGCCCGTGTATCCAACTGTTTTGTATTATATCGTATGACATTTTGTATTCTGAGGCGCCCGAGTATCCAACTATATTGTATTATATCGTATGACATTTTGTATTCTGAGGCGCCCGAGTATCCAACTGTATTGTATTATTTCGCATGACATTTTGTATTCTGAGGCGCCCGAGTATCCAACTGTATTGTATTATATCGTATGACATTTTGTATTCTGAGGCGCCCGAGTATCCAACTGTATTGTATTATATCGTATGACATTTTGTATTCTGAGGCGCCCGTGTATCCAACTGTATTGTATTATATCGTATGACATTTTGTATTCTGAGGCGCCCGTGTATCCAACTGTATTGTATTATATCGTATGACATTTTGTATTCTGAGGCGCCCGTGTATCCAACTGTATTGTATTATATCGTATGACATTTTGTATTCTGAGGCGCCCGTGTATCCAACTGTATTGTATTATATCGTATGACATTTTGTATTCTGAGGCGCCCGTGTATCCAACTGTATTGTATTATATCGTATGACATTTTGTATTCTGAGGCGCCCGAGTATCCAACTGTATTGTATTATTTCGCATGACATTTTGTATTCTGAGGCGCCCGAGTATCCAGCTGTATTGTATTATATCGTATGACATTTTGTATTCTGAGGCGCCCGTGTATCCAACTGTATTGTATTATATCGTATGACATTTTGTATTCTGAGGCGCCCGTGTATCCAACTGTATTGTATTATATCGTATGACATTTTGTATTCTGAGGCGCCCGTGTATCCAACTGTATTGTATTATATCGTATGACATTTTGTATTCTGAGGCGCCCGTGTATCCAACTGTATTGTATTATATCGTATGACATTTTGTATTCTGAGGCGCCCGAGTATCCAACTGTATTGTATTATATCGTATGACATTTTGTATTCTGAGGCGCCCGTGTATCCAACTGTATTGTATTATATCGTATGACATTTTGTATTCTGAGGCGCCCGAGTATCCAACTGTATTGTATTATATCGTATGACATTTTGTATTCTGAGGCGCCCGTGTATCCAACTGTATTGTATTATATCGTATGACATTTTGTATTCTGAGGCGCCCGAGTATCCAACTGTATTGTATTATATCGTATGACATTTTGTATTCTGAGGCGCCCGTGTATCCAACTGTATTGTATTATATCGTATGACATTTTGTATTCTGAGGCGCCCGAGTATCCAGCTGTATTGTATTATATCGTATGACATTTTGTATTCTGAGGCGCCCGTGTATCCAACTGTATTGTATTATATCGTATGACATTTTGTATGCTGAGGCGCCCGTGTATCCAACTGTATTGTATTATATCGTATGACATTTTGTATTCTGAGGCGCCCGTGTATCCAACTGTATTGTATTATATCGTATGACATTTTGTATTCTGAGGCGCCCGAGTATCCAACTGTATTGTACTATTTCGCATGACATTTTGTATTCTGAGGCGCCCGAGTATCCAACTGTATTGTATTATATCGTATGACATTTCGTATTCTGAGGCGCCCGAGTATCCAACTATATTGTATTATATCGTATGACATTTTGTATTCTGAGGCGCCCGAGTATCCAACTGTATTGTATTATATCGTATGACATTTTGTATTCTGAGGCGCCCGAGTATCCAACTGTATTGTATTATATCGTATGACATTTTGTATTCTGAGGCGCCCGTGTATCCAACTGTATTGTATTATATCGTATGACATTTTGTATTCTGAGGCGCCCGAGTATCCAACTGTATTGTATTATATCGTATGACATTTTGTATTCTGAGGCGCCCGAGTATCCAACTGTATTGTATTATATCGTATGACATTTTGTATTCTGAGGCGCCCGAGTATCCAACTGTATTGTATTATATCGTATGACATTTTGTATTCTGAGGCGCCCGTGTATCCAACTGTATTGTATTATATCGTATGACATTTTGTATTCTGAGGCGCCCGAGTATCCAGCTGTATTGTATTATATCGTATGACATTTCGTATTCTGAGGCGCCTGAGTATCCAGCTGTATTGTATTATATCGTATGACATTTTGTATTCTGAGGCGCCCGAGTATCCAACTATATTGTATTATATCGTATGACATTTTGTATTCTGAGGCGCCCGAGTATCCAACTATATTGTATTATATCGTATGACATTTTGTATTCTGAGGCGCCCGAGTATCCAACTGTATTGTATTATTTCGCATGACATTTTGTATTCTGAGGCGCCCGAGTATCCAACTATATTGTATTATATCGTATGGCATTTTGTATTCTGAGGCGCCCGAGTATCCAGCTGTATTGTATTATTTGCATGACATTTTGTATTCTGAGGCGCCCGAGTATCCAACTATATTGTATTATATCGTATGACATTTTGTATTCTGAGGCGCCCGAGTATCCAACTGTATTGTATTATTTCGCATGACATTTTGTATTCTGAGGCGCCCGAGTATCCAACTGTATTGTATTATATCGTATGACATTTTGTATTCTGAGGCGCCCGAGTATCCTGCTGTATTGTATTATATCGTATGACATTTCGTATTCTGAGGCGCCTGAGTATCCAGCTGTATTGTATTATATCGTATGACATTTTGTATTCTGAGGCGCCCGAGTATCCAACTATATTGTATTATATCGTATGACATTTTGTATTCTGAGGCGCCCGAGTATCCAACTATATTGTATTATATCGTATGACATTTTGTATTCTGAGGCGCCCGAGTATCCAACTGTATTGTATTATTTCGCATGACATTTTGTATTCTGAGGCGCCCGAGTATCCAACTATATTGTATTATATCGTATGGCATTTTGTATTCTGAGGCGCCCGAGTATCCAACTGTATTGTATTATTTCGCATGACATTTTGTATTCTAAGGCGCCCGTGTATCCAACTATATTGTATTATATCGTATGACATTTTGTATTCTGAGGCGCCCGAGTATCCAACTGTATTGTATTATTTCGCATGACATTTTGTATTCTAAGGCGCCCGTGTATCCAACTATATTGTATTATATCGTATGACATTTTGTATTCTAAGGCGCCCGTGTATCCAACTGTATTGTATTATATCGTATGACATTTTGTATTCTGAGGCGCCTGAGTATCCAGCTGTATTGTATTATATCGTATGACATTTTGTATTCTGAGGCGCCCGAGTATCCAACTATATTGTATTATATCGTATGACATTTTGTATTCTGAGGCGCCCGAGTATCCAACTGTATTGTATTATTTCGCATGACATTTTGTATTCTGAGGCGCCCGAGTATCCAACTATATTGTATTATATCGTATGGCATTTTGTATTCTGAGGCGCCCGAGTATCCAGCTGTATTGTATTATTTCGCATGACATTTTGTATTCTAAGGCGCCCGTGTATCCAACTATATTGTATTATATCGTATGACATTTTGTATTCTAAGGCGCCCGTGTATCCAACTATATTGTATTATATCGTATGACATTTCGTATTCTGAGGCGCCTGAGTATCCAGCTGTATTGTATTATATCGTATGACATTTTGTATTCTGAGGCGCCCGAGTATCCAACTATATTGTATTATATCGTATGACATTTTGTATTCTGAGGCGCCCGAGTATCCAACTATATTGTATTATATCGTATGACATTTTGTATTCTGAGGCGCCCGAGTATCCAACTGTATTGTATTATTTCGCATGACATTTTGTATTCTGAGGCGCCCGAGTATCCAACTATATTGTATTATATCGTATGGCATTTTGTATTCTGAGGCGCCCGAGTATCCAGCTGTATTGTATTATTTCGCATGACATTTTGTATTCTAAGGCGCCCGTGTATCCAACTATATTGTATTATATCGTATGACATTTTGTATTCTAAGGCGCCCGTGTATCCAACTGTATTGTATTATATCGTATGACATTTTGTATTCTGAGGCGCCCGAGTATCCAACTGTATTGTATTATATCGTATGACATTTTGTATTCTGAGGCGCCCGAGTATCCAACTGTATTGTATTATATCGTATGACATTTTGTATTCTGAGGCGCCCGAGTATCCAACTGTATTGTATTATATCGTATGATATTTTGTATTCTGAGGCGCCCGAGTATCCAGCTGTATTGTATTATTTCGCATGACATTTTGTATTCTGAGGCGCCCGAGTATCCAACTGTATTGTATTATATCGTATGACATTTTGTATTCTGAGGCGCCCGAGTATCCAACTGTATTGTATTATATCGTATGACATTTTGTATTCTGAGGCGCCCGAGTATCCAACTGTATTGTATTATATCGTATGACATTTTGTATTCTGAGGCGCCCGAGTATCCAACTGTATTGTATTATATCGTATGACATTTTGTATTCTGAGGCGCCCGTGTATCCAACTGTATTGTATTATATCGTATGACATTTTGTATTCTGAGGCGCCCGAGTATCCAACTGTATTGTATTATATCGTATGACATTTTGTATTCTGAGGCGCCCGAGTATCCAACTGTATTGTATTATATCGTATGACATTTTGTATTCTGAGGCGCCCGAGTATCCAACTGTATTGTATTATATCGTATGACATTTTGTATTCTGAGGCGCCCGTGTATCCAACTGTATTGTATTATATCGTATGACATTTTGTATTCTGAGGCGCCCGAGTATCCAACTGTATTGTATTATTTCGCATGACATTTTGTATTCTGAGGCGCCCGAGTATCCAACTATATTGTATTATATCGTATGACATTTTGTATTCTGAGGCGCCCGAGTATCCAACTATATTGTATTATATCGTATGACATTTTGTATTCTGAAGCGCCCGAGTATCCAACTGTATTGTATTATATCGTATGACATTTTGTATTCTGAGGCGCCCGTGTATCCAACTGTATTGTATTATATCGTATGACATTTTGTATTCTAAGGCGCCCGTGTATCCAACTGTATTGTATTATATCGTATGACATTTTGTATTCTGAGGCGCCCGAGTATCCAGCTGTATTGTATTATTTCGCATGACATTTTGTATTCTGAGGCGCCCGAGTATCCAACTATATTGTATTATATCGTATGACATTTTGTATTCTGAGGCGCCCGTGTATCCAACTGTATTGTATTATATCGTATGACATTTTGTATTCTGAGGCGCCCGTGTATCCAACTGTATTGTATTATTTCGTATGACATTTTGTATTCTGAGGCGCCCGAGTATCCAACTGTATTGTATTATATCGTATGACATTTTGTATGCTGAGGCGCCCGAGTATCCAACTATATTGTATTATATCGTATGACATTTTGTATTCTGAGGCGCCCGAGTATCCAACTATATTGTATTATATCGTATGACATTTTGTATTCTGAGGCGCCCGAGTATCCAACTATATTGTATTATATCGTATGACATTTTGTATTCTGAGGCGCCCGAGTATCCAACTGTATTGTATTATATCGTATGACATTTTGTATTCTGAGGCGCCCGTGTATCCAACTGTATTGTATTATATCGTATGACATTTTGTATTCTAAGGCGCCCGTGTATCCAACTGTATTGTATTATATCGTATGACATTTTGTATTCTGAGGCGCCCGTGTATCCAACTGTATTGTATTATATCGTATGACATTTTGTATTCTAAGGCGCCCGTGTATCCAACTGTATTGTATTATATCGTATGACATTTTGTATTCTGAGGCGCCCGAGTATCCAACTATATTGTATTATATCGTATGACATTTTGTATTCTGAGGCGCCCGAGTATCCAACTGTATTGTATTATATCGTATGACATTTTGTATTCTGAGGCGCCCGTGTATCCAACTGTATTGTATTATATCGTATGACATTTTGTATTCTAAGGCGCCCGTGTATCCAACTGTATTGTATTATATCGTATGACATTTTGTATTCTGAGGCGCCCGAGTATCCAGCTGTATTGTATTATTTCGCATGACATTTTGTATTCTGAGGCGCCCGAGTATCCAACTATATTGTATTATATCGTATGACATTTTGTATTCTGAGGCGCCCGAGTATCCAACTATATTGTATTATATCGTATGACATTTTGTATTCTGAGGCGCCCGAGTATCCAACTGTATTGTATTATATCGTATGACATTTTGTATTCTGAGGCGCCCGTGTATCCAACTGTATTGTATTATATCGTATGACATTTTGTATTCTAAGGCGCCCGTGTATCCAACTGTATTGTATTATATCGTATGACATTTTGTATTCTGAGGCGCCCGAGTATCCAGCTGTATTGTATTATTTCGCATGACATTTTGTATTCTGAGGCGCCCGAGTATCCAACTATATTGTATTATATCGTATGACATTTTGTATTCTGAGGCGCCCGAGTATCCAACTGTATTGTATTATTTCGCATGACATTTTGTATTCTGAGGCGCCCGAGTATCCAACTATATTGTATTATATCGTATGACATTTTGTATTCTGAGGCGCCCGAGTATCCAACTATATTGTATTATATCGTATGACATTTTGTATTCTGAGGCGCCCGAGTATCCAACTATATTGTATTATATCGTATGACATTTTGTATTCTGAGGCGCCCGAGTATCCAACTATATTGTATTATATCGTATGACATTTTGTATTCTGAGGCGCCCGAGTATCCAACTATATTGTATTATATCGTATGACATTTTGTATTCTGAGGCGCCCGAGTATCCAACTGTATTGTATTATATCGTATGACATTTTGTATTCTGAGGCGCCCGAGTATCCAACTATATTGTATTATATCGTATGACATTTTGTATTCTGAGGCGCCCGAGTATCCAACTATATTGTATTATATCGTATGACATTTTGTATTCTGAGGCGCCCGAGTATCCAACTATATTGTATTATATCGTATGACATTTTGTATTCTGAGGCGCCCGAGTATCCAACTATATTGTATTATATCGTATGACATTTTGTATTCTGAGGCGCCCGAGTATCCAACTATATTGTATTATATCGTATGACATTTTGTATTCTGAGGCGCCCGAGTATCCAACTATATTGTATTATATCGTATGACATTTTGTATTCTGAGGCGCCCGAGTATCCAACTATATTGTATTATATCGTATGACATTTTGTATTCTGAGGCGCCCGAGTATCCAACTATATTGTATTATATCGTATGACATTTTGTATTCTGAGGCGCCCGAGTATCCAACTATATTGTATTATATCGTATGACATTTTGTATTCTGAGGCGCCCGAGTATCCAACTGTATTGTATTATATCGTATGACATTTTGTATTCTGAGGCGCCCGTGTATCCAACTGTATTGTATTATATCGTATGACATTTTGTATTCTAAGGCGCCCGTGTATCCAACTGTATTGTATTATATCGTATGACATTTTGTATTCTGAGGCGCCCGAGTATCCAGCTGTATTGTATTATTTCGCATGACATTTTGTATTCTGAGGCGCCCGAGTATCCAACTATATTGTATTATATCGTATGACATTTTGTATTCTGAGGCGCCCGAGTATCCAACTATATTGTATTATATCGTATGACATTTTGTATTCTGAGGCGCCCGAGTATCCAACTGTATTGTATTATATCGTATGACATTTTGTATTCTGAGGCGCCCGTGTATCCAACTGTATTGTATTATATCGTATGACATTTTGTATTCTGAGGCGCCCGAGTATCCAACTGTATTGTATTATATCGTATGACATTTTGTATTCTGAGGCGCCCGAGTATCCAACTGTATTGTATTATATCGTATGACATTTTGTATTCTGAGGCGCCCGTGTATCCAACTGTATTGTATTATATCGTATGACATTTTGTATTCTAAGGCGCCCGTGTATCCAACTGTATTGTATTATATCGTATGACATTTTGTATTCTGAGGCGCCCGAGTATCCAGCTGTATTGTATTATTTCGCATGACATTTTGTATTCTGAGGCGCCCGAGTATCCAACTATATTGTATTATATCGTATGACATTTTGTATTCTGAGGCGCCCGAGTATCCAACTATATTGTATTATATCGTATGACATTTTGTATTCTGAGGCGCCCGAGTATCCAACTATATTGTATTATATCGTATGACATTTTGTATTCTGAGGCGCCCGAGTATCCAACTGTATTGTATTATATCGTATGACATTTTGTATTCTGAGGCGCCCGTGTATCCAACTGTATTGTATTATATCGTATGACATTTTGTATTCTAAGGCGCCCGTGTATCCAACTGTATTGTATTATATCGTATGACATTTTGTATTCTGAGGCGCCCGTGTATCCAACTGTATTGTATTATATCGTATGACATTTTGTATTCTGAGGCGCCCGTGTATCCAACTGTATTGTATTATATCGTATGACATTTTGTATTCTAAGGCGCCCGTGTATCCAACTGTATTGTATTATATCGTATGACATTTTGTATTCTGAGGCGCCCGAGTATCCAACTGTATTGTATTATATCGTATGACATTTTGTATTCTGAGGCGCCCGAGTATCCAACTATATTGTATTATATCGTATGACATTTTGTATTCTGAGGCGCCCGAGTATCCAACTGTATTGTATTATATCGTATGACATTTTGTATTCTGAGGCGCCCGAGTATCCAGCTGTATTGTATTATTTCGCATGACATTTTGTATTCTGAGGCGCCCGAGTATCCAGCTGTATTGTATTATATCGTATGACATTTTGTATTCTGAGGCGCCCGAGTATCCAGCTGTATTGTATTATATCGTATGACATTTTGTATTCTGAGGCGCCCGAGTATCCAGCTGTATTGTATTATATCGTATGACATTTTGTATTCTGAGGCGCCCGAGTATCCAACTGTATTGTATTATTTCGCATGACATTTTGTATTCTGAGGCGCCCGTGTATCCAACTATATTGTATTATATCGTATGACATTTTGTATTCTGAGGCGCCCGTGTATCCAACTGTATTGTATTATATCGTATGACATTTTGTATTCTGAGGCGCCCGAGTATCCAACTGTATTGTATTATATCGTATGACATTTTGTATTCTGAGGCGCCCGTGTATCCAACTGTATTGTATTATATCGTATGACATTTTGTATTCTGAGGCGCCCGAGTATCCAGCTGTATTGTATTATATCGTATGACATTTTGTATTCTGAGGCGCCCGTGTATCCAACTGTATTGTATTATATCGTATGACATTTTGTATTCTGAGGCGCCCGAGTATCCAACTGTATTGTATTATATCGTATGACATTTTGTATTCTGAGGCGCCCGTGTATCCAACTATATTGTATTATATCATATGACATTTTGTATTCTGAGGCGCCCGAGTATCCAGCTGTATTGTATTATATCGTATGACATTTTGTATTCTGAGGCGCCCGTGTATCCAACTGTATTGTATTATATCGTATGACATTTTGTATTCTGAGGCGCCCGAGTATCCAGCTGTATTGTATTATATCGTATGACATTTTGTATTCTGAGGCGCCCGTGTATCCAACTGTATTGTATTATATCGTATGACATTTTGTATTCTGAGGCGCCCGAGTATCCAACTGTATTGTATTATATCGTATGACATTTTGTATTCTGAGGCGCCCGTGTATCCAACTGTATTGTATTATATCGTATGACATTTTGTATTCTGAGGCGCCCGAGTATCCAGCTGTATTGTATTATATCGTATGACATTTTGTATTCTGAGGCGCCCGTGTATCCAACTGTATTGTATTATATCGTATGACATTTTGTATTCTGAGGCGCCCGAGTATCCAACTGTATTGTATTATATCGTATGACATTTTGTATTCTGAGGCGCCCGAGTATCCAACTATATTGTATTATATCGTATGACATTTTGTATTCTGAGGCGCCCGAGTATCCAACTGTATTGTATTATATCGTATGACATTTTGTATTCTGAGGCGCCCGAGTATCCAGCTGTATTGTATTATATCGTATGACATTTTGTATTCTGAGGCGCCCGTGTATCCAACTGTATTGTATTATATCGCATGACATTTTGTATTCTGAGGCGCCCGAGTATCCAGCTGTATTGTATTATATCGCATGACATTTTGTATTCTGAGGCGCCCGTGTATCCAACTGTATTGTATTATATCGTATGACATTTTGTATTCTGAGGCGCCCGAGTATCCAGCTGTATTGTATTATATCGCATGACATTTTGTATTCTGAGGCGCCCGAGTATCCAGCTGTATTGTATTATATCGTATGACATTTTGTATTCTGAGGCGCCCGAGTATCCAGCTGTATTGTATTATATCGTATGACATTTTGTATTCTGAGGCGCCCGAGTATCCAGCTGTATTGTATTATATCGTATGACATTTTGTATTCTGAGGCGCCCGAGTATCCAGCTGTATTGTATTATATCGTATGACATTTTGTATTCTGAGGCGCCCGAGTATCCAACTGTATTGTATTATTTCGCATGACATTTTGTATTCTGAGGCGCCCGAGTATCCAACTGTATTGTATTATTTCGCATGACATTTTGTATTCTGAGGCGCCCGAGTATCCAGCTGTATTGTATTATATCGTATGACATTTTGTATTCTGAGGCGCCCGAGTATCCAGCTGTATTGTATTATATCGTATGACATTTTGTATTCTGAGGCGCCCGTGTATCCAACTGTATTGTATTATATCGTATGACATTTTGTATTCTGAGGCGCCCGAGTATCCAGCTGTATTGTATTATATCGTATGACATTTTGTATTCTGAGGCGCCCGAGTATCCAGCTGTATTGTATTATATCGTATGACATTTTGTATTCTGAGGCGCCCGAGTATCCAACTGTATTGTATTATATCGTATGACATTTTGTATTCTGAGGCGCCCGAGTATCCAGCTGTATTGTATTATATCGTATGACATTTTGTATTCTGAGGCGCCCGAGTATCCAACTGTATTGTATTATTTCGCATGACATTTTGTATTCTGAGGCGCCCGAGTATCCAACTGTATTGTATTATTTCGCATGACATTTTGTATTCTGAGGCGCCCGAGTATCCAGCTGTATTGTATTATATCGTATGACATTTTGTATTCTGAGGCGCCCGAGTATCCAGCTGTATTGTATTATATCGTATGACATTTTGTATTCTGAGGCGCCCGTGTATCCAACTGTATTGTATTATATCGTATGACATTTTGTATTCTGAGGCGCCCGAGTATCCAGCTGTATTGTATTATATCGTATGACATTTTGTATTCTGAGGCGCCCGAGTATCCAGCTGTATTGTATTATATCGTATGACATTTTGTATTCTGAGGCGCCCGAGTATCCAGCTGTATTGTATTATATCGTATGACATTTTGTATTCTGAGGCGCCCGAGTATCCAGCTGTATTGTATTATATCGTATGACATTTTGTATTCTGAGGCGCCCGAGTATCCAACTGTATTGTATTATTTCGCATGACATTTTGTATTCTGAGGCGCCCGAGTATCCAACTGTATTGTATTATTTCGCATGACATTTTGTATTCTGAGGCGCCCGAGTATCCAGCTGTATTGTATTATATCGTATGACATTTTGTATTCTGAGGCGCCCGTGTATCCAACTGTATTGTATTATATCGTATGACATTTTGTATTCTGAGGCGCCCGAGTATCCAGCTGTATTGTATTATATCGTATGACATTTTGTATTCTGAGGCGCCCGTGTATCCAACTGTATTGTATTATATCGTATGACATTTTGTATTCTGAGGCGCCCGAGTATCCAGCTGTATTGTATTATATCGTATGACATTTTGTATTCTGAGGCGCCCGAGTATCCAGCTGTATTGTATTATATCGTATGACATTTTGTATTCTGAGGCGCCCGAGTATCCAGCTGTATTGTATTATATCGTATGACATTTTGTATTCTGAGGCGCCCGAGTATCCAGCTGTATTGTATTATATCGTATGACATTTTGTATTCTGAGGCGCCCGAGTATCCAACTGTATTGTATTATTTCGCATGACATTTTGTATTCTGAGGCGCCCGAGTATCCAACTGTATTGTATTATTTCGCATGACATTTTGTATTCTGAGGCGCCCGAGTATCCAGCTGTATTGTATTATATCGTATGACATTTTGTATTCTGAGGCGCCCGAGTATCCAGCTGTATTGTATTATATCGTATGACATTTTGTATTCTGAGGCGCCCGTGTATCCAACTGTATTGTATTATATCGTATGACATTTTGTATTCTGAGGCGCCCGAGTATCCAGCTGTATTGTATTATATCGTATGACATTTTGTATTCTGAGGCGCCCGAGTATCCAGCTGTATTGTATTATATCGTATGACATTTTGTATTCTGAGGCGCCCGTGTATCCAACTGTATTGTATTATATCGTATGACATTTTGTATTCTGAGGCGCCCGAGTATCCAGCTGTATTGTATTATATCGTATGACATTTTGTATTCTGAGGCGCCCGAGTATCCAGCTGTATTGTATTATATCGTATGACATTTTGTATTCTGAGGCGCCCGAGTATCCAGCTGTATTGTATTATATCGTATGACATTTTGTATTCTGAGGCGCCCGAGTATCCAGCTGTATTGTATTATATCGTATGACATTTTGTATTCTGAGGCGCCCGAGTATCCAACTGTATTGTATTATTTCGCATGACATTTTGTATTCTGAGGCGCCCGAGTATCCAACTGTATTGTATTATTTCGCATGACATTTTGTATTCTGAGGCGCCCGAGTATCCAGCTGTATTGTATTATATCGTATGACATTTTGTATTCTGAGGCGCCCGAGTATCCAGCTGTATTGTATTATATCGTATGACATTTTGTATTCTGAGGCGCCCGTGTATCCAACTGTATTGTATTATATCGTATGACATTTTGTATTCTGAGGCGCCCGAGTATCCAGCTGTATTGTATTATATCGTATGACATTTTGTATTCTGAGGCGCCCGAGTATCCAGCTGTATTGTATTATATCGTATGACATTTTGTATTCTGAGGCGCCCGAGTATCCAACTGTATTGTATTATATCGTATGACATTTTGTATTCTGAGGCGCCCGAGTATCCAGCTGTATTGTATTATATCGTATGACATTTTGTATTCTGAGGCGCCCGAGTATCCAACTGTATTGTATTATTTCGCATGACATTTTGTATTCTGAGGCGCCCGAGTATCCAACTGTATTGTATTATATCGTATGACATTTTGTATTCTGAGGCGCCCGTGTATCCAACTGTATTGTATTATATCGTATGACATTTTGTATTCTGAGGCGCCCGAGTATCCAACTGTATTGTATTATATCGTATGACATTTTGTATTCTGAGGCGCCCGAGTATCCAGCTGTATTGTATTATATCGTATGACATTTTGTATTCTGAGGCGCCCGAGTATCCAACTGTATTGTATTATTTCGCATGACATTTTGTATTCTGAGGCGCCCGAGTATCCAACTGTATTGTATTATATCGTATGACATTTTGTATTCTGAGGCGCCCGTGTATCCAACTGTATTGTATTATATCGTATGACATTTTGTATTCTGAGGCGCCCGAGTATCCAACTGTATTGTATTATATCGTATGACATTTTGTATTCTGAGGCGCCCGAGTATCCAGCTGTATTGTATTATATCGTATGACATTTTGTATTCTGAGGCGCCCGAGTATCCAACTGTATTGTATTATTTCGCATGACATTTTGTATTCTGAGGCGCCCGAGTATCCAACTGTATTGTATTATATCGTATGACATTTTGTATTCTGAGGCGCCCGAGTATCCAGCTGTATTGTATTATATCGTATGACATTTTGTATTCTGAGGCGCCCGAGTATCCAGCTGTATTGTATTATATCGTATGACATTTTGTATTCTGAGGCGCCCGAGTATCCAACTGTATTGTATTATATCGTATGACATTTTGTATTCTGAGGCGCCCGAGTATCCAGCTGTATTGTATTATATCGTATGACATTTTGTATTCTGAGGCGCCCGAGTATCCAACTGTATTGTATTATATCGTATGACATTTTGTATTCTGAGGCGCCCGAGTATCCAGCTGTATTGTATTATATCGTATGACATTTTGTATTCTGAGGCGCCCGAGTATCCAACTGTATTGTATTATTTCGCATGACATTTTGTATTCTGAGGCGCCCGAGTATCCAACTGTATTGTATTATATCGCATGACATTTTGTATTCTGAGGCGCCCGAGTATCCAACTGTATTGTATTATTTCGCATGACATTTTGTATTCTGAGGCGCCCGAGTATCCAGCTGTATTGTATTATATCGTATGACATTTTGTATTCTGAGGCGCCCGAGTATCCAGCTGTATTGTATTATATCGTATGACATTTTGTATTCTGAGGCGCCCGTGTATCCAACTGTATTGTATTATATCGTATGACATTTTGTATTCTGAGGCGCCCGAGTATCCAGCTGTATTGTATTATATCGTATGACATTTTGTATTCTGAGGCGCCCGTGTATCCAACTGTATTGTATTATATCGTATGACATTTTGTATTCTGAGGCGCCCGAGTATCCAGCTGTATTGTATTATATCGTATGACATTTTGTATTCTGAGGCGCCCGAGTATCCAGCTGTATTGTATTATATCGTATGACATTTTGTATTCTGAGGCGCCCGAGTATCCAGCTGTATTGTATTATATCGTATGACATTTTGTATTCTGAGGCGCCCGAGTATCCAGCTGTATTGTATTATATCGTATGACATTTTGTATTCTGAGGCGCCCGAGTATCCAACTGTATTGTATTATTTCGCATGACATTTTGTATTCTGAGGCGCCCGAGTATCCAACTGTATTGTATTATTTCGCATGACATTTTGTATTCTGAGGCGCCCGAGTATCCAGCTGTATTGTATTATATCGTATGACATTTTGTATTCTGAGGCGCCCGAGTATCCAGCTGTATTGTATTATATCGTATGACATTTTGTATTCTGAGGCGCCCGAGTATCCAGCTGTATTGTATTATATCGTATGACATTTTGTATTCTGAGGCGCCCGAGTATCCAGCTGTATTGTATTATATCGTATGACATTTTGTATTCTGAGGCGCCCGAGTATCCAGCTGTATTGTATTATATCGTATGACATTTTGTATTCTGAGGCGCCCGTGTATCCAACTGTATTGTATTATATCGTATGACATTTTGTATTCTGAGGCGCCCGAGTATCCAGCTGTATTGTATTATATCGTATGACATTTTGTATTCTGAGGCGCCCGAGTATCCAGCTGTATTGTATTATATCGTATGACATTTTGTATTCTGAGGCGCCCGAGTATCCAGCTGTATTGTATTATATCGTATGACATTTTGTATTCTGAGGCGCCCGAGTATCCAGCTGTATTGTATTATATCGTATGACATTTTGTATTCTGAGGCGCCCGAGTATCCAACTGTATTGTATTATTTCGCATGACATTTTGTATTCTGAGGCGCCCGAGTATCCAACTGTATTGTATTATTTCGCATGACATTTTGTATTCTGAGGCGCCCGAGTATCCAGCTGTATTGTATTATATCGTATGACATTTTGTATTCTGAGGCGCCCGAGTATCCAGCTGTATTGTATTATATCGTATGACATTTTGTATTCTGAGGCGCCCGTGTATCCAACTGTATTGTATTATATCGTATGACATTTTGTATTCTGAGGCGCCCGAGTATCCAGCTGTATTGTATTATATCGTATGACATTTTGTATTCTGAGGCGCCCGAGTATCCAGCTGTATTGTATTATATCGTATGACATTTTGTATTCTGAGGCGCCCGAGTATCCAACTGTATTGTATTATATCGTATGACATTTTGTATTCTGAGGCGCCCGAGTATCCAGCTGTATTGTATTATATCGTATGACATTTTGTATTCTGAGGCGCCCGAGTATCCAACTGTATTGTATTATTTCGCATGACATTTTGTATTCTGAGGCGCCCGAGTATCCAACTGTATTGTATTATTTCGCATGACATTTTGTATTCTGAGGCGCCCGAGTATCCAGCTGTATTGTATTATATCGTATGACATTTTGTATTCTGAGGCGCCCGAGTATCCAGCTGTATTGTATTATATCGTATGACATTTTGTATTCTGAGGCGCCCGTGTATCCAACTGTATTGTATTATATCGTATGACATTTTGTATTCTGAGGCGCCCGAGTATCCAGCTGTATTGTATTATATCGTATGACATTTTGTATTCTGAGGCGCCCGTGTATCCAACTGTATTGTATTATATCGTATGACATTTTGTATTCTGAGGCGCCCGAGTATCCAGCTGTATTGTATTATTTCGCATGACATTTTGTATTCTGAGGCGCCCGAGTATCCAGCTGTATTGTATTATATCGTATGACATTTTGTATTCTGAGGCGCCCGAGTATCCAGCTGTATTGTATTATATCGTATGACATTTTGTATTCTGAGGCGCCCGAGTATCCAGCTGTATTGTATTATATCGTATGACATTTTGTATTCTGAGGCGCCCGAGTATCCAACTGTATTGTATTATTTCGCATGACATTTTGTATTCTGAG
Source organism: Acanthosepion lycidas (assembly GCA_963932145.1). Lineage (NCBI taxonomy): Eukaryota > Metazoa > Mollusca > Cephalopoda > Sepiida > Sepiidae > Acanthosepion > Acanthosepion lycidas. The sequence goes on along the minus strand of OZ010571.1, from coordinate 45,659,614 downwards.
GCGCCCGAGTATCCAACTATATTGTATTATATCGTATGACATTTTGTATTCTGAGGCGCCCGAGTATCCAACTGTATTGTATTATATCGTATGACATTTTGTATTCTGAGGCGCCCGAGTATCCAACTGTATTGTATTATTTCGCATGACATTTTGTATTCTGAGGCGCCCGAGTATCCAGCTGTATTGTATTATATCGCATGACATTTTGTATTCTGAGGCGCCCGAGTATCCAGCTGTATTGTATTATTTCGCATGACATTTTGTATTCTGAGGCGCTCGAGTATCCAGCTGTATTGTATTATATCGTATGACATTTTGTATTCTGAGGCGCCCGAGTATCCAGCTGTATTGTATTATATCGTATGACATTTTGTATTCTGAGGCGCCCGAGTATCCAGCTGTATTGTATTATATCGTATGACATTTTGTATTCTGAGGCGCCCGAGTATCCAACTGTATTGTATTATTTCGCATGACATTTTGTATTCTGAGGCGCCCGAGTATCCAACTATATTGTATTATATCGTATGGCATTTTGTATTCTGAGGCGCCCGAGTATCCAGCTGTATTGTATTATATCGTATGACATTTTGTATTCTGAGGCGCCCGAGTATCCAACTGTATTGTATTATTTCGCATGACATTTTGTATTCTGAGGCGCCCGAGTATCCAGCTGTATTGTATTATATCGCATGACATTTTGTATTCTGAGGCGCCCGAGTATCCAGCTGTATTGTATTATTTCGCATGACATTTTGTATTCTGAGGCGCCCGAGTATCCAACTGTATTGTATTATATCGTATGACATTTTGTATTCTGAGGCGCCCGAGTATCCAGCTGTATTGTATTATATCGTATGACATTTTGTATTCTGAGGCGCCCGAGTATCCAACTGTATTGTATTATTTCGCATGACATTTTGTATTCTGAGGCGCCCGAGTATCCAACTGTATTGTATTATATCGTATGACATTTTGTATTCTGAGGCGCCCGAGTATCCAGCTGTATTGTATTATATCGCATGACATTTTGTATTCTGAGGCGCCCGAGTATCCAGCTGTATTGTATTATTTCGCATGACATTTTGTATTCTGAGGCGCCCGAGTATCCAACTGTATTGTATTATTTCGCATGACATTTTGTATTCTGAGGCGCCCGAGTATCCAGCTGTATTGTATTATATCGCATGACATTTTGTATTCTGAGGCGCCCGAGTATCCAGCTGTATTGTATTATTTCGCATGACATTTTGTATTCTGAGGCGCCCGAGTATCCAACTGTATTGTATTATATCGTATGACATTTTGTATTCTGAGGCGCCCGAGTATCCAACTGTATTGTATTATATCGTATGACATTTTGTATTCTGAGGCGCCCGAGTATCCAGCTGTATTGTATTATATCGTATGACATTTTGTATTCTGAGGCGCCCGAGTATCCAGCTGTATTGTATTATATCGTATGACATTTTGTATTCTGAGGCGCCCGAGTATCCAGCTGTATTGTATTATATCGTATGACATTTTGTATTCTGAGGCGCCCGAGTATCCAGCTGTATTGTATTATTTCGCATGACATTTTGTATTCTGAGGCGCCCGAGTATCCAACTATATTGTATTATATCGTATGACATTTTGTATTCTGAGGCGCCCGAGTATCCAGCTGTATTGTATTATATCGTATGGCATTTTGTATTCTGAGGCGCCCGAGTATCCAACTGTATTGTATTATTTCGCATGACATTTTGTATTCTGAGGCGCCCGAGTATCCAGCTGTATTGTATTATATCGCATGACATTTTGTATTCTGAGGCGCCCGAGTATCCAGCTGTATTGTATTATTTCGCATGACATTTTGTATTCTGAGGCGCCCGAGTATCCAGCTGTATTGTATTATATCGTATGACATTTTGTATTCTGAGGCGCCCGAGTATCCAGCTGTATTGTATTATATCGTATGACATTTTGTATTCTGAGGCGCCCGAGTATCCAGCTGTATTGTATTATATCGTATGACATTTTGTATTCTGAGGCGCCCGAGTATCCAGCTGTATTGTATTATATCGTATGACATTTTGTATTCTGAGGCGCCCGAGTATCCAGCTGTATTGTATTATTTCGCATGACATTTTGTATTCTGAGGCGCCCGAGTATCCAGCTGTATTGTATTATATCGTATGACATTTTGTATTCTGAGGCGCCCGAGTATCCAGCTGTATTGTATTATATCGCATGACATTTTGTATTCTGAGGCGCCCGAGTATCCAGCTGTATTGTATTATATCGTATGACATTTTGTATTCTGAGGCGCCCGAGTATCCAACTGTATTGTATTATTTCGCATGACATTTTGTATTCTGAGGCGCCCGAGTATCCAGCTGTATTGTATTATATCGTATGACATTTTGTATTCTGAGGCGCCCGAGTATCCAGCTGTATTGTATTATATCGTATGACATTTTGTATTCTGAGGCGCCCGAGTATCCAGCTGTATTGTATTATATCGTATGACATTTTGTATTCTGAGGCGCCCGAGTATCCAACTGTATTGTATTATTTCGCATGACATTTTGTATTCTGAGGCGCCCGAGTATCCAGCTGTATTGTATTATATCGTATGACATTTTGTATTCTGAGGCGCCCGTGTATCCAACTGTATTGTATTATATCGTATGACATTTTGTATTCTGAGGCGCCCGAGTATCCAACTGTATTGTATTATTTCGCATGACATTTTGTATTCTGAGGCGCCCGAGTATCCAGCTGTATTGTATTATATCGTATGACATTTTGTATTCTGAGGCGCCCGTGTATCCAACTGTATTGTATTATATCGTATGACATTTTGTATTCTGAGGCGCCCGAGTATCCAGCTGTATTGTATTATATCGTATGACATTTTGTATTCTGAGGCGCCCGAGTATCCAGCTGTATTGTATTATATCGTATGACATTTTGTATTCTGAGGCGCCCGAGTATCCAGCTGTATTGTATTATATCGCATGACATTTTGTATTCTGAGGCGCCCGAGTATCCAGCTGTATTGTATTATATCGTATGACATTTTGTATTCTGAGGCGCCCGAGTATCCAGCTGTATTGTATTATATCGTATGACATTTTGTATTCTGAGGCGCCCGAGTATCCAGCTGTATTGTATTATATCGTATGACATTTTGTATTCTGAGGCGCCCGAGTATCCAGCTGTATTGTATTATTTCGCATGACATTTTGTATTCTGAGGCGCCCGAGTATCCAACTATATTGTATTATATCGTATGACATTTTGTATTCTGAGGCGCCCGAGTATCCAACTGTATTGTATTATTTCGCATGACATTTTGTATTCTGAGGCGCCCGAGTATCCAGCTGTATTGTATTATATCGTATGACATTTTGTATTCTGAGGCGCCCGAGTATCCAGCTGTATTGTATTATATCGTATGACATTTTGTATTCTGAGGCGCCCGAGTATCCAGCTGTATTGTATTATATCGTATGACATTTTGTATTCTGAGGCGCCCGAGTATCCAACTGTATTGTATTATTTCGCATGACATTTTGTATTCTGAGGCGCCCGAGTATCCAACTATATTGTATTATATCGTATGACATTTTGTATTCTGAGGCGCCCGAGTATCCAGCTGTATTGTATTATTTCGCATGACATTTTGTATTCTGAGGCGCCCGAGTATCCAGCTGTATTGTATTATATCGTATGACATTTTGTATTCTGAGGCGCCCGAGTATCCAGCTGTATTGTATTATATCGTATGACATTTTGTATTCTGAGGCGCCCGAGTATCCAGCTGTATTGTATTATATCGTATGACATTTTGTATTCTGAGGCGCCCGAGTATCCAGCTGTATTGTATTATATCGCATGACATTTTGTATTCTGAGGCGCCCGAGTATCCAGCTGTATTGTATTATATCGTATGACATTTTGTATTCTGAGGCGCCCGAGTATCCAGCTGTATTGTATTATATCGTATGACATTTTGTATTCTGAGGCGCCCGAGTATCCAGCTGTATTGTATTATTTCGCATGACATTTTGTATTCTGAGGCGCCCGAGTATCCAGCTGTATTGTATTATATCGTATGACATTTTGTATTCTGAGGCGCCCGAGTATCCAGCTGTATTGTATTATATCGTATGACATTTTGTATTCTGAGGCGCCCGAGTATCCAGCTGTATTGTATTATATCGTATGACATTTTGTATTCTGAGGCGCCCGAGTATCCAGCTGTATTGTATTATATCGCATGACATTTTGTATTCTGAGGCGCCCGAGTATCCAGCTGTATTGTATTATTTCGCATGACATTTTGTATTCTGAGGCGCCCGAGTATCCAACTATATTGTATTATATCGTATGACATTTTGTATTCTGAGGCGCCCGAGTATCCAGCTGTATTGTATTATTTCGCATGACATTTTGTATTCTGAGGCGCCCGAGTATCCAGCTGTATTGTATTATATCGTATGACATTTTGTATTCTGAGGCGCCCGAGTATCCAGCTGTATTGTATTATATCGTATGACATTTTGTATTCTGAGGCGCCCGAGTATCCAGCTGTATTGTATTATATCGTATGACATTTTGTATTCTGAGGCGCCCGAGTATCCAGCTGTATTGTATTATATCGCATGACATTTTGTATTCTGAGGCGCCCGAGTATCCAGCTGTATTGTATTATATCGTATGACATTTTGTATTCTGAGGCGCCCGAGTATCCAGCTGTATTGTATTATATCGTATGGCATTTTGTATTCTGAGGCGCCCGAGTATCCAACTGTATTGTATTATTTCGCATGACATTTTGTATTCTGAGGCGCCCGAGTATCCAGCTGTATTGTATTATATCGCATGACATTTTGTATTCTGAGGCGCCCGAGTATCCAGCTGTATTGTATTATTTCGCATGACATTTTGTATTCTGAGGCGCCCGAGTATCCAGCTGTATTGTATTATATCGTATGACATTTTGTATTCTGAGGCGCCCGAGTATCCAGCTGTATTGTATTATATCGTATGACATTTTGTATTCTGAGGCGCCCGAGTATCCAGCTGTATTGTATTATATCGTATGACATTTTGTATTCTGAGGCGCCCGAGTATCCAACTGTATTGTATTATTTCGCATGACATTTTGTATTCTGAGGCGCCCGAGTATCCAACTGTATTGTATTATATCGTATGACATTTTGTATTCTGAGGCGCCCGAGTATCCAGCTGTATTGTATTATTTCGCATGACATTTTGTATTCTGAGGCGCCCGAGTATCCAGCTGTATTGTATTATATCGTATGACATTTTGTATTCTGAGGCGCCCGAGTATCCAGCTGTATTGTATTATTTCGCATGACATTTTGTATTCTGAGGCGCCCGAGTATCCAGCTGTATTGTATTATATCGTATGACATTTTGTATTCTGAGGCGCCCGTGTATCCAACTGTATTGTATTATATCGTATGACATTTTGTATTCTGAGGCGCCCGAGTATCCAGCTGTATTGTATTATTTCGCATGACATTTTGTATTCTGAGGCGCCCGAGTATCCAGCTGTATTGTATTATATCGTATGACATTTTGTATTCTGAGGCGCCCGAGTATCCAGCTGTATTGTATTATATCGTATGACATTTTGTATTCTGAGGCGCCCGAGTATCCAGCTGTATTGTATTATATCGTATGACATTTTGTATTCTGAGGCGCCCGAGTATCCAGCTGTATTGTATTATTTCGCATGACATTTTGTATTCTGAGGCGCCCGAGTATCCAGCTGTATTGTATTATATCGTATGACATTTTGTATTCTGAGGCGCCCGAGTATCCAGCTGTATTGTATTATATCGTATGACATTTTGTATTCTGAGGCGCCCGAGTATCCAGCTGTATTGTATTATATCGTATGACATTTTGTATTCTGAGGCGCCCGAGTATCCAACTGTATTGTATTATTTCGCATGACATTTTGTATTCTGAGGCGCCCGAGTATCCAGCTGTATTGTATTATATCGTATGACATTTTGTATTCTGAGGCGCCCGAGTATCCAGCTGTATTGTATTATATCGTATGACATTTTGTATTCTGAGGCGCCCGATTATCCAGCTGTATTGTATTATTTCGCATGACATTTTGTATTCTGAGGCGCCCGAGTATCCAACTATATTGTATTATATCGTATGGCATTTTGTATTCTGAGGCGCCCGAGTATCCAGCTGTATTGTATTATATCGCATGACATTTTGTATTCTGAGGCGCCCGAGTATCCAACTGTATTGTATTATTTCGCATGACATTTTGTATTCTGAGGCGCCCGAGTATCCAGCTGTATTGTATTATATCGTATGGCATTTTGTATTCTGAGGCGCCCGAGTATCCAACTGTATTGTATTATTTCGCATGACATTTTGTATTCTGAGGCGCCCGAGTATCCAGCTGTATTGTATTATATCGTATGACATTTTGTATTCTGAGGCGCCCGAGTATCCAGCTGTATTGTATTATTTCGCATGACATTTTGTATTCTGAGGCGCCCGAGTATCCAGCTGTATTGTATTATATCGTATGACATTTTGTATTCTGAGGCGCCCGAGTATCCAGCTGTATTGTATTATATCGTATGACATTTTGTATTCTGAGGCGCCCGAGTATCCAGCTGTATTGTATTATATCGTATGACATTTTGTATTCTGAGGCGCCCGAGTATCCAACTGTATTGTATTATTTCGCATGACATTTTGTATTCTGAGGCGCCCGAGTATCCAGCTGTATTGTATTATATCGCATGACATTTTGTATTCTGAGGCGCCCGAGTATCCAGCTGTATTGTATTATTTCGCATGACATTTTGTATTCTGAGGCGCCCGAGTATCCAACTGTATTGTATTATTTCGCATGACATTTTGTATTCTGAGGCGCCCGAGTATCCAACTGTATTGTATTATTTCGCATGACATTTTGTATTCTGAGGCGCCCGAGTATCCAGCTGTATTGTATTATATCGTATGACATTTTGTATTCTGAGGCGCCCGAGTATCCAACTGTATTGTATTATTTCGCATGACATTTTGTATTCTGAGGCGCCCGATTATCCAGCTGTATTGTATTATTTCGCATGACATTTTGTATTCTGAGGCGCCCGAGTATCCAACTATATTGTATTATATCGTATGGCATTTTGTATTCTGAGGCGCCCGAGTATCCAGCTGTATTGTATTATATCGCATGACATTTTGTATTCTGAGGCGCCCGAGTATCCAACTGTATTGTATTATTTCGCATGACATTTTGTATTCTGAGGCGCCCGAGTATCCAGCTGTATTGTATTATATCGTATGGCATTTTGTATTCTGAGGCGCCCGAGTATCCAACTGTATTGTATTATTTCGCATGACATTTTGTATTCTGAGGCGCCCGAGTATCCAGCTGTATTGTATTATATCGTATGACATTTTGTATTCTGAGGCGCCCGAGTATCCAGCTGTATTGTATTATTTCGCATGACATTTTGTATTCTGAGGCGCCCGAGTATCCAGCTGTATTGTATTATTTCGCATGACATTTTGTATTCTGAGGCGCCCGAGTATCCAGCTGTATTGTATTATATCGTATGGCATTTTGTATTCTGAGGCGCCCGAGTATCCAACTGTATTGTATTATTTCGCATGACATTTTGTATTCTGAGGCGCCCGAGTATCCAGCTGTATTGTATTATATCGTATGACATTTTGTATTCTGAGGCGCCCGAGTATCCAGCTGTATTGTATTATTTCGCATGACATTTTGTATTCTGAGGCGCCCGAGTATCCAGCTGTATTGTATTATATCGTATGACATTTTGTATTCTGAGGCGCCCGAGTATCCAGCTGTATTGTATTATTTCGCATGACATTTTGTATTCTGAGGCGCCCGAGTATCCAGCTGTATTGTATTATATCGTATGACATTTTGTATTCTGAGGCGCCCGAGTATCCAGCTGTATTGTATTATATCGTATGACATTTTGTATTCTGAGGCGCCCGAGTATCCAGCTGTATTGTATTATATCGTATGACATTTTGTATTCTGAGGCGCCCGAGTATCCAACTGTATTGTATTATTTCGCATGACATTTTGTATTCTGAGGCGCCCGAGTATCCAGCTGTATTGTATTATATCGTATGACATTTTGTATTCTGAGGCGCCCGAGTATCCAGCTGTATTGTATTATTTCGCATGACATTTTGTATTCTGAGGCGCCCGAGTATCCAGCTGTATTGTATTATATCGTATGACATTTTGTATTCTGAGGCGCCCGTGTATCCAACTGTATTGTATTATATCGTATGACATTTTGTATTCTGAGGCGCCCGAGTATCCAGCTGTATTGTATTATTTCGCATGACATTTTGTATTCTGAGGCGCCCGAGTATCCAGCTGTATTGTATTATTTCGCATGACATTTTGTATTCTGAGGCGCCCGAGTATCCAGCTGTATTGTATTATATCGTATGGCATTTTGTATTCTGAGGCGCCCGAGTATCCAACTGTATTGTATTATTTCGCATGACATTTTGTATTCTGAGGCGCCCGAGTATCCAGCTGTATTGTATTATATCGTATGACATTTTGTATTCTGAGGCGCCCGAGTATCCAGCTGTATTGTATTATATCGTATGACATTTTGTATTCTGAGGCGCCCGAGTATCCAGCTGTATTGTATTATATCGTATGACATTTTGTATTCTGAGGCGCCCGAGTATCCAGCTGTATTGTATTATATCGTATGACATTTTGTATTCTGAGGCGCCCGAGTATCCAGCTGTATTGTATTATATCGTATGACATTTTGTATTCTGAGGCGCCCGAGTATCCAGCTGTATTGTATTATATCGTATGACATTTTGTATTCTGAGGCGCCCGAGTATCCAGCTGTATTGTATTATTTCGCATGACATTTTGTATTCTGAGGCGCCCGAGTATCCAGCTGTATTGTATTATATCGTATGGCATTTTGTATTCTGAGGCGCCCGAGTATCCAGCTGTATTGTATTATATCGTATGACATTTTGTATTCTGAGGCGCCCGAGTATCCAGCTGTATTGTATTATATCGTATGACATTTTGTATTCTGAGGCGCCCGAGTATCCAGCTGTATTGTATTATTTCGCATGACATTTTGTATTCTGAGGCGCCCGAGTATCCAGCTGTATTGTATTATATCGTATGACATTTTGTATTCTGAGGCGCCCGAGTATCCAACTGTATTGTATTATATCGTATGACATTTTGTATTCTGAGGCGCCCGAGTATCCAGCTGTATTGTATTATTTCGCATGACATTTTGTATTCTGAGGCGCCCGAGTATCCAGCTGTATTGTATTATTTCGCATGACATTTTGTATTCTGAGGCGCCCGAGTATCCAGCTGTATTGTATTATATCGTATGGCATTTTGTATTCTGAGGCGCCCGAGTATCCAACTGTATTGTATTATTTCGCATGACATTTTGTATTCTGAGGCGCCCGAGTATCCAGCTGTATTGTATTATATCGTATGACATTTTGTATTCTGAGGCGCCCGAGTATCCAGCTGTATTGTATTATATCGTATGACATTTTGTATTCTGAGGCGCCCGAGTATCCAGCTGTATTGTATTATATCGCATGACATTTTGTATTCTGAGGCGCCCGAGTATCCAGCTGTATTGTATTATATCGTATGACATTTTGTATTCTGAGGCGCCCGAGTATCCAGCTGTATTGTATTATATCGTATGACATTTTGTATTCTGAGGCGCCCGAGTATCCAGCTGTATTGTATTATATCGTATGGCATTTTGTATTCTGAGGCGCCCGAGTATCCAACTGTATTGTATTATTTCGCATGACATTTTGTATTCTGAGGCGCCCGAGTATCCAGCTGTATTGTATTATATCGTATGACATTTTGTATTCTGAGGCGCCCGAGTATCCAGCTGTATTGTATTATTTCGCATGACATTTTGTATTCTGAGGCGCCCGAGTATCCAGCTGTATTGTATTATATCGTATGGCATTTTGTATTCTGAGGCGCCCGAGTATCCAACTGTATTGTATTATTTCGCATGACATTTTGTATTCTGAGGCGCCCGAGTATCCAGCTGTATTGTATTATATCGTATGGCATTTTGTATTCTGAGGCGCCCGAGTATCCAACTGTATTGTATTATTTCGCATGACATTTTGTATTCTGAGGCGCCCGAGTATCCAGCTGTATTGTATTATATCGTATGACATTTTGTATTCTGAGGCGCCCGAGTATCCAGCTGTATTGTATTATTTCGCATGACATTTTGTATTCTGAGGCGCCCGAGTATCCAGCTGTATTGTATTATATCGTATGACATTTTGTATTCTGAGGCGCCCGAGTATCCAGCTGTATTGTATTATATCGTATGACATTTTGTATTCTGAGGCGCCCGAGTATCCAGCTGTATTGTATTATATCGTATGACATTTTGTATTCTGAGGCGCCCGAGTATCCAACTGTATTGTATTATTTCGCATGACATTTTGTATTCTGAGGCGCCCGAGTATCCAGCTGTATTGTATTATATCGCATGACATTTTGTATTCTGAGGCGCCCGAGTATCCAGCTGTATTGTATTATTTCGCATGACATTTTGTATTCTGAGGCGCCCGAGTATCCAACTGTATTGTATTATTTCGCATGACATTTTGTATTCTGAGGCGCCCGAGTATCCAACTGTATTGTATTATTTCGCATGACATTTTGTATTCTGAGGCGCCCGAGTATCCAACTGTATTGTATTATTTCGCATGACATTTTGTATTCTGAGGCGCCCGAGTATCCAGCTGTATTGTATTATATCGTATGGCATTTTGTATTCTGAGGCGCCCGAGTATCCAACTGTATTGTATTATTTCGCATGACATTTTGTATTCTGAGGCGCCCGAGTATCCAGCTGTATTGTATTATATCGTATGACATTTTGTATTCTGAGGCGCCCGAGTATCCAGCTGTATTGTATTATTTCGCATGACATTTTGTATTCTGAGGCGCCCGAGTATCCAGCTGTATTGTATTATATCGTATGACATTTTGTATTCTGAGGCGCCCGAGTATCCAGCTGTATTGTATTATATCGTATGACATTTTGTATACTGAGGCGCCCGAGTATCCAGCTGTATTGTATTATATCGTATGACATTTTGTATTCTGAGGCGCCCGAGTATCCAACTGTATTGTATTATTTCGCATGACATTTTGTATTCTGAGGCGCCCGTGTATCCAACTGTATTGTATTATATCGTATGACATTTTGTATTCTGAGGCGCCCGTGTATCCAACTGTATTGTATTATATCGTATGACATTTTGTATTCTGAGGCGCCCGAGTATCCAACTGTATTGTATTATATCGTATGACATTTTGTATTCTGAGGCGCCCGTGTATCCAACTGTATTGTATTATATCGTATGACATTTTGTATTCTGAGGCGCCCGAGTATCCAGCTGTATTGTATTATATCGTATGACATTTTGTATTCTGAGGCGCCCGTGTATCCAACTGTATTGTATTATATCGTATGACATTTTGTATTCTGAGGCGCCCGTGTATCCAACTGTATTGTATTATATCGTATGACATTTTGTATTCTGAGGCGCCCGTGTATCCAACTGTATTGTATTATATCGTATGACATTTTGCATTCTGAGGCGCCCGTGTATCCAACTGTATTGTATTATATCGTATGACATTTTGTATTCTGAGGCGCCCGTGTATCCAACTGTATTGTATTATATCGTATGACATTTTGTATTCTGAGGCGCCCGAGTATCCAACTGTATTGTATTATTTCGCATGACATTTTGTATTCTGAGGCGCCCGAGTATCCAACTGTATTGTATTATATCGTATGACATTTTGTATTCTGAGGCGCCCGAGTATCCAACTGTATTGTATTATATCGTATGACATTTTGTATTCTGAGGCGCCCGTGTATCCAACTGTATTGTATTATATCGTATGACATTTTGTATTCTGAGGCGCCCGTGTATCCAACTGTATTGTATTATATCGTATGACATTTTGTATTCTGAGGCGCCCGTGTATCCAACTGTATTGTATTATATCGTATGACATTTTGTATTCTGAGGCGCCCGAGTATCCAACTATATTGTATTATATCGTATGACATTTTGTATTCTGAGGCGCCCGAGTATCCAACTGTATTGTATTATTTCGCATGACATTTTGTATTCTGAGGCGCCCGAGTATCCAACTGTATTGTATTATATCGTATGACATTTTGTATTCTGAGGCGCCCGAGTATCCAACTGTATTGTATTATATCGTATGACATTTTGTATTCTGAGGCGCCCGAGTATCCAACTGTATTGTATTATATCGTATGACATTTTGTATTCTGAGGCGCCCGAGTATCCAGCTGTATTGTATTATATCGTATGACATTTTGTATTCTGAGGCGCCCGAGTATCCAGCTGTATTGTATTATATCGTATGACATTTTGTATTCTGAGGCGCCCGAGTATCCAACTGTATTGTATTATATCGTATGACATTTTGTATTCTGAGGCGCCCGAGTATCCAACTATATTGTATTATATCGTATGACATTTTGTATTCTGAGGCGCCCGAGTATCCAACTGTATTGTATTATTTCGCATGACATTTTGTATTCTGAGGCGCCCGTGTATCCAACTGTATTGTATTATATCGTATGACATTTTGTATTCTGAGGCGCCCGAGTATCCAACTATATTGTATTATATCGTATGACATTTTGTATTCTGAGGCGCCCGTGTATCCAGCTGTATTGTATTATATCGTATGACATTTTGTATTCTGAGGCGCCCGAGTATCCAGCTGTATTGTATTATATCGTATGACATTTTGTATTCTGAGGCGCCCGAGTATCCAACTGTATTGTATTATATCGTATGACATTTTGTATTCTGAGGCGCCCGTGTATCCAACTGTATTGTATTATATCGTATGACATTTTGTATTCTGAGGCGCCCGTGTATCCAACTGTATTGTATTATATCGTATGACATTTTGTATTCTGAGGCGCCCGAGTATCCAACTGTATTGTATTATATCGTATGACATTTTGTATTCTGAGGCGCCCGTGTATCCAACTGTATTGTATTATATCGTATGACATTTTGTATTCTGAGGCGCCCGAGTATCCAGCTGTATTGTATTATATCGTATGACATTTTGTATTCTGAGGCGCCCGTGTATCCAACTGTATTGTATTATATCGTATGACATTTTGTATTCTGAGGCGCCCGAGTATCCAGCTGTATTGTATTATATCGTATGACATTTTGTATTCTGAGGCGCCCGAGTATCCAACTGTATTGTATTATATCGTATGACATTTTGTATTCTGAGGCGCCCGAGTATCCAACTATATTGTATTATATCGTATGACATTTTGTATTCTGAGGCGCCCGAGTATCCAACTGTATTGTATTATTTCGCATGACATTTTGTATTCTGAGGCGCCCGAGTATCCAGCTGTATTGTATTATATCGTATGACATTTTGTATTCTGAGGCGCCCGTGTATCCAACTGTATTGTATTATATCGTATGACATTTTGTATTCTGAGGCGCCCGTGTATCCAGCTGTATTGTATTATATCGTATGACATTTTGTATTCTGAGGCGCCCGTGTATCCAACTGTATTGTATTATATCGTATGACATTTTGTATTCTGAGGCGCCCGAGTATCCAGCTGTATTGTATTATATCGTATGACATTTTGTATTCTGAGGCGCCCGTGTATCCAACTGTATTGTATTATATCGTATGACATTTTGTATTCTGAGGCGCCCGAGTATCCAGCTGTATTGTATTATATCGTATGACATTTTGTATTCTGAGGCGCCCGAGTATCCAACTGTATTGTATTATATCGTATGACATTTTGTATTCTGAGGCGCCCGAGTATCCAACTATATTGTATTATATCGTATGACATTTTGTATTCTGAGGCGCCCGAGTATCCAACTGTATTGTATTATTTCGCATGACATTTTGTATTCTGAGGCGCCCGAGTATCCAGCTGTATTGTATTATATCGTATGACATTTTGTATTCTGAGGCGCCCGAGTATCCAACTGTATTGTATTATATCGTATGACATTTTGTATTCTGAGGCGCCCGTGTATCCAACTGTATTGTATTATATCGTATGACATTTTGTATTCTGAGGCGCCCGTGTATCCAACTGTATTGTATTATATCGTATGACATTTTGTATTCTGAGGCGCCCGAGTATCCAACTGTATTGTATTATATCGTATGACATTTTGTATTCTGAGGCGCCCGTGTATCCAACTGTATTGTATTATATCGTATGACATTTTGTATTCTGAGGCGCCCGAGTATCCAGCTGTATTGTATTATATCGTATGACATTTTGTATTCTGAGGCGCCCGTGTATCCAACTGTATTGTATTATATCGTATGACATTTTGTATTCTGAGGCGCCCGAGTATCCAGCTGTATTGTATTATATCGTATGACATTTTGTATTCTGAGGCGCCCGAGTATCCAACTGTATTGTATTATATCGTATGACATTTTGTATTCTGAGGCGCCCGAGTATCCAACTATATTGTATTATATCGTATGACATTTTGTATTCTGAGGCGCCCGAGTATCCAACTGTATTGTATTATTTCGCATGACATTTTGTATTCTGAGGCGCCCGAGTATCCAGCTGTATTGTATTATATCGTATGACATTTTGTATTCTGAGGCGCCCGTGTATCCAACTGTATTGTATTATATCGTATGACATTTTGTATTCTGAGGCGCCCGTGTATCCAACTGTATTGTATTATATCGTATGACATTTTGTATTCTGAGGCGCCCGTGTATCCAACTGTATTGTATTATATCGTATGACATTTTGTATTCTGAGGCGCACGAGTATCCAGCTGTATTGTATTATATCGTATGACATTTTGTATTCTGAGGCGCCCGTGTATCCAACTGTATTGTATTATATCGTATGACATTTTGTATTCTGAGGCGCCCGAGTATCCAACTGTATTGTATTATATCGTATGACATTTTGTATTCTGAGGCGCCCGAGTATCCAACTATATTGTATTATATCGTATGACATTTTGTATTCTGAGGCGCCCGAGTATCCAACTGTATTGTATTATATCGTATGACATTTTGTATTCTGAGGCGCCCGAGTATCCAACTGTATTGTATTATATCGTATGACATTTTGTATTCTGAGGCGCCCGAGTATCCAACTGTATTGTATTATATCGTATGACATTTTGTATTCTGAGGCGCCCGAGTATCCAACTGTATTGTATTATTTCGCATGACATTTTGTATTCTGAGGCGCCCGAGTATCCAGCTGTATTGTATTATATCGTATTACTTTTTGTATTCTGAGGCGCCCGAGTATCCAACTATATTGTATTATATCGTATGACATTTTGTATTCTGAGGCGCCCGAGTATCCAACTGTATTGTATTATTTCGCATGACATTTTGTATTCTGAGGCGCCCGAGTATCCAGCTGTATTGTATTATATCGTATTACTTTTTGTATTCTGAGGCGCCCGAGTATCCAACTATATTGTATTATATCGTATGACATTTTGTATTCTGAGGCGCCCGTGTATCCAACTGTATTGTATTATATCGTATGACATTTTGTATTCTGAGGCGCCCGTGTATCCAACTGTATTGTATTATATCGTATGACATTTTGTATTCTGAGGCGCCCGTGTATCCAACTGTATTGTATTATATCGTATGACATTTTGTATTCTGAGGCGCCCGAGTATCCAACTGTTTTGTATTATATCGTATTACTTTTTGTATTCTGAGGCGCCCGAGTATCCAACTATATTGTATTATATCGTATGACATTTTGTATTCTGAGGCGCCCGAGTATCCAACTATATTGTATTATATCGTATGACATTTTGTATTCTGAGGCGCCCGAGTATCCAACTGTATTGTATTATTTCGCATGACATTTTGTATTCTGAGGCGCCCGAGTATCCAGCTGTATTGTATAATATCGTATTACTTTTTGTATTCTGAGGCGCCCGAGTATCCAACTATATTGTATTATATCGTATGACATTTTGTATTCTGAGGCGCCCGTGTATCCAACTGTATTGTATTATATCGTATGACATTTTGTATTCTGAGGCGCCCGTGTATCCAACTGTATTGTATTATATCGTATGACATTTTGTATTCTGAGGCGCCCGTGTATCCAACTGTATTGTATTATATCGTATGACATTTTGTATTCTGAGGCGCCCGAGTATCCAACTGTATTGTATTATATCGTATTACTTTTTGTATTCTGAGGCGCCCGAGTATCCAACTATATTGTATTATATCGTATGACATTTTGTATTCTGAGGCGCCCGAGTATCCAACTATATTGTATTATATCGTATGACATTTTGTATTCTGAGGCGCCCGAGTATCCAACTGTATTGTATTATTTCGCATGACATTTTGTATTCTGAGGCGCCCGAGTATCCAACTATATTGTATTATATCGTATGGCATTTTGTATTCTGAGGCGCCCGAGTATCCAACTATATTGTATTATATCGTATGACATTTTGTATTCTGAGGCGCCCGAGTATCCAACTATATTGTATTATATCGTATGACATTTTGTATTCTGAGGCGCCCGAGTATCCAACTGTATTGTATTATTTCGCATGACATTTTGTATTCTGAGGCGCCCGAGTATCCAGCTGTATTGTATTATATCGTATTACTTTTTGTATTCTGAGGCGCCCGAGTATCCAACTATATTGTATTATATCGTATGACATTTTGTATTCTGAGGCGCCCGAGTATCCAACTATATTGTATTATATCGTATGACATTTTGTATTCTGAGGCGCCCGAGTATCCAGCTGTATTGTATTATATCGTATTACTTTTTGTATTCTGAGGCGCCCGAGTATCCAGCTGTATTGTATTATATCGTATGACATTTTGTATTCTGAGGCGCCCGAGTATCCAGCTGTATTGTATTATATCGTATGACATTTTGTATTCTGAGGCGCCCGAGTATCCAGCTGTATTGTATTATATCGTATGACATTTTGTATTCTGAGGCGCCCGAGTATCCAACTGTATTGTATTATTTCGCATGACATTTTGTATTCTGAGGCGCCCGAGTATCCAACTATATTGTATTATATCGTATGACATTTTGTATTCTGAGGCGCCCGAGTATCCAACTGTATTGTATTATTTCGCATGACATTTTGTATTCTGAGGCGCCCGAGTATCCAACTATATTGTATTATATCGTATGACATTTTGTATTCTGAGGCGCCCGAGTATCCAACTGTATTGTATTATTTCGCATGACATTTTGTATTCTGAGGCGCCCGAGTATCCAACTGTATTGTATTATATCGTATGACATTTTGTATTCTGAGGCGCCCGAGTATCCAGCTGTATTGTATTATTTCGCATGACATTTTGTATTCTAAGGCGCCCGTGTATCCAACTATATTGTATTATATCGTATGACATTTTGTATTCTAAGGCGCCCGTGTATCCAACTATATTGTATTATATCGTATGACATTTCGTATTCTGAGGCGCCCGAGTATCCAACTATATTGTATTATATCGTATGACATTTTGTATTCTGAGGCGCCCGAGTATCCAACTGTATTGTATTATTTCGCATGACATTTTGTATTCTGAGGCGCCCGAGTATCCAACTGTATTGTATTATATCGTATGACATTTTGTATTCTGAGGCGCCCGAGTATCCAACTGTATTGTATTATATCGTATGACATTTTGTATTGTGAGGCGCCCGAGTATCCAACTGTATTGTATTATATCGTATGACATTTTGTATGCTGAGGCGCCCGTGTATCCAACTGTATTGTATTATATCGTATGACATTTTGTATTCTGAGGCGCCCGTGTATCCAACTGTATTGTATTATATCGTATGACATTTTGTATTCTGAGGCGCCCGTGTATCCAACTGTATTGTATTATATCGTATGACATTTTGTATTCTGAGGCGCCCGAGTATCCAGCTGTATTGTATTATATCGTATGACATTTTGTATTCTGAGGCGCCCGAGTATCCAACTGTATTGTATTATATCGTATGACATTTTGTATTCTGAGGCGCCCGAGTATCCAACTATATTGTATTATATCGTATGACATTTTGTATTCTGAGGCGCCCGAGTATCCAACTATATTGTATTATATCGTATGACATTTTGTATTCTGAGGCGCCCGAGTATCCAACTATATTGTATTATATCGTATGACATTTTGTATTCTGAGGCGCCCGAGTATCCAACTGTATTGTATTATTTCGCATGACATTTTGTATTCTGAGGCGCCCGAGTATCCAACTGTATTGTATTATATCGTATGACATTTTGTATTCTGAGGCGCCCGAGTATCCAACTGTATTGTATTATATCGTATGACATTTTGTATTCTGAGGCGCCCGAGTATCCAACTGTATTGTATTATATCGTATGACATTTTGTATGCTGAGGCGCCCGTGTATCCAACTGTATTGTATTATATCGTATGACATTTTGTATTCTGAGGCGCCCGTGTATCCAACTGTATTGTATTATATCGTATGACATTTTGTATTCTGAGGCGCCCGTGTATCCAACTGTATTGTATTATATCGTATGACATTTTGTATTCTGAGGCGCCCGAGTATCCAGCTGTATTGTATTATATCGTATGACATTTTGTATTCTGAGGCGCCCGTGTATCCAACTGTATTGTATTATATCGTATGGCATTTTGTATTCTGAGGCGCCCGAGTATCCAACTGTATTGTATTATTTCGCATGACATTTTGTATTCTGAGGCGCCCGAGTATCCAACTGTATTGTATTATATCGTATGACATTTTGTATTCTGAGGCGCCCGTGTATCCAACTGTATTGTATTATATCGTATGACATTTTGTATTCTGAGGCGCCCGTGTATCCAACTGTATTGTATTATATCGTATGACATTTTGTATTCTGAGGCGCCCGAGTATCCAGCTGTATTGTATTATATCGTATGACATTTTGTATTCTGAGGCGCCCGTGTATCCAACTGTATTGTATTATATCGTATGACATTTTGTATTCTGAGGCGCCCGAGTATCCAACTATATTGTATTATATCGTATGACATTTTGTATTCTGAGGCGCCCGTGTATCCAACTGTATTGTATTA
This sequence comes from Acanthosepion lycidas, assembly GCA_963932145.1. Taxonomy (NCBI): domain Eukaryota; kingdom Metazoa; phylum Mollusca; class Cephalopoda; order Sepiida; family Sepiidae; genus Acanthosepion; species Acanthosepion lycidas. The sequence goes on along the minus strand of OZ010571.1, from coordinate 45,640,335 downwards.
TATCGTATGACATTTTGTATTCTGAGGCGCCCGTGTATCCAACTGTATTGTATTATATCGTATGACATTTTGTATTCTGAGGCGCCCGAGTATCCAGCTGTATTGTATTATATCGTATGACATTTTGTATTCTGAGGCGCCCGTGTATCCAACTGTATTGTATTATATCGTATGACATTTTGTATTCTGAGGCGCCCGTGTATCCAACTGTATTGTATTATATCGTATGACATTTTGTATTCTGAGGCGCCCGAGTATCCAGCTGTATTGTATTATATCGTATGACATTTTGTATTCTGAGGCGCCCGTGTATCCAACTGTATTGTATTATATCGTATGACATTTTGTATTCTGAGGCGCCCGAGTATCCAGCTGTATTGTATTATATCGTATGACATTTTGTATTCTGAGGCGCCCGTGTATCCAACTGTATTGTATTATATCGTATGACATTTTGTATTCTGAGGCGCCCGTGTATCCAACTGTATTGTATTATATCGTATGACATTTTGTATTCTGAGGCGCCCGTGTATCCAACTGTATTGTATTATATCGTATGACATTTTGTATTCTGAGGCGCCCGAGTATCCAACTGTATTGTATTATTTCGCATGACATTTTGTATTCTGAGGCGCCCGAGTATCCAGCTGTATTGTATTATATCGTATGACATTTTGTATTCTGAGGCGCCCGAGTATCCAACTGTATTGTATTATATCGTATGACATTTTGTATTCTGAGGCGCCCGAGTATCCAACTATATTGTATTATATCGTATGACATTTTGTATTCTGAGGCGCCCGAGTATCCAACTGTATTGTATTATATCGTATGACATTTTGTATTCTGAGGCGCCCGAGTATCCAACTATATTGTATTATATCGTATGACATTTTGTATTCTGAGGCGCCCGTGTATCCAGCTGTATTGTATTATATCGTATGACATTTTGTATTCTGAGGCGCCCGAGTATCCAACTGTATTGTATTATTTCGCATGACATTTTGTATTCTGAGGCGCCCGTGTATCCAACTGTATTGTATTATATCGTATGACATTTTGTATTCTGAGGCGCCCGAGTATCCAACTATATTGTATTATATCGTATGACATTTTGTATTCTGAGGCGCCCGTGTATCCAGCTGTATTGTATTATATCGTATGACATTTTGTATTCTGAGGCGCCCGAGTATCCAGCTGTATTGTATTATATCGTATGACATTTTGTATTCTGAGGCGCCCGAGTATCCAACTGTATTGTATTATATCGTATGACATTTTGTATTCTGAGGCGCCCGTGTATCCAACTGTATTGTATTATATCGTATGACATTTTGTATTCTGAGGCGCCCGTGTATCCAACTCTATTGTATTATATCGTATGACATTTTGTATTCTGAGGCGCCCGAGTATCCAACTATATTGTATTATATCGTATGACATTTTGTATTCTGAGGCGCCCGAGTATCCAACTGTATTGTATTATATCGTATGACATTTTGTATTCTGAGGCGCCCGTGTATCCAACTGTATTGTATTATATCGTATGACATTTTGTATTCTGAGGCGCCCGAGTATCCAACTATATTGTATTATATCGTATGACATTTTGTATTCTGAGGCGCCCGAGTATCCAACTGTATTGTATTATATCGTATGACATTTTGTATTCTGAGGCGCCCGTGTATCCAACTGTATTGTATTATATCGTATGACATTTTGTATTCTGAGGCGCCCGAGTATCCAACTATATTGTATTATATCGTATGACATTTTGTATTCTGAGGCGCCCGAGTATCCAACTGTATTGTATTATATCGTATGACATTTTGTATTCTGAGGCGCCCGTGTATCCAACTGTATTGTATTATATCGTATGACATTTTGTATTCTGAGGCGCCCGAGTATCCAACTATATTGTATTATATCGTATGGCATTTTGTATTCTGAGGCGCCCGAGTATCCAACTGTATTGTATTATATCGTATGGCATTTTGTATTCTGAGGCGCCCGAGTATCCAACTGTATTGTATTATATCGTATGACATTTTGTATGCTGAGGCGCCCGTGTATCCAACTGTATTGTATTATATCGTATGACATTTCGTATTCTGAGGCGCCCGAGTATCCAACTGTATTGTATTATATCGTATGACATTTTGTATTCTGAGGCGCCCGTGTATCCAACTGTATTGTATTATATCGTATGACATTTTGTATTCTGAGGCGCCCGAGTATCCAACTATATTGTATTATATCGTATGACATTTTGTATTCTGAGGCGCCCGAGTATCCAACTATATTGTATTATATCGTATGACATTTTGTATTCTGAGGCGCCCGAGTATCCAACTGTATTGTATTATATCGTATGACATTTTGTATTCTGAGGCGCCCGTGTATCCAACTGTATTGTATTATATCGTATGACATTTTGTATTCTGAGGCGCCCGAGTATCCAACTATATTGTATTATATCGTATGACATTTTGTATTCTGAGGCGCCCGAGTATCCAACTGTATTGTATTATATCGTATGACATTTTGTATTCTGAGGCGCCCGTGTATCCAACTGTATTGTATTATATCGTATGACATTTTGTATTCTGAGGCGCCCGTGTATCCAACTGTATTGTATTATATCGTATGACATTTTGTATTCTGAGGCGCCCGAGTATCCAACTATATTGTATTATATCGTATGACATTTTGTATTCTGAGGCGCCCGAGTATCCAACTGTATTGTATTATATCGTATGACATTTTGTATTCTGAGGCGCCCGTGTATCCAACTGTATTGTATTATATCGTATGACATTTTGTATTCTGAGGCGCCCGAGTATCCAACTATATTGTATTATATCGTATGGCATTTTGTATTCTGAGGCGCCCGAGTATCCAACTGTATTGTATTATATCGTATGGCATTTTGTATTCTGAGGCGCCCGAGTATCCAACTCTATTGTATTATATCGTATGACATTTTGTATGCTGAGGCGCCCGTGTATCCAACTGTATTGTATTATATCGTATGACATTTCGTATTCTGAGGCGCCTGAGTATCCAACTGTATTGTATTATATCGTATGACATTTTGTATGCTGAGGCGCCCGTGTATCCAACTGTATTGTATTATATCGTATGACATTTCGTATTCTGAGGCGCCTGAGTATCCAACTGTATTGTATTATATCGTATGACATTTTGTATTCTGAGGCGCCCGAGTATCCAACTGTATTGTATTATATCGTATGGCATTTTGTATTCTGAGGCGCCCGAGTATCCAACTGTATTGTATTATATCGTATGACATTTTGTATGCTGAGGCGCCCGTGTATCCAACTGTATTGTATTATATCGTATGACATTTCGTATTCTGAGGCGCCTGAGTATCCAACTGTATTGTATTATATCGTATGACATTTTGTATGCTGAGGCGCCCGTGTATCCAACTGTATTGTATTATATCGTATGACATTTCGTATTCTGAGGCGCCTGAGTATCCAACTGTATTGTATTATATCGTATGACATTTTGTATTCTGAGGCGCCCGAGTATCCAACTGTATTGTATTATATCGTATGGCATTTTGTATTCTGAGGCGCCCGAGTATCCAACTGTATTGTATTATATCGTATGACATTTTGTATGCTGAGGCGCCCGTGTATCCAACTGTATTGTATTATATCGTATGACATTTCGTATTCTGAGGCGCCTGAGTATCCAACTGTATTGTATTATATCGTATGACATTTTGTATTCTGAGGCGCCCGTGTATCCAACTGTATTGTATTATTTCGCATGACATTTTGTATTCTGAGGCGCCCGTGTATCCAACTGTATTGTATTATATCGTATGACATTTTGTATGCTGAGGCGCCCGAGTATCCAACTATATTGTATTATATCGTATGACATTTTGTATTCTGAGGCGCCCGAGTATCCAACTGTATTGTATTATATCGTATGACATTTTGTATTCTGAGGCGCCCGTGTATCCAACTGTATTGTATTATATCGTATGACATTTTGTATTCTGAGGCGCCCGAGTATCCAACTATATTGTATTATATCGTATGACATTTTGTATTCTGAGGCGCCCGAGTATCCAACTGTATTGTATTATATCGTATGACATTTTGTATTCTGAGGCGCCCGTGTATCCAACTGTATTGTATTATATCGTATGACATTTTGTATTCTGAGGCGCCCGAGTATCCAACTATATTGTATTATATCGTATGGCATTTTGTATTCTGAGGCGCCCGAGTATCCAACTGTATTGTATTATATCGTATGGCATTTTGTATTCTGAGGCGCCCGAGTATCCAACTGTATTGTATTATATCGTATGACATTTTGTATGCTGAGGCGCCCGTGTATCCAACTGTATTGTATTATATCGTATGACATTTCGTATTCTGAGGCGCCCGAGTATCCAACTGTATTGTATTATATCGTATGACATTTCGTATTCTGAGGCGCCCGAGTATCCAACTGTATTGTATTATTTCGCATGACATTTTGTATTCTGAGGCGCCCGAGTATCCAACTGTATTGTATTATATCGTATGACATTTTGTATTCTGAGGCGCCCGAGTATCCAACTGTATTGTATTATATCGTATGACATTTTGTATTCTGAGGCGCCCGAGTATCCAACTGTATTGTATTATATCGTATGACATTTTGTATGCTGAGGCGCCCGTGTATCCAACTGTATTGTATTATATCGTATGACATTTTGTATTCTGAGGCGCCCGTGTATCCAACTGTATTGTATTATATCGTATGACATTTTGTATTCTGAGGCGCCCGTGTATCCAACTGTATTGTATTATATCGTATGACATTTTGTATTCTGAGGCGCCCGAGTATCCAGCTGTATTGTATTATATCGTATGACATTTTGTATTCTGAGGCGCCCGTGTATCCAACTGTATTGTATTATATCGTATGGCATTTTGTATTCTGAGGCGCCCGAGTATCCAACTGTATTGTATTATATCGTATGACATTTCGTATTCTGAGGCGCCCGAGTATCCAACTGTATTGTATTATTTCGCATGACATTTTGTATTCTGAGGCGCCCGAGTATCCAACTGTATTGTATTATATCGTATGACATTTTGTATTCTGAGGCGCCCGAGTATCCAACTGTATTGTATTATATCGTATGACATTTTGTATTCTGAGGCGCCCGAGTATCCAACTGTATTGTATTATATCGTATGACATTTTGTATGCTGAGGCGCCCGTGTATCCAACTGTATTGTATTATATCGTATGACATTTTGTATTCTGAGGCGCCCGTGTATCCAACTGTATTGTATTATATCGTATGACATTTTGTATTCTGAGGCGCCCGTGTATCCAACTGTATTGTATTATATCGTATGACATTTTGTATTCTGAGGCGCCCGAGTATCCAGCTGTATTGTATTATATCGTATGACATTTTGTATTCTGAGGCGCCCGTGTATCCAACTGTATTGTATTATATCGTATGGCATTTTGTATTCTGAGGCGCCCGAGTATCCAACTGTATTGTATTATTTCGCATGACATTTTGTATTCTGAGGCGCCCGAGTATCCAACTGTATTGTATTATATCGTATGACATTTTGTATTCTGAGGCGCCCGTGTATCCAACTGTATTGTATTATATCGTATGACATTTTGTATTCTGAGGCGCCCGTGTATCCAACTGTATTGTATTATATCGTATGACATTTTGTATTCTGAGGCGCCCGAGTATCCAGCTGTATTGTATTATATCGTATGACATTTTGTATTCTGAGGCGCCCGTGTATCCAACTGTATTGTATTATATCGTATGACATTTTGTATTCTGAGGCGCCCGAGTATCCAACTATATTGTATTATATCGTATGACATTTTGTATTCTGAGGCGCCCGTGTATCCAACTGTATTGTATTATATCGTATGACATTTTGTATTCTGAGGCGCCCGTGTATCCAACTGTATTGTATTATATCGTATGACATTTTGTATTCTGAGGCGCCCGAGTATCCAGCTGTATTGTATTATATCGTATGACATTTTGTATTCTGAGGCGCCCGTGTATCCAACTGTATTGTATTATATCGTATGACATTTTGTATTCTGAGGCGCCCGTGTATCCAACTGTATTGTATTATATCGTATGACATTTTGTATTCTGAGGCGCCCGAGTATCCAGCTGTATTGTATTATATCGTATGACATTTTGTATTCTGAGGCGCCCGTGTATCCAACTGTATTGTATTATATCGTATGACATTTTGTATTCTGAGGCGCCCGAGTATCCAGCTGTATTGTATTATATCGTATGACATTTTGTATTCTGAGGCGCCCGTGTATCCAACTGTATTGTATTATATCGTATGACATTTTGTATTCTGAGGCGCCCGTGTATCCAACTGTATTGTATTATATCGTATGACATTTTGTATTCTGAGGCGCCCGTGTATCCAACTGTATTGTATTATATCGTATGACATTTTGTATTCTGAGGCGCCCGAGTATCCAACTGTATTGTATTATTTCGCATGACATTTTGTATTCTGAGGCGCCCGAGTATCCAGCTGTATTGTATTATATCGTATGACATTTTGTATTCTGAGGCGCCCGAGTATCCAACTGTATTGTATTATATCGTATGACATTTTGTATTCTGAGGCGCCCGAGTATCCAACTATATTGTATTATATCGTATGACATTTTGTATTCTGAGGCGCCCGAGTATCCAACTGTATTGTATTATATCGTATGACATTTTGTATTCTGAGGCGCCCGAGTATCCAACTATATTGTATTATATCGTATGACATTTTGTATTCTGAGGCGCCCGTGTATCCAGCTGTATTGTATTATATCGTATGACATTTTGTATTCTGAGGCGCCCGAGTATCCAACTGTATTGTATTATTTCGCATGACATTTTGTATTCTGAGGCGCCCGTGTATCCAACTGTATTGTATTATATCGTATGACATTTTGTATTCTGAGGCGCCCGAGTATCCAACTATATTGTATTATATCGTATGACATTTTGTATTCTGAGGCGCCCGTGTATCCAGCTGTATTGTATTATATCGTATGACATTTTGTATTCTGAGGCGCCCGAGTATCCAGCTGTATTGTATTATATCGTATGACATTTTGTATTCTGAGGCGCCCGAGTATCCAACTGTATTGTATTATATCGTATGACATTTTGTATTCTGAGGCGCCCGTGTATCCAACTGTATTGTATTATATCGTATGACATTTTGTATTCTGAGGCGCCCGTGTATCCAACTCTATTGTATTATATCGTATGACATTTTGTATTCTGAGGCGCCCGAGTATCCAACTATATTGTATTATATCGTATGACATTTTGTATTCTGAGGCGCCCGAGTATCCAACTGTATTGTATTATATCGTATGACATTTTGTATTCTGAGGCGCCCGTGTATCCAACTGTATTGTATTATATCGTATGACATTTTGTATTCTGAGGCGCCCGAGTATCCAACTATATTGTATTATATCGTATGACATTTTGTATTCTGAGGCGCCCGAGTATCCAACTGTATTGTATTATATCGTATGACATTTTGTATTCTGAGGCGCCCGTGTATCCAACTGTATTGTATTATATCGTATGACATTTTGTATTCTGAGGCGCCCGAGTATCCAACTATATTGTATTATATCGTATGACATTTTGTATTCTGAGGCGCCCGAGTATCCAACTGTATTGTATTATATCGTATGACATTTTGTATTCTGAGGCGCCCGTGTATCCAACTGTATTGTATTATATCGTATGACATTTTGTATTCTGAGGCGCCCGAGTATCCAACTATATTGTATTATATCGTATGGCATTTTGTATTCTGAGGCGCCCGAGTATCCAACTGTATTGTATTATATCGTATGGCATTTTGTATTCTGAGGCGCCCGAGTATCCAACTGTATTGTATTATATCGTATGACATTTTGTATGCTGAGGCGCCCGTGTATCCAACTGTATTGTATTATATCGTATGACATTTCGTATTCTGAGGCGCCCGAGTATCCAACTGTATTGTATTATATCGTATGACATTTTGTATTCTGAGGCGCCCGTGTATCCAACTGTATTGTATTATATCGTATGACATTTTGTATTCTGAGGCGCCCGAGTATCCAACTATATTGTATTATATCGTATGACATTTTGTATTCTGAGGCGCCCGAGTATCCAACTATATTGTATTATATCGTATGACATTTTGTATTCTGAGGCGCCCGAGTATCCAACTGTATTGTATTATATCGTATGACATTTTGTATTCTGAGGCGCCCGTGTATCCAACTGTATTGTATTATATCGTATGACATTTTGTATTCTGAGGCGCCCGAGTATCCAACTATATTGTATTATATCGTATGACATTTTGTATTCTGAGGCGCCCGAGTATCCAACTGTATTGTATTATATCGTATGACATTTTGTATTCTGAGGCGCCCGTGTATCCAACTGTATTGTATTATATCGTATGACATTTTGTATTCTGAGGCGCCCGTGTATCCAACTGTATTGTATTATATCGTATGACATTTTGTATTCTGAGGCGCCCGAGTATCCAACTATATTGTATTATATCGTATGACATTTTGTATTCTGAGGCGCCCGAGTATCCAACTGTATTGTATTATATCGTATGACATTTTGTATTCTGAGGCGCCCGTGTATCCAACTGTATTGTATTATATCGTATGACATTTTGTATTCTGAGGCGCCCGAGTATCCAACTATATTGTATTATATCGTATGGCATTTTGTATTCTGAGGCGCCCGAGTATCCAACTGTATTGTATTATATCGTATGGCATTTTGTATTCTGAGGCGCCCGAGTATCCAACTGTATTGTATTATATCGTATGACATTTTGTATGCTGAGGCGCCCGTGTATCCAACTGTATTGTATTATATCGTATGACATTTCGTATTCTGAGGCGCCTGAGTATCCAACTGTATTGTATTATATCGTATGACATTTTGTATGCTGAGGCGCCCGTGTATCCAACTGTATTGTATTATATCGTATGACATTTCGTATTCTGAGGCGCCTGAGTATCCAACTGTATTGTATTATATCGTATGACATTTTGTATTCTGAGGCGCCCGAGTATCCAACTGTATTGTATTATATCGTATGGCATTTTGTATTCTGAGGCGCCCGAGTATCCAACTGTATTGTATTATATCGTATGACATTTTGTATGCTGAGGCGCCCGTGTATCCAACTGTATTGTATTATATCGTATGACATTTCGTATTCTGAGGCGCCTGAGTATCCAACTGTATTGTATTATATCGTATGACATTTTGTATGCTGAGGCGCCCGTGTATCCAACTGTATTGTATTATATCGTATGACATTTCGTATTCTGAGGCGCCTGAGTATCCAACTGTATTGTATTATATCGTATGACATTTTGTATTCTGAGGCGCCCGAGTATCCAACTGTATTGTATTATATCGTATGGCATTTTGTATTCTGAGGCGCCCGAGTATCCAACTGTATTGTATTATATCGTATGACATTTTGTATGCTGAGGCGCCCGTGTATCCAACTGTATTGTATTATATCGTATGACATTTCGTATTCTGAGGCGCCTGAGTATCCAACTGTATTGTATTATATCGTATGACATTTTGTATTCTGAGGCGCCCGTGTATCCAACTGTATTGTATTATTTCGCATGACATTTTGTATTCTGAGGCGCCCGTGTATCCAACTGTATTGTATTATATCGTATGACATTTTGTATGCTGAGGCGCCCGAGTATCCAACTATATTGTATTATATCGTATGACATTTTGTATTCTGAGGCGCCCGAGTATCCAACTGTATTGTATTATATCGTATGACATTTTGTATTCTGAGGCGCCCGTGTATCCAACTGTATTGTATTATATCGTATGACATTTTGTATTCTGAGGCGCCCGAGTATCCAACTATATTGTATTATATCGTATGACATTTTGTATTCTGAGGCGCCCGAGTATCCAACTGTATTGTATTATATCGTATGACATTTTGTATTCTGAGGCGCCCGTGTATCCAACTGTATTGTATTATATCGTATGACATTTTGTATTCTGAGGCGCCCGAGTATCCAACTATATTGTATTATATCGTATGGCATTTTGTATTCTGAGGCGCCCGAGTATCCAACTGTATTGTATTATATCGTATGGCATTTTGTATTCTGAGGCGCCCGAGTATCCAACTGTATTGTATTATATCGTATGACATTTTGTATGCTGAGGCGCCCGTGTATCCAACTGTATTGTATTATATCGTATGACATTTCGTATTCTGAGGCGCCCGAGTATCCAACTGTATTGTATTATATCGTATGACATTTTGTATTCTGAGGCGCCCGTGTATCCAACTGTATTGTATTATATCGTATGACATTTTGTATTCTGAGGCGCCCGAGTATCCAACTATATTTTATTATATCGTATGACATTTTGTATTCTGAGGCGCCCGAGTATCCAACTATATTGTATTATATCGTATGACATTTTGTATTCTGAGGCGCCCGAGTATCCAACTGTATTGTATTATATCGTATGACATTTTGTATTCTGAGGCGCCCGTGTATCCAACTGTATTGTATTATATCGTATGACATTTTGTATTCTGAGGCGCCCGAGTATCCAACTATATTGTATTATATCGTATGACATTTTGTATTCTGAGGCGCCCGAGTATCCAACTGTATTGTATTATATTGTATGACATTTTGTATTCTGAGGCGTCCGTGTATCCAACTGTATTGTATTATATCGTATGACATTTTGTATTCTGAGGCGCCCGAGTATCCAACTATATTGTATTATATCGTATGACATTTTGTATTCTGAGGCGCCCGAGTATCCAACTGTATTGTATTATATCGTATGACATTTTGTATTCTGAGGCGCCCGTGTATCCAACTGTATTGTATTATATCGTATGACATTTTGTATTCTGAGGCGCCCGTGTATCCAACTGTATTGTATTATATCGTATGACATTTTGTATTCTGAGGCGCCCGAGTATCCAACTATATTGTATTATATCGTATGACATTTTGTATTCTGAGGCGCCCGAGTATCCAACTGTATTGTATTATATCGTATGACATTTTGTATTCTGAGGCGCCCGTGTATCCAACTGTATTGTATTATATCGTATGACATTTTGTATTCTGAGGCGCCCGAGTATCCAACTATATTGTATTATATCGTATGGCATTTTGTATTCTGAGGCGCCCGAGTATCCAACTGTATTGTATTATATCGTATGGCATTTTGTATTCTGAGGCGCCCGAGTATCCAACTGTATTGTATTATATCGTATGACATTTTGTATGCTGAGGCGCCCGTGTATCCAACTGTATTGTATTATATCGTATGACATTTCGTATTCTGAGGCGCCTGAGTATCCAACTGTATTGTATTATATCGTATGACATTTTGTATGCTGAGGCGCCCGTGTATCCAACTGTATTGTATTATATCGTATGACATTTCGTATTCTGAGGCGCCTGAGTATCCAACTGTATTGTATTATATCGTATGACATTTTGTATTCTGAGGCGCCCGAGTATCCAACTGTATTGTATTATATCGTATGGCATTTTGTATTCTGAGGCGCCCGAGTATCCAACTGTATTGTATTATATCGTATGACATTTTGTATGCTGAGGCGCCCGTGTATCCAACTGTATTGTATTATATCGTATGACATTTCGTATTCTGAGGCGCCTGAGTATCCAACTGTATTGTATTATATCGTATGACATTTTGTATGCTGAGGCGCCCGTGTATCCAACTGTATTGTATTATATCGTATGACATTTCGTATTCTGAGGCGCCTGAGTATCCAACTGTATTGTATTATATCGTATGACATTTTGTATTCTGAGGCGCCCGAGTATCCAACTGTATTGTATTATATCGTATGGCATTTTGTATTCTGAGGCGCCCGAGTATCCAACTGTATTGTATTATATCGTATGACATTTTGTATGCTGAGGCGCCCGTGTATCCAACTGTATTGTATTATATCGTATGACATTTCGTATTCTGAGGCGCCTGAGTATCCAACTGTATTGTATTATATCGTATGACATTTTGTATTCTGAGGCGCCCGTGTATCCAACTGTATTGTATTATTTCGCATGACATTTTGTATTCTGAGGCGCCCGTGTATCCAACTGTATTGTATTATTTCGTATGACATTTTGTATTCTGAGGCGCCCGTGTATCCAACTGTATTGTATTATTTCGTATGACATTTTGTATTCTGAGGCGCCCGAGTATCCAACTGTATTGTATTATATCGTATGACATTTTGTATGCTGAGGCGCCCGAGTATCCAACTATATTGTATTATATCGTATGACATTTTGTATTCTGAGGCGCCCGAGTATCCAACTGTATTGTATTATATCGTATGACATTTTGTATTCTGAGGCGCCCGTGTATCCAACTGTATTGTATTATATCGTATGACATTTTGTATTCTGAGGCGCCCGATTATCCAGCTGTATTGTATTATATCGTATGACATTTCGTATTCTGAGGCGCCTGAGTATCCAACTGTATTGTATTATATCGTATGACATTTTGTATTCTGAGGCGCCCGTGTATCCAACTGTATTGTATTATTTCGTATGACATTTTGTATTCTGAGGCGCCCGAGTATCCAACTGTATTGTATTATATCGTATGACATTTCGTATTCTGAGGCGCCTGAGTATCCAACTGTATTGTATTATATCGTATGACATTTTGTATTCTGAGGCGCCCGTGTATCCAACTGTATTGTATTATTTCGCATGACATTTTGTATTCTGAGGCGCCCGTGTATCCAACTGTATTGTATTATATCGTATGACATTTTGTATTCTGAGGCGCCCGAGTATCCAACTGTATTGTATTATATCGTATGACATTTTGTATTCTGAGGCGCCCGTGTATCCAACTATATTGTATTATATCGTATGACATTTTGTATTCTGAGGCGCCCGAGTATCCAACTGTATTGTATTATATCGTATGACATTTCGTATTCTGAGGCGCCCGAGTATCCAACTGTATTGTATTATATCGTATGACATTTTGTATTCTGAGGCGCCCGTGTATCCAACTATATTGTATTATATCGTATGACATTTTGTATTCTGAGGCGCCCGAGTATCCAACTGTATTGTATTATATCGTATGACATTTCGTATTCTGAGGCGCCCGAGTATCCAACTGTATTGTATTATATCGTATGACATTTTGTATTCTGAGGCGCCCGAGTATCCAACTGTATTGTATTATTTCGTATGACATTTTGTATTCTGAGGCGCCCGAGTATCCAACTGTATTGTATTATATCGTATGACATTTTGTATGCTGAGGCGCCCGAGTATCCAACTATATTGTATTATATCGTATGACATTTTGTATTCTGAGGCGCCCGAGTATCCAACTGTATTGTATTATATCGTATGACATTTTGTATTCTGAGGCGCCCGTGTATCCAACTGTATTGTATTATATCGTATGACATTTTGTATTCTGAGGCGCCCGATTATCCAGCTGTATTGTATTATATCGTATGACATTTCGTATTCTGAGGCGCCTGAGTATCCAACTGTATTGTATTATATCGTATGACATTTTGTATTCTGAGGCGCCCGTGTATCCAACTGTATTGTATTATATCGTATGACATTTTGTATTCTGAGGCGCCCGAGTATCCGACTATATTGTATTATATCGTATGACATTTTGTATGCTGAGGCGCCCGAGTATCCAACTATATTGTATTATATCGTATGACATTTTGTATTCTGAGGCGCCCGTGTATCCAACTGTATTGTATTATATCGTATGGCATTTTGTATTCTGAGGCGCCCGAGTATCCAACTGTATTGTATTATTTCGCATGACATTTTGTATTCTGAGGCGCCCGTGTATCCAACTGTATTGTATTATATCGTATGACATTTTGTATTCTGAGGCGCCCGAGTATCCAACTATATTGTATTATATCGTATGGCATTTTGTATTCTGAGGCGCACGAATATCCAACTATATTGTATTATATCGTATGACATTTTGTATTCTGAGGCGCCCGAGTATCCAACTATATTGTATTATATCGTATGACATTTTGTATGCTGAGGCGCCCGAGTATCCAACTGTATTGTATTATATCGTATGACATTTTGTATTCTGAGGCGCCCGTGTATCCAACTGTATTGTATTATATCGTATGACATTTTGTATTCTGAGGCGCCCGAGTATCCAACTATATTGTATTATATCGTATGGCATTTTGTATTCTGAGGCGCCCGAGTATCCAACTATATTGTATTATATCGTATGACATTTTGTATTCTGAGGCGCCCGAGTATCCAACTATATTGTATTATATCGTATGACATTTTGTATGCTGAGGCGCCCGAGTATCCAACTGTATTGTATTATATCGTATGACATTTTGTATTCTGAGGCGCCCGAGTATCCAACTATATTGTATTATATCGTATGGCATTTTGTATTCTGAGGCGCCCGAGTATCCAACTGTATTGTATTATATCGTATGGCATTTTGTATTCTGAGGCGCCCGAGTATCCAACTGTATTGTATTATATCGTATGACATTTTGTATGCTGAGGCGCCCGTGTATCCAACTGTATTGTATTATATCGTATGACATTTCGTATTCTGAGGCGCCTGAGTATCCAACTGTATTGTATTATATCGTATGACATTTTGTATGCTGAGGCGCCCGTGTATCCAACTGTATTGTATTATATCGTATGACATTTCGTATTCTGAGGCGCCTGAGTATCCAACTGTATTGTATTATATCGTATGACATTTTGTATTCTGAGGCGCCCGAGTATCCAACTGTATTGTATTATATCGTATGACATTTTGTATTCTGAGGCGCCCGTGTATCCAACTGTATTGTATTATATCGTATGACATTTTGTATTCTGAGGCGCCCGATTATCCAGCTGTATTGTATTATATCGTATGACATTTCGTATTCTGAGGCGCCTGAGTATCCAGCTGTATTGTATTATATCGTATGACATTTTGTATTCTGAGGCGCCCGAGTATCCAACTGTATTGTATTATATCGTATGACATTTTGTATTCTGAGGCGCCCGAGTATCCAACTATATTGTATTATATCGTATGCCATTTTGTATTCTGAGGCGCCCGAGTATCCAACTATATTGTATTATATCGTATGACATTTTGTATTCTGAGGCGCCCGAGTATCCAACTATATTGTATTATATCGTATGACATTTTGTATGCTGAGGCGCCCGAGTATCCAACTGTATTGTATTATATCGTATGGCATTTTGTATTCTGAGGCGCCCGAGTATCCAACTGTATTGTATTATATCGTATGACATTTTGTATGCTGAGGCGCCCGTGTATCCAACTGTATTGTATTATATCGTATGACATTTCGTATTCTGAGGCGCCTGAGTATCCAACTGTATTGTATTATATCGTATGACATTTTGTATGCTGAGGCGCCCGTGTATCCAACTGTATTGTATTATATCGTATGACATTTCGTATTCTGAGGCGCCTGAGTATCCAACTGTATTGTATTATATCGTATGACATTTTGTATTCTGAGGCGCCCGAGTATCCAACTGTATTGTATTATATCGTATGACATTTTGTATTCTGAGGCGCCCGTGTATCCAACTGTATTGTATTATATCGTATGACATTTTGTATTCTGAGGCGCCCGATTATCCAGCTGTATTGTATTATATCGTATGACATTTCGTATTCTGAGGCGCCCGAGTATCCAACTATATTGTATTATATCGTATGGCATTTTGTATTCTGAGGCGCCCGAGTATCCAACTATATTGTATTATATCGTATGGCATTTTGTATTCTGAGGCGCCCGAGTATCCAACTATATTGTATTATATCGTATGGCATTTTGTATTCTGAGGCGCCCGAGTATCCAACTGTATTGTATTATATCGTATGGCATTTTGTATTCTGAGGCGCCCGAGTATCCAACTGTATTGTATTATATCGTATGACATTTTGTATGCTGAGGCGCCCGTGTATCCAACTGTATTGTATTATATCGTATGACATTTCGTATTCTGAGGCGCCTGAGTATCCAACTGTATTGTATTATATCGTATGACATTTTGTATGCTGAGGCGCCCGTGTATCCAACTGTATTGTATTATATCGTATGACATTTCGTATTCTGAGGCGCCTGAGTATCCAACTGTATTGTATTATATCGTATGACATTTTGTATTCTGAGGCGCCCGAGTATCCAACTGTATTGTATTATATCGTATGACATTTTGTATTCTGAGGCGCCCGTGTATCCAACTGTATTGTATTATATCGTATGACATTTTGTATTCTGAGGCGCCCGATTATCCAGCTGTATTGTATTATATCGTATGACATTTTGTATTCTGAGGCGCCCGAGTATCCAACTATATTGTATTATATCGTATGGCATTTTGTATTCTGAGGCGCCCGAGTATCCAACTATATTGTATTATATCGTATGACATTTTGTATTCTGAGGCGCCCGAGTATCCAACTATATTGTATTATATCGTATGGCATTTTGTATTCTGAGGCGCCCGAGTATCCAACTGTATTGTATTATATCGTATGGCATTTTGTATTCTGAGGCGCCCGAGTATCCAACTGTATTGTATTATACCGTATGACATTTTGTATGCTGAGGCGCCCGTGTATCCAACTGTATTGTATTATATCGTATGACATTTCGTATTCTGAGGCGCCTGAGTATCCAACTGTATTGTATTATATCGTATGACATTTTGTATGCTGAGGCGCCCGTGTATCCAACTGTATTGTATTATATCGTATGACATTTCGTATTCTGAGGCGCCTGAGTATCCAACTGTATTGTATTATATCGTATGACATTTTGTATTCTGAGGCGCCCGAGTATCCAACTGTATTGTATTATATCGTATGACATTTTGTATTCTGAGGCGCCCGTGTATCCAACTGTATTGTATTATATCGTATGACATTTTGTATTCTGAGGCGCCCGATTATCCAGCTGTATTGTATTATATCGTATGACATTTCGTATTCTGAGGCGCCTGAGTATCCAGCTTTATTGTATTATATCGTATGACATTTTGTATTCTGAGGCGCCCGAGTATCCAACTGTATTGTATTATATCGTATGACATTTTGTATTCTGAGGCGCCCGTGTATCCAACTGTATTGTATTATATCGTATGACATTTTGTATTCTGAGGCGCCCGTGTATCCAACTGTATTGTATTATATCGTATGACATTTTGTATTCTGAGGCGCCCGAGTATCCAACTGTATTGTATTATATCGTATGACATTTTGTATGCTGAGGCGCCCGAGTATCCAACTGTATTGTATTATTTCGCATGACATTTTGTATTCTGAGGCGCCCGAGTATCCAACTGTATTGTATTATATCGTATGACATTTTGTATTCTGAGGCGCCCGTGTATCCAACTGTATTGTATTATATCGTATGACATTTTGTATTCTGAGGCGCCCGAGTATCCAACTATATTGTATTATATCGTATGGCATTTTGTATTCTGAGGCGCCCGAGTATCCAACTGTATTGTATTATATCGTATGGCATTTTGTATTCTGAGGCGCCCGAGTATCCAACTGTATTGTATTATATCGTATGACATTTTGTATGCTGAGGCGCCCGTGTATCCAACTGTATTGTATTATATCGTATGACATTTCGTATTCTGAGGCGCCTGAGTATCCAACTGTATTGTATTATATCGTATGACATTTCGTATGCTGAGGCGCCCGTGTATCCAACTGTATTGTATTATATCGTATGACATTTCGTATTCTGAGGCGCCTGAGTATCCAACTGTATTGTATTATATCGTATGACATTTTGTATTCTGAGGCGCCCGAGTATCCAACTGTATTGTATTATATCGTATGACATTTTGTATTCTGAGGCGCCCGAGTATCCAACTGTATTGTATTATATCGTATGACATTTTGTATTCTGAGGCGCCCGTGTATCCAACTGTATTGTATTATATCGTATGACATTTTGTATTCTGAGGCGCCCGAGTATCCAACTATATTGTATTATATCGTATGACATTTTGTATGCTGAGGCGCCCGAGTATCCAACTGTATTGTATTATATCGTATGACATTTTGTATGCTGAGGCGCCCGTGTATCCAACTGTATTGTATTATATCGTATGACATTTCGTATTCTGAGGCGCCTGAGTATCCAACTGTATTGTATTATATCGTATGACATTTTGTATTCTGAGGCGCCCGTGTATCCAACTGTATTGTATTATATCGTATGACATTTTGTATTCTGAGGCGCCCGAGTATCCAACTGTATTGTATTATATCGTATGACATTTTGTATTCTGAGGCGCCCGTGTATCCAACTGTATTGTATTATATCGTATGACATTTTGTATTCTGAGGCGCCCGTGTATCCAACTGTATTGTATTATATCGTATGACATTTTGTATTCTGAGGCGCCCGAGTATCCAACTATATTGTATTATATCGTATGACATTTTGTATTCTGAGGCGCCCGTGTATCCAACTGTATTGTATTATATCGTATGACATTTTGTATTCTGAGGCGCCCGAGTATCCAACTATATTGTATTATATCGTATGACATTTTGTATGCTGAGGCGCCCGAGTATCCAACTATATTGTATTATATCGTATGACATTTTGTATTCTGAGGCGCCCGTGTATCCAACTGTATTGTATTATATCGTATGACATTTTGTATTCTGAGGCGCCCGTGTATCCAACTGTATTGTATTATATCGTATGACATTTTGTATTCTGAGGCGCCCGAGTATCCAACTATATTGTATTATATCGTATGACATTTTGTATTCTGAGGCGCCCGTGTATCCAACTGTATTGTATTATATCGTATGACATTTTGTATTCTGAGGCGCCCGAGTATCCAACTATATTGTATTATATCGTATGACATTTTGTATGCTGAGGCGCCCGAGTATCCAACTATATTGTATTATATCGTATGACATTTTGTATTCTGAGGCGCCCGTGTATCCAACTGTATTGTATTATATCGTATGACATTTTGTATTCTGAGGCGCCCGAGTATCCAACTATATTGTATTATATCGTATGGCATTTTGTATTCTGAGGCGCCCGAGTATCCAACTGTATTGTATTATTTCGCATGACATTTTGTATTCTGAGGCGCCCGAGTATCCAACTGTATTGTATTATATCGTATGACATTTTGTATTCTGAGGCGCCCGTGTATCCAACTGTATTGTATTATATCGTATGACATTTTGTATTCTGAGGCGCCCGAGTATCCAACTATATTGTATTATATCGTATGACATTTTGTATGCTGAGGCGCCCGTGTATCCAACTGTATTGTATTATATCGTATGACATTTTGTATTCTGAGGCGCCCGTGTATCCAACTGTATTGTATTATATCGTATGACATTTTGTATTCTGAGGCGCCCGTGTATCCAACTGTATTGTATTATATCGTATGACATTTTGTATTCTGAGGCGCCCGAGTATCCAACTATATTGTATTATATCGTATGACATTTTGTATGCTGAGGCGCCCGTGTATCCAACTGTATTGTATTATATCGTATGACATTTTGTATTCTGAGGCGCCCGAGTATCCAACTGTATTGTATTATATCGTATGACATTTTGTATTCTGAGGCGCCCGTGTATCCAACTGTATTGTATTATATCGTATGACATTTTGTATTCTGAGGCGCCCGTGTATCCAACTGTATTGTATTATATCGTATGACATTTTGTATTCTGAGGCGCCCGAGTATCCAACTATATTGTATTATATCGTATGACATTTTGTATGCTGAGGCGCCCGAGTATCCAACTATATTGTATTATATCGTATGACATTTTGTATTCTGAGGCGCCCGTGTATCCAACTGTATTGTATTATATCGTATGACATTTTGTATTCTGAGGCGCCCGAGTATCCAACTATATTGTATTATATCGTATGACATTTTGTATTCTGAGGCGCCCGTGTATCCAACTGTATTGTATTATATCGTATGACATTTTGTATTCTGAGGCGCCCGAGTATCCAACTATATTGTATTATATCGTATGGCATTTTGTATTCTGAGGCGCCCGAGTATCCAACTGTATTGTATTATTTCGCATGACATTTTGTATTCTGAGGCGCCCGTGTATCCAACTGTATTGTATTATATCGTATGACATTTTGTATTCTGAGGCGCCCGAGTATCCAACTGTATTGTATTATATCGTATGACATTTTGTATTCTGAGGCGCCCGTGTATCCAACTGTATTGTATTATATCGTATGACATTTTGTATTCTGAGGCGCCCGAGTATCCAACTATATTGTATTATTTCGCATGGCATTTTGTATGCTGAGGCGCCCGAGTATCCAACTATATTGTATTATATCGTATGACATTTTGTATTCTGAGGCGCCCGAGTATCCAACTATATTGTATTATATCGTATGACATTTTGTATTCTGAGGCGCCCGTGTATCCAACTGTATTGTATTATATCGTATGACATTTTGTATGCTGAGGCGCCCGAGTATCCAACTATATTGTATTATATCGTATGACATTTTGTATTCTGAGGCGCCCGAGTATCCAACTATATTGTATTATATCGTATGACATTTTGTATTCTGAGGCGCCCGAGTATCCAACTATATTGTATTATATCGTATGGCATTTTGTATTCTGAGGCGCCCGTGTATCCAACTGTATTGTATTATATCGTATGGCATTTTGTATTCTGAGGCGCCCGAGTATCCAACTATATTGTATTATATCGTATGACATTTTGTATTCTGAGGCGCCCGTGTATCCAACTGTATTGTATTATATCGTATGGCATTTTGTATTCTGAGGCGCCCGAGTATCCAACTATATTGTATTATTTCGCATGACATTTTGTATTCTGAGGCGCCCGAGTATCCAGCTGTATTGTATTATATCGTATGACATTTTGTATTCTGAGGCGCCCGAGTATCCAGCTGTATTGTATTATATCGTATGACATTTTGTATTCTGAGGCGCCCGTGTATCCAACTGTATTGTATTATATCGTATGACATTTTGTATTCTGAGGCGCCCGAGTATCCAACTGTATTGTATTATATCGTATGACATTTTGTATTCTGAGGCGCCCGAGTATCCAACTATATTGTATTATATCGTATGGCATTTTGTATTCTGAGGCGCCCGAGTATCCAACTGTATTGTATTATTTCGCATGACATTTTGTATTCTGAGGCGCCCGTGTATCCAACTGTATTGTATTATATCGTATGACATTTTGTATTCTGAGGCGCCCGTGTATCCAACTGTATTGTATTATATCGTATGACATTTTGTATTCTGAGGCGCCCGTGTATCCAACTGTATTGTATTATATCGCATGGCATTTTGTATTCTGAGGCGCCCGAGTATCCAACTGTATTGTATTATATCGTATGACATTTTGTATTCTGAGGCGCCCGTGTATCCAACTGTATTGTATTATATCGTATGACATTTTGTATTCTGAGGCGCCCGAGTATCCAACTATATTGTATTATATCGTATGGCATTTTGTATTCTGAGGCGCCCGAGTATCCAACTGTATTGTATTATATCGTATGACATTTTGTATTCTGAGGCGCCCGATTATCCAGCTGTATTGTATTATATCGTATGACATTTCGTATTCTGAGGCGCCGGAGTATCCAGCTGTATTGTATTATATCGTATGACATTTTGTATTCTGAGGCGCCCGAGTATCCAACTGTATTGTATTATATCGTATGACATTTTGTATGCTGAGGCGCCCGTGTATCCAACTGTATTGTATTATATCGTATGACATTTCGTATTCTGAGGCGCCTGAGTATCCAACTGTATTGTATTATATCGTATGACATTTTGTATTCTGAGGCGCCCGATTATCCAGCTGTATTGTATTATATCGTATGACATTTTGTATTCTGAGGCGCCCGAGTATCCAACTGTATTGTATTATATCGTATGACATTTTGTATTCTGAGGCGCCCGAGTATCCAACTGTATTGTATTATATCGTATGACATTTTGTATTCTGAGGCGCCCGATTATCCAGCTGTATTGTATTATATCGTATGACATTTTGTATTCTGAGGCGCCCGAGTATCCAACTGTATTGTATTATATCGTATGACATTTTGTATTCTGAGGCGCCCGAGTATCCAACTGTATTGTATTATATCGTATGACATTTTGTATTCTGAGGCGCCCGAGTATCCAACTATATTGTATTATATCGTATTACTTTTTGTATTCTGAGGCGCCCGAGTATCCAACTGTATTGTATTATATCGTATGACATTTTGTATTCTGAGGCGCCCGATTATCCAGCTGTATTGTATTATATCGTATGACATTTTGTATTCTGAGGCGCCCGAGTATCCAACTGTATTGTATTATATCGTATGACATTTTGTATTCTGAGGCGCCCGATTATCCAGCTGTATTGTATTATATCGTATGACATTTTGTATTCTGAGGCGCCTGAGTATCCAACTGTATTGTATTATATCGTATGACATTTTGTATGCTGAGGCGCCCGAGTATCCAACTGTATTGTATTATATCGTATGACATTTTGTATTCTGAGGCGCCCGAGTATCCAACTGTATTGTATTATATCGTATGACATTTTGTATTCTGAGGCGCCCGAGTATCCAACTGTATTGTATTATATCGTATGACATTTTGTATTCTGAGGCGCCCGATTATCCAGCTGTATTGTATTATATCGTATGACATTTTGTATTCTGAGGCGCCCGAGTATCCAACTGTATTGTATTATATCGTATGACATTTTGTATTCTGAGGCGCCCGAGTATCCAACTGTATTGTATTATATCGTATGACATTTTGTATTCTGATGCGCCCGAGTATCCAACTATATTGTATTATATCGTATTACTTTTTGTATTCTGAGGCGCCCGAGTATCCAACTGTATTGTATTATATCGTATGACATTTTGTATTCTGAGGCGCCCGATTATCCAGCTGTATTGTATTATATCGTATGACATTTTGTATTCTGAGGCGCCCGAGTATCCAACTGTATTGTATTATATCGTATGACATTTTGTATTCTGAGGCGCCCGAGTATCCAACTGTATTGTATTATATCGTATGACATTTTGTATTCTGAGGCGCCCGAGTATCCAACTGTATTGTATTATATCGTATGACATTTTGTATTCTGAGGCGCCCGAGTATCCAGCTGTATTGTATTATATCGTATGACATTTTGTATTCTGAGGCGCCCGAGTATCCAACTGTATTGTATTATATCGTATGACATTTTGTATTCTGAAGCACCCGTGTATCCAACTGTATTGTATTATATCGTATGACATTTTGTATTCTGAGGCGCCCGTGTATCCAACTGTATTGTATTATATCGTATGACATTTCGTATTCTGAGGCGCCTGAGTATCCAACTGTATTGTATTATATCGTATGACATTTTGTATTCTGAGGCGCCCGAGTATCCAACTGTATTGTATTATATCGTATTACTTTTTGTATTCTGAGGCGCCCGAGTATCCAGCTGCATTGTATTATATCGTATGCCATTTTGTATTCTGAGGCGCCCGAGTATCCAGCTGTATTGTATTATATCGTATGGCATTTTGTATTCTGAGGCGCTCGAGTATCCAGCTGTATTGTATTATATCGTATGACATTTTGTATACTGAGGCGCCCGAGTATCCAACTGTATTGTATTATATCGTATGGCATTTTGTATTCTGAGGCGCCCGAGTATCCAGCTGTATTGTATTATATCGTATGACATTTTGTATGCTGAGGCGCCCGAGTATCCAGCTGTATTGTATTATATCGTATGACATTTTGTATTCTGAGGCGCCCGAGTATCCAACTATATTGTATTATATCGTATGGCATTTTGTATTCTGAGGCGCCCGAGTATCCAACTGTATTGTATTATATCGTATGACATTTTGTATTCTGAGGCGCCCGAGTATCCAACTGTATTGTATTATATCGTATGGCATTTTGTATTCTGAGGCGCCCGAGTATCCAGCTGTATTGTATTATATCGTATGACATTTTGTATTCTGAGGCGCCCGAGTATCCAGCTGTATTGTATTATATCGTATGACATTTTGTATTCTGAGGCGCCCGAGTATCCAGCTGTATTGTATTATATCGTATGGCATTTTGTATTCTGAGGCGCCCGAGTATCCAGCTGTATTGTATTATATCGTATGACATTTTGTATGCTGAGGCGCCCGAGTATCCAGCTGTATTGTATTATATCGTATGACATTTTGTATTCTGAGGCGCCCGAGTATCCAACTGTATTGTATTATATCGTATGACATTTTGTATTCTGAGGCGCCCGAGTATCCAGCTGCATTGTATTATATCGTATGACATTTTGTATTCTGAGGCGCCCGAGTATCCAACTATATTGTATTATATCGTATTACTTTTTGTATTCTGAGGCGCCCGAGTATCCAACTGTATTGTATTATATCGTATGACATTTTGTATTCTGAGGCGCCCGAGTATCCAGCTGTATTGTATTATATCGTATGGCATTTTGTATTCTGAGGCGCCCGAGTATCCAGCTGTATTGTATTATATCGTATGACATTTTTTATTCTGAGGCGCCCGAGTATCCAGCTGTATTGTATTATATCGTATGGCATTTTGTATTCTGAGGCGCCCGAGTATCCAGCTGTATTGTATTATATCGTATGACATTTTGTATTCTGAGGCGCCCGAGTATCCAACTATATTGTATTATATCGTATTACTTTTTGTATTCTGAGGCGCCCGAGTATCCAACTGTATTGTATTATATCGTATGACATTTTGTATTCTGAGGCGCCCGAGTATCCAGCTGTATTGTATTATATCGTATGGCATTTTGTATTCTGAGGCGCCCGAGTATCCAGCTGTATTGTATTATATCGTATGACATTTTGTATGCTGAGGCGCCCGAGTATCCAGCTGTATTGTATTATATCGTATGACATTTTGTATTCTGAGGCGCCCGAGTATCCAACTGTATTGTATTATATCGTATGACATTTTGTATTCTGAGGCGCCCGAGTATCCAACTATATTGTATTATATCGTATGACATTTTGTATTCTGAGGCGCCCGAGTATCCAACTGTATTGTATTATATCGTATGACATTTTGTATTCTGAGGCGCCCGATTATCCAGCTGTATTGTATTATATCGTATGGCATTTTGTATTCTGAAGCGCCCGAGTATCCAACTATATTGTATTATATCGTATGGCATTTTGTATTCTGAGGCGCCCGAGTATCCAACTGTATTGTATTATATCGTATGACATTTTGTATTCTGAGGCGCCCGAGTATCCAACTATATTGTATTATATCGTATTACTTTTTGTATTCTGAGGCGCCCGAGTATCCAACTGTATTGTATTATATCGTATGACATTTTGTATGCTGAGGCGCCCGAGTATCCAGCTGTATTGTATTATATCGTATGACATTTTGTATTCTGAGGCGCCCGAGTATCCAACTGTATTGTATTATATCGTATGGCATTTTGTATTCTGAGGCGCCCGAGTATCCAACTGTATTGTATTATATCGTATGACATTTTGTATTCTGAGGCGCCCGAGTATCCAGCTGTATTGTATTATATCGTATGGCATTTTGTATTCTGAGGCGCCCGAGTATCCAGCTGTATTGTATTATATCGTATGACATTTTGTATGCTGAGGCGCCCGAGTATCCAGCTGTATTGTATTATATCGTATGACATTTTGTATTCTGAGGCGCCCGAGTATCCAACTGTATTGTATTATATCGTATGACATTTTGTATTCTGAGGCGCCCGAGTATCCAACTGTATTGTATTATATCGTATGACATTTTGTATTCTGAGGCGCCCGATTATCCAGCTGTATTGTATTATATCGTATGACATTTTGTATTCTGAGACGCCCGAGTATCCAACTGTATTGTATTATATCGTATGACATTTTGTATTCTGAGGCGCCCGATTATCCAGCTGTATTGTATTATATCGTATGACATTTTGTATTCTGAGGCGCCCGAGTATCCAACTATATTGTATTATATCGTATTACTTTTTGTATTCTGAGGCGCCCGAGTATCCAACTGTATTGTATTATATCGTATGACATTTTGTATTCTGAGGCGCCCGATTATCCAGCTGTATTGTATTATATCGTATGACATTTTGTATTCTGAGGCGCCCGAGTATCCAACTGTATTGTATTATATCGTATGACATTTTGTATTCTGAGGCGCCCGAGTATCCAGCTGTATTGTATTATATCGTATGACATTTTGTATTCTGAGGCGCCCGAGTATCCAACTGTATTGTATTATATCGTATGACATTTTGTATTCTGAGGCGCCCGATTATCCAGCTGTATTGTATTATATCGTATGACATTTTGTATTCTGAGGCGCCCGAGTATCCAGCTGTATTGTATTATATCGTATGACATTTTGTATTCTGAGGCTCCCGAGTATCCAACTATATTGTATTATATCGTATGACATTTTGTATGCTGAGGCGCCCGAGTATCCAGCTGTATTGTATTATATCGTATGACATTTTGTATTCTGAGGCGCCCGAGTATCCAGCTGTATTGTATTATATCGTATGACATTTTGTATTCTGAGGCGCCCGAGTATCCAACTATATTGTATTATATCGTATGACATTTTGTATGCTGAGGCGCCCGAGTATCCAACTGTATTGTATTATATCGTATGACATTTTGTATTCTGAGGCGCCCGAGTATCCAGCTGTATTGTATTATATCGTATGACATTTTGTATTCTGAGGCGCCCGAGTATCCAACTGTATTGTATTATATCGTATGACATTTTGTATTCTGAGGCGCCCGAGTATCCAGCTGTATTGTATTATATCGTATGATATTTTGTATTCTGAGGCGCCCGAGTATCCAGCTGTATTGTATTATATCGTATGACATTTTGTATGCTGAGGCGCCCGAGTATCCAGCTGTATTGTATTATATCGTATGACATTTTGTATTCTGAGGCGCCCGAGTATCCAACTGTATTGTATTATATCGTATGACATTTTGTATTCTGAGGCGCCCGAGTATCCAACTGTATTGTATTATATCGTATGACATTTTGTATTCTGAGGCGCCCGAATATCCAGCTGTATTGTATTATATCGTATGACATTTTGTATTCTGAGGCGCCCGAGTATCCAACTGTATTGTATTATATCGTATGACATTTTGTATTCTGAGGCGCCCGATTATCCAGCTGTATTGTATTATATCGTATGACATTTTGTATTCTGAGGCGCCCGAGTATCCAACTATATTGTATTATATCGTATTACTTTTTGTATTCTGAGGCGCCCGTGTATCCAACTGTATTGTATTATATCGTATGACATTTTGTATTCTGAGGCGCCCGAGTATCCAACTGTATTGTATTATATCGTATGACATTTTGTATTCTGAGGCGCCCGTGTATCCAACTGTATTGTATTATATCGTATGACATTTCGTATTCTGAGGCGCCTGAGTATCCAACTGTATTGTATTATATCGTATGACATTTTGTATTCTGAGGCGCCCGAGTATCCAAATATATTGTATTATATCGTATTACTTTTTGTATTCTGAGGCGCCCGAGTATCCAGCTGCATTGTATTATATCGTATGCCATTTTGTATTCTGAGGCGCCCGAGTATCCAGCTGTATTGTATTATATCGTATGGCATTTTGTATTCTGAGGCGCTCGAGTATCCAGCTGTATTGTATTATATCGTATGACATTTTGTATTCTGAGGCGCCCGAGTATCCAGCTGTATTGTATTATATCGTATGGCATTTTGTATTCTGAGGCGCCCGAGTATCCAGCTGTATTGTTTTATATCGTATGACATTTTGTATGCTGAGGCGCCCGAGTATCCAGCTGTATTGTATTATATCGTATGACATTTTGTATTCTGAGGCGCCCGAGTATCCAACTGTATTGTATTATATCGTATGACATTTTGTATTCTGAGGCGCCCGTGTATCCAACTGTATTGTATTATATCGTATGACATTTTGTATTCTGAGGCGCCCGAATATCCAACTGTATTGTATTATATCGTATGACATTTTGTATTCTGTCTTCTTGCAGAATCCCCCCCCCGTTTTTTTTTCTTTTCTTTTGCAGGATTTAACTTTTAGTTCTTTCAATATTATTTGGTTCAATGTCGAGAAGGTCATTTTGACCTTTGGTCTTCCTCTCTTTTATCCGTTCTGGTTTTTTTTCTGGTGGTGATCCTATGCTATCTGGCATCTGTGAATTCCTTTATTCTTCTATTTTTTTCTTGTTAATATTCTCTCACTCAGTGTATTCAGTCCGCAGTTGTTCAACTAGGTTCCATTTTTTAGTGTCGCTTTCGACGATGGTGGTTTTGTCTATCATCATCTATTCTGCGACTTTTCCACTCATTTTGACATTCTTTTTGAAGTTTCTGGGCTAATCTCTCGCCTACCACATTGAACCTCATAACCCAATATCCGTGTTTCCCATAATCTGCTGGTGCTTTCCAGATGGCTATTTTTCAGAATGATTTTTACGGTCTATTTGTTTACACAATACGCAAAAGTTTGGAACCACTCTTTAGTTGTGCAGCTTTTTCAGAATTAATTTACTAACTCACTTCAGTTTAGAGATATTTTCTCTTCCTGAAAGATTTTATCATATGTTCAATAATAATAATAATAATAATAATAATAATGATAATAATAATAATAATAATGATTCAATAATAATAATGATATTAATAATAATAATAATGATAATAATAATGATAATAATAATAATATTAATAATAATAATGATAATAATAATAATATTAATAATAATAATGATATTAATAATAATGATATTAATAATAATGATATTAATAATAATAATAATAATAATAATAATAATAATAATAATAATAATCACTGTTGTAGTTGGAGCCCTCGGATTGGTTGGAAAAAATTTCAGTAGACTAATTGAAGGGATTCCTGGAAGTCAATGCCCTAAAGAAATACAACAAAGATTGTTCGCACGAGTACAGCCCACAACTTACGAAGGGCTTTATTTCTGTAATTTTTTTTTGTGTCAGTGGAAAATGTCATGATGCCATTTCTAACCTTAGGTTTCTAGGCGGGACTCGGAACGGAATGTGTACACACGAGAAATGAAAGGAAATAAAATAATAATAATAATAACAACAACAACAACAACAAAAACAACAACGATAATAATAATAATAATGATAATAATAATAATAATAATGATAATAATAATAAACATCATCCAGTACTGCTTACAGAAATAGAAGACATCCCAAATCTATGATATTGCCCCATATTTACAGTCAGGAAGATTGAAACAAATAGGCTGTGCATAATTGTCAAAAACCGAAATGAAAAACGTGCCCAGCGAACTGTAACATAGCAACCAAGAAATTTGAAAACCTATCGAAATATAAAGAACTGGAAATCGAAATGAAACAATGTGTAAATTGAACAAAATAATAGTACCAGTTATGGTAGGTGCACTTGGAATGACAAAAAAAGATACACAAAAAGACATTGAAAAAATCCTTGTAAATCTCAGCTTAAGAATAATACAAAAACTGTCTTGAAAAGTGTTATACCATTATACCTATTCTATTGTAATAGACTCTCCCACAGATAATAAGTAGTAGTAGCAGTGGCCAGTGTGGCGGAGTGGTGTTGAGTGAGTCGATATCGGACATTGAAGTACCAACCATCACAACTAGATTGCTGAGTCATTAACTCTTATTTCAAGTTCCTAACGTTTTTTACGTCGAACCTAATTTAGGACGACTTATTGAAATACAAGCCTCTACTGTGAAAACTACACTACAACAAAAAGTACAGCCAACACACTAAGAAGAACTTTGTCCATGTAACGCTAGTGATGTTATGGGAGTTAGAAAAACAAATATTGAAATGTAGATATTACAACACTATTTTCTGCCTTAGGTCTTCCTACAGACTTGGTGGGTAGTGGGACAATACCAGAAATCGAAATATAATAATGATAATAATAAAAATAATGATAATAATAACTAAATTCATTCATTACTACTTAAAGTTCCTTTGAAATTTTAGCTCTTTTTGCTTAAAGTAGCTATTTGGTTAATGGCTGACAGTTTTAAAGTGTATTTCAATGCGTTTTTTACCTTCTCTTGCCTGAAGATTTTGACTTCATTTTCATTAAACATTCTGGGGAATAATTGTGTTTCACTTGAAATGTCATGTTCATTTTCCGGAAATTATTTGATTCGATAGCATCTCGGTTTACGCAGCGCCACTTTTTCGATTGATGTCCTGGTAGAATTCATTTTCTTGGAAAGTTTTGTAGGTATTTGGAAATCATTCTTTCTTTTATCATTTCTATCACGTTGAAACATCGGCATTCATCCGATCATCAAAGGCAAACATCATTAAGCCAGGTCAGTACCAAGATGGTATTCATTTTCTTGGAGAGTACAGTTTTGTAGGTATTTGGAAATCATTATTTATTTTATCGTTTATATCACGTTGAAACACCGGCATTTATCCTATCGTCAAAGTCAAATATCATTAAACCAGGTCAGTACCTACATGGGTGATCACTCGGGAATATAAGTTGCTACATTCTTGTATGTGTGTGTCGTCTAATAGATAACCACTTGGAATTGTACATCGGAGGTGCGTCTTCAAATTCCAGTCACTTTCGTTACGTTCACTTACAAGCAAATACTCTCCGTTAAGGTATGAATTCACCTCATCTCCTCCAAGCTATGTGCTAATTTGTAGGACGTATGAATAAATCATTATTATCCCCGCAAAAAAACTTTTGCAAACCATAAGAGATTATCTGGCTTCATATAACCTGATAAAGATTGATAAACCGTAAAAAGCAAATCAATCACTTTATCTTTTCAACACTTTTCTTAATTTTTATGTGCCATGATCTATCAGGACGTAGGCGATCATGGCTCTCCATGTCTCTCTATCACTTGCAGCTCTCAACAAGTTCCTTCTATCTGCTTCCTCCCCCCAGACCACGTTCTGTCATCCACTTGCTTAATAAGCCCGCCAGGTATGTCACACGTTGTTTTTCCTTGTCTCTCTTTCCCTCTATTCGACCCGTGAGTATCAGATTCTTCAGACCCTTCTTCATCATTATATGTCCCAGAAACTTCAGCTGCTTCTTCCTGATGTTAAGTATAAGCTTCCTCCTTGTTTGCAGCCTCTCTAAGTTCTCATCGTTACTCATACACTCGGTCCATGATAACCATAACATCTCCGTCGCCTCGAGTCTCTTCTTCATCTTTGAGGAAATCGTCCAACATTCGCTGAGGTAAAGAAGAACAGATATCACGTAATTGTTCAGTATTCTTTTCTTTGTTAACAAAGATATCCTCCTGTCTCCCAGTACTCTGCCCAGATTTTGGAATGTGTCCTTGGCCATCCCAATACGCCTACTGATCTCAGTGTGGCACTTACCGCCGTCTGTCAAGACGCTTTCCAGCGTATGCTTAATTCTAGTGTCCCCAACCTGTAAATCGCATTTCGGGCTCATCCTCTAACTGATGACCATGCATTCTGTTTTCGTGTAGTTTATGCTTTTTACATTTTAGTCTAGCTTATTTAGTCATAAGCAAGATTAAAAAGTAGAACATTGAATTGATTGATTTGTAATGGTTTTATTTAATCCTTACTTCTTGCACAGTTTTCGAATGTTCTCTGTTTTTATTAGGTTGGTGCAAAAATAATATCGTTTTTGACGTTTTTTTTTTTTTAACGTCAAAAAAACGATATTATTTTTGCACCAACCTAATACAAGACATGTCTCACAGCAGATTTGCACCTCTTTGGAGTTTGGTCATTCAAATCTTATTAATCGACCCTGTTGCTTGATATTGCATTTGGTGATATATTTGTTTCGGCCACAGATTTTAACACCATTATATCTTTAATGTCAACATTTTGCAACAGTTCGTTGACGTATTCGATTGCTGCTTTTACTTTCTTCCAGGCCTTGCTTTTTAAGAGTGATACGGAGTTTTTTTTTCCGCAATCGATTTCTTTCGTATTTCGATTTAGGATTTTTTTCCTCATCTTAGCCATTCTTGCATTTTTCCCATTTGTTTCCTGTTGTATGTTTTCACATGTTTTTTTTTTTTTTTTTTTTTTTTTTTTTTATTATTTAATTCTTTACAGACCTTTTGGTTTCAATATATTTCTTCGCTGGTATTTTCTTTTCCTCATTATTTATTCTACGCTGATTCTTTTACAGTTCTAGATCTGATATTCAATATTTTTTATAATATTCATTGTGCTTAATTGGGAGATAGTCAACGTGGTGCTTCTACTGGAGTTTAATCACTTTATAATAGAAACGGGTGACCATTTTCGAGTACTGAGTTGCGTGTAATATAGTCAACGCTACTTAAAAAACAACAACAAAAAAACAACAACAAAAAAACAACAACAAAAAAACAAAACAAAAAACAAATACGATTTTTTAATTGACGGTACCGGAGATATTTTCATCACAGATGTAGATCCGCGTAAGCATCTACCTTAGAAACGGGGAAAAATTCGATTTTTTTTCTTTAGTAAAAAAATATTTCTATGATTAGAAAACTGTAGTCTTGGTATAACATTATCCATGATGTGTGATACGCTATTGGGTGTGATTCCTTTCTAAGTTATTCATTTTACTATGCAAACATATTTTTAAAAGTATATTTCTTCTTCAGAGAAAAATATTATGGACGTTCCCTGTTTCTACAGCAAATGAAGTTTACACGTATGATTTACGTTAGTGAAAAGCGCCAATAGTTTAAAATGATGAAAACCTATCATCAACAAAAGGTTACAAAAGTCAGGAAACATTGTACTTAGTCATTGTTTATGTATGTGGCTATATATGAGAGTGAACAAGTGAGAACGAAATGAAACCAAAAAAATTTTAATAAAATGAAATTTGGCGTATCATTCAGAAAGTCAGTCATCGGGACGCACGTCGCCCGGGGGCCTCAATTTACACATGACTGCTATTTACTGTGAATATACGCTGTATATAGCGATTCATATATTTCAATCTATAAATGATACTCACCATCTCCTTTTGGGGACTGCTGTGAATTAATGTGTTATAGATAGAAACCTATAATCAATACTTGATTTTTTAAAAACATAAATCAATAATTATTACCAAATATTAAAATAAAGTATAATCATTATTGGACTTTACTTTTCAGACAATAATTAATATCGGATTATTATTTTCATAATTAATAGTAGGTTTTACAGTGGGCATTCATGGTTATATTTGTGGATCATTAATACTGATCATAAAATTCGATTTCCGTAAGAGGTGGTGGTTTTGAGGCCATGCCAAAAACTATATGCAATCAGAGCTCTATCGGCTTTCAGCTTCAAAAGATTTCTATTCATGTGTGTCAAATAGGAAGAATGTGTATATTATATGCAAGGTCGATGTAAAATTTGATCAGGAGCAGTTTGCAGGTAACCAATATTTAATCTAGGCTAATCATTTGACAAAATTTATATCGAGTGTGTTTCTGTAATTCAACCTTTCTTGAATGTTACTTTTTACTCATCCGAACTCCATACTGATGTCATCACTAAAGCATTTTACAGTATTGAGGATACCTTTCAATTCATTTTCGTATTTGGCAAAGAGTTTGATATCATCCATGTAGAATGAGTAATTAAACACCTTATTTTTTACTTTGTATCCATAGTTATTGATGTTTAGTTCATGTAAAATGTGGATTAAGGACAGACAGAATATTAGTGGCCACAGAGAGTCTCCTTGAAAGATTGCTTGTCTAATATTCAAACAATTGGAAGTGGCAATACCTTTGGGATTTATGTATAATGTGGTTTTCCCTAGTTCCTTTCTGTCTTTAAGGAAATTTACTAACACCCGCAAGACTTTGTATATTTCCAAAACTTTAAGTATCCAAGAGTGTGAAACACTATCAAAGACTTTACGGTAATCTACCCAAGCTGTGCTGAAATTCTTACCATATTTTCTGCAATTTTCCAGGAGCATTTTATTAATTAGTAGTTGATCTTTGAAACCATATGGACCTCTTCGATATTCCTTCTCTTCCAGAAGATGAATGTTGTTTTCATCAAGAAAAGAGTATGTATAGTTAGGACAGACGTGATCAATTTATATGTAGTGGACAGACATGTTATTGGCCTATAATATTTGGATCATCTGTTTCATCCGTTTCTGACAGGAGATATGTAATAGCTACAGGGATTATTTCTGAAATTTCATTGGGGTTGTTAATTATCATTGATAGAATTTATGCAAGGTTTTTATGAATTAATAACAGATGATAAAGCCAAAAGTTGGGTACCTTTTCATTTCCTGGGGATTTTCATTTTTGGTATTTAGTTAGAGCTTGCCTAACATTATTCTTGGTTATATTTTTCCATTCTTGCGCACGTTTATCATTTACTCTTTCTTCTCGTTTAATCCACTCTGCATTGGAATTATGTTCGTTTGGTTTGCTCCAAATAGTCTTCGAAAATGTTTGCACTTCTTCAATAGATTGTGGCTTTTTTGACTTCTATAACTGCTTTTCCAATTTCTCTATAAGAATTCTTGAATTTCGTTTCAAATACCTTATTTTATTGATAGAAGAAACCTACCGACGCTTTTCGTATCGTCTTTTTTTTATATGTGTCTTTAATTTTAGTTTCTGTTCAAGTGATTTTGGTAGAATTTTATTTGTTGCTTTAGTTTTATATTTCCGCTTGATCATCCGTGTTTAAACATTTCAATTTCTTGAAATCTCATCCGGTATCGATAACTCACACCTGATTTCCTCAATTTCTCGCTTTAATTTTGTTTTCCAAAGAGGCTCTTTTTGTCTGCAGTTTAATCTTTTATCTATCTTGATATTAAGTTTTTCAGTTGCTGCCAAAGCTGTTGCATATGTGACATTGTTTACTTCTGTGATATTTTCTTGTGATTTGTCCGTCAAAAATATTATCAATGCAACATTATATATTTATTGGACATTGTCATTTGAAATTTTGATAGAATCTTTCTGACATTTTTGTGCGAATTACTTTGCTGATTATTTGAATGATGCCGTTTTTCACTTCAGTGATTTCAACTCTGGTTCTTTCAAGAAATTCTCCTCTGATGCCGTTCGATTCATCTTCAGCAGTGACAAAATCATCATCAATACAGTTGTTTATGTCGCAGCGAGATCATCCGTTTATTTCCTGAGAGATCATTATTTCGTATCTCATTTATTTTAGTTTGTATCTCATATTCTGTCATATTATCTATTTCCACTCTTACCTCACTTTTATTTGGATTATGTCTGATTGTACTTTGTCTTATATTTAGTTTTATCTTATCTATTTCTGTATTTGAGAGTCTTTTATTTCTCATGATGTTCCTGTAGACATTGGTAAGCATATTTGGGTCTAGATAGGGTCATATTTTAATTCCTACCATATCTCTCCATAATTTAGTATGTCTGATCGGTAATATTTTTTTGTGTAGTGAAAAAAGATACCGTTCTTCACGATTCCATTTTACTCGCTTTCTTTTTATTAATTGATTGTGACCAGGTTATTATTATTATTATTATTATTATTATTATTATTATTATTATTATTATTATTTACTGAGTGAGAGAACGGTACGCCAACTAATTGTCGCTGGGGTATGAATATATCTGGAGCCCATATCAGGCTTCGTATATTTTATACATCTTGATTGGTAGATTACTCATCATGGAAGCCTGTTGAGTGTATAACAGGTACATCTAACACAACCAAGTGTGGGTGACAGAGTATGACAAAAGCAGCATGTAACTTTGCAGTTATAAATACCATCATGTTGGTTTGCCTCTCCTCCTGAAAACTTCACCGATTTAGGATGTTTTCAAATCAAATCAGAGAGAACAACAACAACAACAACAAAAGCCCCATCCCTTTCGAGACCCGACCATGTCATTTCCCCTCTACTCCCGCTCACAAACAGATACGCACGGTGGATACCCAACTGGGTAAAATCAGGTAAATGACAAGCAAATTAATGATACTAAACAGGATATTTTTTTAATCATTTCACCCCAAACAAGGCAATAAAGTCACTAGAACGCAAGGGAGAAAAACTACTATTTAGGAGAGAAGATAACGATTGACATTGCCTTTAAATATTTGAAGATCAAAGTGATCCACAAGTGAGAAGTGCGGTAGAAGAAAATGTTAGTATAGAACTTACGGTTAAATCTAGCCGTTTAAATTGTAAAATGATGAGTCCTTGCTGCCAATCTAATACTGCACTTAAATTCATTAAGTCCAGGTACCATAGTGGAAAGTTAATCAGAACAATTACCATGAAAGTATTTATAGAAAAGGCACAGGGAAGCCTATGTTATAGAGGTTGCAAATGGACTGCTGCCGAGTTGCCAATTCAGGACCAATAACCTTGCAGATTCTTATTTGTATTTTATCAAGAATCTTTTTAATATCTCAATATTAATATATTTAATATTCAATATTTTCTCTGTATATTTGTTTTAATATATTTAATATTTGCTGTAATATATTTAATATGAATAATAATAATATTCATAATAATATATTTAATATTCAATATTTGCTGTAGATGTCTCCTTATTTAATGTATAATTCAGCTGCGCCTTACAAATTGCGCGAAACAATGTAGTAATTCGTTTTTTTCCAGAATTACTAAAACTTTTATCATTTGTTTAATGCTGAGAAGATACTAAAAATGGGTGAAAAATCTCTTTTCTTCGTTAATCAGAAATTAATTTACATGTAATTTGTATGCTAATAATTCATTAAAATCGACCAATGCGTCGACAAATTTAATATTTGGCCGAAATCATTAACTGTTTCTGTTAGAGTATTCGTTTTCTTTTTAATTATTTTACTTGGTCGTGATATATCATCACCCAAGAGGAGGTAATATCCAAAGAATCTTTTCAAAATTACTAATTCTATTTACACGTTTTGTTGCTGCCAGTATCTGGACTCTCTTCTGAAAAATTATCGTTAACTTTCTGTTTTAATTTTAATATTAGGTTGGTGCAAAAATAATGTCGTTTTCTCACATAGTAACACATGTAAGAAAACGACATTATTTTTGCACCAACCTAATATTTATACCACCTAATCCTTTTAGCAATGGCGGTTGTGCTGTGGAAATGATTTTTGTGAAACTGCCAATAATCGGTCGCTTCTCGGAACAGCTATCCCAGATTTTATAAACAAAGGTTATACACGAATATCTTCCGTTTTGGGCAATTACTCAGGTTTTTTTTTTACATATTCATCTATTTGACGATATAATATCAATTACCTAAAACTTGTGATTTTGCTTTTCTTCATCGATTACCGATTTTTATCTCTTTTTCCCCAGATGCAAACTCAATTTGCAACTTGAAATTTTCTAAAAGGTTTTTAGTTCGTATTTTTCGTTTGGTTTTAGTCGAAACGTTTGCACAGTTACCTCCATGATTTATGTACTTTTTAAAAAGATTTTTTTGAACTGTTTAAAAATTATTTATTTATTTTTTTTTTTATAAATGAGCGCTCTCGCCAGTGAGGATTCGCTGAAGTTGTTAAAGATAAAAACGAGGCGCTGGAAGATAGCGCGTAACGATAGTTGAAACATTTTTTTTTTTATTTATCAAATTACTAACTTATTTTCTATTCTTTTTGTATATGTCTAAAATTTTATCAATGTTTTAAAGGCGAAAGGAATTTAAGAATCGTTTCTGCAAACTTGTGTAATTTTAGTAAATTCTTCTCGTCTACGTTACGAATAATTGGCGTGTGAGGAAAATAGATGTCTGCATTTGTGGCATTCGTGTCTCCTTCTTTGTGCTTTGTTCCTTCAGAACGCGAGTGATCATGCCTTTCAACAATTTCCTGTCCTTTCTAGCACTTAGTAAAGTTTCTCATTTTGCTATCCTTCATAATACCTATTCTGCTAACCATCTCCGTGCATATAGGGGTGAGGAATTATTCCCCACCCTCCAACGTCTCTCCCACAGGCGGAATGTGGTAATCTTCTCGCTGGTCTATCGCTACTTTAACAGAAAGTGCCCAGACGAATAATATTCTCTTGTTCCACCAATTCAAACTTTCACGGCAAGAACACACCAGGCCACTTACATAGTAGCAAATCACCCTCATTTCCTCCGTATTCCATCCGTAAGAGGTTTCACTTAAACAGCTTCTTTCTACGAACCACTGCTTTGTAGGACCGACTCCTAGGATGATGTTTCTCCGATCACTACATTCTTAGTCTGTTCAAGGCTAAGGTTAATCGTTATCTTCGATTACTATCTGCACAAATTGCCTCCTAACGTAACCCGTTACTTCGAGTGGCCTCTGGGTATTGTAAAGGGTTAATCTTACTGTAAAGTAAAAAAGAGATTACACAAGGTTAGATAGGGTATGCGCCGTTTTTTTCTGCAACTCCTGCCTTTAATGTTGTGTCAAATTTTCTAAACACTCTTTCGTACTAACTCTTTCTGATATAAGTGTCTTTTTTCCATTTTCTCTACAACTTCGCAATCGCTTACATATTCATGATATTCTCACCAGCCTTCTGTAGAACCACCATTTTAAGCCTCAAATGTCCTCTTTATCTGTGATGAGATTGTACAACATTCACTGCTATATAGGAGGACTGATGCTGCCTAAAATTTCAGTACTCTTTTCCAATTTCTTAATATTTTGCTTATCTTTTGGAAGGCATCTTTCGCTATCCCAATGCGCCTTTGGATATCAGGTCTGAATTTTACATCCTCTGTTAAGACACTCTCTAGAATTTAACATTTTTGTATTTGCTGGATTTTGGTAATTGTTGGAAAGGGGCAGATCTAGGAGAACAGTGAGAAAAATTGAGATTGTAGGACTGGGGGTGGTTAGTAAAAAAAAAAAAAAAAAAAAAAAAAAAGGAAGTAATGCAAGGAGGTTAGAAGAAGGGGTGTAAGTAGATGGAAAAGGTTGGTAGGAGGCACTACAACCAAGGAATTTTTACTACAAAATCTAAATGGCAAAAGACACACTTAAAGAACATATGTTTTACAAAGAATTAAATTCACACACGAACGCTTGTAATTTTTCATTTTGTTTTTCGAGGTTTAAATATTAAATATCCCTGTACAAAAATTGATTGATGTTTAGCTGGTTAGCCACTTAGACCATTGCTCATGTCACAAATTCGAACCTCATTAAAGGATCGACTCTTATGATCTTGTGATAAACTTAGTAAGTTACATTGAAGGAGTGGTTATTAAGTTAATGTACGCGTTGCATTTGGATATTATGTTAAATAATGCTAGGCGCCATTCACCACGTAAAACACACTTACTACAGAAACTGTAGTGTAGAAAGTACGTGTCTGTATTTCACTGGAAGATCAACAGATGTTATGTACATACAAATACACTGCTAAAATTAACGAAGTGTAGAATTTTTTTTCTGTACTTGATTTTGATATCACAACATTGTGATTCGCATATTTGGCTATTACCCTTACTGAAAACTCTACATTCTATCGTCTAGTAATTGTTGTTTAATATAAGATTATTAAAATCGACTATAGTCATTTATATAACAGTTTTTCCACTTGTTGTTGAATTACACAAGTATTAAAAAAAATCAAAAAGTTATTTTTCTAGATACACTTGTTTGAGTAGACGCGTTGTTTTATTAAATGGTGTAAATCACATTTAGCAGCCTTCTCATTCAAGAAATTTAATAAGGAAAATGTGTTCTCCGAAAATGTTCAAACCTGTGCCAACTAAAATAACCTTTAGTGTAAGAAGAAATTGTTGTGGTGTCCTCCCTCTAAAGAGTCTATGTTTGACTCTTCCACCTACTATAAGATTAGTAGAAGAGAAGGACTTGGGGGAACAGTCTAATAGATTGTTCATTGCTGTCTAACTCTCTATCTCGGGAAAAGTTTCGTCTCTGAACCCGTTTAGGCAGGTTCAAAGGGAATATTTTTGGAGGAGCCTACGAGGTCGGAGAACCCACAATAAACCGGCCTTGTGCCACATACATCCCCGTGAGGGAGCTGTTAAATATTAACCTGTCTAATAGATTGTTCATTACTGTCAAACTCTATGCCTTGAGCAGAGGGGAACCCAGACGAGGCTTTGCTGAAGGACAAAGTTTCATCCGGGGAGGTAGACGGGCCATGAACCCGTTTATGCGGGTTTAAGGGAATATTTTTGGCCGAGCCTACTGGCTCAGAGAACCCACGATAAACTCGGCCATGTGCCACACACATCCCTCGTGGGGGGGGGGGGCTGTTCAATGTTAACGGTCTAATATATTGTTCGTTAGTGTCAAACTCTATGCCTTGAACAGAGAGGAACCGGGACGAGGCTTTGCTCGGAGAACAAATTCGACCTTGTGCCACATACATTTTTTTTTGCGGGGGGGGGGGAGGCTGTTAAATATAACAGTCTAATAGATTGTTCGTTACTGTCAAACTCTCTGCCTTGAACAGAGAGGAACCCGTCCGGGGAGGTATACAGGCCCTAAACCCGTTTATGCGGTTTCTAAGGGAATATATTTGACGGAGCCTAAGTGCTCGGGGAATCCACGGTAAACTCTGCCTTGTGCCTCATATATCCCTCGTGGGGTGAGGCTGTTAAATATTAACAGTCTCATAGATTGTTCTACCGGGTTGTGACACTCCGCAGCTGCTGTCGAAATCACTGCCTTTTGGTATAGAGGTACCCGGATGAGACTGTGTCGAAGGGCTGAGTTTCGTCCGGGTAGGTAGACAGACCTGAACCCGTTTATGCGGATTTTACAGGGATTTTTTGGCCGAACCTACGGGCTCGGATGACCCATATTAAACCCGGCCTTGTGCCACATCTACCCTCGTGGTGGTGGTCGTGGGGCGGGGGCTGCGTAGGATTGCACAATTAAAAAGCATTTTATATGGTCTTTTTAATGCACATTAATTCCTAAGAAATTCCAGTATATAAAATTGTCCTTCTTTCTAACTGTTTCTATTAAATTTTCTTCCTACAGAGGGTTAATACTATTGTATGTTTATGCAAGATCAAATTCCAATTACCCAATATTTACATGTATATTAGCTGAACTTGCCCTTTAGCTATAATTTGCATACTAACCACACAACTTTTCCTTATGGATGTCTTGTGCTAGGGTAAGTTCTTCTTGTCTGAAATTCTATATCTATGTTGTTATTATTGGTTATAGCCTATTTTTTACCTTTTTTGTTGTTTCAAAGCATCGTTAGGAACAACGAAAAGAGTGTTGAACTGTTACGTGATATCTGTCCTCCTATATGGCAGTGAATGCTGGGCAATCTCCTCAAAGATCAAGAAGAAACGTGAGGAAACAGAAATGTAGTTCTACAGAAGGATGCTGAGGATACCATGCATCAAAGATGTGGGCAACGACGAGCTTTTAGAGGAAATAGAAAGAAAAAGGAAACTAATACTTAACATCAGGAAGAGACAATTAAGATTTCTGGGCCGCGTAATGAGGATAGAGGGCTTGGAAAGTCTGATACTCACAGGACAGACTGGGTGTAAGAGGGACAATGGAAAACAGCGCATAACAAGCTTGATGAACTTAATTAAATGGATGGCGGAAGAGGGTTTTGGAGAAGTTGCAAAAGACAACTTTTATACAAAGGATAGGGATTTGTGAAGAGCCATGATCGACTAAGACTTTCTGCAATGCACATGCCGTTTTCACATTTATGATTTTTAAATATACAGCATTGATATGAGATACAAGAAGCACATGCTGGTAAGATTTTAACCTGTATTGTGAATTTTGTAAGAACCTGTCTTATATGGACAGCACCATAGGGGAAGCGCTACGGAAAGAAAACAGTTTCAGTCAGATCGTTACATTCTTCATTATCCGATTAACTCCATATTGGTTATTTACAGATACAGACAGTAAGCTTAATAATCTCAAGTTGGTAACGTTATTTCAGAGAAAGCAGATACAATACTTCCTCGATTATCCGGACATATTGAGACAATATGTTCGGATAATTTGAAATTGAATAATTAAATTATCAAAAAAGAATCAAGAAAAAGAAATTTTCAGATGGAAAAAAATATTTATCCAATCGAATAACGCCCGTGTCGTTTCTCAACAAAAAAAAAAAAAAAGAAAAGAAAAAAGTAAAATCAAGTTGGATATTTCTTTTTTTAAGGCTTGTTTGTTGTAACTTTATATGCTTTTTAAGAGCTCATGACGATTAACAAACAGTTGACCCTTGACCAAAGTATAGAGTGTTATTTACGAATTAGTCTATATTGTTTTAGCATAGCACAGGGATGTAAGGTCATTTTATATAAAATTTCCTAACCCCGAGGCTTTCATTTTTTGGTGTCTGTAGTAGAGTAACATGTGTAGATTTATCCTGCAACAGACCGAAACTCGCTGTAGTTACTGTTCTTTTAGCTGAGTTCCTCACTGGTGGAAACCTCGGGACCACTGCACATGGATATACCCCCGTGGTTCTGTAACAGAGGTGTTGATTGTTTTTTGATCGGATCGTCGTCAAATATAAAGATTATTCTTCTTTTCTTCTTCTTCTTCTTCTTCTTCTTCTTCTTATTATTATTATTATTATTATTATTATTAGTAGTAGTAGTAGTAGTAGTATCTCCTTTGATTTTCGTTGTTTACTCACTTTCTTCCGAGTCTCAACCAGCGACCTAAGGTCAGAAATCGGATTTATTGACGACTGAATGTGAGTGTGATAGTGTCGGTGTTAATGTACGTGATTTATTAAATCCACTACTTTTTTCAAGTAATTCTTTTCCCCAGTTGTTGATTGGTGGGGGGCTTCATAGATGATTTTTTGTGGAAATTCTATTCGTTAAGTATGCCTAAATTTCTGTTCAGAACTAAAGTATGGAAATTTATTTAAAACATGAATTTTAACTTAGATTTTTGTCGATTTAGTTGAAGACGCGAAAAGGATGAGTTGAACATGCTCCAAAGCGTATATCCATTATTTTTTCACGTTTGTAGGATTGTACAATTGAAAAACATTTTTACATGGTCTTTTTAATAGGCATAAAAGATAATATTTTATACATATTGTTTTCATTCAGTTTTCGGCTCTTGTTTTGAAATATGAGAACTCTTATGTAGCGTTGGAATCATATTTTTAAATAAATAATTATATATATATATATATATATATATATATATATATATATATATATATATATATATATATATATATATATATTACTTTAAATGTCCTATTTATTTATCCTGTAATGTATTTATTTATTCTCACCTACCGGTCTGAATACTCGAGAAATCTCTTTACAGAAAAATTATCGAGTATCCACAAATCTGTCGCATTAATACACACACACACATGCGCGCGCGTCTGCCCGCATGCGCGCGCGCACACACACAGACAGACAGACACACACACACACACACACACACACACATATATATATATATATATATATATATATATATATATATATATATATATATATATATATAACACGCACACATACACGCACGCAAATATACATGGTAGACTCTCCCGTGGTTCAAGCAGGTCACTTGCTAGGAACCATCGGACACACACCAGCACATATAATTTGATTATTGTGGTGGAGGCCTTGTGCAGAAGCAACCACACGTTTTGTCCTTCTCTTAGATCAGTGCCATCCAAGGCTATCTGTCCTGGCATTTAGTCATAACTGGAGGGTGAATATATATATATATATATATATATATATATATATATATATATATATATATGAGAAGAC
The DNA here is from genome assembly GCA_963932145.1 of Acanthosepion lycidas. Classification (NCBI taxonomy): domain Eukaryota; kingdom Metazoa; phylum Mollusca; class Cephalopoda; order Sepiida; family Sepiidae; genus Acanthosepion; species Acanthosepion lycidas. The sequence continues at coordinate 45,596,230 of OZ010571.1, read as the reverse complement.
AAAAAAGTTTTTGTCTTTATTCATATTATCTTTTTATAGGTATAATTTATTAATATCTGAATTTTTGTGTGTGTTCATATATATATATATATATATATATATATATATATATATATATATATGTGTGTGTGTATGTGTGTGTGTGTAGAGAGAGAGAGAGACAGAGAGAGAGACAGAGAGAGAGAGTGCCTGATGTATGCCCTGCCTCGCCAATCATTCCTTTCTGTTATAAGTTAAATCAAAATTCAGTTCATCACCAACATCACCTAGTGTCAAATTAAACGTTAATGTCTTAATGTCTTCCACTTTATAAATTAATGGACATCATTCGTACAGGAAGATCAGTCATGTACGTAATTTCTATGGACATGATAAAACATATCAAGAACAATGTACAAGTAACTATAGATATCAGAAAATTATTTGATGAAACTTTTTTGGTGGGTTGGGGTTAAAATTATAAAAAAGACTAGTCAAATCGAATTATTATAAAATCTTATTCGACCAAGTTATATATTTGAAAGTCTATCGATTTGTCGGGTTTATTGATTTGGATCACATAAGCTTTTATATAGATTTCATGGTTTCTTGATTTACCGCAGCCATTCATTTTGTGATGCATTTATTAGGGAAGTGACTCATCTTTGCTTCCTCTCAGTATCTCGAAGCCTAAGCAACCATTGTCCATAGAGATGCTGGTCAAGTGCCCTGAAAAGCGGCCAGAATTGGTCAAGGAGTAACAGTGGTCAATTGACTGTTGATAATCCCAACTCTAGGGTATTTTCTTACGCATTGAACCGTTCTGTAACAATAAATGCAGCTGCAGAATATGCGTAGTAAATATGAAAAGAAAAAAATCTCTTATTTTTAGGAGCAAACTCAGGTTAGGTTTACTCTTGCTAGACGAAGTTAAGTCTTGTAAAATGAATTGCTTGATTTTAGAAGCTATTTGTATTTCTTGTTATGTTAACAAGCAGTTTCATCAAGGGCATCGTCGTGAGATAATGTTAATAAACTAATGTTAAAAAAAACCATACTGTAGTGAATTCGATGAACGCGTTCAAATATTTGTCTTTATACTAGATTCCATTAAGCTTAATATCGACGCCGACTGTCATGCACTTGTTTATATTCTGTTCTACAGGATATTCAAAAGCTGCTAAATATCTTATTTTGTTTTAATCGAAAATCACTAATTTATATTATTTGAATCATTTCAGGCAAGCAAGGCTATAAATTCGCTAAGATGCAAGGGTTTACTAAGTTTGAAATAATATGAAAAAAAGAAAACATTTAGGAGAGAGAACAATAAAAGAACAGGAACTAAAAAGACAGAAAATAACGATTGAGATTGCATTTAAATTTTCGAAAATCAAAATTGACTAAAAAGCAAGACATTTCTAGAATCTATAAATGCGCGAGAAGAAACTGTTGGCATAAAACTTGCGGTTACATCTAGCTATTTCAATTGTAAAAGAATGATATCTTGCCGCCAGTTAAGTAGTACGTTTTAATTATTAAAGTCTAAGTACCAAAGAGGAAAGCAATATTTATTTTGAATAATAAAAAAATGTGTCACGAGGCCAAAATGGGGTATAGAGGAAGGTTGATTTCACTTATCTTATTTTAAACTTCGCTTAATGTCAGCTATGGTCCAGTTAAGGATATTAAAGGTATATTGCATCACAGGGACAGCCAAGGTGTTTATGGCTGATATTCTGCTTTTTTTTTTCTTTTTTTTTTTTTGCGTTGAGCTCGATTTTAGTACCAGACACACACGCCTGTTGTAGTTCTTTCTTACCTTCTTCATTTGGAGATTTTTATATACCATTTTTTCACTAGTTCCTAGGTACTTATAGGCTTCATCTTGTTCCAGTTCCCTTGTCTTTGTGACAAAGTCTAAATCTATTGAGGGTGTTTCTGTAATTCTCCATTTCTTGAATGTTACTTTTTCACATTTATCTAATCCGAAGTCCATACCTATGTCGTCACTGAAACATTTTACAATATTGAGGGTGCCCTTCAACTCATTGTCGACTTTGGCAAAGAGTTTGAGATCATCCATGTAGAGCACGTGATTTAATACTTTTTATTTAGTTTGTAACCATAGCAACTGTTGTTTAATTCATGCATAAGTGGGATTATGGACAAACAAAACAGAAGGGGGTGACAGGGAGTCTCTTTGAAAGATTCCACGTCAGATATTTAGACGGTTAGAGATGGCATTGCCTCGAGTGGGATTTAAGTATAGTGTGGCGTTCCACATTCCCATGATGAGCTTAATGAAATTTACTACCACTGGGGAAACTTTGTACATTTCCAAAATCTTAAGGATCCAAGAGTGTGGTACACTATCAAATGCTTTACGATAATCAATCGACGCTGCGCTAAGATTTCTACATCGTCCCTGTAATTTTCCAGGATCATTTTGTTTATCATGAGTTGATCTTTGCAGCCACATAAACCTCTCCTACGTCCCTTCTGTTCCAGTGGAAGAATTTTGTTTTCTTCGAAAATGAGTAAGTACTGTTCGTCAGGACAGACGTGATCAACTTAAACGTGGTGGAGAGACATGTTACTGGTCTATAATTTTTCGGATCATCATCTGTTTCACTCGTTTATGACATGAGATATGTAATATCCTCAGTGGTCCATTTCTGAGTTTCATTGCGATTATTTACATGTTTTGATAGAGTTTTTGGCTATGGTTGTTTTATAGGTTAACTCAAGTTCATCATCATTATTATTATTATTATTATTATTATTATTATTGTTGTTGTTGTTCGTGTATTTCGCCCTTGCTTTGTGTAGTACAATTTGCCCTCAAATCTCAATCAGAGATATCATGAGAAAACAAGTTATTAGGAGATGCAAACAAATGAGAAGCTCCGTATCCAGAGATGGAAGAAATATGTAATGGTGGTCACTGCATGGAGTGAAAATTACGCAAGTTGTGAGATGTACCCATGAGTATGATGTTTTGAATTTCATATATTTTAAGGCTAAGAAGAAATTGTTCTCCATATTTGTTTGCTACTTTTGATATAATTCTCCAAACCTCAATAGTAATAGTTAATATTGTTGTCGTGAGATAACAACATTCGGACTGATTTCTACCACGAGGTCATAGTCTTTATTTAGCTTCTTAAGTGTTTTCAAAAATGTGCTTTTTTGTGATATTTCTGGCTTAAGAATCAATAAGAAGACGTTTTCAAGATGATTTTCACAATTGTGTCTTGTCGATTTAGCTGGATTCCCTATCCGTTTGATCTTTGAAATTCCAGAGAATGTTAACATCTTCATTTAGTACAAGGTGTCGTTGCTTTGCTAAAGCTGCCACCAATTTTCTTTGTGAGGGAGGTTGAATGTGCAACAAAGAATGTTCTGAACCGCCCTAATATACAGTAACAGTTAGTCTGTTGTTGCCAGTAGTTCACTCCCAGTTATTATCATATTATAATTCTGCTTGTAGTTTAATCTTTCGTTCGTTAGCACGTAGATGGTACCTTGTAATAGCTTGCCTCTCCACTGCCTCCCCACTGCCTCTCCACTGCGCACATTTTTAGTATAACAGCAACGTACATAAAAAATCTGTAATATTTTTAACTTCAGGCAAATCTAATTGTGGGGTGAGTTGAAACTGTATATATGTGTTTCTAAAAAGAAAGAAAGAAAAAAAAAAGAGAAATTTATAAAGCCTTCGTGCGTTTAACGTCTTCTTCAGGGAGATATTACAATAACATGACATATGCCAGCAAAAAATGAATAGTTTAGTAATAAAAGTTAGCTATTTATTTCGGGTTCTACTCTCTATGATTTAAGGAAATAAATGTCATAAAAATCTATTTGAAAAATTATTATAACGATTGTATGGGTATTTTTGGAATGCTTACAATCCTCCTTAAAAAGTAAAGACTATATCAAGTGTCAATAGATCCAGCTTATTATTATTATTATTATTATTATTATTATTATTATTATTATTATCTTGTTTTCTGTTATATAAATATTTCCTTCTGGATCCCAACCAGAGACCTAAGGTAAAAAATGGCTTCATGAGATTTTATAAAAAAAGACTGATCACACACATTTTACATTGATAAAGCTCTTCGTAATGTGTGAGCTGTATTTGTGAGTACATATTTTATCTATCTTTAAGGCATGGACTTGCAAGATTCTCTTCAACGAATCTATCGGTGTATTTTCTAATCAACTCGAAGGCTTCAACTACAACTAGAATTATTGATTTCCTCAAGTTTTGAGATATCCATTTCAAGATCCTTTTATTTTGATATATTTTTAAAAGATCTTCAAGGATACATTAAAATCTGCAGAGATTGCCGTATCAATAAGAAGGCATATTCTGTTTATGCGGTCTTTGATTCCGGTGTCAGGGAGATTAGCTTTGATTGTTCTGTCTGTGTGTATTTTATAAAATTGTTACAGGTTCTATGTCGGTAATTAGGTGTGGATGGTGTACATATCAATGTGTTGCTGTTTCCTTTCCGCAAAAAAAAAAATAAGCTTATTTTCCAATTCAGATATTGGCCCAATCTATCATGTTTTATATTCAGCGGGTGCTAATACCGCACCAACCCGATACAAGGCGGTCATTTATTTTTGGATATTTATTCCAGAATCTGCATTTTGGGCTAAAACAATTTTTCAGTATGTGTGCTTGATAATTTCTAGTTAGCAAGCAGTAGTCCTGTGCAGGAATAATAAAACCTTCGGTTTCTGCACTGCGTGACCTCTGTAAGTGGATTTGTCTACTTCAGCTTGCTTGGTATGGGTAGAGTATTAACCATTGAAGAGTCTTCTTCTTTTTCTTCTTCTTCTTCTTCTTCTTCTTCTTCTTCTTCTTCTTCTTATTATTATTATTATTATTATTATTATTATTATTATTATTATTATTATTCTTGTTCTTATTATTATTAATATTATTAACAACTTGATCAGTATTTAATATTTTATACTATTTATTCAATTAGAATAATATTTTCGTATTATTTAATATAGTACAATATTAAATTTCAGGAACAGAGCTAATCTTTCAAGAGGTGTTGGTAAGTCTGCTGTGAAAAATGAACAGTCAAATTCCTGGCGTTTGCTTGACTACGCTCGCGATAGTACAATTTTAACCACTAATTAGACGCACACAATTACATTTATTTACTTTACACGTTCCAACTCATTTGTTACCTTCCAGTAAAAAGCGCAGGTTAATTTTCGTGTTTTTTTTTTAATATAGAGGAATGGCATTTTAAATTCGAGTCCATTGAGGAGGCAGAGATGACGTAGCAAGAATGACGAACCGGACATTTATTCGAGAAATGTTTCCACAATTTCCTGTCGGCTGTGGTTGATTGCTCTGGGGCCGATTGGTCGCACAAGGGACGGAACTGGGAAACCGGTAAATGACTTTAATCTTAGCCACCTGGTCTTTCAAGAAAGATTAAAGGAAAGATCTGGACAGCAATAGACTGTTTTAGTTCTACGTAGGCAAAACCTCCCAGGAGAGATCCCCCGCCTTTTCTTATTTGCTATATATTTCGCATTTATTGATTACATTATTTCCCTTGATATTGGAATCGAGATTAAGCTGTTCATTTGATTCCCTTCATTTTCTTTAGTTGTTTCTTACTTGCATGAAGCTAACCTCACTTATAAATTATAAGTAGCTGATTTCTTACGAACTGTAAGGAAGAACGCGCACCGCTGCTTAGTAAGAAAGTACTATTAGGTGTTGGACAAACCAGTTCGCGTGGATTAAGACTTTAGAAATGTAAATGGAACATCTATGTATTGTTGACCGATTCATTTTTTACAGCCTATCAACCATTTAAAAATTATTTAAAGCCAGGAAATATTTTTAGATCGTAAGAATTTTTCGAGATAATACTGATTTACTGTTACAAGTCATACGTAGCTACTGCAGGTACTTCATATAGCCACATTAGTGTAGCCTGACAAAAGGTTTACAATTGCAGAGCAGCAAGAGAAAATAAAATACATGTCTAGTTCATTACATTCACCAATTATTTGATGATAACCCCGTGAAAGGTATGAAATCTATCTCTTCTCACTCCAGCTAATGAGTAAATATCATTAGTAAGATATGTTTCTAAACTTTGAGCATTTTGCATAACCACTCAGCCACGTACCCATATATATATATATATATATATATATATCTTTATATATATATATATATATATATATATATATATCTTTATATATATATATATATATATATATATATATATATATATATATATATATATATATAACGCATAACAGGTTAATGGTCAGATTTGAATAAGACCAGAAAACAGTTGTATTAAAAATTTGTCAATAAACGTGTTGAAAAAATAAAAGTAAAAATATTATGTAGAGGTTAAAACTTTAAAAATCAGGGGATCAGTTGAATCCACTACCTTGGTTTCAACCTTAAGGTATCCTCAGTCGATTTTTTGAGTATATATATATATATATATATATATATATATATATATATATATGCATGTATTTATATTATTAACAACTTGATCAGTTAATATATATATATATATATATATATATATATATATGTGTGTGTATATATGTGTATATATATACTAAAAAGTAGAGAGAAGCCGCAAACATTTTTGGTTGTAATGTGGAATTCTTTTAAAATATATTTTATATTTTATTTTACATAATTTTACTACACGTGTTTCCGGTCTCGTGACCTTCTTCAGGCAAAGAGTGCTTATTTCCACATATTATTAAATTATTATTATTTTATTTATTAAAATATTATTATGCAAAGAGTTCACATTTCCACATGTTATTGGAAAGACATTTGTGTTACTGTTACCCCCACAAAAAAAGAATGTTAGCATCGAAAACCATAAGGAAAAGTAATTCATTTTAATAATATGTGGAAATATCCACTCTTTCCCTGAAGAAGGCTGCAAGACCGGAAACACGTGTAGTAAAATTATGAAAAATAAAATATATGTAAAAACAAAAAATCCACATTAAAACTAAAACCGTTTGCGGTTTCTCTCTTCTTTTTAAAATATACACTTTTCCCAACAACTTTCACCTCTTCCCTACATATATATATATATATATATATATATATATATATATATATATATATATATATATATAAACCCGTAGCCAATTGGGCTCGTAGGGGTACTTCATTTACTCCAGCCGCAGTAGCAGTAGTGATTCCTGGGTAAGATAACCTAATGGAGCCTAACCCTCTACAGACATTTTGGAATTTAGAGTTTTTCTTTCTTCTAGACCGGTTGCTATGTTTATATAGATTTGTCCTGCTATTTACCTATAGCTTGAGAGAAGACTTGGATTCATAACTTTCCTAAGTCTATTAGAACGTAAGTGAACGACAGGAATTCCATTTTGCCTCTCCGATTCTTCACCAGGGGCCGCTATCCAGTACTCTGTGCCTACACTACAACGGGTAATCTCCAGGCACTCAAGGAATTAATGGATTTTATTTATAATCTGGTATTATTTCTTTTTTCTTTAAACGTTATTTTTAGCGGATATACGCGTTTGAGTAAATCTTCCCTGTTTTTTTTTTTTTTTTTTTTTTTTTTTTTTTTAGTGTAAATCTACGTCTACCGGCCGATTGACTTCGAAATTCTTAATACAGAAAATATGCCTTCCGCTCAGCCACGGAAGGCTTTCATAGTCATGCATAAATAATAATTTTCTTTTCTGTGGCTGAGCAGGTTAAAAGCATGTCGGAATAACGGCGTTTTCACCTATAAACGTGACATACGTTCGAACCCTGCCGGAAACCACATTTTCTTTATTAAGACTCTCGAATACACAGCCAAGTAGAAGTCGAGTTCCATTCCTTAAAAACACTTGCATCTATTAAATATAAAGTTTATCGTAATAAGAAATAATTGCAGATTATAAATAAGAACCATTAATTCCACACACACACACACACACATACACACACAAACACACGCAAACATATATATATATATATATATATATATATATGTGTGTGTGTGTGTGTGTGTGTATAGTCATTCTCATGCAAGCCTCTTTCGCTGTATCACAGCTCATCAGTGTGACTAGACACCCGATTGTTTCAAAGTGGGATCGAAACTCGGTCGATTAAGCATCAGTCAGGGATTCTACTCCTATCGGCGCACGGCAGAGAAAGGAAAATTTTTAACATATTATATACGGGATATATACTAACGCCAGTAGCCAGTAGCACTCAATTCATAAGTGAAGAGCGATGCATTGATAGTAGGAGCAGCCACTGTTTTTTTTTTAATTACCTTTCTCTACGGTGCTTAATCGGGAAATGCGAACATAAATAGTCGTCCACATACAAGCCTGTTGCGCTATATCACAGCTCATCAATGTAGACAGACATCCGATTGCTTCAAGCCAGGATTGAAACTCGACTGATTTGACATTAGTCAGAGATTCTACCCATAAGCTCCATATATATATATGCATGTGTGTGTCTGTGTGTCTGTTTGTCTGTGTTTGTGTGTGCAAAAGAGTTTGATTAAAAAGAACCTACAAGGTATGTCTGTATAAATTTTATTATATTTTTCCCAATTTCAATAAGGTGTTGCGTAATGTCCCCGAATTTGTAGATAAACTGTCTTTATATTTTGTTATAGTTTTGCTAAAATCTTTTTGAATATCTCATTCATTATGAAGATGGTGTCTGTGTGGTTGTTAGAATTCCTTTGACTACATTCGGGTTATTTTTTGGGAAGATGGAAGTCTGGCAACACGTCATGCGTAACGTGACAACATTATTTTTTACGTAGGGGTGTTTGTATATTAACGAACTCAATATTAACAATAAAATCCCTTGACGTATAAATCGATGCCAGTAGCCATAAATTTACCCCCACTCTTTACAAAAAACCCCCCAAAAACAAAACAAAACAAAACACTAGTAAAACTTCGTGTCTACTTAACTACAAAAGTAAATGTCCTCACAGATACAAAATAGATGTTATAAAAACATGATTTACAAGGCATAAGTAATCTTTCCTTCGGACATATTATTCTAAAAGGGACTTAGCAAAATTAAACAAACTCTAATCAGTAAATTCCCTAAGCACGTCGTCGATTAACAAATAAGATTATCCTATACGAAATCCACAAAATTAACGCAGAACCTCTACCCAACGCAAACAAAAATAAACACACCATTAACTGATTTCATCGTAAACAGATGCGTTATAATTATAAACAGGATGAAAGGAGGAACAATTTAAAAAAAATCACCGTTTGTTACTTTGCGCATGACGGGAATCGTTAACCGTTTAATCAAAAATACATAAACTTACTTTTGGCACACAACTAAATTGAACATTATGAAACAACCAAGCTTTTACGTGATTACAAAAGGATCTTAAAAAATAAACAAACACATGTTTAAATTTCATAGTCAGACATGCTTTATATATATATATATATATATATATATATATATATATATATATATATATATATATATATATATATATATATATATATATATATATAGTTCATGCCAAAAATACGCAGGTGTAGAAAGCTTTATTTAACTGGTTATACAGGGTTCGTGTATAGTGTCCTTTATACTGTGAGTAAACGGAAATAGCTCTCTCAAAGAGGAGAGTAACCGAAGAAGGGGAGACCACTCTTGATAATTCATAAAACACACACACACACACACACACACACATATATATATATATATATATATATATATATATATATATATATATATATATATATATATATATATATATATATATATATATATATATATATATATATATATATATGAAATTTAAATAAATCGCATACATTTGACCAGTCTCATTCCGAATAGCCGCTTACATATGTCGTTAAACTTCAGACCATTTCAAACTTCGAGCTTCCTAAAGAATACCAGGAGGAATTTCATCTACCTCACAGATACCACCATTTTGATAATGACTGCGAAAATCAAAAGTACTTGAACAAAAATAACAAAGTATTAACTTCGGACAGTTTCTCTGCAAAGAATACTTGCTTCCCAAACACACAAACACACACATACACACAGACATATATATATATATATATATATATATATATATATATATATATATATATATATTGTAATTCAGAATTTATCCTTGATGAATTGGGTAACTATGAAACTGAGTTACGCTACAAGCGTAGGTTTATATGCATTTATTAATATATACTTTATAGCTCTGTTTAACTACATTGTACATTGTTTTGTCTACTCTCTAAATTAAATAATTATTTATTTTCTCAATTGTATATGTACATTAGAAGACGCACATATAGTTACTAATATCTCGTTATTTAGTTTATGTTCAAACTTATATCTATATCTCTTTATCCATCTGTTTATCTATCTATATATTTATTATAAGTTTTACATACAGACAAAAATAACTTGTTCACTGCAAAGATGCATTCTTGTTTCGATGCGGCAGCATCTCGACTGGTGAGAATCATAATTTATAATAATAATATATTATAGTAATAAATAATTATTACTCTACTCTTGGTATCGAGCCCACTTTTGAATTAATGTTGTGAACGTTAGAATTTATATTATTTTCGTTTTCATTACATTTGGGTATATATATATATGTGTGTGTGCTTGAACTAATCTTAATTTGTTACATATACTTACAACTGTGTTACTCTCAATGAGGATCAAAGTAAATTATTAATGATCTAATGAGACAGAGCACCAAGTAATAAGAGAATTTATCATCCTAGCAATGATCTCGCGAGTAGGTTCCTTAAATCATTGCTCTGTAACACTCGCCTATGTTAATTCCTGAAGTACTGTTGTAAAACACGTCTTATAGAGATTTATATCTATATACAAGTAATATTTTGGCGCGCTGTTCTATGGGATCTTGTGTTCGATTACAGTAAGTTTTATGAATAAAGAAAAGTTTAAAAAGCCATTTCCTGGACTACTAGGGCGTCTGTCGTAAAGCAATGAATAATGAACTGGTCTAAACAGATCATTAATAGTAGAGTGTGATCTCTTATACGTAGAACGTAAAAATTACGATAACGCGTTCTAAAATAATCTCGACCTGTCGGCGGGGCCAAGAATATGTGGAAGTGTTTATACACGACCAATATTTACTTGTAGAATTGGTTATGAATAAACAACATTTAAATCTAGACTCAAATATAAAAACAAATCCTTTTTTCAAAATTAAATAATTCAGCAGGATTTGATATGTCATAAACTCCACCAATCCACACAAACCAAATTTGAAAATCTGTCGTAAACTCAACCAAACCAAACCAAATCTGAAAAAAAATATACTTATGCTGAATCCCTACGAGTTGAAAATGAAATAGATCAATATTATGAAACTGTAATTATGGAAGCGAGAGAGGATCTCATTACTGTCCTTTTTTTCTGTTATTCAAAGAAAAACAATACAGGTCATTTATGACACCGCAGATTTTACTTTTGCATTATATTTGTATATTTAAATTACGGGTGATTAACCCTTCGAGGTTTATACAAGGATTAAAATGGAGTAATGCTATTATATATCAGTATTTGCTTTCCAGTCTCCATAAAGACCAAAAGCGTTTCCGCGTCCTTGTGGGTGACAAATTATTTTTCACCCCATAACTCCTTTAGAGACGAAACGTCTCGAGGCTCTCACTGTTCTATCTCTGTTTCCATGGAAAGTGCTCATATGAGTGCCACCAGTTCTAACCTTAACGCTTAAGACCCGCCATTCTACACATACTGTAGAAAATCACCCCCATTGCCTTCGTATTCCAATGGTGAGATTTAAGTTTCACTTTTAATTTAAGTTTCAGTTTTTTCATACTCAACTCAAAATACCTTAATCCGATAAAATCAAAGGCAATAGGAAGAGTATTATGAATTCATATCATCTGGTTTTCAAAAAGCTTTGTTAAGATATAAACGTCTCTGCTCGGTAGAGAGGTTCATTTTCTATTTTGAATTGAAGACAGCATCGGCAAAATCGCTTTTGATAAAAAGAAATACGAACACATTCCTTTCGATGTACATTTGTTGACAGATTATTTTTTTTTTCATCCAAGCTTACAAAACAATCGCATCCATACCCAATTGGAATGAGGGAACCGGTTTAATCGTTGCCTATCCGATTTGTATTCAGTTTTTTCCTTCTCCAAGACTAGTTTCCACAGTGGGCAAGAAAATCCAGTCTACTCTGCTATTTTATCTAAAACTGCGAATATTAGCATAATAGTTAAAAAAAGAAAAAGAAAAAGTGTTTAGAAGCGACAGATTGTGTTCATTGGTTTTTCATACGATCCATTTGAAAGATTTGGGAGTTAAACTTCTTAATGTATTTAATAAATTGTGAACATGTTGAGGATAACATATTTGAAAATACAAGCAAAAAATATCGAATTATACTAAATAGATTTATTGATTTTTTCATGCTAGTTCCTTTTGTAAGATTAAAGAGTAAACTTCCTGCTCTGGGATTTTCACTTGTCGGATGTATTTTAGGTCTCATCCGCTCGGTTGTTGCAAAAGAATACAGGTAAAGCCAATGTGCTTAATCGATCTGGCGATAGAAATATGATAGCATTAAAAGATTACCTTTTTTTATCAATAACACAAACATCTACACGGAACAAACAGAAGGCATTTTTGTACGCTATCCTTCCCACTCTCTGGTCTGCCATCGATTTACACGAGCTTGTTACGTAGACAACTTTCTATTTCCGTTTGTCTCTCTTGCCTTCATTATGTCCTGTGTCTAAGTTACAATTTAAACTTTACCAGAAGTATGTATGCAACTTCCTCTTATTTTTTGTTCTGTGTCCTTCCAGGATGTGGGTGATAATGCCTCTGTACAACTTTCTTTTTTGTTTTTTGAGTTCAGCAGATATACAAAAATAGAAAGGGGTATGAGACAAGGATGTGTCTTCTAAGCAGATTTATTAATTCTATACAGCAGGGCGCTTCTGGGAGAATTAGAAGTCATACCAGGATTCATTATTGGCAGCCGCAATCTTAACATCGATTGCAGACACTGAAAAAAAAAAACTTACAAAATTTCCCACGGAAGGTAATGAAGGAAAGAGAAAAGAAAGCATTGAACCTCAATTGCAAGAAAAAAGAATGCATGGTTGTTAGCAAAAGACGAGCACACGATACAAATTATAACAGAGAAACCAAAATCAAGTAAGTACAAAAATTTCAATATATGGGAAATGTTTTATCACAAGACAGAAATTACGACATTAAAATCCGAAGGCGCATTGGGATAGCCAATAATGCTTTCCAAAAGCTAAGCAGACTATTAAGAAACAACATTAGAAACAAAGAAAAGACTACTGAACAGTTATGTGATATGTGTTCTCCTATATGGCAGTGAATGATAGACACTTCACAAAAAAATGAAAAAAATGACCTAAAGAAACAGACATGTGGATCTACAGAAGGATACAGAAGATAATATGAACCGTATGTGTGAGCAACGACGATGTTTTATAGAAAATGGAAACAAAAATGAAACTTATACTTAACATCAGGAAGAGATATTTGAAATTTCTAGGAAACAATGATAGGAAAATCTGATACACACAGGACAAATTGAAAGCAAGAAGGACAGAGGAAAACAACACATAACCTACTTAGTGAGCTTGAGTAAATTGATGAAGGAACAGGGTCCAGAAGAAATAAGAAAAAGGAAAATTTTATTAAGAGCTACAATCGATAGGAAATTCCAGAGCACTATAATTGCCTACGTCCTAAGGGAATTGTACACAGAAGAAGGAGGTAACTTTTGATATTTACAGTTCCTCTTTGCGCTTGTTCTACCATCCATTGCCACAAATTCTTTCAGTAGGCTATTCACTGTCTCTTTCTGCTTCTCTTTATTACATGTCCTGTGAGTGTTAGATTTTCCAAGCCCTCTTTGCTTATAATGTATCCAAGAAAATTCTATTGTCTCTTTCTTATTACGAGAATCAGTTTCCTTGTAGTTTCGATTTTTCTTAAGACCTTGTTGCTGACATGTTCTATCCATGTATGGATATCTCGTCCCGATTTTTCTACAATAATATTCAACCTGTACAAGGCCCGAGAGCCAGTTGAGGTAGAGGGTTACACAGTAAAAGACGCAATTTTTTGTGAATATGTAGGGAAGATAACGGTTAAACCTAGACTGGGAGAGATAGTGAACGGGGAAGCACCTTCTTGGGAGTCGGTTCAACAAAGCAGCGGTTCGTGAGAAGAAGCTGCTCCATTTGAACTTACACCGCACCAACGGAATACGAAGCGAATGAGGGTCGTTCGCTACAATGTGTGTAGCATGGCGAGCTTTAACCTTAAAGGTTAGAACTGGTGAAGCTGAGGAATGTGATTCGTCTGAACACTTTCCATGGAAATAGCGATAGAGCAGCGAGAGGTTTACGACGTCTCGTCTTGGAGAAAGTGGTTGTAAGGTCTGAAATAATTTTCCCATCCACAACGACGCAGACACGTTTTTGGTCTCCATCGAGATTGGAAAGTGAAGAATGTGCTCCATTTTTGCCCTCATCTATAAAGGTAGAGGGTAGCATATAGAGTCAGGTACTGATAGTTTTTTCCCAATACCTTTATCGATGGTTCGTATGTTCTAATTCCACTTGAAGTCTGGGTTGAGTTTAAGTGCCAATAGGTTCTCAAATCTCAGGGTCTCCTTGAGGGAACATCCGTTTTTCGTGATTGGTGATATTTCTATGTCGGATCGAACAGGAGATTAAATATTGCATACAAGTTCAATACACTTTTCGCTATTTCTAATGACAATTTCCTATCACTTATTATTTTATCTTCTGGAAGATACCATTCGCTATTTCCAAAATCAAATAAATTAGTTATAATAATATATAATGTGAGCGCATAAGCAAAGAGGTAGTCATAAAGAAAATATTAGGTTGGTGCAAAAATAATGACGTAATAATGTCGTTTTTTGACGTATATTTTAAAATCAAAAAACGATATTAATACGTCATTATTTTTGCACCAACCTAATACTAACATAAAGAACACATTCTTATACGAATGTTCACCCAATACGAAACGGAAGAGCCCCTCTAGCTAGAGCGGAACGTAAGAAAGGGCAATAAGTGATGTTCAAGGGTCCATGCAGGAAAGATAACGGTTAACCCTAGACTAGAATGGGTCAAGATTGTAGTGATTGAGAAAACATCCTACCGGGATTACACAAAGCAACGGTTCTTGCGATGAAGCTAACCAAATGCAACTTACTTCTTATTATAGGAATACAGAAGGGTCATGGACGATTCATACATATGTACATTGCATGACGAGTCCTAGTTGTAAAGTTCACGTTTTCTTTTGATGTTCATTCGGTACAAAAGCCCACGAGCCACTCGAGGGTTACAGAGTAAGAGAGATAGTTTATGGGTGTATGCGGGTAAGATAAAACTTAGAGAAGGAAAGAGGCAGTTGGGATCTCTTGGCCATATTAAGAGGAAGGAAGACTTGGAAAAATGGCATATCGAAGGAAAGCAAGATAGAAGAAGGCAGCGGGTAATCTGCCTGACGAGCTTATGTGAATGGATGGTGGAACAGGATCGGGTGGCTTGGCAAAAGTAAATCACTGCTAATGGCCACGAGGGATATGAATTTGGGGGAGAATAATGATTACTAACGTCCTGAACGGAAACAGCACATAGAAGAAGAAGACAGATATTTTATTTTAGTGGACATTTTCTTATTAAGTCAATATGTTTCAACATTTCACATTAAAGGAAACATCTTGTGATTTCTTTTTGAGCGTATCAGAATTGCCAGTATCCCTACGCTTTGGGACTGTTATTAAGAATAATTATTTCTGAGGTTGACCATGGATAACTGAAACCGCGGAAAGTAAAATCGCGTTAAAGGAGAGTGATTTAGTTGTAAAGAACTAGTCATACAAATAATTGGAAAAAATGTAGTAGAAAACCAAAATACAGTCATTTGAAACATGTTCATTTAAGAGGGGTGTAATTGTTAACAAGTTTGCCTTGCTAGATCTATCACGATTGAATAATGAGTTCGATCCTCACTAGGAGCCCCATAATTTGAGACTTGTGCTCTATCTAAGGTACGCTTAGAACATCACCATTTCACATGCAGCAGTTAAATCATTAT